>OU015491.1:202211423-202948923 GCA_907164885.2 Dolomedes plantarius | reverse complement strand
AAAAGTTAAAATAGAATTAAGATCCACGGGAGAAGAGAAAAAAAAGTAAAATAACATAAAGAGTAAGAAGCCCAGAAAGCGGGAGTTATCAGCGTACAAGACAGTTTTTTTTAAAAATTTATTTATTTTTATTTATTTATTTTTTAAATTTTGTAAGTTTTTCAATTTTTTCGTATTTTTATAAGTTTTATGAGTAATTTTCGAAGTCAGAAGAACTGCATTTAAAAAAAAAAAAGGCCCTCAGGACCATACACTTTGAAATGAAATAATTATGGCGTACGAATGGGGACAGCTAAATGTAGCAAAGTCTTTAGAATAAGAGACACCGGCTGGGATCGAACCCACAACGTGACTGATTGCATGGCAGTGCAAAGGCGCTGTGCTAAGATAAGCACGCCAGAAAATAGCAAGATGCGATTAATAGCACGGTAGGAAATTAATGTTAGCATTTGAGGAGGCAAGCCCGTGGGCGCTTACGATTATCTCTAATTGAGTAATCGTAATCTGGGTATTCCATAATTATTTCATTTGGAAGGTTGGGCAAGTTATCATAAAATCTCTCGGAGATTTTATGCGCTTTCTGAGTGAAAGATAAAGTGCCAAGGTCTCTCCTAACAGTCAAATTTGACATGTAGCGAAAAGCTCGGCAAATTCGCCTGAGAGTCTCTCGAGACAAAAGGCAGCCGGCCTTTTATCTTCTCCGCACGATAGCCTGGAACATTCTATCAAATTATTCACTGTTCCTTATTTCCGGAAACATTGGGTCACTTCCGCTACGGCCGTCAGACCCAAGCTGTCCATTAGGCGACCATCAACACGCCTCCAGTTTGTCAGGCGAGGGTCCTACCTTTTCAGAGGTCATTCGTCACTCTCTGTCTCCAAATCACTGGACAGTCGCCCTCGGGAACCTGCAACAGATGGGACTTTCTGGAATAGAAAACATCTTTATTCCTTCCTTTAGAGTTCCTCCGCCGCCAGAAAAAACTATTCGGATGCCCCGCACACATCTAACACCCTTTTAAACAGTTCTCAAAAGAGCACATGTGGGAGAAGAGACAATTAAGTCCACTGCTTGTGAAAAAAAGTGACAATATATATATATATATATATATATGTATATATATATATGCCGACGTGACCATATATATATATGTATATGTATATATATATATATATATATATATATATATGTATGTGTGTATGTATATATGTATGTATATATATATGTGTATGTATATATGTATGTATATATATATGTGTATGTATATATGTATGTATGTAAATATATATATGTGTATGTATATATGTATGTATGTATATATATATATGTTTATGTATATATATATACTAGCTAAAAACCCGCACTTCGCTACGGAGTACATTCAAATTAAATACAACGGTCAATGTATGCAATTAATGCCAAAAAATATATCTATATATATTTATAATAAATACGACGATTAATATATACAATTGATGTACAAAAAATATATATTTATAAAAAAATCGTAAGGGTTATTTTTATAGAAAAATAATGTCCAATCGTCTGCCGCATTAGCAAGAAAAAAATTTTTTTTTGGTTATTTAGTTGTTATGCACGTGACGATAAATTTATTTAAAGTACCAGAAAAAGAAATCACGTGATCAGCATTTAATAAATTAAATTCTAAAAATTAATCTTTAAAAATTCACCAAAAATCAGAAAATGGAGGTAAAGATTCGAAAAAGGTTTCATTTTAAAGGAATTTTTATGATCTTTCTCGTGGTATAAATTTTATAACGCTCAATTTATTATTTTAAATGCAAACTTAAAAAAATTACTAAAACAGCTTAGAAATTTAATTTAAAAAAATCTAAGAAGAATTTTTCAAAAATCTTTCTTAGTGCACCCCTACACTATAAGAAGAATCCCCATGCAAAATTTAAGCCCTTTAGGTCCAGCGGTTTGGTCTGTGCGTTGTATGTCAGTCAGTGAATGAGTCAGTTACGGCACTGTTTTTTATATATATAGATATATGTATGTATATATGTATGTAGTATGTATGTATATACACTGCTCAAAAAAATTAGGGGAGCAAGGAAAGAAGTTAAGAAAACCGTGCGAGATAGCCACGTATTGCCATAAAATGGATAGTACACACGTATCAATGCGCAATACAGAAAAAAAGACGTAAAAAAATTTGTCATTAAGCTCTAATTTTTTGAAAATATGGAAAAAACATGAAAAGATTATTTAGGGCAAGAATTTGGTTACATGTAAACGATAAAAAAAATATTGTTTAGAAATGATGCAAAATTTTTAATATGGCGTGTGGTCTCCTCGAACAGCTAAGACTGCTGCACACCTATTTTCCATGGATGCGATGATGTTATCGATAAGACTTTGGGGAATACTATTCCACTCCTCAAGAAGTGCAATCTCCAAGTCTCGGAGAGTAAAAGGAGGTATTGGTCTCGCAGCAATGCGTCGTCCGAGCATGTCCCAAACATGCTCGATTAGATTCAGGTCAGGAGAGCACGCTGGCCATTCCATACGCTGTATTGTTTCAGCTTCAAGCATGTTCTCAACAAGACGAGCTGTATGCGGTCTGGCATTATCATGCTGGAAAACAAAGGAATCTCCAATGGCTGCAGCGTAAGGTATGAAACGAGGTCTCAGTATCTCGTCTGCATACCTTCAGATCGTCAAAGTACCATTCCGAATGATATGCAGGTCCATACGTCCACCTATGCTGATTCCACCCCATACCATAAAACCAGCTCGTCTGTATTGTGACCTTTCACGAACGAATGTGGGGTTATTTCGAGTGCCCCTTTCCCTCCATACCAAACACGTCGGGTGTCACACTCCAGACTGAATCGGGACTCGTCTGTAAACAGCACTTGGCTCCAATCATGTTGCTCCCAATCTCGATGTTCAGCAGCCCATCTTCTTCAGGCCGCACGGTGGCGTGAGGTCAACGGAATGCAGAGCATTGGCCTACGTGCAAAGAGACCTCCCTGATGAAGCCTATTACGTACTGTTTGGCTGGACACCTTTCGTCCTGTTGCCAAGAGCAACTGTCTTTGCAGCTGAGTAGCATTGTCTGTTCTGTTTCGACGAGCTGTTAACAGTATATACCGGCCATCAGTTGCTGTAGTGGCGCATGGCCGACTTTGCCCTGGTCGACGTCTAACATTCCTGTTTCTTGGAATCGATTCCACAGCATTGCAACGACACTTCTGGCGACTTCAACAGCGTCCGCGACACTACGTTGTGTTTGCCCGGATTCAAGTCTGCCTATAATACGCCATGCCATGGATTCCGGTAAATCACGTTGTTGAGACATTTTCAAGTCACCTTTTCTCGAAAAGAATACCTGAGCAATCGAATTTCACAGTTAAGGCAGTGAAACAGACGTTTCTGCAACATCCCGATTTCCGCCCTTATGTTCTTTTTCTGGTTTTTGACGTCATGAACTTTGATTTGCATATAAAGTTTTCTTCTTCTGTTTCCTGCTAGGCTTTAAATTATGGATGATTTATTTAATGTTACTTATCGGTGTAAGTATTTGCGTAATTTCGTTAAAACCATGTGCTCCCCTAATTGTTTTGAGCAGTGTATATATGTACAGAGGCTGTTCGCACATTTTTTAGACGATTTTGGTAAGCGGTAATAAAAAATCGTTTGCTGCAAAAGAAATAATTGCAATTGTACTATGTTTTTAAAAGTCAAAATTATCGTCTGCGGCTTGAAAGTTTTGTATTTATTCAAAATGGTGTTTTTAGCAAAGCAGTGGTACGAAGGATACATTTATGCTCTTTCCGAAGAGAAATATGCATACTCCGTTATCCAAAAACGATGTGAGAGTCATGGTTTTGTGATATCTAAAGCGTTGATAGGTAATATCGTCAACAAGAAAGGAAAAGAACGTCAAATTGGAGCCTCAAGTGGGACAAAAATTCCAAACAAGTATCCAAGGAAAAAACGGACATCTTCGACTATTGCAAAGGTACGTTGTTTAATGTTAAAAGAAAATCCCCCTAGTCAAAGGACATTTGCAAAATTATTAAAATGCCCGGTGTCCACTGTAAACAATATGATAAACGTTGATTTAAATCTTACGAAAGCGAAAAAACGCAATGTGCATCGTCTTCTTCCAAATCCTATCGCTGAACGCAGGACACGCTGCAGAATTCTATATGAGAAACACTTATCCAAAGAAAAATGGAAAACAATTGTCACAATAGATGAATCATGGGTGTATTTAAATGATTGCAACAAAAAAAAGAGCCATTTATTATCATAAAAGGGGAGAAAAAAATTTAAGTACATGGTTCAAAGAATCGAAAGAAAGTTTTTCTAAGGGATTCATGATTGTTGCTGTTTTTTCTTATAATGGCAAGTTAAAAATAAAGAGAGTGGAAAAAAATGTCAAGATTAACTCCAAATACTATCAGGAACATATTTTATCGCCAATTTTTCTGAATGAAATACCATCGCTTTACCCACAGTGCCATCAATCTGTGAGACTCCATCAGGACAAAGCTAGCAGACACACATCAAAATCCACTGTAAATTTCCTAAAAGAAATGGAGCAAAAAACTGGTATCAAGGCCATACCTTTCACTGATATCCCTACTAAATCTCCCGATGTATCACCTATGGATTTTTGTGCTTTCGGACTTTTAAAATCTGCATTATCCAAACGTCGTCCCAAAACCCTTACAGGACTCTGGAAAGCTGTTCAGGAGGAATGGGATAGAATACCTCTTCTGACACTTCAAAAGGCATTATTATCCTGGAAATTGCGGTGTCGAAAGATAGTTCAGAATATGGGATGTCAAATAGAACATTTAAAACACAAGAATTTTATGTAATTTAGTTTTGTGAATACAATATACATCCTCTAAAAAATGTGTGAACAGCCTCTGTGTATATATATATATATATATATATATATATATATATATATATATATATATATATATATACAGTGGCTCCCAAAAGTGTTCGTACACTTACGAATTTCAATGAAATAGGGGTCTATCCATTAATTAAAATGAATATTTCAGAATGGGTATTTGATAATAAGATCTATAATCTATTCTTAACAAAACTACATGAAATATTTTGAAAACATAGTAAAAGTTAATTTTTAAGAAACCAGTAATCAAAAAGTAACAAAAACTTTATCTCACAAAAGTCATCGTACACTGAAATATTTTCGGATAAATTCATAATTAAAATTATCGTCTGGCGCTTTATTTTTATTTTTGAATTGTGGTGGCATTTAAAATATCATTTGGCTTTAATTTTTGCTTGCCTACTCCCTAATATTCTATTTATTATTTAAAAATGTCTCGTAGTCGTAAAGAAACGACAAACAGCATTCGAAAATTGATTATTTTTCATCATAGTAGTGGTAAATCAGTTCGGAATATTGCTAAATTACTTAATTTATCCCATTCTACTGTGCAGTATGTTAAAAAACGCTTTAAAGAAGAAAATTGGATCGAAAACAAGGTAAGAAAAGGCCGTCCGGCAAAGTTAACAAAACGTGATCATACATTTATAATTAGAAAATTTGTGAAAAATTCACGTTTGAGTGCTGTAAAAGTTTCTGCAGAATTCAATGAAACATTTTCTGCTTCAATTTCACCTTAAATTTTTTGACGAGTTCTCAGAACAGCTGGATTACATGGGCGTTCTGCCCATAGAAAATTTTTTGTGAGTGAGAAAAACATAAAGTTTTGGCTTCTTTTCGCACTATCAATGATAAATAAGCCCCAAACCTATTTGAATAATGTCTTATTTGCCGATGAACATTTTTGGTGCTGATGGGCGTATAATTGTATGGAGAAGAAAAAAATGAGGAACTTAATCCCAAGAACTTAGTAGGAACAGTTAAGCATGCCGGTGGAGGTATCCTTGTGTGGGGGTGCATGTCAGCATCAGTACTAGGAAATTTGGTATTTATTGATGGCATGATGAATCATGCTGTTTTTATAAATATTTTAAGAGACAATTTAAAATTATCAGCTCAAAATTTGGGTATTGGAAACAACTTTGTTTTTTATGAAGATAACGATCCTAAGCACACGGCTCTCAACGTTCGCATCTGGTGTCTCTATAATTGTCCACAAGTTTCGAAATCACCACCTCAATCGTCAGATTTAACTCCAATAGAACATATTTGGAGAGAACTGGAGGTTCGTGTACGAAAACACGACATTCACACGAAAAGCGAACTAAAAACAATTATGATGGAAGAATGGATGAACATTGATGCAAAAATTACAAAAGCACTAAAGCAATCTATTCCCAGACGTTTAAAAGCTGTTGTGGATGCTAAAGGATATCCTACTAAATATTAATTTAACGAAAAATTAGAATATTTACTGATATGTAGAGATTTTTTACAAGTGTACGATGACTTTTGTGAGATAAAGTTTTTGTTACTTTTGGATTATTGGTTTCTTAAAAATAAAGTTTCAAAATATTTCATGTAGTTTTGTTAAGAATAGATTATAGATCTTATTATTAAATATACATTCTGAAATATTCATTTTAATCAATGGATAGACCCCTATTTCATTGAAAATCGTAAGTGTACGAACACTTTTCGGAGCCACTGTATATATATTCAATCTTGGGCCCGTATTGTTGGGATAAATGCTATCCCACCCCGTAAGGAAAAGGTTAAAGTGCACTTTATAATCAGTCTGTGATAGGGTTGTAAAAATTTTCTATTTTATGTTGTTTATAAATTAGACTGTTCTTAATTCCACAGTGGCATGGAACCAATTATGAAATATTACATGTAACTTTTATCACCGCCGACGCAGTGAGTTATATCTCCAGGATTCGTTCCATAAGTACCACAAGAGCGCTCTTCTGTATTAAAGAGAGATATGAATGCATTTTTAACCATGAGCTCGTGACATGGCTGTCGATAGGGAAGATCTAGGACAAAAAACAAAAAAAATACTGCAGTAAAATTAACTCCGATGAAATTAATTTTAAAGTACGTGTAGTAATTTTAACTCAGAATGCATATTTGAATAGAATTTATCTAATTCTGTACTACGAAATGAATGCAGTTCCACTTCATCAGATTTCATTGTAAGCGACGAAGATGCGAATAAATCTTCCACCGAGGAAAAATAAACATGAAAGAATAAAAAAAAAAACTGTTTAATCCTCAGCACACACACTCGGCACGGCAGAGATTAAGTTTACGCCTCGTTTATCGGTGTGTGAGATTTTGAGACTGGGTCAGTTTACGATCTTATCTTTTTACGAGCGGGAGGATGGAATTTTTTAATGCATTCGAGGAGTTTAAATCAGATACCATTAGGCTCCGCTGGCACAGTTAGCCGACAGAAACATTTATTTTTACTTGCTCCGATTTAGATATATCTGACAAACGTTGAACTGCGTTTCATATGCATACGGCGACAGTCGCCAAGTGACAAATATCGGGAATATCTTTCATATTTGAATTGTGACTATTCCAGTTACCTTGGAAATATTTTTTTTTCAATCTCTAATTAAGGTGACAAAATCTAGAAGTCTTTATAAAATACTGATTTTGAAGGCACTGGAAGGAAATTCAAAAGCGACTATCTATCAAATCCAAATATATGTACAGAGTGTTGCCGAATTCGACAGACAAATTCAGAGGGGTGATAGTAGGCATCAAGACGAGCAATAATCACACAGGAATGTATGACCGGAAACGCACACCTGACGCTGGAGGGCGCTGTTTACTTAATCGGACCATATATCTTACAACCCCACTGGATGGCCGGAAATATCGCATTTTTCTGGAGGAGGTAGAAAACTCAAAAACAAAACAGAATCACATAGGAATGTATGACTGGAAACGCAAACCTGATAAGCTATAGGATGACAACAAACTGGATGAGGGTGAAAAGTCAACATTTTTGCATCTTTGTTTATCCTCTAGTTGACCAGGTTTGCGTTTCCAGTCATACATTCCTATATGATTATTGCTCGTCTTGATGCCTACTATCACCCCACTACATTTGTCGGTCGAATTCGGTAACACCCTGTATATGTCATAATCAGATGGATTGGCAGTCGTGGGCCGAGGAATGAAGAACACACAAAGGCCATGTCGTGGTCATTTCTTTTTTCAGATATTCCATGCGCTGTGGTGGACGCTCACGTTGCATATGGAGCATTGCGTTATTACGTTGGCTCCGAGATGGTTGACATGACATGTTATTGGTTTGACGTATCACGTGGTCAATGAATTGAACTCTGCTATTGGTTTAAATTCTCATCGCTGACGCTGCGTTACGCTCCGAATTCAGTGTGAACAGGCCATTAGTCCGATGGGAGCTGAGCTGTAGCATCGCAGCTGCCTCACTTTACATGTTGGCAGTTTAGGTTGAAAGCAAAAGAATGCCGGACCCATTCTCTCCAGGTGTATATAAAAGGGTTACTTTCCTGTTTGACCAATAGGGGTTAGAATTTTTTAATTGGCTAGACCTCATCATAGTGTCTTCCGGCAGCAACGGCGGCTCCAAAGGGGAAGCAGTAGGGGGCAATTGCCCCCCCCCCCCCAAAAAAAAAAAAAACACCCAGCGTATTTTTTTTTTCATAGCCTAAAATTATATAATCGTAGACCTAATACTAAATGAGTTTAAAGTTAAAATGAGTGGATGTTTATTTCTTATATATATATAAAACCCTAAGAGCCGACGTTGACCCCCCCCCCCCCTTAGAAAAAGAAACTCTGGACTGGAGTCTCCATTGTCCGGCAGTTCATTTGATTAGGGTTGTGGGGCGAGAATTACATCATTTAATGCTCACTTGATTTTAAGCGATTATATTTGTCCAATTCCATAAAACCAACTACGGGGCAGGAGCGGGTTTTGGCTGTTTGTTAGTTGATAAACGAGGCTTATTTGTTAGAACTTAAATTAAAGGGGCGTCATCTGTCATTTCTATTTTAATGTCTACATATGATAGTCTACATCGAATACAACCACTGAGTGCGGGGGTTTAGGAATGTCACAGATGTTCATAGATACGTTACAGGGGAGGAGCTGATCTATGTTAGAAAAGTGAAATTTTGGAATAAGCATAAAGTAAAATTTAGGTGCTAGAGCTTTTTCGTTACATACATGTTTTATTCTTTTACAGCTTTACTTAAAGGAGAGTTAAGAAAATTTTATTACAATACATTTTGTCTGCGACAATTTTTTGGGTTTGTATTGTAATGACTGCTCAATTCGCAAATCCAGTACTGTCATTTGAACATTTGATGGCAGTAGTCTGTGCACTTATTTATATAAGAAACCTCTTAAACATATTTTTCCTCTTATATAGTGTTTAAAACTTACACGAACGAACGCAATCTATAATCAGTCCAGTTGTTGCTAAAATTCGTGTAATTCAGTGGATTAGTAGACATAGGACTCATTGCTACTCTTTGTTAAGTTTATTTAAAAAAAAAAACCATCTGAGCACGCTTACACTAATGATTCCCAACCGATAGGCCGCGGCACTTTACGATGCCTCAAAATCGGCCAGGAGTGCAGCGAGATTTTTTGGGGTATAAACGCAAAAAAAGACGCCCGGTGGCGTAGTGGTTAAAAGCGTGAAGCTGCCACACCACAGGTCCAGGGTTCGATCCAACGACTGGGCAAGGTCGATTTATCCTTCCATCCCTTGAGTGGGTCGATAAAATGAGGACCAAGCTTGCTTTGAAACGAAACTCTGGGGGTCCCACGTCAGGTTGACCAGCTGACTGAGACATATGATGTATGGCACCCCAAGCCCACGGTCAAGAAAGCGGAGATGGGCACCGCCGGCCTTGGTCCACGGCGGACTGTTATGCCATGAGTTTAGCTTAAACACAAAAAAATATTAGTAGGGCCGAATTTAAATTAAATATTAAATTGTAATAAAACATTTGTGCTTTAAGAATCAGTCGCAAACAAAACTATTGTTAGTGATATGCACTGTAGTCCTCTAGTGTAATACCATATTGAAACCCATGGCTATTTTTGAAAATGTATTTATATATTCTATTTTGGTGTTTGTTACTTATACTTTTCAATAAACCCAAGGTAGCCTAGTGGTAGAGCGTTGGCTTTCTGTGCTGGGTTCGAATCCGACAAGCGACATTAAATACCTCCGTGTCTAGGCTGGATAGGGGCACTTTAAATCCGTAGACAGGAAAATCCCTTTATGAGGTCAGAGAGGGTGGAAGAGGGCACGATCCCCCCAGATGCCGCCCCTTGAAGTGCTCGATGGAGGTGGCAGATGTCTAAATCGGACTCCGACCCTTGTGGTGCCATTATAAACTGAATCCGCTCCCCTCTGTCCGCTTGCCTATATGGACCTGGTCTGGAATACTTCCGACCAGGGGCATTAGAAACAACAACAACAACAACAAGCAACAACTTTTCTATAAATAAATAAAATCAGCAATAGAGTAAGTATTTATTTGAACTTAAATTTGACATGTTCCTAATATAAATTTAGCCTTGATTTAATATTTTTAAAAAATTGAAAAAGTAAAATTCTAACAAGGGTGCTCCGAGTTTCTAATCTCATTCCTGGGGAAAAAAGGTTGTTAAAAGGTTGGGAATCCTTGATTTACGCACTCACCCCCTCTCGTACTAACTGGAAAATTCACGGTAGCAGACTTGAACTTAGGCGGAAATTTTTTTTTTTTTAATAACGTCTTGATAATTAGAAGCTTTATATTAAAAAGAAGGTTAAAAAATACAGAAAATATCTACAAAAAAAACTTATTACCTCACGAAACTGAACGACATAATCTTAGAAATTTTTATCATAGAAAACGAGTTGTCACATCCCAAAAGAATCCATCGCGGCATCCGTCATTCTCCGTGTCAACCTGGCACTGTGTCAAGGCGTCTCTGTTGTGACAGTCTCGAGTCAGCTGTCGCCGACTCAGACACCACGATAAGTAACGCCATGTATCTACGCCCATTCATCAGTAGTGTCAAGTAAGTGTTAACGCTTTAGCAAAAATATTTTTGGAACACGGTTTTGCTAATCGGGATGGATATCGCGGAACGCCAGAAGTGAAACGTAAAAGCCTTTTCGTGTTCGGAGATGATGCCGTTCATATTTATTTCAACGGGGAGGGTTTTCAAATTGAACCCCGGGGAGTTAAAGCACTTAAAATTCTTTCTTTCATGAAATTTTTAAAGTTTTGAAGGTGGTACCGTCGGGAATTGGCCCGTCAAATGTAAATTCTTTACGAACGATGGAATTGGACTGAATTACTGCGAAACTAACATTTTTTTTTTTTTTTGCACGAGCTGATCAATATTTGTCAAAAAAATTTGCCTATTCCGCTAAGTTATGAGGAAATCCAAGGGCTCGAAGTAGCCTAGTGATAGCACGTCGGCTTTCGGTGCTGAGGGTGATCGGATCGAATCCCGACAAGCACCATTCAATACCTCCGTGTCTAACCCGGATATGGGCACATTAAATCCGTAGATCGGAAAGTCCATCTATGAGGTCAGTAAGGATGGGAGAGGGTACGATCCCCCCAGATACCGCTCCTGGGTGTGCTCGGTTAAAATTGCGGTGGCACCTGGATAAATCGGACTCTGACCCTTGTGGTGCTATTATAAACGGAACCGCACTCCTATATGGACTCCTATGGACTCCTATATGACCTATGCTCGCTAGCCTATATGGATCTGGTCTGGAATACATTCCAGGGGGCACTAGAAACAAGAAGTAAACCAAATTGGGCCTTTCTAAAATGAGTTCCTCTAAAAAGCAGATATTTCAATCAATCGACAAATGCCGGTGGGGAGATTTTGAGGTTATGTATAATGGCTTTAATGCAGTATCTAACTCCTTCCCTTGCGCGCATTACATATTAGGCCCTAGAATATAATACATCCAGTTGCATAGCAGGATCAGAGGTTTGCCCATGGATAATTCTGTTCTCAGTTTCAAAACTAACTACTACACGTTTCAATTAGAATTTTTATTAACTATATTAAAAAAACTTGCTTTGAAGTCTAAAAGGGAAATACTCATAATCTGATGCTTTGCATTAATCCGTAACTTTGTGTTATCTGGAGCAAACTGTGAGAGCCATTATTTCTCAGCACAGGACGCCGTTCTTTAAAACAGAAAACTTCTGTTACGAAAACTACTTGACACGCTTTCTAAGATGTGTCAGAGGAATACGACCTAAGTGGCCAATTTTCGTCTTGTTAGGACTTATCCGTTAGGTAACTGAAGACATCCGATGCATCGCGCAAAAAATACTTTCGCGTTATTTTTTTTTCCCCTGAAATCTCTAAGTCTAACTCAAACAGTTTGTTATAAGCGACTCATAAACTTTTCTTTATTGTCCTGCTTTCCCCATTTCTTTTTACAAACTTTATATTAAAAAAAGAGGGTCAATCCTCCAACATGGAGAACACAGAATTGATTAAAAATAATGCGAAAATGGGGAATTCTCATTAATGGATTTCGTAGATTTCATGAATGAGCACAAGTTGTGTGTGTGTGTATTTTATGGGTCAGGAAAGGATTAATGGAGCGGTGAAATGTATAATCTGAATTGTCAACTCAAGTGTGTCAATGATACCGACAATCGGAAAAATGAGTTATCTGAAAGCCTTTTATTATTAAGTTACCATTTTATAAAATTCTTGTTACTGGTTGTTATGTGTTGACTCTATGAATTACTCAACAACACCTAGAGCGGTGATTCCCAACCGGTGTTCCACGTCCAGTGGGGGGGGGGGGCGAGATTTTTTAGAGGGCGGATAAACCAATAAATATTAGTAGGGCCCTCTTAAAATAAATATATAAGTTGAATTACTCTCACAAGTTATTACGAGTAACGCTGATGCTGACGGATTCTATGTGACACCCTTACACCCCCAACTATTAGGCCTGATATCAAACATTTGTGTTCTAAGAATCCATCGCAAGTCTCACATTAAGAAAGCAAAATTCTTTTCAGCGATTTCAATTGTAGTCCTTAATGCAGTGGTTCCCAACTGGTGGTACGCAGAAGGGTTCAATAATAAGTACGATGGGCTTGTTTTGGACTTGTTAGACTTCGGTTATTAGACTGAGCGTGGAAAACTAATTAAGATTAAAGATAAACACCATTAAACCCGACACAGAAGCTCTTATAAGAAATAAGCGTAAGCAACAGCAAATTTCTTATTAAGCCTCCTGATTAAAGACATTTTAGTGTTTGGGAAATTGTACTTGCCATTTGTTAATAACAATTACGTATAAATGGCTTTCGGCCGCAGTGGCCCAGTTGGCAAGAGCAGCGAGCCAGTGATCTGAACGTCCCTGGTTCAATGCTCGTCTCTGAAAATCCACCGCCGTGTTCACTAATGGTGACCGGGGCACGTAAAATCTGTTGTGGTTGCAATGTCCTCCAAGTTCTCAAACTTACCTCTGGAGGTGCGGGGTCAAGTGTTCCGGTGTCGTCAATTGACTCTGTTCAAAATTACGAGACCGGTCATTTAGCCAAGTCGGACTCCGACCCTTGTGGCGCTAATTCAAAACAGGAGCCGCACCTTCATCGCCCATAGCCTTCGGGACTTGATCTGATTCTGCTGTCGGTCAAGTGGCATAAGCAACAACAACAACATGGCTTTCGTAAGTTTTATGGATTTATTTTCTGTATTTTGTTTTATTTATATTTAAATACATTTTGTAAAGTTGTTCATATGTGTATAGAATTTATTTAACCCCCTCCTCAAAAAAGTTAAAACATAACTAGTGGTACGCCACGATCCTACAAAGTTCTCAGGTGGTACTCAAGTATAAAAAGGTTGGGAATCACTGCTCTAGTGTATCACTCCACTGAATCCCATGGCTATTTTTGAAATTGTATTGATGTATGCCTGCGGTGGGCAGATACGAGGCCAAAGAGAGGCGCAATCCGGTTTTTTATATTTTATAAGAGCCACATGCAGATACACAAATTCAAAATTTTTTATATAATGTAATTGTATATTTTTGCAAATCACGCAAATCTAAGAACATATATAAAAATATAATTATGAAAAAGAAAATGATTTCAAAATTTTAGTAATAAAATTCAAAAATAATACAAATCAAATATAACAAAAGTCAAATATAGTAAAAGTATATTTATTAATAAAAAGTATAATTACATCTAATGACAATCTGGCCAAATTTTAAAAATTTGGCGTAAAATAATTACAAGATAAAAAAACTTTTTATACACCATCTTTTTAAATTTTCTGTTTAATCATATAAACTTGACAATTCTATGTATTAATAAATACTTTAAAAATTTTTTTTTGAAGAATTATCCCATCAACTTGAAAGAAAATGAAGTTAATTGGAAGTTAACTTGCATTTAACTTTTCGTTCCCGTCCCTGCCGATAGATGGCTGCACCACTCTACAAAACAAAATTAACTGAAAATGAATTCAATCCTGCTTAAAGATGGCTAAAAGTATCAAAAGAATGCATTGTCATCGTATTCTGAGCTATTCTAAAAGTTTCAAATGTCTAGCTAGTCGGGAAGTTAGTTAAAAATCGATTGCAAGATTTGTACGGGGCAAACACACAAAGACGCAAGAAAGCGAGTTAATAAAAAAATTTAAATTAGTTAAAGCTGACTACAGAAATTCTGTAAGATGTTGATTGGTCAACTGTGAACGATGTTTCGACTTCTCAAACTTCATTGTGGAGTACGAAGATTCACAGCAATGTGTTGTACAAGAAATCGAAATAGATGACAAGCAGCTTTCTTTAAGTTTGGATATTTTGATTCTGGCACGAGTTTCCAAAATTCAATCATAGAAGAAGCTTTGTGCAGCATTTGCAATGCCTGATCTTCTTTCATCTCTAATAACTCCAATTCCCCAGCCTTTTTTTCAGCAAGTATTATTTCAGAAATTCGAAATCCATCTTCCGTAATGTCATAAATAAATGGGTTCACAAAATATGCAAATCTAGATTTCAAACTTTTCAAATCTTCAAACCTATGTTTGAAGATTTGATTGTAATTCTCTGATTTTTTCTTTACATTCATTTAACTTTTCTTCTTTGATATTAATTACATTTGCTTTTATTGGTGGAAAATGATTAAATATCTTGTCCTCATGATCTTAAACAAACAATCGAAGTTTTGCTTCAAAACTGAATACAGTTTGTGACAAAACAGTGACATGCGCACTACAAACTGTTCGGGGGGAAAAAAACTAAAATTTTAATGGGAGCCGCACTTTACTCAACGAAGAGCCACATTTGCCCATCGTTGATGTATATTATCCTGGTGTTTGTTACTGATATATTTTAATAAATGAATAAAATCAGCAATGGAGTAAAAATATTTACATGAATTTAAATTGAATGTGTTCCCGATATACTCCCCACTTTGATTTAATGTTTAAAAAATTGAAAAAAATACTAAAATTCTATCAAGGTTGCCTCAACTTTCTAATCTTAATCCCAAGGGTGCCGCGTCAGGTGATGGCCGAATGGCTAGAGCGCTGGCATTCGGTTCAGATCCGGTGGGTTCGAGTCCTGCTGTTGGCACGGATGTTTATAGCCGTTTGGAATCGGCTTTAAACTGTAGGTCCCGGTATAATTAGCCCTCGAGTATCAAAAAGTTGACCGTAGCGCTCCAAACCAAACCCAAGGGTGCCTCCAAAAAAGGTTGAGAATCCCTGTATTAGTTGAATGGACAAAAACAGTAATACCGAAAGCATCAAACTTTGCTTCAATCTAGTAAAACAATACATCGCGACAAACTATGTTTTGTAAATATAACCTTATAATTGGTACTGTAATTTTAACTCAGAAGAAGGAAAACATTTAGACAAGTAAAATTGTTAAAAGTTTATAAACTACATGCTTTGCTTTATTAACTTTAACATTTTAAGTATAGCAGCATAAGCTGCAAAACTCAAAATACATTTTTGATGACAAACTCGGGAATAATCAATGCAATTGATAAACAATCGAAAGTCGGTTGTGTCTGTGTGTATATAGTACATATATAAAATTCTTGGAAGCCTTCATATTTACTTTCTAAGGAGTGAGATATCACGCATCAACGCTTTTTGTCTTTATAGTAGGTTTCCGCTACGTCCAAGCTTATCTTCGAAATTATTTATCTTATGGAAGCGCATCCTCGTATAGAATGTTGTCTTGTTTGTTTATTGTTTACTAATATATTGATTATTAACAGACCAATGAATGCATAACAACACGTTTTATTTATTTCGTGTATGTTTCACTAACAGAATATTTTCTGTCGCAAAATATGACACAAAAGATTTTCTTGCTATTTTTTTTATATTCTGCCTCGTTTGATCGAAAAACGTGACTCCGTGCCGGATCTGTGGTGTCCACTTGAGTTGGATGTTTGGAAATTCGTAAGTCGTCTTTTTTTTCATCTCAGCTATATATAAAACCCTTTCAAAAGTCTTTTCAGGCAATGTTTCGCTGTCGGCAAAAATTATCCTCGGACGGCGCTGCTTTATAAAAGCCGAATGACTTCCTATATTTCTCTAATTAATACACTGCATCAGCCTACATCCGTGAAATTAAAGAAAAATTGATTTTCTGAAACGAACCACGGTACGCCTCGCATTATACTTACAATCGACCATATCATGCCTTTGTAAAATGTCCCAAAAGGGTTATATGCTCGTTTAATGAAATAAAAATTTGTTCCTCCAATATTGAGAATTACATTTCAGATAAGAAAATCTTTTCGTCGTGGAAAAGTACTTTTTAATGTAACGTAAAATCGATGGTAAAAGTCATTTTTACAACTGAACGAGTTCTGAATATAGTTAAGTGTAATTGCTCACAAACGCGAAATTTATAGGTACTTGCAGTGCCCAGGCTTTCATTACAAAAATCTTGTCGTTTCTTTGTGTTTGCAAAAAGGGGATCTACTACAAACGAATTCAGGATTTTGATGAAGCTCCTACAGTGACATAGAATGATAACTATTTAAGATAGTGATTGTTTATGATGATGATGATGCGAGACATCCTTCCTCTGATATTGATTTTTATGGCTGGTCAGAATAGAAATTTGGATTCGCCTGTAAAGAAACATGCATCTACTAATCTCCAGCCTGACGAAGCGCCCTACCAGCTAGTTTTATACTAGTCGTCAATGTTGTATATTTTAGGAAACTTTATTAAGATCTTATCGGTTAACTCAGGACTTCCCAGCAGGGTACAGGTGGGCCCCTTGGGGGTCCATGGAAATTTAAAAAGGGTCTATAGTATTCCAGGGGTTTATTGTGGGTCGATGATAATTTTTTCTGTTTTAAAATTTAATTTAATTTTTTAGGAATATATTTATTAGATAATAATATCCGTTTTAATATATATAAATACAGATTTCCATAGGGTGGAGTGATCTACGCATCTAAAGTCGAATGTCATGAAGCGTTTTGTATATGTGTCGAAGCCCACCGTCGGCTTTTATTTGTGTACCAACACTAGGCAGAACTGGAGAAATCCACTGGACCTTAAGGAGGGAGATCACCTGAAAACCTTCAAAGAATTCTATTTTTACTATGATTTAATTTTAAAGGATGGAATGTAAGAAATCTTTAAAAAATGAAGTCGATACTACAATATTAGAACCGCTTTTATGGCCAAATGTATAAAGCTAATAGCAAAGTAATTTATGAAAACTTAAATGTTAAATGGCTTTTTCTAAAAACTGTTATTTTCAAACTTGTGCGCACTATTTCTTAAAAACTAATGGTCACAAATTGCTAAAATTTTTGTATACGTGTATATTTAGTATGTTTATACAATTTCTACCTAAATTTAGGTAAGTACATATTACTAATTTATTTACAGCATTTTTTTGTAAAAATTTTTATTATATTTCTTGTACATTACACTACATTTGCCTGGAATTTTTTTTTATGGGAAATATGGTAATTATTTTAGGTGTAGATTTAAGTATAGACTACGGATAGAATATACATAAATAATTAATCTATATATATAAAACAGTCCTGTAACTGACTAACTCACTGACATACAACGCACAGACCAAACCGCTGGACCTAAAGGGCTTAAATTTTGCATGGCGATTCTTCTTATGGTGTAGGGGTGCACCAAGAAATATTTTTGAAAAATTCTTCTTAGATTTTTTTAAATTAAATTTTTAAGCTGTTTTAGTAACTTTTTTAAAGTTTGCATTTAAAATAATAATTTGAGGGTTATGAAATTTATATCACGAGAAAGATCATAAAATTTGCCTTAAAATGAAATCTTTTTCGAATCTTTACCTCCATTTTCTGATTTTTGGTGAATTTTTAAAGACTAAATTTTAGAATTAAATTTATTAAATGCTGATTACGGGATTTCTTTTTCTGGTACTTTAAATAAATTTATCGTCACGTGCATAACAACTAAATAGACAAAAAAAATATTTTTTTTTCTTACTAATGCGGCAGACGATTGGACATTATCCAAAAAAATATTAAAATACAGTAAAAGATATTATGTTCCTCAAACAGTACTATATTAACTGTACTATATTCTTTAGTATGTCCTATTACATTTAATTTGAATATTTTCTTCTACATTATTTTGTCTATAAAAATATCCCTCGCGATTTTTTTATAAATATATTTTTTGACATCAATTGTATACATTGATCGTCGTATTTATTATAAATATATATATATATATATATATATATATATATATATATATATATATATAGAGAGAGAGAGAGAGAGAGAGAGAGAGAGAGAGCGAGAGGCTGTTCACACATTTTTTAGACGATGTATATTGTATTCACAAAACTAAATTACATAAAATTCTTGTGTTTTAAATGTTCTATTTGACATCCCTTATTCTGAACTATCTTTCGACACCGCAATTTCCAGGATAATAATGCCTTTTGAAGTGTCAGAAGAGGTATTTTATCCCATTCCTCCTGAACAGCTTTCCAGAGTCCTGTAAGGGTTTTGGGACGACGTTTGGATAATGCAGATTTTAAAAGTCCAAAAGCACAAAAATCCATAGGTGATACATCGGGAGATTTAGTAGGGATATCAGTGAAGGGTATGGCCTTGATACAAGTTTTTTGTTCCATTTCTTTTAGGAAATTTACAGTGGATTTTGATTGATACAGTGGATTTGTGTGACTGCTAGCTTTGTCCTGATGGAGTCTCACAGATTGATGGCACTGTGGGTAAAGCGATGGTATTTCATTCAGAAAAATTGGCGATAAAATATGTTCCTGATAGTATTTGGAGTAAATCTTGACATTTTTTTCCACTCTCTTTATTTGTAACTTGCCATTATAAGAAAAACCAGCAACAATCATGAATCCCTTAGAAAAACTTTCTTTCGATTCTTTGAACCATGTACTTAAATTTTTTTTCTCCCCTTTTTTGATAATAAATGGCTCTTTTTTTGTTGCAATCATTTAAATAGACCCATAATTCATCTATTGTGACAATTGTTTTCCATTTTTCTTTGGATAAGTGTTTCTCATATAGAATTCTGCAGCGTGTCCTGCGTTCAGCGATATGATTTGGAAGAAGACGATGCACATTGCGTTTTTTCGCTTTCTTAAGATTTAAATCAACGTTTATCATTTTGTTTACAGTGGACACCGATCATTTTAATGATTTTGCAACTGTCCTTTGCCTAGGGGGATTTTCTTTTAACATTAACGTACCTTTACAATAGTCGAAGATGTCCGTTTTTTCCTTGGATACTTGTTTGGAATTTTTGTCCCACTTGAGGCTCCAATTTGACGTTTTTTTCCTTTCTTGTTGACGATATTACCTATCGACCCTTTAGATATCACAAAACCATGACTCTCACATCGTTTTTGGATAACGGAGTATGCATATTTCTCTTCGGAAAGAGCATAAATGTAGCCTTCGAACCACTGCTTTGTTAAAAATGCCATTTTGAATAAAAACAAAACTTTCAAGCCGCAGACGATAATTTTGACTTTTAAAAACATAGTACAATTGCAATTATTTCTTTTGCAGCAAACGATTTTTTATTACCGCTTACCAAAATCGTCTAAAAAATGTGCGAACAGCCTCTGTATATTTATTTTTTTGGCATTAATTGCATACATTGACCGTTGTATTTAATTTTAATGTACTCTAGCGAAGTGCGGGTTTTCAGCTAGTGTATATATATATATATATATATATATATATATATATATATATATATATATATATATATATATATATATATATATCTTATAGTTAAAAAAAATCTGTCCAAAATGTAAAAACTAAAAACAAATTTTTTATTTTAAATTTATGGGAAGTGTCTGATGTTTTATATTTACTGTTTCAAAACAGTCATTCTAGTTATAAACTTGTTGTATTCTTTATGTTTCGATAGTTTGACATTTTTGGTGGTATATTGTACTTTTAGTTTATAAGAAAAGTATTTTGTTTTAATTACTCTTTGAGACTATTTCTTGTAAAACAATTTGATCTGTTCTGCGGAGAAGTGAATGGAAACTCTGCTTTACTGCTTGTCCTGTGAGAATCCTATTTAGGCAGTGGTTTAGGTCTCGAGAGATATCAGATGGGATCATTTACCCCCCCCCCCCCAATAAAAAAATAAATAAATAAATAAAAAATTAAGGAACATACACAGGAAGAACACAGAGTTGCCATTGTGGCATCACGGTAGGTTTATAAGCCCGATATCTGAGGCATTATTAAAATTTCTCTTACTGAATTCATGACCAAGAAAGACAGAGTCCTAACTATAATAAAAAGGCCAATTTTAAAACAAAAACTTAACAGAGAAATTATTTACAAAAAAAATTAAACATTAAACAATTACAACATATTCAATTAATTTAAGAGCAGATCCACAATACCCGCTCCGGGACCCAGCTAGTCCCAAAACAGGAGCTTAAAAATCACGTCCGCTCCAGGCGCGTCATATCCAGCATCTCTCTCAAACACCAAGTCTCTCTCTCGGCAGTTTTCTTAGAAATTGTTTTTCCCAAAACCGGGTGGGCCGACAGATTATCGGCTGACAGCTCTTCTTAACGCTGAAACTTTATTACATTCCAGTGACAAAGTCTCATAGAGCTATCGCTAAGAAAGACAGCTTTACGACGGTGATGGGAGACGTTTCTGTTTTCCAAACAGTTACCCCCACAGCTTGCTAGAGAAAACCGCTATGCCTGGGATTAACTTTCAGGCCAAAAACTCTGGCGGCATTTGGTGGTATCGTTTTTTAATCTCCCACGTGTTCAAAAATTCCAGTGGGAACTGGCAAAATACCCTGATAAACACGCAGCTGTGTGTTGTGCACTCTGTGAGGTCTTGGGAAAAATAACCCCATACTTCCATTATGCTACACCATAAAGTTGAGTTTCTTACCAACTTGAGATGCACGGTCTCCCCCATTAAAGAAAATTTCCACAACATGATTTCGATCTGTAAAAGAATGGGATGGATTTGTAATATATCATTCTGATATGGTAATTGATAATGTCACAGACAGTGAAGTGTTTCGAATGATTAAGAGACATTAGTCGCTGAATGTTGTCTGTTATGTCGAAATATCATTTAAACAAATAGATGTATCGGTTCTGTAACTCCAGAGACAGTATACATTTTGAACGGCTAGCTTCAAAGCTAGCTTCTTAAAATTCCCAATAAAAATTGAATTTAAAAAAATGTATTTGTAAATTTTCCATCGAGACAATCACATCTATAATCATTAGCTCGAAACTAGTTGCAAATTTGAATTTTTACGCGGATTTTAAGAAGCCGTGTGTTTTTTCAAGCGTTCTTCGTCAGTTTCATGCAAGTAAAACTGCGATTATCTGATAAATCTTAGGAAAATATAAATGTTTCGTTAATTACAAAATCCTTTGGCAATAATGCCGCATAGTTAAGCTGCATTTCTGCTATTTTACTCTCTGGGTGATATCATTTTACCACCGAAAATTAATACCATCCTGGTTTCACCTTTATTTTCATTTTTACAGTCAACATAGGCGTAGTGTGTTTCTAACTTTTTTTTGGTGGGGGGGGGGGGACACGAATCAAATTCAGTTAGGGCCCTTCTCTGCGCATTGACTGCCGGATGGTCCTTAAAATATGAAATATTATGATTTTTTGAAATTGAATAACAATAGAATTGATGTTTGAATAGTATTCAAGTTATACAATAAGAAAAATAAATATAATATAAATTAAATGAGAAAAAATATAGCATCGAATTTTTTTTATGGATCATATCATTTTTAAAAACTATGTTAAGGCTAAGGACATAATCGGAAGGTTCAGTTTCACAGTTTAAAATGGCGGAAAAAGCCAACTTTCTTAAAAGTTTTCCACAATTTGATTTTAACTGAACTTCTATTAACATTTTAATTTGTTTCAAGTTAAGTTGGGGGGGGGGGCGTGCCGGCACGCCTCTCCCAACACTATGTCTGTGACAGTCAACGTTATCTCTCAATAAAATAATATGTGTAATATAACTCAAATCCTATGCATGACAAAACTGAGGGGTGTCTTCCGGACATAACTTTGTGAAAAGCAGGCATTACTCATATTCCCGAGATATTGTGAATGACACGATAACGATAATTCGAAACAGTTGCCAACACCGTAGCAATAGCTGCTCCTTGCATTGAAGTTCTTAGCCATTGGTATCCAAAACAGGATATCATGGAAGTCAGAATAATTTCAAAGGCTGCTCGCCATGGAAAGCACATCTGTATAACGTTTAACTATTTATCTTATCACTTACTGCATTGTCTCATCATCCACTTCCTGGACTCGTTATATATGCGGGGCAGACACTGGGGTCAAACTCAATTTCATTCATGTATCATGGACAATTTGGAAAAAATAAAGCCCTTTCCGTATAATGCTCATTTCTAACACTTCTGCTGCAACGTAGTTTGAATTCATACTTTTTTCTGACAGGTCCTTGATCCTAGCATGGACTCAAACTTGAACTGGGTGCGGGGCGGTTATTTTGAAAAGAAGGCTCTAAGTTCACGTCTGTTTTTTTCTTGTTTCATAGTTCTTTTCAGAGCCAAAAAGATCACTGAAGGGATGAAATATTCTGTACTCTAGCTATGCTGTGAGCTTCTGTTCTGTTCTGTTCTAGAATGTGACAGTTTTCCCTTCGTAGCGAAAAAGCTCCTTTCTGCCGTTTTAAATTAACATTAAATACTTCTTTTGAAAAATGGAAAAAAAAAATCTTATTTCCGCTCGCCAATCGAAAGGTAACATATTTTGGATGGATTTTGGAGCACTATGATAATCTTTTTGCTGCACACGAGGGCATTTCAAATTGAGGCAAAAAGATTAAAGCCGATTTGGAACGCTACAAATATAGAATTCAACAGAGGAACTCGTTCGTCATACTCAGTGGCGCACCCAGGGGGCCAAGGGGCCCTGGCCCCTTGCAGAGAAATAGAAATTGCATTGTGAATATTGAATTTGCATTATAAATATTTTTATCCGTTCAATTCGCCCCCCCCTCCCCTAAGATTAAATCCTGAGTGCGCCACTGGTCATACTACAGAGTCCAGTATGACCATTAACTGACGTATCAGATGACAACCAGTAAACTTACGCCGTCTGCACACGGGGCAACTCAAAAGAAACTGATAACTGACTCCAATCACAAATCAGTCCGTGATGAGTCGTAACCTACGTAATTGAATGGAGCCACGCACACGGCGCAACTGGTTACAAACCCGTCCGACGGGTTTGTAACCAGTTGCGCCGTGGATTGGAATCAGTTATCCAGTCCACGGCGCCGGTTGCGCCACCAGTTGCGCCGTGGGATTGGAGTCAGTTATCAGTTTCTTTTGAGTTGCCCCGTGTGCAGACGGCCTTAGAACAAATAATTTTACATATAAAACTACAGTTTTACTACTTTGAAGACATGTATAGAATTTTACTTGTTTTTGGCGTTTGCCTTTCTTTAACTAAATTCAAGTTAATCGTATAGTTGATTTTATACAGTAGATTCATTTACGAATTGCCCTTTTCAATTGAAGTAAGCTTACAGATCGATAAAATTTTGCAACTGACGTGTCATTATCGGTCTTATAACCTCCTATTGTGAATTCGTTCTTTGTTTGCAGCCTTCTGCTTAGATTCCTCATTTTTTATACGGACCCTTTGTCACACTGTCTCGATCACCACTGAATATATCAAAAGAGGTTGCTACGGTTCTGATTCTTTATTCTCTGCAGCGATAATGGTTTTATGGGGGGAAGCCAGAAACTGGCGATTGTCCAAAGACGACCTTTTCTCATAGTAGAGCGGCTCTAAGCAAACTCTGCTTCACAGCTCCTTAACTACATTTTACGTTTGTTTTTTTTAAGATTAATGAAGATTTTGTTTTAAACTAAATGGATTTTAAAAAAAATGCAATTTGGTGCTTCAAAATTTGAAAGCAAATCTTGGTTAAGAGTAGAAGAGAAAGTGAATCTAATATCTTTGCTGTAATCTTTTTTATTTGTAAAAAAAAATAATTATCGGATTATCACGTAAATGATTAGGGCGCAAATCATGCCTATGAAAATTGTTTTTTAATTTTTATTTCTTTAAGCATTTTATTTGGGGAAGAATTATGATTGAGAATTATGGAAATATGCAGACATACTTTCACGCAAGTGTTAAAAAAATATCTGATTATCGAAGTTCTTGGAGATGAAAATTCAAAACAGAATGTTACCGAAAATAACCTGCAATTTCATCCACGGAACTAAAAGGTAAATTCAGTCGTGTAGCTGAAAAACAAAAAGAGAATAAATTAGAAAAATTTCCTTCCAAACATTGTCATTACTAAGCAAATATTTTGGTTGCTATTTTTTTATGCATGAAAACATTTTAAACTTAGAAACAAAACAAACAAATTGATGAATTACTTTGTAACTCGATGATGAAAGTATGTTTAGTATTTTTTTCTCCCGTTTAATTTTTGAAATCTCGAACTTGTCTGTTTTTTCGGTTAGACTTTGCATATCACCGTGAATGAAAAATCGGATTTTCGTTTCGACTTAAATATACTAAACTAGCTGAATACCCGTGCTTCGCTACGGAGTACATTCAAATTAAATACAACGGTCAATGTATGCAATTAATGCAAAAAAAAATTTATAAAAAAATCGAAACGGATATTTTTATAGACAAAATAATGTAGAAGAAAATATTCAAATTAAATACAACGGTCAATGTATGCAATTAATTTGTATGTTTAATATCCATAAAACATACTGATTTGAATTAAATTCTTAAAAAAAATTACATCTCAATTAGTCTAGTGGTTAAATTTTATCTTCTATCGTATTTTTAATATTTTTTTGTCAATTTTTTTTTGTCAATTATTTCGTTGTTATGCACGTGACGCAAGATTAATCTAAAGTATCACAAAAAAAGAAACCACGTGATCAGCATTTAATAAATTAAATTCCAAAAATTAATCTTTAAAAATTCACCAAAAATCAGAAAATAGAGGTAAAGATTCGAAAAAGATTTCAATTTATAGGATTTTTTATGATCTTTCTCGTGATATAAATTTTATCACCCTCAGATTATTATTTTAAATGGAAACTTTAAAGGATGTTACAAAATCAACTTAAAATTTTAGAAGAATTTTTCAAAAAGCTTTCTTAATGCCCTACACTATAAGAAGAATCGACATGCAAAATTCCAGCCCTTTAGGTCTAGCGGTTTGGTCTGTGCGTTATCTGTCAGTCAGTCGGTTACGGAACTGTTATGTATATATGTATGTATGTATGTATGTATGTCTGTATGTATATATATATAGTTTACAAATGTAAATTACTTAATAGGAAACAAAAATGAGTAAGTAAATTTTAGGCGCTAAGCTGCTCACAAAAATATTTACGATATATAGATATTTAAAATTAAGATGACTTAAAGGGCAGATGCGACCATTTAATACTCCTATAACCTGAAATAAGATAGACATATAAAAATAAGCAAAAAACGGAATTGGAGGTGGTATAGTTGATGACTGGGGGGTTGTGACCCCCCAACCCCGGTTAAACATGTTTTAAGCCTGGCAACACTCCCGGAGGTCGGCTATAACACCAAGACAGTAATAAACAATTATGAAGAGGAAAAATATTTTATATGAAATAGATAAGTTAAACCAGATGTCTTTACTAATATAGTCAACTAAAACATAATTACAAGATGAATAGCGTTTTAACTTTTTAATAACGAAAAAATAAAAGAAGAAAAAATCTTAATACTAAGATACAGAAATACAATACTACTAATTAACTAAATAATTACTCACTAACATATACACTATACACATTAAGATACAAAAATACTTAGCTCCACACCAAGTAATGAGACACGAAACTCATGCACACTCACTGTTATAGACATAGTAGGGATAACTATCGCCGTATTAGGGAAATTTTTGGTGTTGCCAACTTATGTTAAAACGATTCTCACAATCTTTATTGTCTAAATTAAAAAACTGAGTTAGAATTGATACGACGAAATTGACAGGAAAACCCTGGTCAATAGCTATAGTTATGAATTTAATTATACTGACGTCCATAGTTTTTTTGTTTGAATGTAAACGTTGAAAACGTATTAACTGGTTAGTAACTGTATTCCGTTTAATATTTAAATGTAGAGCATTATTCCAATTCTTAATCCTAACAGTTTTAATGTTGTAAAACTCGCGTTTATCATATAGACTATATGATATTAGATTTTGATTAACATTTAAACTCAAGTCTAAAAATACCAAATTTCCATCGTTATCTTTCAGTCTCCACCAGTTTAAGATTTTTAGGGTAAAAATTAATATCTATTGCATTTAAGTTTTCATTAAAACATATGAGTATATCATCTACATATCGGAAAAACATAAGTTCATTTAGAATCATTACTCCTCTTTCGTAAAAGTGAAGGTATATATCTGCTAAAGCAGATGAGCATCCTCCACCCATTGGTATTCCATGTATTTGCTTATAGAAGTTTCTACCATTATATAAAACTGTTACCATTAAGTACAAGATCTAATAACGCACGATATTTATTTTCAGTTATATATGTCTTTAAATCATATTGATCGTATAATCCAAGTATAATACTATTACTATAGAGATCTTTTAGGTCGATAGAGTTGAAAAGATCCGTAAAATCGTAGCTTTTAACGTTGGTTATATCACCTTTACCTTTTATCTATATTAGTAAAGACATCTGGTTTAACTTATCTATTTCATATAAAATATTTTTCCTCTTCATAATTGTTTATTACTGTCTTGGTGTTATAGCCGACCTCCGGGAGTGTTGCCAGGCTTAAAACATGTTTAGTCTCGGTGCACACGAGCGATGCGGCGCCGGTGCGGCACCGCAGTTGCGATTAGAAGTACATAGAGTTGAACTAACAGATTCACACGGACGTTGGCGTCGCTGCGGCCTCGCAACGACCGGTTTTTCTACCGCGTGTACTGCTTAATCGCACGAACGACAACTGCTTAGAAGTACCTTCATTTCAACTGCGCTATTCACACGGACGACATTTTGCCGCAAAAACAAAATGGCTGAAAGTGTAGACACAGAACTTTTAATAGAGGAAGTTAAAAAGTTTAGTGAATTGTGGGATATTAAATGTGAAAAGTACAATATATTTACAATATGTTAAATATATTAAATTGTACACAAATTAAATACACAATTTAATATATTTACAATATATTAAATTGTGTACAATATATTTACATTATTCTAATTTTTTGAACCATGTTATGAAGTATTCTAATATTTTGAATTTTTTTTCACTTGCTGTTTTAAATATATTTTCTATTTCATTGTAATATGTTCATATTTTTATAATCTACAAAATTTGCAGATTTGTATTATGATAATTTATATTTGATATCATTGATTATTTATTTGATAAATTAGATTTGCAATTCCCTTGACCATATTTTCTTTCATTATTCTAATTTTTGGATTCGGAGCTGTAGTCTGAAAACAGACTCAATCCTACCTTTGGAAAATTCAGTATAGATGTGACTTTTTGTTAAAGGAATCTAGCAGACCGTTAAATACATAATGGTGGGCCACTTCCCTAAGTGGAAAATGGGGTCAATTTTTACGAAAAGACCACAAAGAGACAATTCAAGTCCCGGGATGTCAGGCTGACAAAAAGGAACGCGTGCCTGGAGGTGCCAGGTGACATTTATTTAACGGATCACGACGATCAGGTTTACAATATTTCAGACTCGTATTAATTTTTGATGTTTTCTCAAATGTAATTAGATAAATACAGCAGAGCATAGCAGTATATAACTTAATTAAAAATTAAACACAGATCTAAACAATATGCTAGAAAGTAAAAATTAAAAATATTTTTTGATTTATTAAACTTTTATTAATTTCCATTTATTAAGTTTTTAAATATTTATTGTTATTTTTAAATATCGCATTTTCCATTCGCATTTATTGTTAAATGCAGTCATTTTTCCATGGGAGTTTTCTGACATCACTAATGAAATAGTCCGCCCATGTATTTCTGATCTGATTTAAATTGATCCCTCCTTGATTTTGATGGGATCCTTGATTTTGGCCGCTATCATAAAATCCTTCGATACATAATGTATCTTCAAATTTATATCAATCTCTTTTGAGAACATAATTATGAAGGGCACAACACGTTTTGATGATGCTTATAGCAAAATAAGGTTTCACGTTTAGAGGCCTATGTAGTATTCGCCATTTGTTGCTCAAAATTCCAAACGAACATTCGACATATCTTCGAGCTCGAGATAGTCGGTAGTTAATTTTTTTAATTATATTTATTTATTTTTTTTTTTTGGGGGGGGGGGCGGGGGACGACAAAAATTTACCGCTGTACGGTCTCAAAACATTTCTTGACAAGGAAAATGCTTCATCTCCAACAAACACGTAGGGCAGGACTGGGTGATCCATCCCAGGCAGGGGTTTACCTGTTACTATTTTCACGCCTCCGCTTTCTAATTTTTTATTGAAAGAGCTATCTTGGAAAATTAAACTATCCGAATGTTTGCCATAGGAGCCAATATCTACATACAAAAAGTTATATTGTGAATCAGCAATTGCTAATAACACCACAGAAAAATAATGTTTGTAGTTGAAGTATAATGAACCACTTCTTCAAACGAGTGTTTGCTCATTCGGAAGTAATTAAAAAACTTTGCTTCTTCATGACACAAGTCTTCATATAATAAGGAAAATGTCCCTTTTAACAACCTCGAACTCACCAGTGGGTGGACCCAATAATTTCTTTTTCTCTATTTTAAATACTTATAAACAAAGTACTTTTTCTTGAGTACGCTTCCAACTCTCGTGTCCTCAATGTTACAGCTCGCGTTCTCTAATTGTTCGCTCGTGTACACCACCTGTCTGTCACGTGAATTCCACAGAACAGCCAAAACCGCAACGGGATCGCCTCTCGTGTGAATTGAAGCCTGCGGCACCGATGCGAATTCACACCGGCACCGGATCGCTCGTGTGCACCGAGCCTTAACCGGGGTTGGGGGGGGTCACAACCCCCCCCCCCAGTCATCAACTATACCACCTCCAATTCCGTTTTTTGCTTATTTTTATATGTCTATCTTATTTCAGGTTATAGGAGTATTAAATTGTCGCATCTGCCCTTTTAGTCATCTTAATTTTAAATATCTATCTATCTATCTATCTATCTATCTATCTATCTATATATATATATATATATATATATATATATATATATATATATATATATACACACAGTGGAATCTCGATCTATTGTTTTCGAAGGGACTGACTGAACTAAACGATGGATGCGGGAAAACGATAGATGCCGGAACATATAAAAAAGTATTAACATACCTTAAAGTTTGATATCCCTAAAATATATTTACTCCCATACATAAATGCATACATACCTGTATTGTAATTGAAGATAAAATTACAAAGTTGTACTGAAATCCAAGATAAAAATAATAAAGGAAATAAATGCACGTAGATACACAGGAATTTTGATTCAAATAAAAGTCTTTAATCTTCGTTTGATTTTTTGGCGGTTTTCTCTACACAAGTAAACAATATTTTTTCTGTGTTGCAAATTGCATTCCTTTCGGTATCGGTTATTGTGTGAGAGTATAAAGAAGCGTCAGCCGTGAATGGTTTGTAACTAGAACCATTCCATTGCACTGGATGGGGTCCGACATAAGACCACCAGGAAGTTCTGCTTCCGCGTGAAACCCTCATCGGCCAGTGTAGAACTGCGCAGCAATCAAAAACTTTTCACACCCTGCCCTAGACCAAACATCAGGGCGCCCATATCCCAAGGCCAAGACAAAAGCCAGAGGACAGCAGGAACCGCTCAGGTTGGCTGACTGTGAACCATTGCTGATAAGAACAGAAATGTTGAATAGTCGGAGAATTTGGAATGAGTTTCCAAAAATAAGATACTTCAGGGGCTAAAAAATTAAGGAACACCAACGACGAACAAATAATGGGAGTGGTACGATTATGCGAAACCAAGCTAAACAGGAGAGAACAAAAATACGAGACCGTGCATACACAGTGGAATATATATATATATATATATATATATATATATATATATATATATATATATACAGTGGAATCTCGATCGATTGTTCCCCGAACGATCGTTTTCCCGTATGCATCGTTTATTTCATCCAGTCCCGAATAATTTCCATAGAAAACAAGCAAAAACAGACCGCATGGATCGTTCCTCGATCCATCGTTTTCCCGCAATATTCGTTCAGAATATCGCAGCTTTACATTAATTTATCGGATCGATCGTTTTTTCATAATAACTGAACCTGAAATATAAATGTCTGGATTGAGCTAGAATGACGCTCTGATTAAACAATGAGCAGAACATTTGAGATGCACGGTCTCGTATTTTTGTTCAGCCTGGTTTCGCTTTATTGTACCACTCCCATTATTTGTACGTCGTTGGTGTTCCTTAATTCTTTAGACCCTGGAGTACCCTATTTTCGGCAACTCATTCCAAATTCACCGACTATTCAACATTTCTGTTCTTATCACCAATGACTCACAGTCAGCTTTTTTGTTGGCCTTAGGATGGAGGCACCCTGGTGTTTGGTCTAGTGTGTGAGAAGTTTCTGATTACCTCAGTTCTACACTGGCCGATGAGTGTTTCACCCGGAAGCAGAACTTCCTGGTGGTCTTATGTCGGACCCAATCCAATGCAATGGAATGGTTCTAGTTACAAACAATTCACGGCTGCCACTTCTTTATACTCTCACACAATAACCGATACCGAAAAGAATGCAATTTGCAAAACAAAAAAAAATATTGTTTACTTGTGGAGAGAAAACCGACAAAAAACAAACGATTAAGTACATTTATTTGAATCAAAATTCTTGTGTATCTACGTGTATTTCTTTTTTTATTATTATTATCTTTGATTTCAGTACAACTTTGTAATTTTATCTTCAGTTACACTACGGGTATGTATGCATTTATGTATGTGAGTAAATATATTTTAGGGATATCAAACTTTAAGGTATGTTAATACTTTTTTGTATGTTCCCGCATCTATCGTTTTCCCGCATCCATCGTTTAGTTCAGTCGGTCCCTTCAAAAACGATAGATCGAGATTCCACTGTATATATATATATATATTAACGGCGGAACGCGGATCAAACTGAGCACGTGTTTCGAAATCATCGTCTCATTTTTGATCACATGTGCTTCATTTGCGAACGAGAATTGAATTAAATAACATGCGACAAAAGCATCTTCTCTCCTGCGGTATTTGTCAAGTGAAATGGAGAGTTTTGGGTGACATGACGTCATCACTTTTCTCGCTAAGGTCGCCTAAGCAGAAGGTCGTGTTCCAGTGACCCATTTAGAGACACTAGTGAATAGCTATTTTTCGACCTTTTACGGAAATTGATCATTTTCTCTCGTCTTTGGTACTCAAAAAAAGTGTAAGTGGTGTTTTCAAGAGTAATGTCAGAAGTGAACGAAAACAAAAAGGGTTCTTTATAGAAGTCACTTTCACGCGATAACTCGTTAATATAAATTCACATATAATTCACTCAGAAATGTCAAATAGTAATGCGGCTAATATTAGACTAGCTGTTGGGTTTAACTATATTGGTATAGTAAATTTCCTTATTTTAAGGACGATAAGACGCACCTTCTTAAATTTATGGGTGGATTTTTAGAAAAGAATATTTTGTATTTTGTTAGGTATATAAAGATGTTTTCAATTTCTCTTAATAAAGATAAATATATATATATATATATATATATATATATATATATATATATATAATGTATAAAACAGTTCCGCGACTGACTGAGTGATAGATAACGCACAGGCCAAACTGCTGGATCTAAAGGGCTGAAATTTTGCATGGCGATTCTTCTCATAGTGTAGGGGTGCACTAAAAAAGATTTTTGAAAAATTCTTCTCAAATTTTTTTAAATTAAATTTTTATGCTGTTTTTCTAACTTTTCTTAAGTTTGCATTTAAAATAATAATCTGAGGGTTATAAAATTTATATCCCGAGAAAGGTCATAAAAATTCCTTTAAAATGAAATCATTTTCGAATCATTACCTTCATTTTCTGATATTTGTGAGTTTTTAAAGATTAATTTTTAGAATTTAATTTATTAAATGCTGATCACGTGGTTTATCTTTTTGTGATACTACTTTAAATTAATTTTGCGTTACGTGCATAACAACGGAATAAATTGACCAAAAAAATATTAAAATACAGTAAAAGATAAAAATTTAACCAATAGACTTATTGAGACGGAAGTTGTTTAAGAATTTAATCCTCTAAAAAACAATTTCATTATTTTTTCATTGTAATTATCCTAAAATGTACTCCGTAGCGAAGCACGGGTATTTAGCTAGTTTATATATAACTAGCATTATTGCCCGGCGTTGCCGGGGTAGATATATAGATATAAAATTTTTCATGCATTCCATCAAAAAAATACTGGGCTGCACCCCCGCTCTTCATGTTCATCTGGCCAGTTGTGTTTATTTGGGGAGCCAGGGCCAAAGGTCATTCCCAACCCTCTTCCTCCCGCGCATTGGAATTTGACCCCCCCCCCGTCAAATCCAATGCCGTCACGCCCCAAACCATCTCTCTTAACGCAGCTGGTTGTGATGAAGAGGCTCCACAGGTGGTCGCGCACCTCTTAGAGGCACAAAAATCATTAAAAAATTAATTTAAAAAACTAATTGAGCCCCAAATTTCGTTTTTCCTGATTTAAGTTTCTCGGGTCCTAAACATTAACTGTGCCGAATTGGTCCCGGTGGGTGAAACAGTCTATGATTCTATAGCGGACAAACAAACAGACGAGCTCTTTTATATATATAGATAAAATACTAATTTTCTTTTAATGCTACCTTCGGACCACAGGGCCGTGGCGGGCTTGTGGTACAGTGCGCTGGTTTTCGGTGTTGAGGGTGCTCGGATCGAATCCTGGCGAAGCGCCACTAAAATGCCTCCGTTTGTGTCGTCCCTTCATAGGGGGCAATGCTGGTCCGCCTATATGGCGCCCGCCATAATAAAATGACCAGCAAAACTACGGTGAATTATAGGCGAATGTCTTCGCGACAAGTGCCTCCGCATTGGAGAAAAAAAACAAAAAAAAAAAAACTCACCTTCGGACCACAAGACGCACCCTAATTCACAGTCGATATTTTTATGTAAAAAAAGTGCGTCTTATGGTCCGAAAAATATGGTAACTTTAGTTAACACCTTCATTTTATTAACTGTCATAATCATTAACTGTAAACATTAAACAACTGCATTTAAACGCATTATTTGCCATGAAAACTTTTCTGCCCGTTTTCCGTCCTCGCTATTCTTCCCCTCAGAAATTTGTTTAGGCAAGTTATTTTGAACACATCTTTTATGTAGGCAGCTGCTTTAAGATGACCTTAAAGGGGAAAAAAAACTCCATTGTTTTGTCTCAATGATGTGTGGAAACCTTGCAATGCCTTTTTTATCTTCGAAATAATCGCTTTTAAAATTTTCAAAGTCTGGTGGTCTTAGAATGATTTGACGACACCAATTTTGCTGGCGTGGTTGCAGTGTATTATCGGACGGAGTAGATACCAAAATGGGATCGGAAGGCATTCACGAATCCCCATTTCTATTTTCATGAAGTGCCTGCTGACGTGTGAGACTTAATATGGAAGAGGAGGGGGAAAAGTATTGATAAAAATGAAAACCACGTTCGCACTCTCTTCTTATCAGCATTCTGCAGGTTTCGGACTCATAAATTCGGATTTTCGATGTCTACGGGTCTGACCGAGAAACACTACGTTTGCGTCGAGGGCAGATGCACTCTTGAAACCAAAACCTACAATGAGACCCCCCCCCCCTCCCAGCCTTTGAGAAAAAAAATTTAATACTCACTTTCGCCGATTGTAAACAAAACCAATTAATCGTGGAGATAAATCGCGCAGTAGAGCAATTGAGATATTCTGCACATAGGTTTGAGTTACGTAACGCCTCTCGTACAATAGAGAATATTTTGAGCGTGGAAATTCCGGGAAGACCAACCAAAGCGCTGTCTGTGTACATAATTGATTTAGACGGTGCAGACAGACAGTCGCCTGGCGACATAAAGGCCGGAAGTGCTCGCAGAACAGTAAACCAGCTACAAAAGAGGAGTTGCCGACCGGAGGCGCCTAGTCGTATGGGATTGTAATTGAATAAAGAAAGGCGGCGTTTCCTAGACTTTTCGAGAACGTTCAGCGGAGGTATATACAGTCGCCGAACGCGGATTCAGAGATGAAGTTAGAGTGACGCTGGATCCGGAGACACGGAGATACTGCCGGGCCTAGAAAGGCTTCAATGAGCGTAGAGACAACTCAAGTCTGACCTTGCTCGTCGATGCCGTTAACCCACAAATTTAATTTTTATAGATATACAGTGATTTCCGCTTATAAGAATCACGTTTGTGATTACTGCTTTTGATTCTTATAAGCGGTTGATTCTTATAGCCGGAATTTAGGTTTTAGGACAGGCAGACACACTTATATATACATATATTAGATAATTAACCATTAAATACTCTTCAATTTACATTAATTATCTTTTATTAAAATTATTTATTATAATTTTAAAAATACAACTTAATTTCTAGACCTATAAGTAGATACAATGATTATAGTAAGAGAAGAAAAAAATCCAATATTTGTTACAACATACCTGCTTAGCAGTTTTAACATTTCAACTACAAGACGGGTGCAAGAAAAAGTTTTCTATGCTAGGTTGACGTAATGAAGTTTTCAGGAGGCTGTTTATACCTCTTTCAATACTTATAGTCTCAGACGAATTACGTTTCACGGTTTGATAACGTGCTGAATCTACTAATGTCACGTTTGCCTAAGTGATAGTGGACCTTCGCCGAAGATTTATGTGTTTCAGGGTCCAGGAAGCCGCAACCAGGATGTGGGAAGTGGGAAAAAAGAGTCCTTATTTTTGTTTGTCAGTGGAGAAAAGTGAAATCGGACCCGGACGGGTAAAGATACCCCCGGGGTCAAGCTAATAGGACAGTGTTATGCTAAAGCGTTTAAGGGGAAACTATTATGTTATGTCTAACAAAGAAATGGGTGAATTTTACGACTATATTCCATACCATCTTATCAATCTTTCTTTAAGAAAAAAAGAAAGAACTTCGTGCCTTTTGAGGGTTTAAGTGGCTTTTTTGGAAAAATGAAAGGAAAGCGAAGAGTGTAAACTGATTCTTAAAACCGGTGGATTGATTCTTTAAAGCGAAAGTTTTAACATGGAAAAAATACATTTGTTTTTGTTTTCGCGATATTCATTCTTATAAACGGTTGATTCTTATAACCACTGATCACTATAAGCGGTGGTTACTGTATATTGTAAATAGCCTGTAGTATTTAGCCGAGAAGTGCAATTAAAACGTAAAATGCAATAAAAAGCTGGCAGTCTTTTATTTAAGGCAAAGTCCTTACAGTTATCACCGATATGTTCTTATTAATCTCATGCTGAAGAGCTCGTGAGAACCAAGCCTACCATCCTAGGTGCGATTGAACCCCCTGAAGATGCATTTTATTTTTACACTGAGAAAACTTTCGGTTGTCTCCGTGTAGGCTCTAGGTAAATATTTCTTTACCCCTTTGTTTTCTTGGGTATCTAATCTTAATGAGAATAATTTATGGTGAACTGATAGTTAATATATATGTACAGGGTGCGAAAGAATGGCCTCCCACATTTCTGAAGGTCACTGGTAAGGGATCGGGTTGAGTGGGGGTAGGCAGCGAGGAAGGTGGCAACAGATCGGGCGGATTTTCTAGTTGTCAGTAGAGATACCATGAGTGGGCCCGGTGAACATCGCGGTTTCGGAATTTACTTATACATAAACACTTGTGACTGCCACACTATTTCAATTTGAAAAATAACCTGTATAAACAAAAGTAAAATAATATTTGGGGATTTGCTGTTACATTTTTATTCCGGTTTAGTCGGCCGAATCCAAATTTCATACGAAAATTAACATTTTCTTATTATTAAGTGTATTTGGGTGGTAGCTACATCTTTTTTACACGGATTTTTTTAAGGGTAGTGTAGAACGTATCCCCCGTGCAAAAAGAGAATCGAGTGTACTCTAGACAGCTATCAGTACTCTTGATCGGTGATGGGAGCGGTGGCCCAGTTGGCAAGAGCAGCGGGCCGGTGATCTGAACGTCCCTGGTTCGATGCTCGTCGCTGCAAATCCACCGCCGTGTTTACTAATGGTGGCCGGGGCACGTAAAATAGGTCGTGGCTGCAATGTTTTCCAATTTCTCAAATTTGCCTCTGGAGGTGCGGGGTCAAATGTTCCGGTCTCGTCACTTGACTCGGTTCAAAATTACGGCACCGGTCATCTAGCCAAGTCGGACTCCGACCCTTGTGGTGCTAATTCAAAACAGGAGCCGCCCCTTTCAGCCCAATAGCCTATTAGGACCTGGTGAATGGTTCTCCAACCAGGGGGCATTAGCAACAACAACAACAACAACTCTTGATCGGTAGATGGCAGAATAAATAAATAAATAAATATATATACAGTAACCACCGCTTATATTGATCAGTGGTTATTAGAATCAACCGTTTATAAGAATCAATATCGCGAAAACAAAAACAAATGTATTATTTCCAAGTTAAAATTTTCACTTTAAAGAATCAATCCACCGGTTTTAAGAATCAGTTTACACTCTTCGCTTTCCTTTCATTTTTCAAAAAAAGCCACTTAAACCCTCAAAAGGCACGAAGTTCTTTCTTTTTTTTTAAAGAAAGATTGATAAGATGGGATGGAATAAAATTCCTCCCTTTCTTTGTTAGACATAACATAATAGTTTCCCCTTAAACGCTTTAGCACAACACTGTCCTATTAGCTTGACCCGGGGGCATCTTTACCCGTCCGGGTCCAATTTTACTTTTCTCCACTGACAAACAAAATTAGGGACTCTTTTTTCCCACCCTCCACATCCTGGTTGCGGCTTCCTGGACCCTGAAACACACAAATCTTCGGCGAAGTGTCCACTATCACTTAGGCAAACGTGACATTACTAGATTCGGCACGTTATCAAACCGTGAAACATAAGCTAGAAGGTGAATCTTCGCCTGAGACTATTAGTATTGAAAGAGGTATAAACAGCCTCCTGAAAACTTCATTACGTCAAACTACCATAGAAAACTTTTTCTTGCTCCCTTCCTGTAGTTGAAATGTTAAAACTGTTAAGCAGGTATGTTGTAACAACTATTGGATTTTTTCTTCTCTTACTATAATCATGTGTATCTACTTATGGGTCTAAAAATTAAGTAGCATTTTTAAAATTGCAAAAAAAAAAATTAATAAAAGATAATTAATGTAAATTAAAGAGTATTTTATGGTAAATTATCTAATATATGTATATATAGGTGTGTGTGTGTGCCTGTCCAAAAACTTAAGAATCAAAAACAGTAATAACAAACGTGATTCTTATAAGCGGAAATCACTGTGTGCGTGTGTATATATATATATATATATATATATATATATATATATATATATATATATATATATATATATATATATACAGTGGAATCTCGATGTATCGTTTTTGAGAGGGACCGACTGAAATGAACGATAAATGCGGGAAAACGATAGATGCGGAAACATAACAAAGCAATAGGATCATTGGGACTGGATAAAATGATCGACACATACGGAAAAACGTTGGATCCGAAAACGATCGATCGAGACTCCACTGTATATATATATATATACAGTGGATATATATATATATATATATACAGTGGATATATATATATATATATATACAGTGGATATATATATATATATATATATATATATATAGTTTACCTCAGCATTTTAATGCAAATATTTTAATTTTATTTTTACATGAAAACTTTTCAAATTTTCCTAATTTTCCTGAAATGCAAGATGAACTATTTAACCGTCTCGAATGATACAGCATTTAATCTCATTTTCTCCACGGAGATAGAAGTACGAAAATAAAGTAGAGAGAGAGAGAAACACCGATCTGTCTGGTGGAACCGCACATCCTGTAGATAAGAGCAAAGTTAGAGATGTACTCGGTAATTTTCGTGAACTTCATTAGGAATTCCGTGACTGGAACGAAATATGTTTTTTATGGAAATACAAGAGACAGAAAAATAATAGCGATAAAGGGAAATAGGGTCTGAGTTGAAAACGAGTCATCAGCTACCGGACTTAGATAAAAATCAGAAAGTAGGAAATTGAAGATATTAAAGCATGAAAATTATTTCATCTTGAAACTTCTTTTTTTTTTTTCACTGACTGCAGCACAAACCTGCCTATTTATTATTTTTAATATACATTCTTAGTTTTTAATTTGCCAGTACCCAATTAGGCGGGATAGTTATCTGATCATTTACTGGTGGCGTCTGCCCGAAAAAATCGTCATTACCAGAACAAATAACATGTGTAAAAAAGCGTATATCTTTTATTTGTATCAAATAAAACAAAATTAGCTTGACTACACTAAGTGTAAAAAAATTCAGGTAGTCTCTTCTAACGAAACTGCCGCGGGTTGTTAACGTAGGATTACTTATCGTTGCTTACCTCTTTTGTATGTATATTTGTATGTATGTGTTATATATATATATATATATATATATATATATGTATATCAAAATTTCGACACATTTTGGTACTTTTCTGTTTAACTGTTTACTTCTTGTCCAAGCGATACAGACGGGGTTTCGCGCGCTGCCAAAACTCGTGATGTACGGACGGACGATTTTAGCGTCTGAATCCGTCCGATTTTAGCGTCCGATTTTAGCGATTTTTCTTTCCATAGGACCGTTATGGAGGAACGTAATCCTGCGTTAAAATAATTTTAAATACATATGCTTTTAATTTAATAAATACGACAACGTTACCCCAGACCTTAAAAAAAGGTTAATCCACTCTTTAAACAATCAGTATTATTGCAAGAAATCTAAATATATTTAAGTAACAAAATTTTGTTAAAATAATAAACGTGAACGCTTCGCCTGTCAGCTAGACCTTTTTTTAGAGTTAAAAATGTCAGTTATTTTTATTCTATACCCTTCTGTAGAACAATAAATTATTAGGTTGTTGTTTTTTTTGGCAGTGACTATCGTTATAAAAGTGGATTTAAAGCCAAAATAAGAAACCTTTTCAATCTTTAATATTAAGACAGGAAATCAAAATAGATATTATCAGATAACATATTTTTTCTTTTTCCCAAGTATGTATTAAAGACTCTTTTGCGTGTGCACTGTTAACAAATAAAACTTCAGATTCGGACATTCCCGCTTCTGGAAGGAAGTTATTTTTATACTAGCAATAATTTCCTGCTTTTAAGTCCAGTAATACAAATATCATGGTCATCGCTATGACATACTATCCGTATTCCTCCTTACTCGAAATCCGTATTCGAAACTGAATGACAGGTGTTTTTGCTTCGAATATTGATTCTTTAGGAGCGGGAAAATGTAACTAAGGAGAGCAAAATTTGCTCTTATCAAGCGCAATAATTATTTGTCATCTACTTGGAAATATTTATAGCATCAAATCATACACCGAAAGACTGATTTAAGCTGAACCTACTGTAAGGACATGTTCACATCGGAATCCGGTAGCGGAAGCGTTAAAGTATTGAAATATACACTGAAGTGCCACTGAATTAGGGATACCTACCTAGTAACGAGTTGGGCCTCCTCTGGCCTTGATAACGGCTGCCACACGACGAGGCATAGATTCAACAAGTTTCTGGAAACGTTCCACGGGAATGGCTTGCCAAATATTCGCTAAAGCTGTCCATAATTCAGTAAGGTTCTTTGGTGCTGTGTGATGGCCTTTCACGCCTTGTTCCAAAACATCTCAAAGATGCTCAATAGGATTTAAGTCTGGGCTTCTAGGTGGCCAATTCATGACAGAGAAGTCAGAGGAATGCTCATCCAACCAGCCAGTAGCCAACCGGGACTTGTGAGAGGTACAGTTGTCTTGCTGGAAAACTCCATGACCGTACGGATAACAGAACAGCATAAAGGGATGGAGGTGATCACCCAGCAACTCTACGTACCGAATTGCATTGAGGGAGGTTGGTACACGCACCAAAGATCCCAAACTGTGCCACGAAAAAACACCCCAGACCATGATTGAGCCACCATGCCCTTGTACAGTTCCAGCCAGGCATGCAGGATCCATGGCTTCATGAGCCTGACGCCATATTCTCAGCCTCCCGTCGGCGTCAAGTAGTCGGAATCGAGACTCATCACTCCATGCTACTCGTTTCCAGTTCTCTACACTCCAGTCTCTGTGCTCTCTTGCCCAGGCAAGACGTGCAGCCCGATGGCGAGTATAGAGCAATGGTACTCTCGTAGGTCGACGGCTCCCGAAACCCATACGGTGAAGCGAGCGTTGCGCAGTCCGTTTACTGACTGTATGACTGACACCGTCATTAAACTGGGTGGTAATTTGAGCCAATGTTTGGCTTCGCTGGCTACGTACAATACGTCTGAGCCGTCTCTCACCACGCACTGTCAAGGCTAATTGTCCTTTGCAGTTTGCCGGATTGCTAGTTTTTTTCCACCATCCATCTTGGTATACTCTTGACACTGTGGACCATAAAAATCCTAGCTGTCTGACGATTTCGGAAATTGAATGGCCCATGCGTCGCGCACCTACGATTTGTCCGCGATCGAAGGCGTCTAAATCAGGTAGTTTACCCATACTGGCAATTCCCACAACTAATTCAGAACAACCACAGTACGCGCTATATATGCAGTTACCACAGCGCCCTCACTTGCATATACATGATGCGCAGCGCTACACAATTTGCATAGGCTTTGCTATCCCTAATTCAGTGGCACTTCAGTGTATTTAACCAATGACAAACCTCCAAACGATTAGCAACGAAATTTTTAACGCCTATGATTGGTTTATTTCCGTCTCAGCGCCATCTTTCCTTTTACGCTTTCGCTACCGGACTCCTATGTGAACAGGCCTTTAGCCTAAAATTATTCGTTTCAACGTCGATTTTTCAAGTAAACTTTGTTTCACCTGTGTTAACTGCAACGAAAATTTCTTCATACCATCGAAAAACGTTAAAATATGCTTCCCAACAGAGTTCATGCGAGTAATCGGGATACGTGTAAAACTATTTTTAAGATTCAAGATGAGAGTCTTAATTTAAAAAAAAATATTAGTTTACTCGAAAAGATGCAAATATTTTGGTGTACATCGTGTTTGATTTGACGAGTTCCCCATCGAAAAAAATGAATTTGCATGAGGGTCAGGGGAAAAATTGGACGGGTTGCGGATAGTTAATTTATATCATATTGAATTATTTAACTAAAACATATGCTTTTAATTTCATATAATTATGTTTTTAAATATTTCTGTTTATATTTTATATATGTTAAAAAGTATATGATATTGTTAAAATAAGGTGTCAAACAGCTTTTCATGGCTATATTTATTCTGCTGGTTTTCTAAAGTGAATAGCTACAAAAACCAAACAACGATGAAATCTAACACGGAAATATGAGATGAGATGAGAGCAAATCTCTCAAATATTTCCCGAAATATCGTCTGAGGTCCTGGCTTACCCTTCTCATTCATTTTTTTTCTGTTTTAGTTATATATATATAAATGAAGCTTACAATTTTGAAATAACTCTCTTTTTAAATTTAAATTTTTATTAATTCTTACCTAAATAAAATATAAATACATATTAATATGTAAGGGAGTCCGGGACACATTTAAAAAAAAAATATTGAGTTAAAATTTTAAATTTTTTTGGGATGGTTAACCATATAATTTGTAAACAAAATCACACCATAAAATTTCTCATAAATAAAAAAAAATTTTAATTTTAATTTTAAATTTTAAAAAAAGTGGGGTAATTTAAAATCGTTAACTCGAAATATTTGTTGAATTTCAAAATTTTTTCATTTAATTAAACAGAAATATATAAGTTTTAATTTTGATTCCGCATTTTTTAAAATATTAATTATTAAAAAAATTAGAAATATTTAGAGTAAAAATTTTTAAAAAAAATGTAACTTATTTTTTTAAAAATCATTTTCAAAAGTAAATATTTTTTTTCAAATTTGCTAAATCAAAATTAAAGTAAAATAATTGAAAAAGACATGTCCCAAGTTGGAATCATTTATCTTTAATGGTTCTTAACTTACAGCAATTTAGAGACGAGAAATGGTGAAAAAATCCATCATGCAGAAAAACACATTTACAGGTTTAAACAAAGATTAGCTGCTATTAGAATGTTGCAAAACAAAAAATTAATATCTCCTGTTCTAATTAAGATAGAAACATGATTTAAATGTCATTTTAAGCGGAAAAAAACTGAAAAAAATTTAATGCAATAATTTTTTTTTGAAAATTTGAAGAATTTTGTGTCCTGGACCCCCTTAAACATGAAGTTTTAATCACGTGAGATTTGGTAAAAACAAGTGCTAAAAGTAAGCGACATTTTTAAATTTTTATAATGAAAAGCATTATTAATGTAAACTCAAAATATACAGCTCATTGATTTTTAAAATCGTTCGTCAAAATTTGTTTATTTCTTTATCCTGATTTTTTTTTTGTTAAATATTTTCTTGATTTTTTGAAAAAGAATTTGTTACTACCCGAAAATTTTCACGAGGGTCGAGTGATTTTTTTATTTAATAAAAAGTGTCGCGGTTGAAAAAGTTTGCGCACCACTGCTCTATACATTCACAACTAAGACTTTTTTTAATAATTTATAGGGAAAATAAATTGTTTAAAATGAGTGGTAGAGCTAAAGAGACCTAGTTTTGTGGTAAGGATCGAATTTTAAAGTACTTCAAAAGACGTGTAAAACTTTTCATCAAATTTCAGTTTGGGATGGCAAAGTTCCTCTCCGCCGTACACTCACATTACTGGAAGATTTATAGCTTCTCAAGCATAGAATAATCTGTCTCGTTGTTGTCCACTACCTATTCTTAGACGTGTCGAGAGGTGTGTTCGAGTGCGGTGGCTGGAAAAAAAAAATTCAAGCACCTACGTTCTGGAACTTCTAATGTAAAATTGTAAAAATAAAATTGAGAAATCGCTTGCTATATAAGTACTATTCGAAATAAATAGAGTCAAGGATTTCGTGATCGTATATCACCGTGAAAAGGCTCCCAGTTATGTAATTGTGTTTAAGACGAGAATACATTGGATATTTTATGCAGAAAACGATACACGAAGGCACGTGCAGTGATTTTGTTTCTAATAGTGAACCAGTCGGGAAATATGGGGGTTATAGGGTGTCTACGCAGTCATAATTCATTATGTTTAGAATCATCAGATCTTTAAAAAATTATTTATAACTACTTCAGGTAGACTAAAATGGGACTCCATTGTGATGGACTTTTTATGCTTGGCTATGACTCAAAGTACACAGCCGTATATATGGGGCTAAGGATATTACCTAAAAATAAACTCATGGCAAAACACTGGTCGGAATTTGTGCAGTACGATGTATTGTAGATAGTGAGCAAACAATTCTTGTTGTGACTGTGTATGTTAACCGGATGGTCGTGATCTGATGTATAAGTGTCTCGTAGAGTTAATCATAGATATTTACATATTGTTTAATATGACATATTTACAACATTAATAATATACATGAGTTTGTTCCGTTGAACTATCATCGGATATATTAGAGAGAGAGCGGGCACATAACAAAGTCCAAATTTGAGACCTCAGTCAATCGATTTCCCGTCTCTCCCTACGTCAACACCTCATCAACACTCAGTCTATAATGCTCTCCGCATCGTGCTGTCTCGTTCATTTTCCCCCTTCCTTTTAAAATTCTCGTACGTTCTATCGCACCACGTGTAGTATTCTTCACGCTTACCGGGAGTCACCTTTTCAATCCTTTATTGGCGGTCCACTAATCTGCGGTTAATATTCAGTCTTTTGTCGGACGCGTCAGCTAGTTTCTCCCATTTTTACCTCGCCTTACTTCCTGCGCTAACGGTCTTTTGCTTAACTATAATGATGTGTCCATTCCTATTATCGGAATTGTCCTCTTTTAAAAAGTTCCATTGAGGTGTTAATGATCCTGTGGATCATACTTAAACCCGCCACATCTGTACTGGGTTTTCCAAAATTCGGATTGAGCCTATTTCACACCCTGCTAGAGTCTCACAGTGTACATATCACAAAATAAGAGAATCAGCAATATAATTGATTTTCTACACCAGATATTGCTTGCATATACTGCAGAATAAGGTGCAGCTTTATTGAATAATAATTACAAGATAAAAAGAACTTTTTATATACCATGATTTTAAATTTTCTGTTGAATCATATAAACTTGACAAATCTATGTATTAATACATACACTGCTGGCCACCCAAATTGCAACACCAAGAAAGACAAGAGATATCACAACAAAATTTATTTTGTAGATAACATGTTGACCAAGTATCAAATGATTAAATTTATAGACTTCTGTGAAGTGTGGTTCCTGCCAAAATCAGTAGCCAGAGTAGCCGCCATTGTTGGAGATCACCACTGCCATACGCCTCGGCATTGATTCAAAGAGACTTTGGATGGGTTCTTGGGGTACAGCAGACCAAGCAGCTTCCACACGTTGCCAAAGTTGATCTGCTGTGGCAGCTGGGGATGGAATCTGGGTCAATCGTAGAGCAACCATGGACCACATGTTTTCTATCGGCGAAAGATCCGGAGAGCGAGGCGGCCAGGGAGCAATTCAATCTGGCGATTGACGAAGAACCGTTGGACAATGCGTGCCACGTGTGGTCGCGCATTATCCTGTTGAAATATGGCTGTGGGCAAGCCCTGAAGGTAAGGAAGGATAACTGGCTCCAACACATCGGAGATGTAGCGCTGGCTGTTTAAAGTACCGGCAATGCGTACTAGAGGTGTGCGAGAGTGATATCCAATACCGCCCCATACCATAATACCCGGTGCAGGACCAGTGTGGCGGTGCATAACGCAGCTGTTCAGCATCCTCTCTTCACGGTGTCTCCAGACTCGAATGCGACCATCGTGGTGTTGCAGACAGAAGCGTGACTCGTCAGTAAAGACAATTTCATTCCATTCTGCCGTCCACATCCTTCTGTCATCGCACCATTGACGGCGGAGACGTCTGTGGTTCTGCGTCAAGGGTAGACAAAGCAATGGACGTCTTGCGGACAGACCACTCTACTGTAAACGGTGTCGAATGGTACGCGCAGACACTGGATGATGCGTTACAGACTGCATGTGCTGTGCTATGGTTCGTAATGTGACTGAGCGATCCGTCACTGCCATGCGCACAATTTGCCTGTCATCACGTGAAGTGGTGCGCTGAGCTGGATGCGATCGAACACGCCGGTCCGTCGTACCCTCCTGCATCCAACGATCACATATCCGCATTACAGTTGTTTGGTTTCGTCCAACACGACTACCGATTTCCCTGAAAGATAATCCACAATCTCGGTAGGCCACTATCCTTCCTCTGTCGAACTCGGATACTTGATCAAAAGATGATCGCTGTTTTCGACGAGGCATAATTGATCGTTTTTTTGAAAAAACCACAAGAAAAACACAATTGCTGAACTTGAAATCGTCGAAATCTCCAAGCCTTAAATAGCGCTTTGAAGTGGCGCCACAGGCGCGCGTGATGTGCGTCTGCGCTGAAATTCTAATCATTTGCATATCTCACCTCCGCTAATGCATGTTGTAAATTTCATGTTATTTGCATGTTTCCTTCAGGGTGTTGCATTTACAGTGGCCAGCAGTGTACTTTAAAAATTTTTTGATGAATTATCCTCTCAACTTGAAAGAAAATGAAGTTAATTGGAAGTTAACTTGCATTTAACTTTTCATTCCCGTTCTTGTCGATAGATGGCTGCACCAGTCTAAAAAACAAAATTAACTGAAAATAACTGAAAATAATTTTAATTCTGCTTAAAGATGGCTAAAAGTATTAAAGAAATGCATTGTCATCGTGGTCTGAGCTATTCTAAAAGTTTCAAATGTCTAGCTAGTCAGGAAGTTAGTTAAAAATCGATTGCAAGATTTGTACTGGACAAACACACACGCAAACGCACAAACACACACAAAAAAGCAAGTTAATAAAAACATGGTAAAAACTGGGGGGAAATACCAATTATACTGAGCGGTGATTTCACTCTTATTTCCCCAAGCCAGAAACACAACATCTCATTGACTTCTTAGATGCGAAGTTGAAACTGAAACTGAATAATGATAGAACAATATCGACTACAAGATCCGGAATAACCATCAACGCAGTATCTCTCTTTCTCTCTCTCTCTCTCTCTCTCTCTCTCTCTCTCTATATATATATATATATATATATATATATATATATATATATATATATATATATATATATATAACGCGTAGGTATGCGGCACAAAAATCGACGATATTTGTACACTCTGAATGGGAAAGGCTGCAACTAACAGATGTAAACATTACCGGGCCGCAATTTGCAACCGCGTGTCAACATGGATTTACGCACTGAAATCGGGAATGCTAGAAAGCGAGCTGCACGATCAAGGGAAAATTGGGAACAGTCTCGAGAAAGAAAGCGAAGAAGAAGTAATTCACTAAAAGAGAGGCGTGAAAGAGAGCATAAATGATCGCGAAGTTAGACTTAACCATCGCCGGCATAGCAACCGAGAGCCCGTAATAGTTAATTTTCTACACTTTTTTCAGTACGTGATGAGATTTTACTCCATTTTTAGAAGTAAAGAAATTTTCCCAACAGTTTATTATTTGATATGATTAAGTGTAGATAAATGAATTGTGAACAATAGTACATACAGAGAGCGATGCAATCCCCACTATGTTTTAGTACTTGCTGAATTTTTACTTCATTTTTTTAAGTGAAAAAAATTTTCCCCGGCAATTTCTTATTTGATGTAATGATAAAGTGTAGATATCTTAATTTTGAAAAATTGTATAGACAGAGAGGGATGTAATTTTTCAAATCATTGGTGTTGGGTTTCTCAGTCTTAATTTTAACTTTGAAGTAATGGAAATTCACATTTTTTAATCACGATATTTTAGAATCAGCCTTATAGAGAATACCTCTTAATAACGTATGTTTATGATGACGGGTAAAGGTAATATTCCTTAGATTTGTTACTTTCAGTTGAGTTGTTTTGCAAAAGAAAATATAAAACTAAAAGCGACTAAAAGCGACCATGCTGGTCGTGCAGCGGCTAGTTTTGTAGATATTTAGCTAAACTCCAATCCTGACTTTATGTATCATATTTTAGCTATCATAAACCCATCATTATTTCATTCTTAGATTCCACTAGAGAATGGACACTAGGGACAATAATGATCTGTTTTCAACTCATACTTACATGCGTTTCAAATATTTGTGTACCCTTCATATTTCCTATTCCTCTATCTGTAAAGTTTCACTTCTAAACGTGTATGGCTGCCACGCACCCATTTATTTTTTTTTATTTTTTTTATTTTTTTTTTTTTAACATAAGCAGTCTACCTGTATTATACGACTACTTCCTGCTCTCAACGTAACAGTAAGTTTCGCGAATTCTGATTGTAACGAAAACAACACGCGGCGAAAATAGCTGTGTCGCGAATGGTAAGCTTGTAACATAATTCAGTATTCGCAATTTAAAGAAGTAAGTATACAAAGGATGTTCGCACATTTTTTAGACGATTTTGGTAAGCGGTAATAAAAAATCGTTTACTGCAAAAGAAATAATTGCAATTGTACTATGTTTTTAAAAGTCAAAATTATCGTCTGCGGCTTGAAAGTTTTGTTTTTATTCAAAATGGCGTTTTTAACAAAGCAGTGGTTCGAAGGCTATATTTATGCTCTTTCCGAAGAGAAATATGCATACTCCGTTATCCAAAAACGATGTGAGAGTCATGGTTTTGTGATATCTAAAGCGTCGATAGGTAATATCGTCAACAAGAAAGGAAAAAAACGTCAAATTGGAGCCTCAAGTAGGACAAAAATTCCAAACAAGTATCCAAGGAAAAAACGGATATCTTCGACCATTGCAAAGGTACGCTGTTTAATGTTAAAAGAAAATCCCCCTAGTCAAAGGACAGTTGCAAAATCATTAAAATGATCGGTGTCCACTATAAACAAAACGATAAACGTTGATTTAAATCTTAAGAAAGCGAAAAAACGCAATGTGCATCGTCTTCTTCCAAATCATATCGCTGAACGCAGGACACGCTGCAGAATTCTATATGAGAAACACTTATCCAAAGAAAAATGGAAAACAATTGTCAAATCGATGAATCATGGGTGTATTTAAATGATTGCAACAAAAAAAGAGCCATTTATTATCATAAAAGGGGAGAAAAAAATTTAAGTACATGGTTCAAAGAATCGAAAGAAAGTTTTTCTACGGGATTCATGATTGTTGCTGGTTTTTCTTATAATGGCAAGTTAAAAATAAAGAGAGTGGAAAAAAATGTCAAGATTAACTCCAAATACTATCAGGAACATATTTTATTGCCAATTTTTCTTAATGAAATATCATCGCTTTACCCACAGTGCCATCAATCTCTGAGACTCCATCAGGACAAAGCTAGCAGTCACACATCAAAATCCACTGTAAATTTCCTAAAAGAAATGGAAAACAAACTGGTATCAAGGCCATACCCTTCACTGATATCCCTACTAAATCTCCCGATGTATCACCTATGAATTTTTGTGCTTTCGGACTTTTAAAATCTGCATTATCCAAACGTCGTCGTAAAACCCTTACAGGACTCTGGAAAGCTGTTCAGGAGGAATGGGATAGAATACCTCTTCTGACACTTCAAAAGGCATTATTATCCTGGAAATTGCGGTGTCGAAAGATAGTTCAGAATAAGGGATGTCAAATAGAACATTTAAAACACAAGAATTTTATGTAATTTAGTTTTGTGAATACAATATACATCGTCTAAAAAATGTGTGAACAGCCTCTGTAGAAATTGACAGTTGAATATTGATACTACAATTTTCGATTCAGAGTTATGAATTAAGTTTCAAACTTAGCGATTGTTATTGTAACATCAGTGCAATGCTTTAGTGAATAAATTAAAAACCCTTAGTGGAGGTATTTTCCAGCTGTTTCGAAGTAAATTTCAAAGTCAAGCATTTCCATCTTTCTGAAGATAGAGAGTGGGAAGTGATCAGCTGCCTTTTTTTTATATATTTGGCAAACTCGGACCCGTTCCAAGTGTTGAAAAGAATTTCCACCGAGATTTGGAAATATGCCAAAATAAGGAATTCTGATTAAAGTTCTCCGTTGCGGAAAAAAAGTCCAGAGCTTTCGAATTTTACTTTTCTCCGTTTAAAAAAATATTTGAACAGTTTTTTTAAAAAATGGTTGTTTAATTAACTTCTTGTTATTGACCTTTTTTACTAAGCTATAAAGCAAATATCCTGATGGACAAAGTTTAATGTCGCCTAATTTGTGGGGAAATGTCGAAGTTTCAATTTTATTTTTAATTTATGTGGAGAAATATATCTTTTTTTAACGTTTTTCCCTTGATTTAATTTTTAAAATTTTAATTTTTTTAAGCTTTTTTTTACTGCGAAGGATTACGTAAAGCCTTTGGTACAGCTCATAATTTTAGTGCATTAGAAATATCATTTAAATTTAGGTGCAGAACTGCTTAAGTATAACGCCAAAGTAGCGGATTATGTATTTTGAGGGGTCTGAGGCGGAAATAAATTTGGGGCCCCATCTGATGTTTTTAAATATTAATTCACTTAGTTAAATACAAAAAAGACATTTGAATTTTTTTTATAAACTTTTTATTTTTATAATCAGAACAATATAACAACAACTTTTTAAAATTTTTTTTAATTAATTAATTAATTTTTTTTTATTTTTATTTGTTTATTTATTTTTTTATATTTTTATTTATTTATTTTTTTTTTAAATTGCTTAAGGTGCGAGCCGGAGGTTAAGAGAGCCTCGGATTTGTACGTTCACATTTTTATTGCGTAGTTAAAATTTTATATAATATAAAGCTACCATAAAGTAAACTGAACAGAAAAATCTGCAAAAACACTGCACTCCACAACGTACTCAAAAAGCGACTAACTTAAAATAGGTACTGACTATCGTGATAAGCATAATATAGAGACGGCAAAGACTCTGGGATCAGTTTAAGGGTGTCGATGTCGGTCCAGGTAGTGTTATATCTAGGGATACGTAATTTTCGTATTTACGAAACAGATGCGAATAAATGCGAAATTTGCCGACACGAGTGAATAAATGTGAAAGTAATTCTTTTACTGCTTTTCGTTGAAAAATCTGCAATAAACGGCTTTTTAAGCGAAATTAGGTAATAATAGTAATAATTTATTAGCATAATTGCTTATCTAAGACCATCCACCGTCTTTAACTGAGAGATCTCGAAATTTGCTTATTACTTGTTGATAAAAACTTAGGAGGAGAATGTGGTGACTACTACAATGTTAGCTTTTAACTAAGAAGTTTGATACTAACCTAATCAAGTAAGTAAAATTGTGATTTTTTAAATAAATGCGAAATTTTTGAATTGATATATATGTATGCGAATCAATGCAAAATTTTATATACTGTAATTTTCTTTTTCGAAATTTCGAAATTTTTTATCCGAAATTTACGTACCTCTAGTTATATCCTTATCTTTAAATGCCCTTTCTGAGTTCCCAAACATTTGTTAAATCATTATGCAGGCGTTAGGCCCCAAATCTACGAATTTCCAAGGGTATGTTTTTACTTTCACAGTGTGCACAATGGTGACTACCTACATAAAAAAAATTTCAATTTGTGAGAAGCTAAAATTATTTGGTTGATTTTGAGGCTCTAGGGGCGCAACCACCGCCTGTGCGTTAATCTGCCCCTGATAACGCTTATGATTTAAAAGAGCATTTACGGGATAGTTATCTGATGCCGAAAGTCACATTCTCTGTATGTAGCCCTTATAACCTATGAATATCTCGAGGAAATATAATTACAGTAAGGAAGAGGCACTATAGTAATTCTTATTTCTATAAGCGAGGATTAATGCCTCAATGGCCGGAAGATGGCCGAATGGCTAGGTTGCAGGCCTTTGGATCTGAGTCCGTGGGTTCGAGTCCCACTGTTGGCATGGATGTTTGTAGTCGCTCGGAATCGGCTTTAAGCAGTAGATCCCGGTCTACTTAGCCCTCGTGTAGCAAAAAATGACCGTAGCGCTCCAAACCAAACAACTGATATCTCAATGATATTTTTTATACGAACAATCCAGTCTCTATTAATCTAGTCCAAATCCTTTTTCAGCTACCTTATGACATATATTAACTGTAGAACCCTTTTATGTTTTGCCATCGTGCTCCTAAGACCTCCAGATCAGGGTTCCCCGAACTTTTCTTGCGATGGAACAATTTTCTGAATCCCGGAATCTTAACGGAATACCTTGTTTATTTTGGAGGGTATGTTAATAACACATAAGCAGTAAAATTTTTAAAAAAAGAGAAAAACACAGTTTATTTAGTATTAATGCATGAACACTTCATTTTTTAGACTTTTAGAGCATTAATCCTTCAAGCATATTTGACTTTCTTGTAGCCGCTGCGGGATATAAAACAATTCCAGGTTTCCGCGGAACTTAGTTTCGGAAACCCTTGTGAGATTTCCCCTCCTCATGGCCCAGGAAATTATTAACCTCGGCTTGAAACCGAGTAAGCCAGCGGCGGACTGCGGAAAGAATAGGTTCCCCCTGCCGAGGGTGACTTACAAAAGGAGTCAGTTTTTCGACTCTCAGGCAAGGAGCGACTTGACAATAGCGAGGCGCCCCGATGTCTACAGCGAAGACACTATATCACAAAAGACTAACAAAGGCAGACCATCCCCCTGATGAGACGCTCTAATGACCCAACGTGTGCGGCCGATATAAAGAACAAATATAGTTTTGCACACGGTTCACGGCCAAGGACCTATCAGAGCCCCAGATCAAAGAGCGGGGTTGTTACAGATCCCGCCAGGGAAAAAAGTGTTAAAAGCGGATGCAGGAGATTTTTAGAAGAGAGGAAACGAGTTTGAGACGAGATTCGAAGCCTGAGTTTAGGAGGGATAGCTGATCTCCTAGCTCCACTCACTTTGAGTGACTTCGATATTTTTGGAGGCTCAGCCCCCTGTGTGAAGAAGACCTTTTTCTCGCTGAGAAGGGTCGTTTGGAGATCAAAGCTTGATCTTCCATCTTTCCGAAGCAGCTAGCTTCTTTGGTGAGAACGTGGGACGAACCGTCCACTACTCTGTGATAATTAGATCACACTGCGCCTGGAGTTCGAGTTCGCATCATTCCAGCCTGTTCCGACGAGTGGAATCCGTTCCCAGCAACTGAGACTTCTGCAATTAGAGCTTTATTGCCTGAAGGCCCGATCTACGATCCGTAACGACAGATCAGCCAGCCAGCTGAACGGACAATCTTTAACGTGCATCTCAGACTTCAAAGGACATTATTAATGTAAAATGTATGTTCCAGAACATGACCTAATCGTGAAGTATTTAATCCAGAATCTCTAATAAATTGATATTCATTGTAAAAAGTTCTTATTAGTAAGCTGTTTATCACTAAACATAACCGGTGTGACGCTACCTAGCGTGTCGGCTTTGACACCAAGCACGGAATATGTTACACCCTGCTCTAGATGAAACAACCATTAAATTTCTGGATGATTTAACACGTAAAATTCATCTCTCATGGCTGCTACTTCTGAATGAACGTCACTAGACCACACGGGTGTTAGAAGACAGTATCGTCTATAACTTCAGTATGTTAATACAGGGTGGCTAATAAATACTGTGACAAATATCGAATCATTTAATTACACGCAGATGAAATAGAAAATGGAAAATTCAACAATATTAAGAACATTATACATGAAAGTTTACCATGAAATAATTTTACTCGAATCGACCGTCATCTTTATCGATTACTAAAGATAATCTCTTACGCCACTGTCCTATTGCGGCACGAATCATTTTATGAGGTAATTTGTCCCATTCACTCCGTATGGAAGCTTTGAGGGAGTCCAAACTTCTGTGCTACTTAGCATTTACTTTAGACTCTAAAATCCCCCCAAATGCAATAGTCTAAAGGATTTAGATCTGGTGAAGAAGGTGGCCAATCTTCTTGCTTGATAAACTTCGGGCAATTGGCATGGAGCCATTCCTGTGTTGTTTTGGATCGGTGGGACGGTGCAGAATCTTGCTGAAATATCCAATTCTTTTTGGGATACAATCTGTTAACATGTGGTAATAAACGTGTAGCCAATACTTCCTGTTTGTAATATTCAGCATTGATTTTTACCCCTTTATCGATGAATTTCAGAGGCAGTTTTCCATTGTGTGACACTGCAGCCCAAACCATAACAGAATTCTTGTTCTGAAAGCGTTTAACAGTTCGAAGATTTTCAGGTACATCCTCGAAGGTTGCTGAATATACAACACCAATTTTAGCATTATAACTTTATTCTGTACAAAAAAGCTTCTCATCAGAGAAAATTATTTTTTCATCACTTTTGCTACCGTGCCGGTTCAGCAATTTCTTACATCTTTGTAACCTTTTTACTATTTGTGCAGTAGTCAAACCTTGAACTTTTCTTTTGCGATAAGGGCGAAAACCCAGGTCTTCATTTATGATAAGTTGCATAGTTCTGCGACTGATGTTCTCTTCTGCAGCCATTTTATTTGCAGAACGTTGTGGATTTCTTCGTATCTTTTCACGAATTCTTTTGATACGTTCTTTTGTACGAACAGTGTGTGGACGACCGGACCTTGGTCGATCTTTACAGCTATTGGTATCCAATAATCGATTTATAGTCCTATATATAAACGTCCTATTAAAACCAAGGCATTTTAATTGCCTAAATATTTTACCTGCAGAAAATCCGCGATCAAAAAGCTGTTTAACCATTAACCTTTTGGCTTCCATCTTTAAAATATTCTACATGTTTTACTTTAAACAAAAATCGTCTGCGTTTACAAAAAGTTGCCAATCACACAAATAGATAGATAAATTGTTTTTCCAAACGATTAAAATTAACTCTTATTTTTTGGAGTGTTACAGTACTTATTAGCCACCCTGTAGAGTGGAACCCAGAAATTTGAAACTACTTGGGAGTCGTCCAAGTATCACGTAAGCACATTTCTAGTCATTTTAAACCCCATCCCTCCCCTTGTAAGCAAAAATAAGCAGATGTGCTCCCCTCCCACACACACATACAACCATCACCTTCGGTGTGCATGTTTCTATCTTACGTAAGCATTGATCTAATCCCCCGCTTCCACATGTCAGCAAAATAAGCTCCTCCCCTCTCCCCCCCCCCCCTTGAATGCTTACGCAATACTTGAACGGCCCCTTCGAACCGAAGTTTTGAATTTTCACACCTTCACATCGCGATAACAAGCTCTGTTCATCGACGCCGGCTCTAATAAGCCTATTTATTGAAGCATGCCTTTATTAAAACAGTCGTCTGTGCTCAATTCCTTGCATTGCTCTTCTAACCGATCATCTTGACAGAGAAACAAAATTATTAACAAAAAATACCTTTCCTAATGCATATTTATATTAATAATTTTACCCAATAAATTTGGCCTATTCAAATTTGTATATATTATTAAAAAAAAAATTGCATTCATGTCTTTTTCGTCTCTGCCGCAAAATTCGGACTCTCCGAAGATGAAAATAAATGCAGCCGATGCCCTCGCGCTTCTCAGATAGTGGTAATTCCACGCATTCTTCTCATTTAGAGGGCAGCATATTAACCCAACATGTGGTGCGAATTTTTTAGCCGGCGAGGCTCGAGTTCTACCAGAAGTCGTTGACCCCTCAAAAGACCATCGCAGAGAAGCGAATTGGTTCTCTGTCCCGGCTCTTCGGCAATTTCTCCCGTATTTCCAGACAACCTCCCGTCGGTTGCCAAGGCAACCGCCGATTCCATCCTTCTGCAATCACTTCAGTTCGTTTGCTGCGGCATCGTTTGGGCCGGCGAGCCGAATATCCGAACCTATTTTGCTTTCAGCTCGATTTCGGTTCATTAGAGTTTTTCCATCCTCGAAATAGAAATCGAACTTCGTAAGTTGTTCTGTCATTTTCATAACAAATAATCCAATTTATTGATCAAATCCCTCCAATCAATATTGAATCGAAGGTCATATTTAACAACATTTATATTAAAAATTATGTGCATTTAATCTGTGACTTAACTATACTTTTAAAAATGCTTCGTCCATTAATTTATAATTTGTGTGAAGTATAGCACAAAAAAAAAATATATAGTAGAAACAGAATACTACCAAACTTGTTTATTTTCTTTACGAAGTTTGTAAAGAAGGTTTATAATGAAGGATATTTTCAAATAAAAATAAAATTTATCGAGTTGTGCTATAAATCAAACATTATTGATGTAGAAAAACGAAAAAAAAAAAAAAGGCTTCATATAAATGTCTTTCATTTAGCACAAAATGTGGCAAATGTAACAGATCGTTAGTGGTGCGAATATTCAGGAAGTAAATAATTTATTTTTGTAAGGAATCTTATTCATACTTTAGTGGTAATTGATTTATGTCAGCTCCAGAAGTTCCAAAAAGCGAATAATAAATTTCCCTTTAAAAATTTACTTTACAAGGATGATTTTTCATTCAGTTGAAGATCTATACTGAAGGAAAAGTCATACATAAATTCAAAGCAAAATGTTTTAGACGCTGCTACTAGAGTGGGAGTAGTTATACCATAGCATTTTTAAATGTTATTCATAAATTTCGAATCAAAAGAAAACTCTGAGAGCGAAAAAGAGCTGAAGGGAAAGAAAGAAATAAACTCTTACCGAATTTATTTATTTATTTCGGAGGTGTTAAATCTGCTTGAGTCATAGAAGCAGCATTTTATGTTTTAAGACAGTTACAGTTACAATTTTCATTTTCCTTTCCAAGTTCCGTTGTACTCCTAATATACAACTATCCATTCTATAAAGCAGTGGTGTGCAAACTCTGGGTCACGACCCCCCTCCCCCCCTGTGGATCGGGAAAATAAAAAGATGGATCGAGATAGTTTGAAATAAATTTATATCATATTGAATTATTTAATTAAAAATTTTCTTTAAATGTGCTAATAATTTTGAAATCATGCTCCCTTTTTGATTTCAAATTTTGTTAATTTTTACCTAAATGAAATACAAATACATATTTATATTTAAAAGTGAAGTTTTAGTCACATGAGATTTGCCGAAAACAGAAGGTACGCAAGGCATTTTTTGTTGTTATTATGCAAAGTAAATTTATACCCAAAATCTATACAGTCCATTTATTTTTAAAATAGTTTGTCAAAATTTGCTTATTTCTTTTTATAGATTTGCTAACATTTTCCTAATTAAAAAAAAAAGAAAATTACTACCAAAAAATATTCATAGGTGTCGTGGGATTTTTCACCTGAAGAAAATGAGCCACTGTCGAAAAATGTTTGTGCTCCACGGCTATAAAATGTCGAGTACAGAAATAGTCCAATCACGGTCATATCTGTTACAAACTTCAAACAAGTCTATGTCTGCGTAGAATATAGTGACTAAACATGAATTTTATAGTAATTAAATGCACTCTGTTACGTTTCTTAGATCTTCCCTATTTGTTTATCTCGTCCCAGCTATGATATCCCAGAATGCATTGTATAATGGTTTTAATGAAAGTCGAAAATTGTTGTTTCTATTAAACAGGGATAGAAGTCTTGTTATTATTGGGCTACTATGGAGTTTATGCACGATAGTGCATAGATGACTCCATTTTAAAGTATGATATAGCACGTTTCTTATTTTATCAGCCGGGTAATCGGCAGATGAGACCATTCTCCTTATCTCCCATTAGGGGGGAGGGGGGAGGCTTCGTACTGCTCATTCCATCCCATCGCGGTAGGTGAAATATATTGCCCCTTCTCCTCTCGGTATCAAGTGATAGAAATTTTGAGCGGTTACCTATTTTTTTTCTCAATTTCAAGTTAATGAACGCATCAGAGATTAAAGCTGATAGCATTCTTAACTTTTATTGATTTTTTTAATAGCCACTGTTTTCCCGTTCACTACCTTTAGAAGATTCGCCGATAAAGTAAACGCATATCCTTGTTACCTAATAATATGGTATACCCAATCTCGTCACAAATCTGTCCGACAACAACAAAATGCAAGCTGCTGACATCTTCTGAGGCACCCCCATTCCCCTATCGAGAACAGAGGTTTCACACCTCTGTTCGCAGTGTCTGCAGTTATCCGTGTCACGGGCAACCTGTTCACACGAACCTGTTCTCGCAGTAGTTAACTAAGCCGGACGATGGCCGAGTGGCTAAGGGTGCTGGTATTCGGTACCAGAGTCCCACTGCTGGGAGGGTGTTCGTAGCCGTCAGAATCGCCTTTAAACTGCGTCTAATTATCCCTCGCTTAGCTGTAGCTCTTTCTACCAACCAACCAACCAACCAACCGTACTTACCAAGATTTAAAGTATCCCATTTCTCTCGCATTCAAAAATGGCGTTGATGGTAAACTATTCTCATTCGACCTTTTATATTATTATTTGTCGTCCTTCCTCGATCTTTTTCTGATCGACGACGTTATCGTGAATCTTATTAACACTCCTCAGAGGAATATTCAAAGTCTTTTATTTCGACGACTCACAGACAAACTCAATATTCAAACTTATTCACAGAATTTATTTGCAATATTTACATTAACTAATCTCGACCTCAGTCATCTGACAGACTGAGAGCAAACCAAAACCCAGTGCGTCTTCGGGGTCACACTCCCACGCACTGTCTCTCCAACTCGCCAACACCGACTGACCACCGTGGGTTCTCCCCTCATGTGACCCCCAAAGCGTCGTCCCCTTCCCAAGTAGAGGGCGCCAGGATTTTATTGTTTAGTGATATATCACTGAGCCCACCCCGTTATTTTAGATCTAAATTCATAGAAAGTGTAACATTTCCAGCCTAACCGGCAAGAAAGAATTACAGTGAAACTTCTCTAAGGCGGCCAGTTATGATTCCGAAAAAAGTAGCCGTTTTGAGGAGGGGCCGTCGAATAGGGGTGGAGTATTTATATGGTGGCCAATAATGGTTCCGAGAAAAAGAGTGGCCGTTTTGAGGGGTGGCCAGCCAGAGAAGTTTCACTATATGTCATCTCTCCCGTCTTGTTCTTGATAGTAATATGCATACCATCTAGAAATAGATAGAAAGAAGCCATTTTAAGCCATCTAGATTTTACCATCTAGGAATTGATAGAAAGAAGCCACTTCACCCCTCATCAGAAAAGCCCCTTTTCTGTTTCTCATCCCATCTCTATAGTAGCAAAATACAGTGTTCTTCATCCGTTTAAATCAAGTGATGGTCTCATTCAATGATAAACCATTCAGTTTACTCAAATGTTGGAGTGTTCACTCACATTTCAGCTTAATGTAGTTCGACTGGAAAAAAAAATTCGTATATAAGGTAGCTGAAATTTTCTGTTTTATACAAAAAAAGGTTGAGTTCACTCATGGGAATTATGTATTGGATTTTTCTTTTTGAAAAAGATTTAAATTTCACCGCGAGTGGTAATTTTACGCTTTATGACTTTGTTCGTGGTATGCCCGTAACTTCGTTTTACAATCGTAAAGATGACGACATCGAATCTATTTCCATCTTCAATATCCATCGGGATATATCGACTGGGTACTCCTACATCGATATATCCCGACACCACATTATTCCATATAAAAGAAAGCTTAGCATTTTCGCTCGGTCACCATGAGAGGTTACGCGACATACACTGAAGTGCCACTGAATTAGGGATAGCAAAGCCTATGCAAATTGTGTAGCGCTGCGCATCATGTATGCGCAAGTGAGGGCACTGTGGTAACTGCATATATAACACGTACTGTGGTTGTTCTGAATTAGTTGTTGGAATTGCCAGTATGGGTAAACTGCCTGATTTAGACGCCTGATTTAGACGCCTGATTTAGATCGCGGACAAATCGTAGGTGCGCGACGCATGGTCCATTCAATTTCCGAAATCGTCAGACAGCTAGGATTTTCAAGGTCGACAGTGTCAAGAGTATACCAAGAATACATGGATGGTGGAAAAAAACTAGCAATCGGGCAAACTGCAAAGGACAATTAGCCTTGACAGTGCGTGGTGAGAGACGGCTCAGGCGTATTGTATGTAACCAGCGAAGCCAAACATTAGCTCAAATTACCACCCAGTTTAATGACGGTGCCAGTCGTACAGTCAGTAAACGGACTGTGCAACGCTCGCTCCACCGTATGGGTTTCTGGAGCCGTCGACCTACGAGAGTACCATTGCTCTATACTCGCCATCGGGCTGCACGTCTTGCCTGGGCAAGAGAGCACAGAGACTGGAGTGTAGGGGACTGGAAACGAGTAGCATGGAGTCTCGATTCCGACTACTTAACGCCGACGGGAGGCTGAGAATATGGCGTCAGGCTCATGAAGCCATGGATCCTGCATGCCTGGCTGGAACTGTACAAGGGCAAGGTGACTCAATCATGGTCTGGGGTGTTTTTTCGTGGCACAGTTTGGGATCTTTGGTGCGGGTACCAACCTCCCTCAATGCAATTCGGTACGTAGAGTTGCTGGGTGATCACCTCCATCCTTTTATGCTGTTCTGTTATCCGCACGGTAATGGAGTTTTCCAGCAAGACAACTGTACCTCTCACAAGTCTCGGTTGGCTACTGGCTGGTTGGATGAGCATTCCTCTGACTTCTCTGTCATGAATTGGCCACCTAGAAGCCCAGACTTAAATCATATTGACCATCTTTGGGATATTTTGGAACAAGGCGTGAAAGGCCATCACACAGCACCAAAGAACCTTACTGAATTATGGACAACTTTAGCCAATATTTGGCAAGCCATTCCCGTGGAACGTTTCCAGAAACTTGTTGAATCTATGCCTCGTCGTGTGGCAGCCGTTATCAAAGCCAGAGGAGGCCCAACTCGTTACTAGGTAGGTATCCCTAATTCAGTGGCACTTCAGTGTATTACATCTTTATTACGAGCTGAGTGCGTTTTATTCCTGTTCAGAGTTATGTCAAGTGAAATGCGTTCCTGCGCATTTTCACATCTTCTGATGTGAGATGACGTCTTTGTAACGGGATGATATACATCGTATTTGCCGGAGTGTAGGACACACCTTTTTTCCCATCAAAATGCACCTAAAATATGGGGTGCTTCTTATGGGCCGGTAATCAAAATTATGAGCTGAAATTTCAGTGTGTCTAAAACTCCTGCTTTATATTAATATATATGTATAAGCATTCTATTGATTTTTTTTCTTTTTCTTTTCGAAAAAGTGGTTTTGTATCTCACTTGATGGAACAGAGGATGATTTGTTAAACGAAGACTCTGAAGAAGTTTCTGAAGAAGTCTCTAAGTAATTCTTCATTTAGCTTTCGAGGGGAATTTTGGAGTTTTGAGAATTCTGATTAAAATGTACCTGACTACAATGTTCCCTAGTTACATTTTTACGAACTAAAATAACTATAAAATTAGTACAGTAAATCATTAAGGAAATTCATGAAAAAATCATTATGGAAATTCATGTAGAATTTTTTTCCCCTTAAAAATGTGTTTAAAAAAGGGAGTGTGTCTTATATGCCGGCAAATACGGTAATTTATTCATAATATATATATATATACAGTCGAACCTCCATATATCGAAGTAGCAAAATGCCGGAAAAAAATTAGATATATAGAAATTTCGATATATAGAATTGATCTTAGTTTTATCATAATTCTCCTAAACATTAAAATTAAAGCTAATTTTCGTATACGAATCTCCATTTCCAATTTATATGCGAATCACATTAAATGAAAGTTAACTAAAAAATGAATTAATGTGAAAGATTTATTGAGTACTATATACCTTTAAAAAAACAATAATCCAGACAGTGGTTACAGTGATCACAGTTACATTCTTTAAAAAAAAACTACGAATATCTTGCTGAACAGCCAGTTTTGCGGAAAGTTCATCAAAGAAATGCTCGCATTTATTCAGTCCATTAAAAACTTTATCAGGGGTCCACGAAGTATTGTGTCAAACGCCAAAAATTGGGAGATTTTATTCTAAAATGGAATAAAATCTCCCAATAAGTCGTGAAAAAAATTTCGATATATAGAGATTTTTTCGATATATAGAAACAGTTTTTCTATGTAATGAACATGGAGATTTGCTAAGAGTTCGATATATAGAAAATTTCGATATAGGGAAGTTCGATATATGGAGGTTCGACTGTATATATATATATATATATATATATATATATATATACAGTGATTTCCGCTTATAAGAATCACGTTTGTTATTACTGTTTTTGATTCTTATAAGCGGTTGATTCTTATAACCGAAATTTAGGTTTTTGGACAGGAACACACACACACACCTATATATACATATATTAGATAATTTACCATAAAGTACTCTTTAATTTACATTAACTATCTTTTATAAAAATTATTATTTATAGTTTTAAAAATAAAACTTAATTTTTAGACCTATAAGTAGATACACATGATTATAGTAAGAGAAGAAAAAAATACAATATTTGTTACAAGTTACAACATACCTGCTTGACAGTTTTAACATTTCAACTACAGGAAGGGAGCAAGAAAAAGTTTTCTACGGTAGTTTGACGTAATGAAGTTTTCAGAAGGCTGTTTATACCTCTTTCAATACTTATAGTCTCAGACGAAGATTTACTCGGACGGGTAAAGTTGCCCCCGGGTCAAGCTAATAGGACAGTGTTGTGGTAAAGCTTTTAAGGGGAAACTATTATGTTATGTCTAATAAAGAAAGGGGTGAATTTTACGACTATATTCCATCCCATCTTATCAATCTTTCTTAAAAAAAAAAAAGAAAGAACTTCGTGCCTTTTGAGGGTTTATGTAGCTTTTTTAGAAAAATGAAAGGAAAGCGAAGAGTGTAAACTGATTCTTAAAACCGGTGGATTGATTCTTTAAAGCGAAAATTTTAACATGGAAATAATTCATTTGTTTTTGTTTTCGCGATATTGATTCTTATAAACGGTTGATTCTTATAACCACTGATCACTATAAGCGGTGGTTACTGTATATATATATATATATATATATATATATATATATATATATATATATATATATATATATTAACAATGCGGAGGCAGTTGTTATGAAGACATTTGCCTATAATACACCGCAGTTTTGCTGGCCATTTTATTGTAGGAGCACCATATAGGTGGACCAGAATTGACCCTCTATGAAGGAATGACACAAACGGAGGCATTTTAGTAGCGCGACTCTGAGATTCGATCCGAGCAGCCAGCGCGCTGTACCACAAGGCCGCCACAGGCCTGTGATTTATTATATATTCCTCTTCTGTACGTAATAAACTGATTTCAATACATGTATCTCCTATTCTTGAGGGTCCTATTTAATCACAATAAACATGTATTTAGTTGATGCCTCTCTTCAGGCTACGATATCATTTTAAACGGGGTTAAGAACTGTAAATGAGGGTTTTTTTTTCGCGTAGTAGATCACATATTAAGCAATTACGACAAAACATTTATTGAGAAAATGCCCAAGAAGACATCTAACGCACGTGATTGTCGGGATGCTGCGTAATACTATGAATTACGCCACTACCAAGATAGTTATTTACCCGCATCCACGATTTCCGGAGACAGGAGCTACAAATGGATTTTTCGCCTATCTGTATGATTATTTCAAAGAGTGTGTCGCGTCTGTCATTAAAATAAGCTTCTTTCGATTTTTTTCCCCTTAAAGCTCCCCGTTTTCTATTCTTAACGATATATACTTTGCTCGCAAGTAATTACTTTTCACACAACTTCGCCAAACGCAAGATGACTTCTGCGAGCAATTTGTTACGGACCATCCCGTATTTAGAGCAATCGATTGAGAACTTCTTTAAATAGATTTCGTCTCGAAGATGCGGACGGTGTTGCTGTGGGTGGAATCTTAAAATAGCACCGACGGATTTTTACTTCGGATTAATATTTTATTAAAGTTGAGCTAAGGAATCCTGCTCTTATTTAAAACGATATGATGTGTTTTGCAATCAAATGAGTTTATCGTTTGAACTTTTATATTAAACTAGCTGAAGTACCCGACGATGCCCGGGATTTTAAGAATGTTTGTTGTTAACCAAAATCAATTTAAAAATTAACACAGTATAAATAACATAAAAAATATATGTGAAATGTTATATACGTCTCAGAATTTCAGCCTTTCATCATTTTAATACTAAAATCTGAAAAGTAAAAATGTCAAATTCTCTAATGTTTGTTAACCAAAATTAATTTAAAACTAAGCACAGTATAAATAACATAGAAAAAAAACCTTGTGAAATCTATAAATATATAAATTTATAATAAACTCCTCAGAATTCAGCTAGAATTAGCCTTTCATCATTGGGGTAAAAAAAAAGCTGCAATTACAGGTTCAGCAGAAATTTCCAATAGAACAATGATATGACTGCAGCGTTGCCTCTTAAAAAAATGAAGTGTTTGATTGAGGGCTGCAAACCATTCAACTCCTCTCCACATTTAACTCCTATAAACATCCTCTACATATTAAATTCCTTTTCTCTCCATAATAAACTCCTCAGAATTTTGGTATATTCAGCCTTTCATCATAGTACCACTAAAATCTGAAACATCCTCTCCAGAAATATAAATTTATTAATTTCAATAATTAAACACACGCAAATATATAAATTGCGCAAAAGTTTTTTAACCAACATTTGAATAATTCGTAAATGAAAAAGCATATGAAAATAAAGATAAGAACTTCCGGAATCGAAATTAATTACCCTTAATTTTTAATTAATAAAAAACCAACATAATATGAATAAAAACGATAGTTGCTTAAAACCATATGAAAATAAAGCTATTATAAAGATGATAATAATAAAAAAAGCATAAGAAAATAATGCTCGCGCATGAAGTTAACGTTACGATATAAAGATAGTAATAATAATATAAACCGCGTGCATAAAATATTTAGCTTTTCAAGCGAAATAAATTGATTTTTAGAAAAAAACTACTTTTAATCGAGAAATTAAAATACATTGCACAAAATTTTAATTTTACCAACTTTCCACCCTACTTCTTTTAAATAGGATGTAAATATAAAGTTTTAACAGCCAATTGAATGCCAGTTAAAAATAATGTGTGCGCATGAAGTTAACGTTACGATATAGAGATAGTAATAAAAATCTATATATATATAAAACAGTTCAGTAACTGACTAACTGACTGATTGACTGACTGACATACAAAGTACAGACCAAACCGTTGAACCTAAAGGACTGAAATTTTGCATGGCGATTCTTCTTATAATGTAGGGGTGCACTAAGAAAGATTTTTGAAAAATTCTTCTTAGATTTTTTTTAATTAAATTTTTAATCTGTTTTTGTAACTTTTTTCAAGTTTGCATTTAAAATAATAATTTGAGGGTTGTAAAATTTATATCACGAAAAACATTCAAAAAATATTACATTCAAAAAATATCATCTGTAGATAGAAAGGGGAGAGAAAATTTAAAGAAATGTAAATTTATAATGTACTCAGGGAATGTATTATTGTGGTTCTATATCAGAAAAATAATAAAATACATAAATCATAAAATAAAAAATATACATTAGCATATTGGGCACGAAGTTGCGTATCTTTCATGTAACATCAAACTCCCTTATTTTAATTCAAATGTTTAAAAAAATTTAAAAATAATAACATTTGAAAATTTCGCATAAGTTCATTTTGAAAAATTCATGTATTTCATATATATCTTATTTATTCTGCACTTTGTAAAAAAATAGAAATATGCCTGTCAAAAAACAGTAGTCAACTGCCCCAGAGAGCGCGTTGCAACGCTCTCATGTGTACATAGCCTAAAGGACTGAAATTTTGCATGGCGATTCTTCTTATAATGTAGGGGTGCACTAAGAAAGATTTTTTAAAAATTCTTCTTAGATTTTTTAAAATTAAATTTTTAATCTGTTTTTGTAACTTTTTTCAAGTTTGCATTTAAAATAATAATTTGAGGGTTGTAAAATTTATATCACGAAAAAGATCATAAAAATTCCTTTAAAATGAAATTCTTTTCGCATCTTTACCTCCATTTTCTAATTTTTGGTGAATTTTTAAAGATTAATTTTTACAATTTAATTTATTAAACGCTGATCATGTGATTTCTTTATCTGGTACTTTAAATAAATTTATCGTCACATAACAACGAAATAGACACACAAAAAATTAAAATAGTGGCGCCATCTACTGTACGCTTGTGAATCGAGAGTTGTTGGTTATTTATTATTTAAAAATATTGGAAAGTTCTTGTGGATCTGTAAGTATACATGTGGTAACAGTTTTAAAATTTATAAATTATCAACCTACACAGGTGATAATTTATCCGGCGTTGCCCGGGATTTTAAGAATGTTTGTTAACCAAAATCAATTTAAAAACTAAACACAGTATAAATATCATAGAATAAAAAGCATGTGAAATGTTATACACATGAATAAAAAGAAAACCCAACATAAAAAACCATAAATTTACAATAATTTCTTCAGAATTCAGCTAGATTTAGCGTTTCATCATTGGAGCAAAAAAACCCTGAAAAGTAAAGCATAAAATATATACATTTATAATAAACCACTAAAAGCTGAAAAGGAAAAATGTCAAATTGTCTTTAGGAAAGTAAAGCTGAAAAGTAAAAATGTCAAATTGTCGAATGTTTGTTAACCAAAATCAATTTAAAAACTAAATACAGTATAAATAACATAGAAAAGATTTAGCCTTTATCATTGGAGCAAAAATTCCTGAAAAGTAAAACATAAAATACATAAATTTATAATAAACCTACCAAAATCCATTAAAAAAATAAACACAGTATAAATAACATAGAAAAAAAAGTATACGAAATGTTATACACATTAATAATATGAAAAATAAAATAAAATAAAAATAATAATTTTTAAAAATAATAAAATAAAATAAAAATAATTTAAAAAAATAATAATAATAATTTAAAAAATAAAATAAAAGCTGAAACAAAAAAGCCTCCATAAAAAAGCTGAAAATACAGGTTTAGCAAAATCTGTACGATCCGTATTCGAACCCGCGTCATGTTGTATAGTAAATTAACGCTCTTACCGAATGCGCCACAATAACATGCTCGTGTATTGTGTAAATAGGAGAATATTTGTACTAAAATTACTGGAAAGTTGCTATGGGTTGCTGAATATACATGTATTTATGGAGTAAGAGGAGTTTTAAGTTAGAAATAAGTTAGCAGGATAGAAGCTTAGTCTTTAACTCTTCAATAGACACAGACATAAGCGAGGGGGGTTGCAGTAGCGATTAAAAATGATCTTGTGACACTTAGCGTGGTTGATTCGAATTTTCCATCGCGTGTGATAGTGTCAATATGCCGTTGGATCCGATTTATTTTAGAGTATAAAATCTGACTTGAAAGATTATTATTTTCATTTATTATTCTGGTTTAATATATAACTTGAAACTTTTTGATTTTATTTATTTTTATCTTTTCGCTCGCTGTTTGCCAGCTAAGCCTAACGTGGACGCCATATTCAGAGTGGTGATTCCACAAAGTGTAACATCTTACATTTAGTTTCAAAATTTTTGGTTTTTTATTAATTAAAAATCAACGGTAATTAATTTCGATTTTTGAAGTTCTTCAGACCCTCGGCTGTTTTTAAAGACGCCTGTATGTAAAATTTCACGATCGTTGCTCCTAAACTGTGGATTTCTATACAATTACAGAGATACAAACATTCATTTTTATATATTAGATAGTGTCATGTACTTTCTAATCCAGATAAATTCTTGTATGCGAGTTATGCATTAAGGTAAGTTGGTGTAACTGGGCCCATGGGGTAACTAGGCAATCCCCTCCCAGATTTTTCCTTTACATATTAGGTGGCAATTCCACTCTGTTGTGGCAACACTGGTCTATCTTACAACAATATCTTACAACATTGGTAATTGCTTTGAAAAATTATTTTTAAACGGGTTTTTTTTTTTCTTTTTCTAAATATACAAGCATTGGACCCAGTTACCCAGTCACAGATTCTGGTGTTTCTTATGAGAAACAAACCTGGGTGGTCCACTTACCCCATTTATCAGGGGAACTGGGCCCACCTGTATTTAAAAATATATACAATATTTATATATAATATTATATATATAATAGCCGTTTTCTCTGTATAACACTTCCGGGCTGTACTCATCTTTCAATTGAAACCCTCAGTAAACAAACTGCCGGTTAGGCTTAATTTCAATTTCAGATGTGGATCAGAATTTTTTCTTACCTAAAAACTAATATCTTCTACATCAAATCACGTTTGTTCAGCCTATTTTTCTATAAAACATTCAGAACTAAGAAAAATTGGATGCTTTTAGCTGCATATTTAACAGCTGTTAAAAATCTGCTTACTTTTGCGATGAATTCTGAAAGTAAACGAACTGGAATGTGAATGAATCAAGTAGCTCAAGTATTCATATCGCGTAGTGAGCTGTAAAAAACTGGATGGCAGTCTACTACTCCAATCGCATGAAAAACTAAATAAATAAAAAATAATGAAAGGGTTTACTTTTGCAAGGCGTGGATTAAATGCAATATTGTTAGATAATTCGGGATATTTTTTAACTTTCATATACTTTTTCCATTATGACGTCATTATTAGTATCATGACGTCAAAATGACGGGTTGGATGGCAGTCTACTACTCCAGTCGCATGAAAAACTAAATAAATAAAAAATAATGAAAGGGTTTGCTTTTACAAGGTGTGGATTAAATGCAATATTGTTAGATAATTCGGGATATTTTTTAACTTTCATATACTTTTTCCATTATGAGGTCATTATTAGTATTATGACGTCAAAATGACGGGTTACCTTCTAGTATATACAATAAAAATCAATATCATAGCTTAAACAGACTCCGTAAGACTTACTAAAATGCATGTAATACAAAGATTTTTGAAAATTATGCATGTTAGCATAATTTTATTGTGTTAAAAGTATAGTATACAAAAAAGTTGAAAATCTTTGACCCAGTTACCCCAACTTACCTCATACAGTACGGGGTAAAAATCATTTAGCAGGCAACAGTCTACTAAACTGCCTATGGACCAGTAGTTCGGAAACTTTGGTCTACGGACTCATGGAAGATCCGTCAGATTATATACATGTGATGACTGAAAGTTTTCTGATCTACAATATCTCAAAAGAAAAGTATGACTCCGTTTAGTCACCAAAATAACACTATGATTATTTTTAATTGACGGTTCTTGTGGTATTTAAGTTTATTGAGCTTATTCTGTGACGACCTCTTAAAATTATCTTCAAACATACAAGTGTTCCTAATTCGTAAAAATCAACGTCAAATGTTCATCCAGGATGATTAAAAAAGGTCTTGCAGCTTTGAATGCCCTTTAGACCAGACGTTCTCAACCTGGGAGGTGTGAGTTATATTCAGGGGGGGGGGGGGCGGGCGGCGCTAGTGGTTAGCAAAAAATTTGTAACGTATTTTTTTCTCTGTGAATCATGCATTTTCTTCCATGCTAGTATGAAATCCAAACATCATAAACGACTGGGTGAGGAGAATAAACTTGGATGAACCTTCTCTCAGCTGGGACCAAATATTAAAGGACATATGAAAGGAAAACAGTCTCAGCAGTGGCGCACCCAGGGGGTGGGCCAAGAGGCCCTCCTCCTCCCAAAGAAATAGTAATTGCATTATGAATATTGAATTTGCATTATAAATATTTTTATCCGTTCAACTCGCCCCCCCCCCCCAGATGAAATCCTGGGTGCGCCACTGAGTCTCAGCGATCTCATCAATTAATTTTTCCATGTAATAACGTTAATTATTTTTTGCTTTGTTACATTGTATGTATTGTATATCTTTGCTTCGCATTCTGATCTTTCAAAATTTATGTAGGTATGTTTCCCGCTTAGGGAAGGATGGGGTAGGGTCCGAAGGTCATCCAAAGGGGGTCGGGGGGGGGGGCTAGACATAAAAAGGTTGAGAATCACTGCTTTAGACAATCGACTGTTTTGGTTCATATTGCCAAAATTATTCCGACGTGACTTCGTGAATGCAACCGGCTATCGTGAGGTCTGTAGAAAACATTCCCTGCCGAGTTCTCGATAATCTGCCTGCTGCAAATTCCCTCCAAGTCAAACAAGTGCAACGGTTATTACAGAAACTAACACAATATTTAATTTTAAGACATTTGCGACATTAATTACAAACAATAAAATTCCATAAATCTGCCCGCCTGCCACGCGTCTTCTCTCGCACTTTCTCCCCCTAAAGCTCTCAAAAGGATGCGCTAAAAGCATGTTGCCAGTGGCCATTTGGTAATTTTAAAATTTTGTTGTGGATTAGAGTTTTATGTGGTATGCCTTTTTCTTTATAGGGCCGTTAGCCCCTGGACCTTAATTTTATAGAATTGTTCCTTAAACCTCAAGAGAAACGGATCAAATTTCGATATTTCTCTCGAATAAGATGCGATTTTGTAAGATAAATGAGGCGAAATATTTATATATTACGCACATGGAGTGTAAACCTACAAGAGATGTAGAACTGTGGCGGATTATGCATACGGTGATAGCTAAGATCCTTATGAATTAAACAGTTCTTCCCTCCTAGTATTATTTTATCTACAACTTGTATTTTTAGCGTCTAATATGCATATATAAGTAGTAAATAAGATGATGGCAGTGTTTGGACTTGCTTTTTGAAGTGAATAGAAATTTTAACCTCTAGGTCAAGAAGATAAGCAAAGTGCCATAAAAGTGTGAGATTAAATAGTGAGACAAACTTTCCAAAAACAAAATTAAAATTCTTACATCCCACTGAGATTATAATAAAAACCTTACGATATAGTTCACAACTATGCATGCTGAATTGGGTCCACCTTTTATGGTGTTCTAAACATTTTATATTTACGATTTTTATTCCGATTTTTATGCTTTGTGACAATTCGTGACATTGCAATGCGTTTCATACAGTGTTTATACTGAATGTAGAGTCTTATCTGCTCTTAAAAATATTTTCTTTGTTCGCCTACGGAATTTTCTCCCTAAATTTGATGCAATATATCACGGAATACCATTGTGTGCATAGGCTATGTAATAAATGTGCGTGAAAGTTTGAGATTCTCCCTGCAAAATTTGGCTTACTTCATTTCATTTTTACCTGTCGCTCTGGAATTCCCAGTGTTACCGAAATTCTCGAGGATATCCGTTCTCGACAACCATAAGCTTGACTTTCGCTTTCTGCTTCCTTCGCTCTCTTTTTAATAACACTTCTCCAACCAACAATGCTCCCTTTTTCGGTGCTCTGTTTCAACCCCCAACGAAACTATTTCCTGCGTGTTACATAACGCACTTTCCCAATTTTGTTAGTTATCTCAACGATAAGTAAATGAAAAATGTGTGTGTGAGCTGTAAGCAGGAAATATATAATCTCTCTAATGAAGCGTGGAAATTTGTTTATCAGTTGTGTGCATGCTCTTTTTATTTCCCTTTTCATTTATTCGCTTATTAGCAGACGCCTGTTCTGTGACTTAGATAAGATGTCTGCACCGAACTGCAATTTAATGATGTACGGATTATAACGTTCTCGGGTCAATCAAAGACACGAGAAGCATTTAAAGTGTACAAGAGTTACTGTTTACCGGAATTAATATGCAGGAACTTTAAAGGACGACAGAAGGATTACTATCCTTTCTTAAACCGTGAGATCATGCTCTCATTTACATGTTGTTGTTGTTGTTGCCAATACCCCCTGGTTGGACGTTCCATTCACCAGGTCCTAATAGGCTATTGGGCTAAAAGGGGCGCTCTTGTTTTGAATTATCACCACAAGGGTCGGAGTCCGACTTGGCTAAATGACCGGTCCCGTAATTTTGAACCGAGTCAAGTCATGAGACCGGAACACTTGACCTCGCACCTCCAGAGGTAAATTTGAGAACTTGGAGGACATTGTAGCCACGCCCTATTTTATGTGTCCCTGCCACCATTAGTGAACACGGTAGTAGATTTGTCGAGACGAGTATCGAACCAGGGACGTCCAGATCACTGGCCCGCTGCTCTTACCAACTGGACCACCACGTCCACTCTCATGTACATTTCATCCAAATAACTTTAAAAAAAACAGAGAAATCATGCTGTCATTCGGATTGTCTTCAAATAACTTTCACAAACCGAGAATCACAATCTCAGAATGTACCTTGAACAGCTTGATCTGTTGGCACCGGAGAAGACTTCTGAAAAATCCGACAGCGTGGGGTACCCAGACAGGCTCTTCTCTGCCTGAACTCTCTCGGTATCACTTAACTCCCCCACCCGAGCTCCCCGTGGGTTCTTTGAGATAGAGCGCAGCTGTGCCAAGGGATGTCACAAGCCACCCCAATCTAAGTAACGGTTCAAAAGAGAGATGGAGATCTCGTAACGTTACAGGAGGGACGAGTTGTCAAGGTACTCTTCATCAAGACGGGAGACGTTTAATCTTCGTCAATTTCCAGCTAAGCGCAGGCCACGACAAGTAGAGGTTTTACGAACATGCAGTGAAATCGCTGTAGATTTCTCCTTCAAGTTCCTGATACGGTGTAACGTCGCTAGATCATCTCTCATCTGTGCTCTTAGGCTTCGTACACACAATACGGATTCAGTTTTATGATTGTCTCGGTTTAGTCGTTTCGTTTACAGTAATCTATGCATTTTGTTTTGTGCATTCACACGTTGCGGTCGAAAACCGCAAACGGGGGAACAACCGAATACGGTAGCAGGTGTCGTTCGATTTTGTCTACCGAAACCGTATAGAGGGAACTGCCGCAGAGCTGTTTCGGTTGCCATTGGCGTATAGAATTGAGAAGGAGAGGACAAGTGATTCGGTTGTTTTGAAGGACTGGAATGATTGCAAAGGTGTTCTGTGCGGACGCGAAAACCGTGTACGGTAAAAGAAAAACCGAATCGTGTGAACACAGCTTTCGGTTGACACCGAAACACTTATAAAACCGAAATCGTATCGTGTGTACGAGGCCGTGGTTTGAAGTGGTGACTTGCGACCCACTTGGACGCACCACTTGGACACCCACTTGGATGCGCTTCAACCCCTAGACCCCAGGGGCACCCCAGAGAGTAAGGTGGAGATAACCTGTGCGGACACCACACTGTCTAGCTACTTTTCGGAGGTCAACTCCGGTGATGACAGATAAAGCAATCCCTATTTTCCTCTTTGTAAAGAGTTTCAAAATTTTCTCATGTTGTAATACGCATGCAGACTAAAATAACTCATAATTGTGTTTGATAAAAAATAGACTGCAGAACTTCAGTTTGTTAACTGGTTGTGGATTCGTCATCTTTTGCGACAGGCGGATGAAACAGATTGGGACTCGCAATTTAAAACCCATTCGAAATTCCTACAAACGTCCATTTCACCCCACAGTTTCTGGTACCTAAGGCTAGCGCTCAAACTGTTCGGTAATCAACTGGCGTCACAGAAGCTGTGTTATTTATGATTTAGCAGTTTGGCGCTAAACTGGCATTTTCCCCCGTATGGAGGAGGGCTGTGGATTTTTTTTTCTTTGTAGGTTTCAAATTTGCCGCCTACAACGAAGAAGTGATTAGCTTAGAAAGATACCACCACGGGAGCCGCGGTCCGAATTCCGGCTGAGGCATGGATGTACCTGTTCTGTCTCCTTAATAGTGAGCAGCAGTGTTTGTTTTCTTACTGGGTGCGCCCATAATAAAGTAAACAACAACAACTTCCGTATGTGAGGGCGACGATTCTCGGAAAAAGTGCCTCCACATTAAAAAAAAAAAAATTAATTTTTGTGTATTTTGATTTACGGAGTAACTTACTATATTATATTTTTAAGTACTTATATTTTAAGGCTCGGTCAGATATGTAAACAGTCTTTGCAGATTGTCTGCGAGTACTAGAAGAGGGCAAATGAGATGGATGCTTATATTTTTTCTTTAGAATAAAAAACTGACACCCTAATTGCAGTGGCATAGCGAGGGGGGGGGGGGTATCATGCCCCGGGCGCCACTCGCAAAGGAGCGCCAAATGGTCCCCAAGACTATGGGAGGGGCGCCAAAAAGGTATTGTGTCCCGGGCGCAAGCTATGCTAGCTACACCACTGCCTAATTGGCTTTTCAAAATGACGTCAAAATGGTCAAGCAAACCGAGGGTTTTCTTTCTTTACTATTTTAACTTTTAAAAAACTTTCGTTAAATCACTAAACGAAGTACAAATTTAATAATTTTTCCATAGAAAAGTTTCATAATAGGATATCCAGAAATGGAAGGATGAAACGAGAGACATTTAGCTGCTCATATTTTTTGCCACTCTGTGACGTCAGCAGCCCATGCATTATTGAGAGCGTATTCAATTTTTGCTAACACCAGTGGCAAAAACTATCCTGATCCCAAAAGACTCTTCAAAAACGATGTCATTGCAATGTGAAACTCTCCTGTGTATGGGTGTGTATACTATAGCGTAAAAAAAGATTGAAAAGTGCGTGTCTAATTTATTATTTTACGAATACCTCTGCGTGCAAGATACCTTTTTTTTTTTTTCTCTCTTCCGGAATTAGTTTTTTTTCTTCTTTAAATAAACAATATGCATTTTTTACTGCCCTCCTTCTCAGTAATTTCCGCTAAAATTCCTCTCGAAAAATATTCCTAAATAATTAATACCTGAACCCGTCTGGTTTGCGACACGCTATATATAATCTTACGAGGCCGATCCGAGGCGCGTTCCCTCCCGCTCTATCCAAAACAGACCTTGTTTCTCGCACTTCCCCCCCCCCCTCTCTCTCTGCTGCATCCACGTCGTAACCCTGCATTCCTTCCTTGGCTGCTGCCACATTATTAATATCCGAATCCGAAAATGAGAGGAACTCGCGTGTGCCTCGCATCCGCTTCCTATGCTACATAATTTCGAGCATTTCCGGACCATGGCCCCCTTTCCGGGAACGTTCGGGCTGCAGACTGCTGCTCTCTCTTCGGCGAAAGCGAGAAATGTGCAAGCGTTTTTACTTCCCATTCAGAAATCCGGGACGCGGACATCATAATAATAATATAAAAAAAAAAATACACAGACAATATTTCGCTCTCTGTCTCATGGCTTCGTGGAACTGTTATTTTTCTAGGCGGAATTCACAAATCATGGGAGTAGCGTGTTTATGCAGACCCGTGTCCGATCGTCTCGCCGACACTTCGTGTGCATCGTGAACGGCAAGTGTGACGGTGATGTCAGAAGCGAAATTTATGCACGCTTCCTTATGGTTATAGAGGTACAAAATGGTAAAATATAGCGCGCATAACATGATGTAACATGGAACATAACACATACAACAGGGGTGGCCTAACTCCAGATCGTGATCACTTATTTTGTGGCTCTTAGTTCAATGATTGATTTTTCAACTATTTTACACAAGTCTATCTTATAAATGCTCTCAGAATTAATAGGATTCTCTGAATTTCTCTCTCAATATTTTTTTTAAAATAATTTTTCAAAGTTTGCACGTTTTTCTTAATCAATACAGTATATCTTAACTATATAATCAATATAATCAATTCAGTAAATCTTATATAATCAATACCGTAAAATCTTAACTATAATACGCACGCGTGTAAAATACGTACGCTTGATGTTGCGCGAAATTTTCGGATTATGTTTACAGCTTGCCCAAGCGACACAGACTGGGTTTGGCACGCTGCCAAAATTATAACTCGCGACGCAGGACATCTGGAATTTTGCTCTCCGGACGACCGTTATAGAGGAACATAATCCTACTTTAAAACCCTTAAACTTTCTCTCGTATCAAATATAACCTTTTCCCCTGTTTTGATCTCTTCTGAGTATGCAAACATCCCCAAATAGCTCTTCAAACTATTTATTTTGGCCGCCCCCAGCACATAACTTCTAATTTTTTGTAGTTATGTGTCAGGTAGATGTTTCGCAACGGCTTGATTAGCGGAAAATATAAGACAAGCTCTACCACAAGCGATATTAAAGCGGTGATCTCGCATATCTTCGATCCCAAGCACTGGAGAATTCATTTTCATCTCTATTTCCTGATCACATATTAGCAAATGCATATTTTTGATTTCGGTTTTCTGCATTCGAAAATGGGCCTTCAAATACAATATATATGTGTTTTTAAAAAGCATTTTTCTTATTTTAATTTAACGATGTCAAAGAAAGTGCATCATTGCTGTAGCGTTGATATTAATAAATCTCTCTATTCTAAAAAGAACTAACTGCCGCTGCCGCCGCCGCCGCTGTCAAAAGCTTGTCACGCTATCTCCTCCGAAACCGCTGGGGGTATGGGGTCGAGACCGATACCAATCGATGCAGAACAATGTGAGGAAGAAAGTAAGACATGTTTAATATTCGTCGGACTTTAAGTTTTTTTTTTTATGTTTTGTGGGAAAATATTGACTTTTTCATGTTCAGATTACGATAACTCGCCAAAAAAGGATCGTAGAATTTTTTTTTTTTACAATCTAAGACTACAGACATTTCTCCTTCAAACAAGACCTCATTTGTTTAAAAATAATTTAAAACAGACTGATATTTTTATTAAAATTGAAAACCCTTTTTTTGGAAAAATTTATGCGTTTCGAGATATATAAATTCGATGCGCTCAGACTTATTATGTTACAAAGAAAATATTTATATCAGCTGGAAGATGAAAGCTTTCTCATTCATATAAACTTCATTTCAAGTCTCTATCTTAAAATTTCGATTTTTAATTGAATTTTAAAGAAATACTTCAAAAAAATCTTCTCATTCGCTTCCTTTGAAAGAAGATCCGATTTTTCACCCATTCATCCATTTCGCCGGGCTTCATCCATTTCGTCGGGAGGGGGGGGGAAGCTTCAACTGTAAACAAATGAATGACTCAATCGCTGTAAAAAACTATTGAGTCATTCATTCACTTGATTCACCAGAGGAGCGAGCGTAGCGAGGCTAGGGGCGAAGCCCCTAGTAACCTATAAAAAAATTAACCTCTGAAATAATTAAAATTTAAAAAACTACTTGATCTTTATTTAATTAACTTCCTTCATATACAGAATTCAGAAATATGTATTAGTCAATTTTTGGTTAGAAAATACGAAAAAAAATGTCTCCATAGCTTAACACCGCGATTGATGACTTGGGATGTCAACTGATGAACCGCCTTAACGTTGTACGTTTATTCATAACATTTTTCCTTTTTTTCCGTCCCTTTGTCTCCTTTTTATAAAGACAAAGATTTTAAGGTGTTTTAAAGACTTTTTACGTTAAATTCTTACTTAAGGACCCTTACACTTAAAACTCCTTAAAAACTAGACGCCTAAAAACTAACTCCTTAAAAAATATTATTAGAAGCTTTTAGAATAAGATTAAAGTTGATGATTACATGCCCACGGTTGCTTGGTAAACGTCTAAAGAAAATTAATCAGGCCACGTACTCCATATACACGGGAAACTCTTGGTCCCAATTCATTAGTTTTGATGGGCAAGTAAGGTCATAATTTGCTTCCTAAGTGTATTAGCCAAAATTCTATTTTTACGAGAAGTGATTGAGTTGAAAGGATCGCTTTCTGCATGAGTTTCTGAACCGGCATATACAGTTTCGGGAAAATATTCATCATTTTTTATTGCTCTGTAACCTGCAAAAAAAATCCAAAAGTAAAAGCTCTTAGTCAGTGTTCCGTCACCAAACGTCGATCCGTCTATTTGATCGTTCCTTGATTATCTTGTCTCTCACGTCTACGGTTCTTAATTAATCTTGAAAAGATGACTATTTAACTAAAATTGTATAATCCATTACGAAGTGTTCGGATAAAAAATAGATCAAAGAGAGAAAAAGGAAAAGTTCACGAAAGATTTATATGATTTCAAGATTTCAAAAGTAAACTTAAATCTTGTACATTCCTAATAATGAATTTTTAAAAAAAAATTATATGGAGGATTTTTGATATAGTTTGTTCAACCGCTTAAAAAAAACTAAGAATATTACATTAAATGAAAATTTAAAAACAGCCTATTAAGGCATACCTTTTGAAATTTTTGACGTAGACCTTTGTATATTTTTCCGCCTTAAATACTATGAACAAAATAACACTGCATAACATTGCTAAACAGAGAAGGACGTCTTAAACAGGAAAAATGTGAAAGCCGGGTCGAAAGCAGAAGTTCGACGACCATTTCTGTAACGCTGTGCCAAGGTGTCATCGAACTTCCATCAAATCCGGAATTGAAGCAAGTTTTAAAAACTGCAGGTGTTAGATCAATTGTCTATGGCCACCAGATTAGACTATTCTGTTATATTAATAAACCAACTGAATACTCTCTAGACCAGGGGTGGGCAGACTTTTCCTGGGTACAGGCTACTTCTAATTAGGGATACGACATCGATGTCGATGTTTTCAAAACATCGATGTTCAAAACATCGATGTTCTAAACATCGATTTATTGAAGCCGATTTTTTTTAACATCGATGTTTTGTGCTCGATGTTTTACGTTGTTCGATGGTTGTTTTTTTTAATGAAAAAGCACCATAATATAAAAAAATTAACCACCTAGCATAATTTTCACACACAGTAAATGTAAACTCAAAAATTTGGGTCTTTCTCCTCTTAAAATTCCCACCCAACTTTCACAAATGTCTAACTTGAAGTTTTCCATCTTTCCCCACAGACAAAATTCCTTCGCGCGCAATCGTCACAAATTACCTAGACATTTGACCCAAACTTCTGGTCAAGATACATAAATATTTTCAGGCTATTGAGAAGTAATACTTATTAAAAAATACACGCAATAAATAAGATGGGTTAAATCGGCGTTTTTAAGTGAGTCCCAAAGAGTTTTATCTCAATTGGCAATTGTTAGGCGCTCTAATTTTGCAAAAGAAACGTTATTTGTTTCACCCATGAATCGACACTGTGCTGTCTTTTGTGAATGTATTCTTTGTTCTAAACAACTTTGGTTGATGACTGTATGAATTTTTCAAAGTAGGTACGGTTGCTAAGGCCCGCAGCTGACCTAGAATCGGAAAAAATGCTTCCACTTCGAGCGTTGCATTCTTGTTCGGTTAACATAATCTCTGCTTGCTAGACGCCAAAGATTTCATAATTTTAAATTCTAACATGCTTTTAATATATAAGTAGCGAAATCGATTGCGAATGAGAATAAAAAGGCGTGATTAGGTTTAGGAAGCGTTTGTTTCTCTTAAAGGAGCTTTAATGAACGATTTATGGGAGCGAGAATCCTTGGGGAAAAGGTGAATACTCTAGGGCAGTGAATGGTGCGCAAACTGTGGGTCGCAAAAAATATTGGAGGGGTTGCGGATAGTTTGAAGTAAATTTATAACGTATAGAACTATTTAATAAAAAATGTATAATATTTATATCCGAAGTCTTAGTCACACAAAGTTTGACAAAGTGTAGAAAGTAAGCAAGATATTTCTTAATTGCTTTTATGCAAAGTAAATATATACTCATAATTAAGGATACGTTAATTTCGCATAAAAAATATCGAAATTTCGCAACAAAAAAATTACTTTATATAAAATTTCGCGTTTATTCGCAAAAAAAATATACATTCAAAAATTTCGCATTTATTAAAAAAAATACAATTTCACTTACTTGGATAGGTAAATATCCAAATTATTAGTTAAAAGCTAACATTGTAATAGTCTCCACATTACCTGCCTTAAGTCTTTGCCTTCTGTCATTAGTTACTACGTTGTACATACTAAAATATCTCAGCATCTATTCTGTTAACGGGACATTATAAGTTTGAATCTCGTCTATTTAAATAATTCGGGTCCCCACATCTGTTTAAGATAGGCCCCTTTTCTCATAATAGCCCACCCAACAGCAAGTGAACATCTGCAAGTCCCAGAAAAATACATTCAGGCAAATAACCGCAGCAGAGGGTGTAAAGTATGGGATAAACACCACTATAAATCGAAACCAGTTGATAGAAATATAGAGCCGTGCCCCTCCAGAAGGATTAACAAAACCCCATCTCTAGTCATCAAGAAGAAGCAGTGGCAGAAGAAGAAGCAGAGACATCAGAACGAAGGCAGATCGTATGCAGAGCGAGCCGAACAGCCAGAGCCAGCAAATTGCATTCAGAGCGAGCAGAACGAGTGCTGTTACGACGGACTTAAGTGTAATGTTAGGTGCAAGTCTAAACGACGGCTTTTATTGTTTTGAAGGAGACAAGTTTCAAGACGTAATGCTATATTGACCTATTTTGTAAATATGAATGTGTAAATGTGTCGTCCAAGAACTTTTAAATAAATGTTGTTGTTTCGTATTATCCCGCTCAGCCAGCTGATTTCTGACCTACATATATATAAAATAAGCATCGTCTCATTTTAAATTTAAACTCATTTAGTATTAGGTCTACGATTATATAATTTTAGGCTATGAAAAAAAAATACGCCGGGCTTTTTTGGGAGGGGCAATTGCCCCTATTGCCCCCCCCCCCCTTGGAGCCGCCAATTGCATAGCTGCCTTTGCAAAGGTAGCAGCTTTTCGTTGCAATTAAAATCTGTATAACATCAACGGGAGTCTCTTGGTTGATTACTGTAAGTAGCTGAAATTCCATTGACTTTGGCGCTCACGAGACGTTCTTAAATCTACTAAATTGTTCCACAAAACTTGATGGTTAATATTTACAGTCAGATATTTAGGTTCGACTCTAATACGAACAAACTGCCCGGGTGAAATTTGGAGCAAATCCGAAGGAGAGTGAGATTTCTCAGTTAGACCGTGGATGGTTAAGACCGCGGACGGTCTTACTTAAGCAATCATGTTAATAAATTATTACTATTCTTACCTAATATCGCTTAAAAAGCCGTTTATCAAAGCCGCTTAAAAAGCCGTTGAAAAGTAGTAAAAGAAAAATAATTTTTGTATTTATTCGCTCATATCGGCAAATTCCGCATTTATTCGCATATACAGTGATTTCCGCTTATAAGAATCACGTTTGTTATTACTGTTTTTGATTCTTATAAGCGGTTGATTCTTATAGGCGGTTGATTCTTATAGCTGAAATTTAGGTTTTTGGACAGGCACACACCTATATATACATATATTAGATAATTTCACATAAAATACTCTTTAATTTACGTTAATTATCTTTTATTAAAATTATTTTTTATAATTTTAAAAATACAACTTAATTTCTAGACCTATAAGTAGATACACATGATTATAGTAAGAGAAGAAAAAAATCCAATATTTGTTACAACATACCTGCTTAACAGTTTTAACATTTAAACTATAGGAAGGGAGCAAGAAAAAGTTTTCTATGGTGGTTTGACGTAATGAAGTTTTCAGGAGGTCGTTTATACCTCTTTCAATACTATTAGTCCCAGACGAAGATTCACCTTCTAGCTTACGTTTCACGGTTTGATAACGTGCTGAATATACTAATGTCACGTTTGCCTAAGTGATAGTGGACACTTCGCCGAAGATTTATGGGTTTCAGGGTCCAGGAAGCCGCAACTAGGATGTGGGAGGTGGGAAAAAGAGTCCCTATTTTTGTTTGTCAGTGGAGAAAAGTGAAATCGGAACCGGACGGGTGAAGATGCCCCTGGGTCAAGCTAATAGGACAGTGTTGTGCTAAAGCGTTTAAGGGAAAACTATTATGTTATGTCTAACAAAGAAAGGGATGAATTTTACGACTACATTCCATTCCATCTTTTCAATCTTTTTTTTTTTAAAGAAAGAACTTATTTGTTGAAATATTTTAATATTACACTTTCCTCTTGATCAAAATATATAAAAATATTTTTCAACTTGTAACATCTTTAAATGAAAAATACCAAAAACCTCAATGGTTTATATATGGCGCGTGTTCATTTATGAATTAAAATTATGAAACAACTAAGTTAAATTTTTCCACCGCAGTTAATGTTACTTACAGAGCAATGTATTACATTTAAAATGAATGTTCAAAAAAATAATAATCATTATATTGAAAAAAACAATTTAAAAATAAATAAATAAATAAAGATTTTTTTATAAACACTTAAAACCAATGTTTCATTCTTATTTCATAATGTTTCAATTTTTACAATAGTTACGTTTGATACTGTTAACAGACAGAACTTAATATTTCATAATTAATCCATGTAATAGAATTAAGTAAAGTGAGGCTATTATGTGGATTTCAGATTTTATTTTAATTTTTAAAAAAATTGCATCTTAAATGGATCATAATAGTGCATAATTTTAAATAATTAAAAATGTGTATAATTTAAATAAAAGAAAGTATAGAAGCTATTAAGTATACAAATTATATTGACTTTGCAGATGTAAATTGATAAAAATTAAAATTAACACGTCATTTTTGACGGCTAACCAGTAGTACTAAATAACACACGAAGCCTTAAATGACACTAATATACAGCAAAAGTGAGATTGATAAGAACATCATTTACGCTGCAAGATAAATGCTCTTACAAAAATAGAAATAAATCCTATATAAAAATAGAAATTTCGGTAGCGTGTAGTTCCAGGGATCGAGGTACTTTGAGGGAGCGGGGGATAATCGGGGCTGAATGAGGAAGAAACTCATCTATTAACAAACTGCCGTCGTTTGGATGATGGGAGTACATTAACGTCTTTACTTTCTTCGCTGAAAAAAAAAAATCCTTTGAGTTATATTCAATTTTTTTATATATAAAAGCAAAAAAATCGGATTGCTTTCACTTTGCGGAGACAGCTGCTAATGTCTTTCGTAAAAGCGGAATTGCGGAAAAGGAAGCGGAAGATACCTACCTGTAAGTTGTTAAGTTGTGGAATTTCGGCAAGCGAATCCTAGGATTCGCTTGCTATGGGTAAAAGCGTCTGCATATCATACTGGTGGATGTTTTGAAATGTATTACCGTGATTAGGAGCTTAGCTCTTTGCAAAGTTACAGCTGCTACATAGGATGACCTGAAAGAACACAGTGAAACTTAATAGTATAAGATATAATCGTCCCGTATCTGGAATCAAATGTGTTTATAGTAGTGGAATTATATCATTATATAGAAGCTAATTGAAGGCGTGAGGTTTTCAGGGCATCTATCCCCTCTAAAGAAATGTCGAGGCAGATTAATACAGTTTTGCATTGCTTAAACTTAAAAAAGACTGAAAAATAGAGGAGCAAGTGTTTTACCAGTGGCACTGCTGCATGACAAGTGTAGCGTGCGTATGCATATAAAAAATACAGCAGGGTTTCCCTTTATTTTTACTGTGCACAAGGGCTTCAGTTCTGTTTAACCCTTTTAAACAGTAATAAAGAAGGACGGGGAATTCTGTAGAAAGAGATACAAAGAAGAAAAAAAAACAGCATATCTCGCAATAACTATTTACTGGACTAATTTATTCCTAGAAACACAATAGATAATGCATTCTGCCTCTGTTGCAGTGAGACGACCGCATTTCGAAACCTGAGCTCACAAAGAATCTTGGTAAATCACGCAACACGATCTAACAAATGACTGGTTAAAAAAAAAGAGTTGCGTTTAAAGGCTTCATTAACACTTCCTTTTTGCCCTTCAGTGGCATTCAACTCTTCGAGGGCCTTGGAACCCACGAAATTCAAAAGGACAGAGGAAGGAAGCGGGACTCCTCTCTCTCGCTGTTAATGTCTGTCGCAGATTCTGACCTGCGACAGACATCAGACCTTCCATATTTTCGGCAGTGTTGACAAGCTCTGATAATGCTATTGAACGAGAAAAATGCTGAATGTTAAAAATTGCTTTAGATGAAGTCAGGAGGGATCGTCATGGGAATGTCTGTTACTACATTTGCTTGATACAAATAAATATGCTGTAATATAAGATCGGAGAGGATTCGAGTACGGAGATGCCCCATTAGGTATAATTTTGTGGCATATGGAATTGGTGACTTTCTTGGAGCATTCTCTCTCTCTTCATTTCTTGGATCACATTCTCTGCGGCAATGTTTTTCCGTTTTATCTCTAGCAGTGGTACAAACCATCCCCACTCAACTTGATGAGCTGCAGAGAAAAATTATCATCTGTACTTACACTCTGCAGTTCAGTTTGTGGGTGTATAATCAATGAATTATAAAATTATAAATAATTACAAGATAAAAAGAACTTTTTATATACCATGTTTTTAAATTTTCTGTTGAATCATATAAACTTGACAATTCTATGCATTAATAAATACTTTAAAAATTTTTTTTGATGAATTATCCCATCAACTTGAAAGAAAATTAAGTTAATTGGAAGTTAACTTGCGTTTAACTTTTCGTTCCCGTCTCGGCCGATAGATGGCTGCACCAGTCTACAAAATAAAATTAACTGAAAAAGAATTTAATTCTGCTTAAAGATGGCTAAAAGTATTTTTAAAATGCATTGTCATCGTGTTCTGAGCTATTCTAAAAGTTTCAAATGTCTAGCTAGTCGGGAAGTTAGTTAAAAATCGATTGCAAGATTTGTAAGGGACAAACACACACACAAACAAACAAGAAAGCAAGTTAATAAGAACATGGTAATAATCATAATCTATAATTAGTTTTATTTATGTTGCAAATAAATTTTCTTTCATACTTGTAACGATCATCAGCTAGTACGGGGCTTAGAGCCTGGATTTTTTTAACCTCGAGGCCAGCTCCATTGGCACTCTCCATTGATCTGTTCTGGCTTTATCAAGAATAATCACGTTTGAATGGCATAGCTCATATTTTCCCCCTTTCAACTGGAATCAACGTTACAAAATGTTGGCATTGTCGCGTCCCCGTGGTTGAAAATAAACACACGAGAGACAGACTTACAACACAGAGCTTGTATTAAAAACTAATTCTGTACAGTATGTACAAAGGCAGAGAGACTATGCTCGTCTGCATATGAGAGATATTCTCAAAGCATCTCTCATCTTCAAAAATAAATCGTTAGTTCTGAACTCGGCGGTCAGCAAACTAGGATGGCTTTTTCCCCGATCCTTCGCTGATGTAGATCCCGGTCGCGGGCCCCTTCTGGTCTTCACTGTGGAACTGCGGGTATCCGCCGGCACTGCACCTCTGCGGGCTGACCGAGGCTCAACACAATCTCACCGGGTTCGCGGGCCCTGGGTCTCCGCACAAGGCACTATCGGCACTGCTGTAGACGGGACTCTGCGAGCCTCAACACCAACAATTCTGGGGCAGTTTCAGGTGCCTCTTCTTATCTCTCCGTCTAGCGGGAGAGATTTCCCACGCTTTTTTTACGTTGCGGCCCACCGGCGCTGGCCAATTTCCACTCCCGCGCTCAGTGAACGGTCAACGGAACTGCATCATCTTTTCAGTCCCCACGGGGGCCAGCAACAGCTAGACTTTCGCTTTGACAGCGGTGCCTCGTAGAAAAAAGAAGCGAGGCCACCGTTGGTAATTAAAAAGCCCCTTGGTTTTCTCGGAACCAGGCCTCCCTCGTAAAAGAGGGCTTGGGTGATCCTTTTCCCAGAAAAAAAGCCACGATGTTACAGCATGTAAGTACTTAATTTTTATCCGACGATGCTGATTTTTTTTCCATCATCAATATTTGTCGTATGCTTCCTCATGGTCCATTATCATTGTCTCTAGTGTCAAACTCAAGTGTAACTACCAACTACCAGGGATCGAACCCGAATAGTCTAATCTCGAAAGAAGTTAACTCCCAACTTAGCACTCCCGATGGTGACAGAAATTTTCACTCTCGAATGTGCCATTTCTCACAATATATATGTGACAATTATAGAATTTATACAATTTACATTTATGCAATTCACTTTTAACATATTTCCACAATTGACCTAAGCATGCCATTCCTTTTGCCGTAGGAAATAGGGTTTCCTGTTAACCCTTCGGTGGGAACATCTGCCTGTCGGGCAGCTATGGTTTCTTTATTCAATTCTGCCCCCCCCCCCCTTCGACCTTGGAATACTGTAAGTCTACACATGCTTCGGTCAACATCTTCAGTAGGAATACCTGGGAAAGAGATATAGTCGAACTCCGTTGTAGCGAACCCGGTGTACAACGAACTCACGGATATAACGAACGATAATTTTGGTCCCGCCGTTTTCCTGTTGTACGTATTGTGTCAGTTTAATGTAATCGATTTTAGTCGATTTAATTCATTAATGATAATTTTTAATAGATTTCATAATTTTTTTAATACATCATTATTGAATACACGTTGCAACTAATGAGTTGTACATTTTGTGAATTCTAGCATTTTTCTTAACGGTTCGGATATAGCGAACCACCGGATAAAGCGAACAAAACCTTTGGTCCCTTGAAGTTCGTTATAACGGGGTTCGACTGTATTCCATCTATATTTGCCGTCCAGGCAGATGTTCCCACTAAGAGGGAAAACAATCATGTTTCTCACCAATGGGTTAATTTGGTTCATACAGATACACTTATGACGTCGTGTCAACGCTACCAAAAAACCACAGGCAGAATATCGAGAAACGAACCTAAAAGGAAATGTTCAGCACCGGTCTTCTAAAGAACTGCTCCGAACAAAAGTCCAGGAAGTCTCGCGGTTTCGCCGAGGCCATCGCTACCATACCATTTTAGTGTTGCCAAAATTTTCCTAAGTTTATAAAGCTTTTAAATAACCTTTTTCCTCCTCTTTAAATAGCCGTGAAATCAGCTGGATGCGATTCTGGACTGTACATCTACTCTCCTCCGCGATATACTGCCTGAACTTTCTGATTGTCTGATTTTTACGTCTTCGCCAGTGACTTCTCCACAAATCAAGCCGTGTGTAGGTAGCCGTCCTGGAATTTCAGAAATGCCGCTCGACAGTGTCCGCGGCTTACAACTTCGCAGCGAAAAGCGCAAAAAGTAACAAGAAAGCACGGAGATAACAAAATTCCAATTTACGGCTGCTCTTTCTCCGTGTGAGGCTCGCTCAGAATTTCGCGCACGTAAATATCTTTTCTGTTCTTGTCGGGGGTTCTTGACGGGGGAAGCGGCTGAAAACTCGCATGTTCCCAGCTCGTGCGGTGTGGATATCTCGCTGAAAGGCTGGAGATTTCGCCGGTGATTTATGGGGTTATCAAGTGCTACACAGGAGAGCGGTCGAAATAGAAACGTGAAGTACATGTTCCAACTGCGGTGGGAAAATTCTCTGAGCGAGGGACGCATTTAAAAGAGGCGTTATAAATAAGTCCGAGTTTTGGTTATGGGCTTGCATTTAGATTAGGGCTCGTCACCGTAAACGAGAATTTCTGTAATCGAGGGATCTGGGTTACAGGCAGGTGAGGTTCGGGGTCCTCAGAATGGAGACATGGCAGTGGAAATGACAGAATCTGCGTAGTAAATATTTTAAGGCGCATCTACACACAAGCGAATCAGCTCCCCCCGTCACCTCTTGACACATTTTGGTGTCTATTAGTCCCCCCCCAACGTGGGGGAAGTATTTCGTCGCTTTGATCATTCGTCTTAACACCGCTCTCCGGGGCGTTCTGAGTACAAATGATCAAAGGCACGAGGGACGCCATAAAGCCTCCTCTCGGCGACGGGACCAATAAATCACTGCTTTGCCCTACACTACGCTCTCTGTTTCGCGAATGTGTTCTCGCAGTGTAAGGTTTCACTCGCTCTCTGGCATAGGCGTAGCGTGCTTCTAACTTTTCTTTTTTTTTGGGGGGGGGGAGGGGGGATACGAACTGAATTCAGTTAGGCCCTCCTCAGCGCATGGACTGCCGGACGGTCCTTAAAATACACTTGTGAAATAAATTATGAGAATTTGCATATTTTAATCGAATTTCATGAAACGAACTGAACTAAATGTAAAACCACTGCTTCTAAACAAAAATGCAAATCTTGTACGTCAAATAGGTAAGTGAACACATGTGTGTAGGCGGAGCCAGTAGAGAAACAGGCTTTATAAGCGCGCGTAAGTTAAGACGTATTTCGTTCGATAGCACACCTCGACGAATTTCTTGGTGTTATTTTTCAGCAATCGGTTAATTTCAAATTGTAGCAGAAAAAATGAGTGACCACCAACGTTTAGATGATGGAATGAGGTGGCAATTTGTGGGGAGGCTAGAAGCAGACCAATCTCAAGTCCAAATTTGTAGAGAGTTCAATTTAACGCCCAGCGTCGTGTGTAACTTATGAAAACAGTTACAGGATACTGGATCCATCGAGAGAAAGCCTGGGCGAGGTCGTCCAAGAGCCACGACGGCCAAAGATCGCCATTTGTCGATTATAGCGAGGCGTACCAGGAGTGCTACAGCTTCTCAGCTCTCTCGTGACTTGTATGCAGCCACAGAAACCCGTGTATCAAGGGTGACTGTTTCCAAAAGACTTCATGAGAGAGAGTTGTTTGCAAGAAGACCTGCTGTTTGCGTCCCGCTCACTTCTACGAACAGGAGAATCCGTTTATCATGGTGCAGAGAGCATAGAGATTGGAGTATGGATCAATGGGCGACCGTTCTCTTCACTGATGAGTCCCGGTTCAGCCTAAACACCGATTCTCGCCGTACGTTCATATGGAGAGAACCATGTACCCGCTACCTACCCTCCAATGTCCGCGAAATTGACCATTATGGCGGAGGAGGTTTAATGGTCTGGGCAGGCATCATGCTGGATGGCCTCCCACCTCTCCATGTCTTTGAAAGAGGCACTGTGACTGGTGTGAGGTATAGGGATGAGGTCTTGGAGCCCTATGTTCGCCTTTTCAGGGGTGCAGTTGGCCCTGAGTTCATTTTAATGGACGATAACGCGAGGCCACATAGAGCTCTTCTGGTCGACGAATTTCTAGAGAGTGAGGATATTCGCCGGATGGATTCGCCAGCCCGATCTCCAGACCTTAACCCTATAAAGCATGTCTGGGATGCTCTGGGGTGGGCAATTGCAACTCGCAACCCCCCTCCGAGAACCATCCAGGGAATGAAACAGCGTTGCAAATATTGCAACTTAAGGCAAATATTGCATTTTGCCAATTTGTCAGAGGTTTTGCAAAAATATTTGCAAACGGTACTTTGAGAGGCATCTTACTAATAATATTAACGTTAACTTATATAAAACCAGAACAAAAAAAACTTAAATGGCTGCTCTCGTGTATATACTATTTATAAAATAAAACCCCATGGAAGGTTCTGGAGTGTCAGGAACATTCCAAACGCTCTGATTGGTTCCTTGGTTATTGATTGCCATTTGTCTGTTTGCTAAGGAATCGTTCCCCCCTTTGTATTCGTCCTTTTCAGAATTCAGACTTACATTTACTGAGTGTGAAAATTATGCTACATGGTAAATTTTTTTATTATGGTACTTTTTCATTGAAAAAAAAACATCGAGACAACGTAAAACATCGATGTTAAAAAAACATCGGCTTCAATAAATCGATGTTTAGAACATCGATGTTTTTATCGAAACATCGATGTTTTGAAAACATTGACATCGATGTCGCATCCCTAGTTTAAAACTATGTTAAGGCTAAAGACATATTCGGAATCTTCAGTTTCACAGTTTGAAAAAGCGGAAAAAACCAACTTTCCTAAAAGTTTTCTACAATTTTCCGATTTTAACTGAACTTCTATTAATGTTTTAATTTATTTCAAGTTTAGTTGGGGGGCACGTGCCCTTTCCCCCTTAGATCACCTTAAAACATTCAAAGAAGTCAATTTTTATTGGAACAGGTACATTACACAGTACACAAAAACAGGTACACAATTTTTATTATGATTTAATTTTAAAGGATGGAATGTAAGGAATCTTTAAAAAAATGAAGTCGATACTACAATATTAGAACCGCTTTTATGGGCAAATGTATACAGCTAATAGTAAAGTAATTTATAGAAACTTTAAACATTAAATGGCTTTTCTAAAAACCGTTATTTTCAAAATCGCGCGCAGTTTTTTTTCAAAACTAATCGTTACAAATTTCTAAAATTTTGTACATATGTATATCTTGTATGTTTATACAATTTCTACCTAAATTTAAGTAAGTATATATTACTAATTTTTTTACAGAAATTTTAAAAAAATCTTTTAGGATATTTTTTGTACATTACAATACATTTGACTGAAAAAAATATTTTTATGTGAAATATGGTAATTATTTTAGGTGTAGATTAAAGTATAGCCTATGGATAGAATATATACAAATAATTTAATATCTATCTCTTAGAGTTTTTTTTTTTTTAAATCAATGCATCGACCTAAGATTCATTAGTCATAAAACATTTATTTTTTTAAAATAAAATAATTTCTATTAATCTCCCAACAATTCTGCTTTTGTTTTCTAATAGATAAAGCCTTGTACAATTCACCCTAAAAAATTGGTTTAATTAATTACAAATTAACTGTTTGACAACACATTAAGCTTGGTAGTAAAATCAGTGTGTTTTTCCGCGTGCAAAGGTGATCTCCCCCCCCCCCCCCCCCAAAAAAAAAAAAAAAAATGTCATACTCAGAGGAATAGAATTACAAGTCAATGCCAAGAATTACGACTTACAGAATTACAAGTCTAATAGAATACACTTAAATAGCACATACTTACTTACGTACTTAATAGAATTACAAGTCTATTGGCTGTGAACAAAACCATTTATCTAAAACAGGATTGTCTCGTTGACTTATCTATTTTCATTAGTGATGACTGAACATGGTGAGCAAAATTAAAACCCCTTAAGTGGCTGTTCGTCTTTGAAATTCCTCTGGGTAATAAAAGTTTTAATTTTGTGACAGTACGTGGTATAATACATCTTGGTGAATAAAATTTTAAAAAATTAGAAAAAAAAATAAATAAAATTTCAACTAACGATAAATCTAAAAATATAAATGAATAAAACTTATACAATAGAAACGACGAAATATTCGAAACACTGCCTCAAGTTTTATATTTCTTTGTTACAGACAATACAGGTTTTTTTTCCATTTCTCTGCTCGAGAACAAACATTCCGAAGGAATAAGAAAAATGAGCTCCTTATTTTAATTTCAAAATAAATTTCCCCAATCCCGTAATCCGATTAGGCGATCAGCGAAACGCGGAAAAACAATGTTACCAAGTTCACATTAGAGGCAAACAAACGGAGCGCCATTATCCCATCGGTGTTCCCAGAAATGGGAATAATGTTCAGATTAAAGAGGAGGACGCGTGTAGAGTAATGTCATTGTCATCGATAGGCGGCTCGGTGTCTACCTCTGTCAGACTCGGCAAGGAAACAAATAGAGCCTCCACTGCTATATATTTATGAGTATCTGTATACATACAATAACGATTGAATATATATATATATATATATATATATATATATATATATATATATATATATATATATATATATATACACACACACACAGTGATTTCCGCTTATAAGAATCACGTTTGTTATTACTGTTTTTGATTCTTATAAGCGGTTGATTCTTAAAGCCAAAATTTAGGTTTTTGGAGAGGCACACACACACACCCATATATACATATATTAGACTAGCTGAAAACCCGCACTTCGCTACAGAGTACATTCAAATTAAATACAACGGTCAATGTATGCAATTAATGCCAAAATATATAAATATATATATATATATTTATAATAAATACGACGATCAATGTATACAATTGATGTAAAAAAAAATCATTTATAAAAAAATCGTAAGGGATATTTTTATAGACAAAATAATGTCCAATCGTCTGCCGCATTGGCAAGAAAAAAATATTTTTTTGTCTATTTAGTTTTTATGCACGTGACGATAAATTTATTTAAAGTACCAGAAAAAGAAATCACATGATCAGCATTTAATAAATTAATTCTAAAAAAATAATCTTTAAAAATTCACCAAAAATCAGAAAATGGAGGTAAAAAATCGAAAAAGATCTCATTTTGAAGGAATTTTTATGATCTTTCTCTAAAAATTTAATTTTAAAAAATCTAAGAAGAATTTTTCAGAAATCTTTCTTAGTGCACCCCTACACTATTAAAAGAATCGCCACGCAAAATTTCAGCCCTTTAGGTCCAGCGGTTTGGTCTGTGCTTTGTATGTCAGTCAGTGAATGAGTAAGTTACGGAACTGTTTTATATATAGAGATAATTTACCATAAAATACTCTTTAATTTACGTTAATTATCTTTTATTACAATTATTTTTTATAATTTTAAAAATACAACTTAATTTTTAGACCTATAAGTAGATACACATGATTATATTAAGAGAAGAAAAAAATCCAATATTTGTTACAACATACCTGCTTAACAGTTTTAACATTTCAACTACAGGAAGGGAGCAAGAAAAAGTTTTCTATGGTAGTTTGACGTAATGAAGTTTTCAGGTGTCTGTTTATACTTCTTTCAATGCCAATAGTCTCAGACGAAGATTGCGTTTCACGGTTTGATAACGTCCTGAATCTACTAATGTCACGTTTGCCTAAGTGATAGTGGACACTTCGCCGAAGATTTATGTGTTTCAGGGTCCAGGAAGCCGCAACCAGGATGTGGGAGGTGGGAAAAAAGATTCCCTGCATTTGTTTGTCAGTGGAGAAAAGTGAAATCGGACCCGGACGGGTAAAGATGCCCCTGGGTCAAACTAATAGGACAGTGTTGTGCTAAAGCGTTTAAGGGGAAACTATTATGTTATGTCTAACAAAGAAAGGGATGAATTTTACAACTAGGAAGAAGTTACATGGGTTAGGTCCGGGGAGCGAGGTGGCCATGCAAGTGGAAAAAAGCGATTAATGACCCTTTCTACTGTAAAGCGATGGATCAACAAATTCTGCACCGATCTTTATAGCCCAAAATACTGGCGCTGCTGTCGACTACGTAGTCATGAATTTGCATTTTGATATGTTACTTGCGTTTTATGGAAATTCTTGGTTGCGCCGCCCACAACAGTGCCATATCTTCCCCTATCGGCGACTTTTGAAACTATTTTTTTTTTCATTTAAACTCTTTCCCGTGTCGTTCTTAGTCCCTCTATAAATTTTGGTTGAATTCTGGCTGATAGATCGCGCTACATGTGGTTCTGAGTAGTGTCAGTTTAATAAAAATCACCCTGTATATATAGCGAAAAATGCCAGCTCTTAATTTTAACCCAAATCGTATTCCAAATCCTCTTTTAACAAAGCCCAAACTCTTATCTAAATTAGGATCTAGGAGTGATTTAATTTATATTTTATATTTGCCCTCAATGCAAGTGCGCTGTATTTTTTCCAGGCACTTGAAATTCAAACCCTGCAATCGATGTTTAAAACCCTACTAACATGACCATATATAATATGATCCAATCAATCAATCACACGCACACACGTTACGGACAAAGTCCGGAGTCTGGACAATGCGCGAAACGGCTGGCCACTTCTGGCATTGGCCAAGACCCAGAATAATCGAGAATATACGACTACTTCGAACTAAAGGAATTTTCACAGTGGTAATGATATGAGTTAGAACTGGTATGATCAACTCCCGTAACTGCATGATCCAGCTCCGGAAAGCTTCTAGCTTCGGCCACTTTTTCTTGGGACAATTCGTAAATTGGGGGCGCATCGCGAATGGGCCGGCTAAATCCCAAAGTAGTCGTCAATTCTCGATTATTTCGGGCTTTGTCCAGGTAACTGTACAAGCCATTTAGCCCGAAAGGAATGATAATTCACTGTCAAATGATACAACACATCCAAAAACGAAACAAAATCAGAATTTTGAAATTTTATGGTTATTTTAATGATACCCTGTTTAGGTTGATTTGAAATCTAACTAGTATAGTCCATTTAAAATTTGTGAATGTCGCATTTTTAAGGTATATGCAGAGCCTAGTTTTCGACAGTCCGTGCTTTTCCGCCCACAACCGTGATTTAATTAAATACAAATTGTAGGGAGTAGAAATGTATACTTTCAATACACAAAAAAAAGGCCACAATAATTTTCGAAGTTTTGTAAACAAAGAAAATAAAACGATAAAATGGGATTTTGTGAGAGAAATTTTATATGCGCTTTTTTTGGGGGGGGGGAGGGGAGGGGACAGGGAGGTTACACTTTTTCTGCCCTCACCACGGGGTACAATCAAAACCAGTTTCATAACCATCGAGCCAAATACTTTTTTTTCCTCTACTGCCACAAGCCCTTGTGCAGAGGCGAACATCGTGATTTGAGCTGAATATGCATCGTGATTTGAGCTTTATCATGAGAACATCATACAGACAGTGACGTAACGAGCATAACTGGTGCCCGGGGCATGATACCTTTTTGCCCCCCCCCCCCCCCCGAAAAACATATAGTAATATAATATATAGAATTAGTTATTTTGGGACCATTTGGCGCCCCTCTGCGAGTGGCGCCCGGGGCATGATAGACCCCCTTGCCCCCCCCTCTCGCTACGCCACTGCATACAGGATAAACAACTGGGGTTTCTATGAAGGAATAGAACAATAATGTCCCAGCTTCAGCCGGAATTCGAACCCGAGCTTACGCTGTGGGCCATTAAGCCAAACACTTGAGTGTTGATTAGAACACAGCAGTCTCATTTCCTCGTGTACTGTTGACTCTAGAATCTGTGTGAGCAAATTAGCAAAGCACATGAGAAATTTGCCGCTCTGTATTGTTGTTGTTGCTGCTGCTAATGCCCCCTGGTTGGAGGTTCCATTCACCAGGTCCTAATAGACTATTGGGCTGAAAGGGGCGGTTCCTGTTTTGAATTAGTACCACTAGGGTCGGAGTCCGATTTTGGCTAGACCGGTCCCGTAATTTTGAACCGAGTCAAGTGACGAGACCGGAACACTTGACCCCGCACCTCCAGAGATAAATTTGAGAACTTGGAGGACACTGCAGCCACTACGTGCCCCGGCCACCATTAGTGAACACGGCTGTGGATTTGCAGCGACGAGCATCGAACAGGGACGTTCAGATCACTGGGCCACCACGCCTGTGCTCTGTACTGTATTAGATTATAACCGCATATTAAGATCTTTACGTGCAGAAAATTGAAATATTTCGTGTTCAAATGGAGCAAAATTCAATACTCCATCTATATTAATAAAGCAAGGTCTGGGTCTGTCTGTCGGTCACACTCTCCGGGTGTACCGCCTCAATTTGTGCGTGTGTACGGCCTATGAAACTTACAGCCGTGAAATTTGGCACACGGGTAGTGCAGACTATGGGAAAGTGCACCTCGAAGCCCGAATTTTAAATTTTATTCTAGAAAATTTTTTATTTTATGTTTTGTGGGATATTTTATGTTTTTTTAACTTCAGATTACGATATCTCGGCAAAAAATGATCGTAGAATTTTGATCATATTACAATCTAAGACTACAGACATTTCTCCTTCAAACAAGACCTCATTTCTTTAAAAATAACATAAAACAGACTAATATTTTCATAAAAATATTAAACCCACTTTTTCGAGAAATTTACGCACTTTTGAGGATCTACGGTCGATGCTCTTCGAGTTTTTATCTTACAAAGAAAGCATTTACATCATCTGGAAGATGAAAGCTTTCTCATTCATAAAAACCTCATTTCAAGTCTCTATCTTAAAATTTCGATTTTTAATTGAATTTTAAAGAACGATACTTAACACAAATTTTCTATCGGTTCTTCAAACGCAAAGAACGGCAAATTCTCCCCTTGTGTTGTAAACAACGATTGAGTCATTCATTCACTTGATTCATTCATCTTCCTTTGATGGCTTGAGCGTAGCTGGGCGAAGCTCGGCTAGTTTAGAATATATTCAAGATGACGATAGTTAGTTTATTATCATCAACACTAGATTAATATAGTTCTATGAATTTTATTTATCTTTAGCATCTCCACAAGATGTACTGCAATTTACATTATTTATTCGCAAGAATCTCCTTAGTTATACTTATGAAAACACAAAAACACGGAAACGATGGTGTTGATCAGAATGCTGGGGAGAAAGAAATCTTTCGCTCAAATGTCAATACTAAACAACATAATTGATAGAAAGTAAATGTGACTTATTTGAAGCTAAATGCTGTGAATGGCAGTGAACAGCATACTTTATTACAACATATTACTACATTTGGCACAGCTGTATTTTTTGAAGTACAACATCAATTTCCCCACTCATACAATCTACCGATATCTAACAAATCAAACAAAATATCTATCAGAGGAAATTTCCTAATCCTCGCCTTTGAAGCCTCAGACAGTTAAACATGTTCTGCAGCCTCTTCAAAGTCCCCTCTCCCCAATCCAACATATCCCACAGATGTTTCACGGGGATTAAGATCAGGTCTATTGTATCAGACAAAGCACTAACTACGCGGTTTATTGTTTTGAAATCAGTCCTTCACAACGCTTCCAATGTAGCCATGTTAGGTCTAACAAGGCTGATTTTCGTAGTACGGTACTACGAACAAGACTGGATTGTCCAGATTAACCAAGAAGACGTGTGCAATCCCTTTTTGCGACACAGGCAGACAATATCGGACGGAGACTGAATGCAGATACCAAAATACGTCTTCCACTTATCTTCAGGATTACTGGACCTTGAGACTAGAGGACTACAGGCAGACGACCCGTTGTTTTCTCAACACCTGCATTTTCTTGATAAGAATTAACTCTGGTTCAAATGGGTGCATGAGACACAGTTCGAAGGAAAACCGGACTGATGTATGCAAGCTAAAAAATTTGTGTGCAGAGCTGTAAAACGCGGTGGAAGGTACATGGAAGAAGCGTGGGTGCGAGGGTCTTCAGAAGTTGACAGTATCAAATTTATTGAAGGTAAATTGTTAAAACTCGTTTGTACATTTTAAATGAAAAGTCCACCACGAACTGGGAAAATTTTTCGTGTTTTCTTTCAACAAGAAAATGATCCAAAACATCCACGGAAAACATGGTTAAAGAATAGTAGCTGTATTATTATTCATCAACCATGTGGCTGAGCAACTCCAAATTCACCTCCAGTCTCCTGATTTGAATCTAAGAGAGTATAAGTGGAAAGAAATGTATTTTGGACTTATCTTCGATACACAGAGCAAATGAAAACTAAAAACGATTTCAAGTATTAGACACTTAGAGCAAAATTACTTCCGAAACAAGACAAAATAGCGCCCTTTACACGTACGTTCTTTCCCGCGTGAAACCACGATCCCGCGCGATTGAGTGCACGTGTGAAGGTGTTGGAAAGGAAGGGAAAGCTGCTTTTGAGCGTACTGCAAGTTTTCCCGCGCGCAATCCCGTACGCTCCAAGCGCGTACGTGTAAAGGGCTCTAATGAATGTAGGGATATTCCTAAACGCATGGGTCAGAGTTGGCTCTCGGAGGCAAAGGAAGACCATCTAATCTTAGATAGAAACTTCTAGGTCTGTGGTTTAATTCATAGAAACATTTCAAACAGATTTACGGAAACTTTTGATACAGATTTCTTTACTCCCTTTAAGTTTGTACTTTTAAGACGTTTAATTTTTATGATTTGTTGAGATTTATTTTGTCGAGAGATTATGACTATTTATTACATGATTTTAGAGCCTGTAAAAACTTTTTTTCCACACTGTGTGGAAACTAAAGCACTGCATAGTAATTGTATACATCAGGCATCTACATATTTACTCTGTTATTAATGGCTATTTTTTTTTTCTAATGCGGAGGCACTTGTCGTGAGACATTCACCTTTAGTTATTCACCGCGAAGTCTTGCTGGCTACTTTATTGTGGGAGCACCATTCAGGTGAGCCAGCGTTGCTCCCTACGAGGGGACAACACATTTACGACCAAGCCTTATCCGGGATTTGAACCCAAGCCTACTGCATAGAAGCTTACGACGCTAACCACTATATTATATGGGCGGCTCATAAATGACTATTGGTGAATACAGTGGAACCCAATTTATATGTTTAAGTATGATACGTTTTCCTTGTTCATATATTGTGATAATAAACCACAATTAACACACGGGAAAGATGAAGCCAGTCGTTGATCGGAAAGAACTTTATTCAGTAAGCATTACGAAAAATTAGCTGTAGTGGCCACCGGACTTGCGACGTCCATGCAACAGGACGGGGCGCGAAAAAGCAAAGGTCTATATACAAGGAGCTTTAGGAGGGAAAAGTCTTCCGTTCAGGCAATTATCAAATGATTGTTTACTGATCTTGCCATCAGGGGGCCGAAATTACTTATTATTTAATTGGACGAATTTGGTCTCGTGGAGTTCACGTGTCCACATCGTGGTTCTCGAGGATTAATTAATTGCTAGATCACTCGCTGTTATGCGTTTTATGAAAAAGGAAGAATTTAAAAACATGCCTTATTTATTGTATGCAAATTTAATGAGGCCTTCAAGTTCAGTTTAGATGTTATGAGGATGTCAGTGAATTCAGCAATACCATCGCTTTACCCACAGTGCCATCAATCTGTGAGACTCCATCAGGACAAAGCTAGCAGTCACACATCAAAATCCACTGTAAATTTCCTAAAAGAAATGGAAAAAAACTGGTATCAAGGCCATACCCTTCACAGATATCCCTACTAAATCTCCCGATGTATCACCTATGGATTTTTGTGCTTTCGGACTTTTAAAATCTGCATTATCCAAACGTCGTCCCAAAACCCTTACAGGACTCTGGAAAGCTGTTCAGGAGGAATGGGATAGAATACCTCTTCTGACACTTCAAAAGGCATTATTATCCTGGAAATTGCGATGTCTAAAGATAGTTCAGAATAAAGGATGTCAAATAGAACATTTAAAACACAAGAATTTTATGTAATTTAGTTTTGTGAATACAATATACATCGTCTAAAAAATGTGTGAACAGCCTCTGTAAATCTTTTGCTAGCTTTCACTTGAGGGTATTAACCAAGTGAAAGCTGTAGAGTTTTACAAATTTCACTATAGAGTTGTATAAATAGTCAGAAGACAGGAAAGTATATTACATTGGCTTCTTGCCATCGGCTATTGTAGTGATAAGTGTAGTGATAGCAGCGAGTCTGTGGGAGCAAGAACAAAGAAAAGAAAAATTGTTGCTGAAACTGTCTTGTGGTACAAAACTAGAACTCTTCAAAAAACTTCGTTATGACACAAATATTGTCAAATATACTAAAGAAATAACGATTTTATGGGACTAAATCTGTTTACGTTTGACGACTAGGGGGAAAAGAAAAGGAAGCAATAAAAATGATTATATCATCATGGAACAATGTATCCAGATAGTATCATCAAGGAACAATGTCTTTCAGCAACATGTGTCCATATTTACATTCGAGAAGCAGGTGTGACAAAGAATAAATTCGGGGAAGAAAATTCTAAATATACTGAATGCTATCCTGTAGCTGAAGAAACGACAGACGATGTTTTGCTGTCACTAGATATTCTCCAAAATAGAATTCAAGACTATGTAATCGATTCGACAAAAATGATTTGATTTCGGTAATTCCATCATTTTTTGGACATTGTTCATTTTATTAGGTTAAGATGGCACAGCATGAGGCTTCTGTGTACTAACCCTATTGGATTCGCCCACCTCAGTGTTAACCTATGGAGAAAATGTGTCAACTATTGACAGCTACATAAATGCTGATAATCCAATAAAAATGGTATTTTCAGATAGCCTGAACTTTTCTGCACCTTGCAACAGGATTCATTTTACAAATTTCTTCCACCAAAGGAATTCACGAGCGTTTAAAACACACTCTACCAGATTTCCCCCCCCCCCCGAATAATTTAAATTTAAAAATATTATTTGCATTTTTTTTTTTATAAACGAAAAATGCTCCAAGATGTAAAATTTCTTTCTCTATTACGAAGTACAATTTTAAAATAAAACTTTAATTCCAAGTCGGCAATCCTTGGACACATTTTCTCCATAGGTTAACATTGAGGTGAGTGAATCCAATAGGTTTATTACAATAGCAGCCTTAATTTTTATTTAACTTAAGTAGTGAGGATACAGCGGGACGACGGAACTTCGTCAAGTAACTGTATTTTATCCACAAAAGAAAATAACAAATATTGTTGGAAAACATATGTGTGTCATTTAGATAATTTTCTTAGGGCATCGAAGGTTCTCATTATAATTCAAGTATAATTACAAAATGTCTCTCCGATCGAAAAATGGCTTATTTCACGCGGCCGTCGATTTATTCCCGTTGATAAAGAAGCTGTCAACGCACGAATCGAAAAGAATTAAAGAGGAATTTCGGACAGTCTTTTTTTTCAAACTCTTTGTGCATCGGACCTAATCTTCCATCTCATAATTCTTCTTTTGTCACTGTTAATGGACATTCTGAAAAAGATAACACATCGGTCTAATTGAAAAGAAATTCAAATATCGGTCGTCGTGAAATACTTCGTTACGCGCTCGTGAACCTCGGCAAGGTCTTCTACCTCATTCCCGAATCTTCTTTTAATGCTTCTTCCAGACATAACAATGGCCGACCTAATCGTTTCATCTCCAGATAACCCCTCCCGTCCCCTACTCTCGCAAAGAAACTATGCAACCTCTAACGAGTCTCGCAGATTTGAAAAGCTTTTTCGGCCGCGGGCAGAATCTGGATGTGTTATGGAACATGTTTTCAGGTAACCGGTGTGTGAGAGAGAGAGAGAGAGACAAAGAAGGATAATAAAAAAATAACAGAGTCACAAAATAAATAAATTTCGATTCTTTTGATGCGGGTGAAAACAGGATTACAGTTCGTTATTTATACTCTTGTAACCTATTTGATGGAAATCGATATCAATCATTCGATGCCTGTTTCTTGAATTTTCTTGTTTGATGCGACTTTGAAACTGATGCGCGTCCCCGTTTCAGCCGTGAACTCATTCGATTTTTCCGATGCATACCTGTAGTATGTTAGACGGGAGTAATAAATGCCATCTTCTAAATTTTGGCATTTCTTATTGCGCTAGCTTAAAATAGTTGACCGGTTTTCGAAGTTAGGCAGTTGTTTCCCCAAATTCAGTTTTTAAATTAAAAGAGTTGTTATCGTTGTTGCTAAGCCCCCAGGACTAGAAAAAAATCAAAAGAGTACAACTTGATGCGTTTAAATCAGTGGTTCCCAACCGGTGGTCCGCGAGAGCCTCGGGAGTGGTCCGGCACCCAGGCCCTTATTTTCCATTAGGCCCAGTAGGCCCGGGCCTAGGGGCCCCCCAAAATTTTTATTTTAAAAGAAAAAATTCAAATTATTTTTATTTTACCTTTTTTTAAAACGATTTTTTAAAATTTCCTTTCAAATTTGATTGATTGGTTCATCATATGTATAGTTATATGTATAGTTCATCATATATATGTTACAGTGTATATAAGGGATTAATAAGTTTTTCTGGTTGCATTGTATTGTGTTATAATGGTGAAGTTAATATGTTCTATTGCTTTTTGTTATATGATAATGTTCTAGGCTTCTACGCTTCAAATAGCCAATTCTTGGTAAAATGGTACTTTCACATTATTTTTTTTTGTGTGCCAATTTTGGAAATTTTACACCCACATCAGTGTTAGGGGGGCCCCTGCTCGAGTTGTGCCTATAGTCCAGAATTTTCTAAATCGGGCCCTGCCGGCACCCCATATAAAAAAATTGCCAAATAAATGGCTATTTTGAAAGCAATGTTCATTGAACTACCGGGTGTTTCAAAACTCGCGCACATCAACCTTTGTGGTTGAGTTTTAAAGACAGATGAATTATGTTAACAAACAGAATAAAGGACAAACAAAGGTTGAACGATTATCTTTATTGTCAGGTGTCAGACATGGTCAAATCACAGTAAATGTTCAAAATGATGTCCGTTTTTCTGGACACACAATCGAACTCTTTTTACCAGACTAGTCGACACTTTACGAAGTGTGTGAGAAGTAATGTCCGATATTGCATGAAGGATGTTACTCTTAAGTTCATCAAGCGTATGGGGATTATTGCTGTAGGCGACTTTTTTCAGATATCCCCAAAGGAAAAAATCCGGAATTGACAAGTCCGGTGAACGTGGTGGCCAAAGTCCTTTGGAAATGACACGATCATCGAAAAATTCAGTTAAAACTTCCATACTGTCCCGTGATGTGTGACACGTTGCGCCGTCTTGCTGCAACCAACAAGGATTTTAAGCTACAAGGATTACCATGTGGATGTGCGCGAGTTTTGAAACACCCGGTAGATGGACCGAATATAACCTACTAGTGGTTAGCCCGTCAAAAATAACGTGCTAATTTTAATTTTTATCAGTTTACATCTCCAAGTCAATATTATTTTTATGCTCAATAGCTTCTCTACTTTCTTTTATTTAAATTATACACATTTTTAATTATTTAAAATTCTGCAATATCAGCACTATTATGATCCATTTAAGATGCAAATTTTTTTTTAAATTTAAATAAAATCTGAACTCCACATAATAGCATCACTTTACTTAATTCTATTACATGCATTAATTATGAAGTATTAAATTCTCTCTGTTAACAGTATCAAACGTAATAAGTAAACGTATTAAAGTAAATTTTCCAGTAACGCTAAATAATTAATACATTAACTGCGGTGGAAAAATTTAACTTAGTTGTTTCATAATTTTAATTCATAAATGAACACACGCCAAATATAAACCATTGAGGCGTTCGGTATTTTTCATTTAAAGATGTTACGAGCTGAAAAATATTTTTATATATTTTGATCGAGAGGAAAGTATAATATTAAAATATTTCAACAATTAAAGCTTAGTTTCAATTTATTTTATTTTTAAAACGCGGTAATCAAAATACATTTGAATATGGTAACAAAAAGGAAAAAGCGTTCCAGTCAGAGAGATAGATCTGTGCTATTATTATGTTTATGACTATCAGGTGTTGAATTAAAATTTCTTAAAAGTTTAACATTATTTTATTATTAGAATATGATACAAAATAATTTTCATAACCTATGTATGTTTAAATGTGGCAAATGAACTTTCACCAACAATAAACCCCCTACCCTCCGGAAGGTCCCCCCCCCCTGAAGTTGGTGTGTGTGTTGGGGGGAGGGGGTCCGAACATGGTTCAATTTCTGGCTTAGTGGTCCGCGGACTTCTACGGACTCTCTTGGACTTCTACGCGGACTTCTACAGGAACCACTGATTTAGATGTAGGAAGGCTCAAAATTGTGCAATGATACATTTACAAATTAGTAATAAATTAATAATAAATGCTATCTTCTAAATATTGGCTTTTCTTGGTGCGCTAGCTTAAGGCTGCTATGTACTAAGAAAAAAAAATCGCATTTCCCTTTTCCTCTTCTTGCAGACTCTTGTGGTGGGAGGAGTCCAGCTGAAAGTTCGAGAAATCCATCCCCTTTAGGATTGACATTTTGAGGGATTGTAATGGCTCTCTCTCTATAGGGGGGTTAAGCACTGCTCCCAAATTTTTTATTTAAAATATATTTCTGTCAACTATTTACAGGTACATAAATGCTGATAATCCAATAAAATTGGTATTGTCAGATAGCCTGAACTTTTCTGCAAAGCGCTACAGGATTAATTTTTTAAATTTCGTCCACCGAAGGAATTTATGAGCGTTTAAAACACACTATACCAGATTTCCCCCCCCCCGAATAATTAAATTTTAAAATATTAATTGCATTTTTTTAAAAAAAAAAACGAAAAATGTACACAAATGTAAAATTTCTTTCTCTAAGACGGATTACATTTTTTTTTTTTTTAAATCTTTGAATCCAAGTCGGCAATCCTTGGACAAATTTTCTCCATAGGTTAACATTGAGGTGAGCGAATCCAATGGGGTTAGTACATAGCAGCCTTAAAATAGTTGACGGGTTTTCGAAGTTAGGCAGTTATTTCCCCAAATTCAGTTTTTAAATTGAAAGAGCACAATTGTTTGATGTATTTCAGATGTAGGATGGCTCAAAATTGTGCTGTGTTATATGGACAAATTATAGCAGCACATTAAAGTGTGAGGACTAAACGGTGACACCGACTCAATTTTTGTTCGCTACGATTAAAGGCAAAGGCTCAACAACACAGTAAGAAATATTTTATTCGAATACATTGCGCTGTATTTACAACTAAACACAATTTTCCAATTTTGCAGCCGGAAGATTTTTATGCTCCATTGACAAGTGAGTAAAGAGCCTAATAGCCTGAAAGGTTCACTTAAGGCTGCTGTGTACTAACCCTATTGGATTCTCTCACCTCCATGTTAACATATGGAGAAAATGTGTCTAAGGATTGCAGACTTGGATCGAAAGATTTTTTTAATAATTATGCTTTGTAACATAGAAAGAAATTTTACAACTTGGGGCAAATTTCGTTTTTTTTAAAATGCAAATAATATTTTTAAATTTAAATTTTTCGGGGAAAAAAATCTGATATAGTGTGCTTTTAAACGCTCATAATTTCCTTTGGTGGACGAAATTTATAAAATGAATCCTGTTGCAAGATGCAGAAAAGTTCAGGCTATCTGAAAATACCATTTTTATTAAATTCTCAGCATTTATTTAGCTGTCAATAGTAGACATATTGTCTCCATAGGTTAACAATGCGGTGAGCGAACAGCATAGCAGCCTTAAAAACTTAAACTCAATGACCACTAAAATGACTGTCTTGATAAACTTAAAATAGTAAATAAGTAAACAAAGATTATAATAAATATATTTTTAAGAGAAAGAGTGACAGAAAATGGACTGCACAATTAAAAATGAAATCAAAATGCACCCCTAATCAATAGATAAAATACATTAAAAGTTGAAAATTAATCAGACCGCTTTGCGGAGCAAAAACAACCGGTTATCTGATTAATTAACCTACAACGGTAATTAAATTTCGACAACCTTTCTGTCACATGATAAATATTCTTATGTCCAGCCGTTTTGAAAATATAATCATGGCATGGCAATCAAGATGAGAAAAATCAACAGAAGGTAGTAGAGAGTGTTTGATATGTTTGAATGAATTATTTTTTTGATTTCGTCTGCGATTCTTAGTATGCAGTGTTCGACTGAATGATCTGTATAATTAATTCTCTGTACCGTTTTACATAGACGCTTTCTAGTATGAAAAATGAGTAGAAGAATTTTACCATTCCATTAAAATGACATACACGTACTTTTTATGGAATACGTCTATTTAAAATTAGATCATGACGAGATATGTCAGAGAAAAAAGCACGCATGAATTTCATTAACTCCGGAGCTCTGAATAGAAAGGGTCGAATAGGAAATTCATGGTGTTGGGAAATCGCGTTTTAAGTTTGGGAATGCTCTCAGGATAGAATGGGCGAATATGGATTTTAAATTCAGAGTAAAATATTTTATACTAGCTGCTGCGCGACCAGCATGGTCGCTTTTAGTTTTCAATGCTTTCAGTTGAGTTGTTTTCTTTTGCAAAACAATTCAACTGAAAGTAACACATTGTAAGGAATGTTACCTTTACCTGTCATCATAAATATACGTTGTTAAGGTGTAGGTAAATTTTGGGGCCTTAAGCCCAAAAATTTATAATCATTGCTTAATTCACTATAAGGCTGATTCTAAAACATCGTGATTAAAAAATGTGAATTTCCATTACTTCAGAACGGAGTTAAAGATAAGACCGAGAAATCCAACACCAATGATTTTAAAAAGTACACCCCTCTCTGTATGTACAATTTTTCAAAATTAAGATACACCAAATAAGAAATTGCTGGGGAAAATTTTTTTCACTTAAAAGATGAAGTAAAAATTCAGCAAGTACTAAAATATAGTGTGGATTACATCACTCTCTGTATGTACTATTTATTGTTCCCAATTCAGATATCTCCACTTAATCATATCAAATAATAAATTGTTGGGAAAACATCTTCACTTTTAAAATGGAGTAGAAATTCAGAAAATACTAAAATATAATGTGGATTACAACTATGAAATTCATAAAACTTCTTGATATACTCAGTTCAGTATTTCAGAAGTAGGAGATGCTAAAGTGACAGAATCAAAAGAACGTTCATGACTAAACACTGGATTTGATAGGTCTAAACATATTTTGTCAAAAGATGAGCGGTTGTAACAAATGTCGCCACTACACATACGCGGTTTGAAATTGCGGACGACCGCCAATGTTTACATCCGGTAGTTGCAGCCGTTGCCATTCGGAGTGTAGAAATATCGTTGATTTTTGTGCCGCATACCTACGCGTTTTATATATATATATATAGATTTTTATTTCTAGATAATTTAAATATTAATTAATGAAAAATGACATTTATAAACATATATTCTGCTATTATTATCATCATCATTAACTCTATTTGCAAATTTATAAAATAAAAGGTACTAGTGTGTCAAAAAAGTAAAGTGTCTTTTGCATTTCCTTTTTTTTTTTTATAAAAAAAAGGATACAAATTTATTGAAAATGATGAGTTTTATGAAGAATATGTAAATCACCATAAAGTGCTCTCGTTGGTTATAGTCATTTAAAATAACCACGCTAGCAGTCTCTATTATAACGTGTTATAATAAGAAAGAAGTAACTTACCTAAATATATAAAACAGTTCCGTAACTGACTGACTGACTGACATATAACGCACACACCAAATCCCTGGACCTAAAGGGCTGACATTTTGCATGGCGATTCATCTTATAGTGTAGGGGTGCACTAAGGAAGATTTTTGAAAAATTCTTCCTAGATTTTTTTTAAAATTAAATTTTTAAGCTGTTTTTGTAACTGTTTTTCAGTTTGCATTTAAAATAATAATTTGAGGGTTATAAAATTTATATCACAAGGAAGATCATAAAAATTCCTTTAAAATGAAATCTTTTCGAATCGTTACCTCCATTTCTGATTTTTGGTGAATTTTTAGATTTTAATTTATTAAATGCTGATCACGAGATTTCTTTTCTCTTTGTAATACTTCAAATTAATTTTGCGTCACGTGCATAACAAAGAAATAAATTGACAAAAAAAAATAATATTAATTACAGTAAAAGAAAATTTAACCACAAGACTAATTGTGATGGAAGTTTTTTTAGAATTTAATTCAAATTAGTATGTTTTATGGATATTAAATTAAACCTATATATAAAACTGCAATTTCCCCTCAAACTATGCTTCGCCATGACGATAAATAAGTCTCAAGGCCAAACTTTAAAATACACTGGCGTAGATGCAAGAGAAAATTGTTTCTCCCACGGTCAGTTTTACGTAGCTTCCTCACGCGTAAGTTCGCGGACGAGCCTGGTAATATTAGTTCCGCTCAATGAAGAAACAAAAAAAAAAGTTTTTAAGGAAAACCTCTAAAAAGCAATTTTATTATTTTTCCATTGCAATTATCCTAAAATGTAGTATTTTCCAGTGCAATTTGAAGGAAGAGAACGAATTCTCCAAATGAAAATATCAAACTGATCGAGTAGATGTATGGAAACAACAAAATTCATAGGCACGACGTCGTCATATATTGTGTAAGTATGACTAAGCACGCCTCCAATAGTACAGCACTAAGTTTTCAGCTATTTTCCTGCAGTTCGTACGTTAATGCTATTCACAAGATACTGAGGGCGAATGTAGATATAAATGTGGTAATACGGTGTACTTAATGTATAAAAAATTTTTAATGAAAAAAAAATTGAGTTTATTTATTCGCCTTTTCTCCTCCAAGCTCCTGAATTTTATTTTCATTCTTTAAAAAAAAAGAAAAAAACTTTGGCAATGAAATAGGGAAAGAAAAAACATTTGAGGCTCAATGTAGGAACACTCAATGCCAAAATACACTCATGGACAAAAAAATTAGCGCACCAAGAAGGAGTCGTCAAAATGAAACGAAATTTTACATACGTAATGACTACTTTGATATAAGTAAATGATAAGAAAATCAAAGAAAAAGGATAATTTATTTCAGAGAAAAAGGCGAAAGAACGGAGGAGTTAATACTCCGTTGGACCCCCTCTAGCGCGAATGCACGATGCGATACGATCGGGCATTGAGTCATACAAGTTCTGTATGATGTCTTGAAACATTTCGTTCCATATTTGCTGTAACCTTGCCTCTAGTTCGTTCAAACTCGTGGGATGCCCAACTCGTCGTCCCAAATGATCCCAGATATGCTCGATTGGAGACAAATCTGGGGATCGGGCAGGCCAAGGAAGGGTAGTAACAGTGCGGAGACAGTCTTGTGACACCCTTGCCGTATGAGGCCGAACATTGTCTTGTTGAAAAATGGCTCCTGGGAGCCGTTGCATGAGTGGCAACACATGTGGTTGCAAGATTTCATGAACATACCGCTGGGCTGTCATGGTGCCACGGAACAATACTAGGGGTGACCGTGTATTGTAGGCAATGGCACCCCATACCATCACACCAGCTGTGGGAGCGATGTGTCGCTGTACAGCAAAGGCAGGATTGAAGCGTTCACCACGGGCTCTCCACACACGAACACGATTGTCATCACTGCCGAGATTGAATCTGGATTCGTCGCTAAAGACGACCTGGTTCCATTCCGCTGCAGTCCAGTTTCCTCGTGCGCGGAAAAACTCCAAACGGAGGCGTCGATGGGTGGGCGTCAAGGGCAGCACACGTAATGGGCGCCGCGATACCAACTGTCCTTCAGCCAGGCGCCTTCGTATGGTTCGAGAAGACACAGAGGCCCCTAGTGAAGGTGCTACCTGTGCCTGGATGGCGGCCGATGAAGCAGTTGGCTGTACGGTTGCATTTCTTACGATGTGGCGGTCTTCTCGACGACTGGTCTGTCGAGGGCGTCCTGAGCCTGGTCTTCGTGTACATGACATCTCTCGGGTCCATTGGTCCCAACACCTCCTCACAACACAATCAGAGCGGCCTAATTGACGAGCTACTCGCCTAGCTGACCACCCAGCTTCCATCATCCCGACGATTCTCCCCCTCTCAAACTGCGACAACTGCTTATATTGTCTTCGAACACGGCGTAATGGCATGTCTATCTCAGCTGTTCCTTTGTAAATGATCCAGCACACTCAAACAAGCTTTGGTTACCTGTTTTATACTCCACAGAGTACGATGTTCAACGCCCTCTACCGGCTATACGTAATGCGCAATCACGCTGCATTTCTAATCATTTGCATATCTCCCCGACATGTACCTTCATTGCAAGTTTCGTTACGATCCCGCAATTATTTCTTGGTGCGCTAATTTTTTTGTCCATGAGTGTACTTGATTAACAGAAGTGTTTTAGCTTAAACTTTTTCTCTGTAGATCATTTTCACATGTACCGTATTTTCCAGCGTATAAAGTGCACCGACATAACGCGCACCTATAATTTTTAACTACATTTTAAAATTTTTAGGTATATTCTCCATATAACGCGCACCCACTTCTTTATTGAAGAAACCTGAAATGTACATGTGCGATGCTCTTATCTTTTGAAGTCATTCATTCGAAAGATTTCCCCAGACTTTCGAACAATGGTATACTGTATTGACAAGCGATAAAGGGAACAATACATGTGTAGGGGAAATGCTTGAGGGAGTAAATAATTCCTGGTGCCTCAATGAATGCAGAAAGTCATTTAGTTTGGGAAATGTTCAGATCCCATCTAACGGATAATACGAAGAAATATATGAAAGAGTGTAACACAGACATGGCAGTTATTCCAGGCGAATTAACGCCATTAGTTCAGCCTTTAGATGCGTGTATCAATAAACCATTCAAAGGAAATTTAAAATGACAGTGGAACACGTGGATGTTCGAAGATGAAAAAAACATTTACAACAGGAGGCCAAATGCGTCATGCCAGACTAGAACTAATGTGTGAGTGGATAATAAAAGCATGGAATGAAATTTAACCTGACATGATTCAAAAGTCATTTAAAAAATGTAGTATATCTAACAATCTAGATGGAACGGAAGATGATTATTTATTTATGGATCAGAGTAACAGTGATGGTGAAGTAGAAACAAAATTCGACGATGTGCCTGAAGATATAACGGAAGACGAATATGACGAACTATTCATGTTATCCGATAATTAAAATTTATTTTTAAGTTCATAAGGTATGTCATTTCTTTCAAATAAACAGTATTTAGGTACGTGTAATAATCTAATTTTTCATGTTCATCGTTTCCTTATTTTTAAATCTGTCATTTTTATATCCGGCGTATAACGCCGTAAATTCCGATCTTATTTTTTGTGTTAAAAGTGCGCGTTATATGCCGGAAAATACGGTATTTTTAGTTATCAATATGTTCTTTCAATTTAAGATATGATTAAGTCATATTTTCTTCTGGAAGAAACCCCTTTTCGACGGCCACCCCTCAAAACGGCCACTCTGTTCCGGAACTATGACTGGTCGCCATAGAGAAGTTTCACTGTATATCTATTAGTCGTGTCGTACCAAAAGATTTCTGATAATTTAAATTTTAGCAAAAATCTGTTCAATGATTCTTGCTTCAATAAAACACGGCTTAAAACTTATGCATACTTGTCTGTCAGTTTCTTTTTATTTCTTTGACGAAAAACATTGTACGTGAGATTTCTTTCCCCAAATTCTTCATACCTTTTGACAGAACTGTCAAACGATCATAAAAGTTGAGAGAAAATAGAATTTCGTTACTGATAGCTCAAAAGTTTGGGAAAAGAATAAAACATTTAAAAAAAAAGAAAATGCTAAGCCTCAAAAGATGGAATAAATTTTCATTCATATTTTTATACACCCTTGCATGATAAAAATTTAAAAAATTACTCCTCAAAAGTTTATCCATGAAGAACCTCAAAAACATTCAATAATTTCTAGTCAAAGTAGAATGATATTATCTGAAGTTAGATGTAAATGATCAAAGTTTTCGTCGATTAATTTATTTGCAGCCCTGGACACGGTTGTATCAAACGCATGGGTAATTTTCAAGTATAAAAAAGGTTAGTTATAAGTATATTAATTTGAGTATATATTCCACCTTTATTAGTATAAAGGTGGAATATAAAGTTTAATAGGCACTCTATACAGGTTTCATCTCTTGCATGTATGCATGCATCTGTAGTTTTTATCGTACCTTGGCGTTTTCAATAAAAGAGAGACCAGGATATTTTTTTTTTCATTAAGCACATTTTAATCTTTTGGTTTCAATGTGCTAGAGAGCTGTTAGAATCAAATAGCTTAAACCGTATGCTTCCACGACGATTGCATTGCAGGGTAGTATATATGCTGTACGCTTACCCTGAAGTCTATTTTCAACCGGGACTGGAATTTTTCTTGATTTGTCATTTTGAAATGTGTATTTCTAAATTCCTTTGCCAGGGATCCAATGAAATTTTGTATTGCATTCCTTTGTTATATTTCCAAGCACAGTCTTCTTTTTTCTTGACTTGGAGTAAAAATTCTGAAAATATTTCCCTGGATCGAAAATTAACCCGAAATTTTTTCCTTTTATTTATTTATTTATTTAAAGTGATTCAGAATTTTATAAATCCAATTTTATGAGTCCAGGAGGAAATTATTTTGAAATCATTCCTAAGTATAAAAATGGGGGGAAATATGCCATTAGTTCGACAGCTAAATCAAACCTGAATGTGCCTTAAATTTTCAAATATTTTTAAAACAAAATCCAAATTGTTCAAGCTTTTTGATACGTCTAAGGACTTTCATATAAAGTCGTACTTGAGGGGGAAAATAGCATTATGAAATGCCTGTAAATAAAGCAGTAGAATTTTGTGTCCTCCGGCCCCCCTCAGTACAAAATACTTGATTCAAACAGGTACTCGCCCTACAGGTTTCTTCATTATTACACGATTTACTTAAACTTTCTTTTTACCATGCGCATAGCCCTGATGTTCGGTAAAACTTCGAAGCTCGTTAGTGAATATCATACTTGGCTTGCTGATGCAATGTCATATTAGCACACCTGTTTGAAAAGCATATCTGGAGCTCGATTCTGTAACCAGCCGGTTGTGTTTGAGAGGGAAGGGCAAATCAGAAAACGTCTAAGAAAGAATGGCAGAAAGGTCATTATACATAACATTCAACTTTTATGAGCGTGTTTTGAAATAAAACTAGTTATAATGAACTTTAAAAACGGTCAATTAAATGTTTTGCGTAATAACTGACCATTTGTTGTACTCTTTTTTTTTTCGTTCTTTTTTTTAACTTCAAAGATTTTCAGTTCTTGCTTTCCTTTTGGAAAATTCCCCCCAAACAGAATTTCCGATTACGGGGAGGTATTCAATAGAGATCTGTCTGCCTTGCGGGTCGGATCCATTTTTCACGGGGTGTGAGGCTTGATTTAATGCAAGGGGGGATTTCGTGGAAAGAAAAGTAATCCCCACCCCAACCCGAGATAGGCTTTTCCCCACCATATTCAGCCCCTTTCCTTATCGATTTCCGAAAGATCGAGTCTGCCCACCATTGTGAAAATAGGTTGGGTGCTCTATATATTAAATAAAAACGGTATCTCCAGCTGGATTGTTCTTATTTTGGAAATATGACGACTACGCTTATTTTTGACGGGGTTTAGTATGTACAGCAGGGGTGGGCATTAAGTCGATCGCGATCGACCGGTGGACCACCAAGACATTTAAGGGTGACCGCCTTTACTAAGACCTAAGACGCGCAAACTAAAAGAAACATATTTATGGAGACTAAGTATGCAGACTAAGTCGTCTACTAACTATAACTACGATAACTAACGTTAGATGAAAATGATTTATTTTTTAATGTATTTTGAATTGTTTGATAATAAATGCATCATTTGATATTATTACATTTGTGGCTATTATTATTATGTTTGTATCTTGCGTTTTGCTTTAAATACGGTTTTAAAAGAGTAAGTTTTTTTTTATTGCAGTTATGAAGGTAAGTACATATTCCGTATTTATTATTAAGTTACAATAAATAGTGTAGACTTTTTTTTAAGTTCACCACACCTACGCCACTGGGTGGACCGCAACACCTTGAAAAAATTAGAAGTAGCCCGTACCCTGAAAAAGTCTGCCCACCCCTGATGTACAGGGTGCCCGGGCTAAAGGTATCCAAAAGTCAGGACTCGTTTTTACGGAACTACCCATAAGAATTTTAAAAATATATATTTAAATAGAAAAAACATCTTACCAAGTTTTAATATCAATCATAGATTTCTATCATAGTATCATATATTTCGATGTGTCCACCTTTTGTAGCACGATTAACGTTTAAATGGTAATCCAGTTCTCTCCAAGTGTTGCGTAGCATGTCAGGCGTTATTAGACTTTTTTGCTTGGGGACTCATTAAATCCGTTGTGTATAAACAAAAAATTGAAACTGTGGATGAGTTGAAGAAGCGTATCATTCAAGCAATTCGTGTAATAACTCCTGATATACAATGAAACACTTGGAGAGAACTGGATTACCATTTAGACGTTTGTCGTGCTATAAAAGGTGCACACATCGAAATATATGATACTATGATCGAAATCTACGATTGGTATTAAAACTTGGTGAAACGTGCTTTCTATTTAAATATTTTTTTTAAAATTATTATGGATAGTTCCATAAAAATAAGCCATAACTTTTGGATACTTTTAGCCCGGACACCCTGCATTATGTATCCGAATCAATATATCCGTCAAATCAAAGTCGTATTAGATGACGCAAAAATGAGTTAGCCAACCTTACATATAGGAGGAACCAATGGTAACGAAAAAATAACGTGAATAAAGGTATTAAAAAAATCCCCAGCGGGTTCAATACAGACTCGTAAACTAGATAAAATGCCAGAGGATCTGTTAATCTTTAAGGGAGGAAAAGGCTGATAAATGATCGCCTATTATCTGGAAGTGTTTGACCATTAGAAAAACAGAAGCCGGAATCGTGGAAAACAGTCGTTATGATAAATATACACCAGTTTTTATTGTTATCTAAATGAATCAAAGAACTCTATATGAGTGTCATTTGTCATTTCAAACAGAAAGCTTAACGTATCAAATAATTAAAGGTTATAGCAGGGGGGTCTATGGAAGTTTAAAAAGGGTCTATAATATTCCAGGGGTCTATTGGGGGTCGATGATAAATTTTTCTGTTTTAAAATTACTTAATTTTTTAGGAATGTAATAATTAGACAATAATATTCGTTTTAATATGTACAAATACAGATTTGCATAGGACGGAGTGATCCACCCATCTAAAGTCGAATGTCATGACGCTTTTGTATATGTGTCGAATGAAATTGTATTATAATTACACATGTCAGTAAAATTGTTTAGTAAAATATATATTTATATTCGTTATGTTAGTTATTGGGACTCTACAATGATAAGCAATTTCAGGTCAAACATTAAAAAAATTGTATCAATGCATCAAGCACAACCGCCACATTAATTGAAATTGAATTTTGAGCCATTGCGATCTGTGTTTATGAAATCTTGTTTATATTTGTGAAGTTAAAAATTAAAATAGTACAAAAGTAATTTTTAAAATTTTTTGTTCATATTCTTAGTCAAATTGTTATCTTTAAGTGTTTTGTGTGCGATATTTAGTATTATAATCATGTTGTATACTGCATATTATAGAGAAAAATGTGAGGGGGGTCGATGAAGACAATCATTCTTTTAAAAGGGATTGATGTAGGAAAAAGGTTGGGAACCCCCTGGATTAAAGGGTTCTAGCAAATGCTGGACTGCTGACGCGAAAATAATCCAGCGGTGTTTAATGGGATTTTTTTTTTAGAAACTTCGTGATGCCTTTTATATTTAAACAGCCGCAAAGGTGTCTCAGAGGTTGTTAAGGAAAGTTAAAGGGGGTGGAGGGAGAAGGTTGAAGGTGATATTTTGTCCGGAACCGTGATTCCTACCCTGGGAAAGCTCACGGTTATCCGATAAATTTAAGGAAACCGGAAAGAATCTTTTCCCAGGACCTGTATCGGTTGTCGACAACCCTTGGAGAAGCTCAGCGCCTCTATCCCCCCCCCCCCGGTTCTACAGCAGCTTATTATACGGTTACGCTTTTACGAGTAATTTGTGCACTGTACACATCACTGAATTAGACTTGACACCTCCAAGCGTGATGTTATAGCATGATTCCGGACATCTATACATGTTACCTGTATGACTAATATCAGTAAATTGAATTATGCCAGTGTTATTGACATTTAGTAATGGAACAGTCAGCAAAGGTCGCAAAAGGTTTCCGATAATTTGTACTTATTAATGCTCATTCATACTAGAGCTGCCTACACGAATATATGTTCCGCAAAAATTAATGAGGAGTATAATTTTGAATTTTGCTTAAATGAAGGTAAGGCTGCTGTGTACTAACCCTATTGGCTCATCTCAATTGGCTCCTCTCATTGCGCTCATCTCAGTGGTAACCTATGACCGTCTGCACACGGAGCAACTCAAAAGAAACTGATAACTGACTCAAATCACAAACTAGTCCGTGATGAGTCGCAACCTGATGGGATAATTCATCAAAAAAATTTTAAAAAGGTATTTATTAATACATAGAATTGTCAAGTTTATATGATTCAACAGAAAATTTAAAAACATGGTATATAAAAAGTTATTTTTAACTTGTAATTATCTGTCTCTTAACAACCCCCCGAACCCAGTTGGCGACTTAGATATAGGGAGCTTAAGCCCGTCTGCACACGGAGCAACCCAAAAGAAACTGATAACTGACTCAAATCACAAACCAGTCCGTGATGAGTCGCAACCTATGTAATTGATACAAACCCGCCCCTGGTTACAAACCCGCCCGACGGGTTTGTAACCAGTTGCGCCGTGTGCGTGGCTCCATTCAATTACATAGGTTGCGACTCATCACGGACTAGTTTGTGATTTGAGTCAGTTATCAGTTTCTTTTGAGTTGCTCCGTGTGCAGACGGGCTATGGAGAAAATGTGTCCAAGGATTGCCGACTTGGATTCAAAGATTTTTAACGTAGGATTACATTCCTTAATAACGGTCCTTCGGAGAGAAAAAAAAATTGTCCTGCGTCGCGAGTTATAATTTTGGCAGCGCGCCAAACCCAGTAGCAGTAAACAGTTAAACAGAAAAGTACTAAAATGCGTTTTAAAAAAAAGAAAAAGAAGTAAGCAAATGATATGTAATCCTACGTTAATAACCCGCGGTAGTTTTGTTAGAGGACTACCTGAAATAATTTTTTTTTAAATTGTACTCCGTAATAGAGAATGAAATTTTATACCTTGGGGTATTTTTAGTTTTAAAAAAATGCAAATAATATTTTTAAATTTAAGTTATTCGGGTAAAAAATTTGGTAGAGTGTGTTTTAAACGCTCCTAAATTTCTGTGGTGGACGAAATTTATAACATGAATCTTGTCGCAAGGTGCAGAAAATTTCAGGCTATCTGAAAATGCCATTTTTATTGGATTATCAGCATTTATGGAGCTGCCAATAGTAGACACATTTTCTCCATAGGTTAACACTGAGGTGAGAGAATCCAATACGGTTAGTACACAACAGCTTAACTTAAAAGGACAGTGACTCAGTGGTGTAAAGAAATCCCACTTCCAGGTCAGAATTTTAGTTTCTTTTTTACATCAATAATGAAATTAATCGTTTGCGTGTGGCTAAGTAGTAAACGATAAAATTTTTCTTAAAATCTCATTACAGTTTTTTTTTTTTTTTTTCAGTTTACTAACTACATCTTGAAATGTGTCTTAAAGGTATAGATTAAATTATTTCGACAATTACATTTGATATACGTATTTTAAATGACATTGTAACATTTGGAAGTTTTCCAAAACGAATCATTCGGGAAAGTTCAAAACTGTCGCGAATACATTCCGCATTTACACGTGGAAAAAAAAAAGAATGCAGTAGATAACCTTTAAAAAATAGTAAAATCATGAATGCGCTATTGATATTCGAATATTCCAATAATGAGTCGTTAAGAGCAGATAAAATAATGCATTTGTCTGAGTAAATAAACAAAAATCGTGGGTAGAGATCCAGTATACCATGGACTGGGTATATCGCGAAATAACCTTTACAATTCTAGAAATAAAATTCATTTCAGATAATAATAATAATAATCTATAATTTAAGCGAGACTCTGCTGAATAAGATATTAACGAATTCCTTTCTATCCGGTGGGCGTTGAAGTTCTTCGAAAGTGAAACTGCAGACAGGGGGATCGGCAACGAAATGGAATCATGAGTTCATGAGCTTAATTTCCCTTCCCCTCTTTGTGTTGCCAACTCAGGTTTGTCTGAGACGATCAATGCACGGCAACCCCGGGATTTTTGCCTGAGTCATCGTTCGAGGGGGAATCACGGCCAAGGACGGGCGGTGGAAGTACGCCAGAATGGAGCGAGATGTGGACGTGACTTTCCCCTTCTCTGTCTTGGAATGAATAAAAACTTTTAAATTACGATGCAGGTAGATGAAAAAAAAAGACCCATTTAAATTAAGAAGCAGGGCTAATAATAATATTATAAAAAAAAAAAGCTTTTAAATTACGAAGCAGGAATAAACAGCGAATAACATTTGACAAATGGAACCGGGTTCCTGAAACCGTAGTTCAGGACTCGGCTAGGGGTCGTTCAAGTATTACGTAGCATGTAAAGGGGGGTTCGAGCTCGGCTTACTTTTGCTAATAAGGTAGAACGGAGGGATCATAGCAATGCTTACGTAAGACAGAGAAAACGCACGCAAGAGAGTTCGCTGCGATGTGCTGCTGACCCCCATCAACTTGTATTTACCGTATTTTTCGGACCATAAGACTTTTAACGTAGGATTAAGTTCCTCCATACCGGTCCTCCGGAAAGCAAAATTTCAGATGTCCTGCGTCATAATTTTGGCAGCGCGCCAAACCCAGCCTGTATTGCTTGGGCAAGCAGTAAACAGTTAAACAGAAAAGTACCAAAATGTGTCAAAATTTTGACATACATATATATGTATATATATATATACATACGTACATATATATAGATACATATATACATAACATATACATATATACATAACATATACATACATATATACATACAAAAGAGGTAAGCAACGATAAGTAATCCTATGTTAATAACCCGCGGTAGTTTCGTTAGATCAGACTACCTGAAATTTGTTTTTTACCCTTTTACATGAATAAATCAACTTAGAATTGGGGTGCGTCTTATGGTCCTAAGGTAACGTTAAAATAATATGAATATTTTATTATATATATATATTTTTTATGTATATTATATATATATTAATTATATATTTTATATATAATATTTATTATATATTTTTTATCTTTATTAAGTAAGAAATTGAAAACATATTTATATATGATACAAAATACAAAATATTTTTCTAAAAATCCTCCCATAAATTTGAGGTGCGTCTTATTTTTCTATTATACTGTTTACTATCAAAGAATTGATAAAACCTTTAGAATGTTGATGTTATTTTGGCTGAATTAATTTTTTGTTCAATGTATTTATTCTTAATGATTTAATATCCATACACCTCTTTCTTAGAAATGTACCATGAATTTAACGATTAAAAAAAATCAATTGGACTACGAAGTAGCGACAAGAAAATTTTCTAAATCTTACGTAAACAAAAATAGGGGGGAAGGCTTATTGCACTTGCTTATTTTTGTTTGAAAGGGGGGGAGATCTAAAAATGACTAAAAATGTGCTTAGGTAACACTTGAACGGCCCCCTATCAGCCCTGTAATCTGTATTTTTTTTTTCTTACTACGGTTGCGAAGTCGATTTCTGTTACAAAATTTGCGTTTGTACGTGAAGGTATCTGTTTCCAATATTAGCGATAAAATATCTCGGATTGTTATTGAGTCTAAAGAAAGAAAATTCAACTGCAGTATTCTTTTATTTTAACGTAAGATTACGTTCCTCCATAACGATCCTCCGGAAAGCAAAATTTCAGACGCTAAAACCGTCCGTCCGTACCTCGCGAGTTATAATTTTGGCAGCGCGCCAAACCCAGTCTGTTTCGCTTTGGCAAACAGTTAAATAGAAAAGAACCAAGATGCGTCAAAATTTTGACATACATGTATGTATATATATATATATATATATACAGTGGAATCTCGATCTATCGTTTTTCAAGGGACCGATTGAAATGAACGATTACTGCGGGACAACGATAGATACGGAAACATAACAAAGCAATAGGATCGTTGGGACTGGATAAAATGAACGACACATACGGAAAAACGATGGATCCGAAAACGATCGATCGAGATTCCACTGTATATATATATATATATATATATATATATATATATATATATATATATATATATATATATATATATATATATATATATTTATTTATTTATTTATTTATTTATATATATATATATATACATAATGCATACATACATAGATACATACAAAAAAGGTAAACAACGAAAAATAATCCTACGTTAATAACCCGCGGTAGTTTCGTTAGAAGAGACTACCTGGAATTTTTTAATTTTTTTTAAATCTTCTCTTTAACAGGTGGTAGACGAATAACGCTTCTAATTACAAATTTCTCTATATTTCCTAACAACTAGTTATATGTTGCGATTAAAACCTCCTTAATTATTCACCTTTTAATTATTTGATTTAAATAATTATTCCATTTCTATGAATAAAGAAGAATCGATACGTTTTCTGGTTGTCGGCGTCTTTGTGATTTGCTACTCTGTGCCAATTTTCGCTGTTTAGATTCTTTAAATAGAGTTAGTGACCTTGGATACATGCTATTTGGCTCTCTGACAATATTTTTTGACCGGTCTACCACAGTAACGTAGAAAATTGCATACATATATGCACACAAAATCAGCGAGGGGTTTTCAGGAGGCGAAGTCTTAAAATTCTTAGTAATTGGCTTAAGGTATTATTTTACTCTTAGGCGGCAAGGTTATGCCTATAAAAAGGAGTTTTTCCGGTCCTGGTACCCCAGGACATTAAATTTTCAGTATTGGATAATTTATTCTACATGTCTTTTTTTAACAAACAAAACATCTGTTGTGCACGGATTTTTATGTATGCGAAAAGCTAGTAATGTTTCTGACAATCCACAGTGTAACTGAATTTAACATGAATGTATACTGTCCCCAATCTGTTCGATAATTGCTGGTAAGCTGCTTTCATATTTGGATCTCGTTATGCATGCTCCACTAAATCGATTTTTAGATCGATTATTTCTCTATTTAAGTAAGATATTACAATGCGTTTGAAAGCTATGAGTGGTATGGGTAGACTTTATAAACTTTAGACAAAAATCATATAACTCTTAGTTATAAAGTATCAGTTTAGAGTTTTAACTTACCTCAAATTTTAGGCCAGTCTAGCATTCGCTTGGCACGATTAGGATCAGTACTTTTTAATCCGCATAAACGAATATTCATCGACCGATGGAACAATCTCCGAATGTATTCGAAACTCTAAAATTCCCTCTTACGATTTTGAATTCTGACCAACTCAAAGCCGAGATTGGAACTCGAGAACGTGGACAGTTTGGAACGTACGAATTATATTTTCCCTAGATAAAATGTGCCCTGATAATTATGTGTAAACATTTTAACGCAAAGTAGTTAATTCTATGTACGTATGAATACCCTCCCATTTAAGATTTAAAAAAACTTTTTTAAAATAATTTTTGAAAACCATGACCGATCCTGTGGTGATAATTTCTGAGGTAAGACTCTCCTTCTTGTAAATTGACCAGGTGATGGCCGAATGGCTAGGCCGCTGGCATTCGGTTCAGATCCTGTGGGTTCGAGTCCCACTGTTAGCATGATTGTTTGTAGCCGTTCGAAATCGGCTTTAAACTGTAGGTCCCGGTCTAATTAGCCATCGTGTAGCAAAAAGTTGACCGTAGCGCTCCAAACCAAACCTTCTTATAAGTTACAGTGGTACCCCGGTTGTTGTTGTTGTTGTTGCTTATTCCCCTTGACCGACAGTAACATCAGATCAAGTCCCGAAGACTATGGGCGATGAAGGTGCAGCTCTCGTTTTGAATTAGCACCACAAGGGTCGGAGTCCGACTTGGCTAAATGACCGGTCCCGTCATTTTGAACCGAGTCAAGTGACGAGACCGGAACACTTGACCCCGTACATCCAGAGGTAAATTTGAGAACTTGGAGGACATTGTAGCCGCACCCTATTTTACTTGCCCCGGCACTCGTTGTTAATTGGTTCCAGAAGGCACGACGAGTACTGAACAAATGTTTCCCATAAGAAGTAATGTAAATTGAATTCATTCGTTCTTGAAAACCAGAAATTTCACATTTGACTGAGCAATTTATTAACTGATGGGTTTTTTTTTCATACAAAATCTTTAAATAGGACAGACATAATTTAAAACAATTAGATAAATTAGAATAAAATTTATCTTCACTCATCCTGTACTGAAAGGAGTTGATGGCCTAATGGGATAATGGAAGTAGAGCAGGAGAGGGGTTATTGCTTGAAAGAGGAGTCTCCTTCCAATTAAACATCAGGCACCTGATCAGGGATTCTTTCTCTTTTTTACAATGTTTTTATTAACTCGCTTTCTTGTTTGTGTGTTTGTGTGTGTGTTTGTCAAGTAGAAATCTTGAAATTGATTTTGAACTAACTTCCCGACTAGCTAGACATTTGAAACTTTTAGAATAGCTCAGAACACGATGACAATGCATTTTTTAAATACTTTTAGCCATCTTTAAGCAGAATTAAATTAATTTTCAGTTATTTTCAGTTAATTTTGTTTTGTAGACTGGTGCAGCCATCTATTGGCCAGAAAGGGAACGAAAAGTTAAATGCAAGTTAACTTCCAATTAACTTCCTTTTCTTTCAAGTTGATGGGATAATTCATCAAAAAAATTTTTAAAAAGGTATTTATTAATACATAGAATTGTCAAGTTTATATGATTCAACAGAAAATTTAAAAACATGGTATATAAAAAGTTATTTTTATGTTGTAATTATCTGTCTCTTAACAACCCCCGAACCCAGTTGGCGACTTAGATATAGGGAGCTTAAGCCCGTCTGCACACGGAGCAATTGAAACTTGCTTCTGTCCACGTTTCAAAATGTTCCTGAAGTGAGACATTGTTGGATCACTAAACAAGTCCACATTTCGGCTTGGCTATAGCAGGTTGATACTTTTGAACAAAATTTTGTAATTCAACCCATTTAGAACGAACACATTTCAGCATATGTAACGAGTGACGAGCAAACGTCGATTATCGAAGCAATTTTTTCGCGTCGAAATGCGACATGTACCGAAGTATGACTGTATTTACAATAAAACTGTATCGAGTGTAATAATATAATTTTCAAGTGTTTCAAACCGATCAAAAACGTCCGCCTGCATTGACTGCCAGAAACTGACGTCCCCGTAAGAAAGCCTTATGCTGGCATAAAGTGTTTCCTAAATTGAGGGGTAATATTAATGATCCATGAAATCATTTTCAATAATTACTGGGATTAATAGCGTAGTTTTGATGCCGTTCAATTCATTTAAGAGAGTCCAGCTGTGTGAGGATTTTTTCCCATAGAGTACGTTTTTATATTAAAAAACATAATGCATGTAAAAAAAAATTGAAATTTTGTTTAAAAAGCTTGATTCAAAATTCAAAGCATATATATTTTTTCATACATCTGCCAAACCAGTACCTCTATTTATATAACTTTTTTTTCCTTTCTGTGCATAGGGAATGATTCAAAATAGCTTGTCTCGTAATTTAATAAAAATTTTCAATAATAAAATTTTTAATCTCTATATATAAAAAAAAGAATTTTTGCTCTGATTTTTTTTTTTCCTGGGCCTAGACTTTCGGAATTTTTACTCTGCTTCTAAAATCCTGAAGACCAAAATTTCATAGTATACCTTGCAAGGAATTTTAAATACACTCTTTTTGAAGATGCCAAGGGGAGCGCGGTGGCCCAGTTGGCAAAGGCAGAGAGCCAGTGATCTGAATATCTCTGATTCGATGCCCGTCGCTGACAAAACCATTGCCCTGTACGCTAATGGCGGCTGGTGTACGAAAAATCTGTCGTGGCTGCAATGTACTCCAAGTTCCCAAAATACCTCTGTCGGTGCGGGGTCAAGTGTTCCGGTATCGTCACTTGACTCGGTTCAAAATTACGGGACCGGTCCTTTAGCCAAGTTGGACCCCGACCCTTGTGGTGCTAATTCAAACCGCATCCGTACCATTCTGCCCATTTAGCCTGTATAATAGGACTTTATCTGATGTTGCTGTTGGTCAAGTGGTTTAACAACAAACAACAAAGATGCCAGGTCATGAAAAATTCCATTTCGGTATTAAAAGTTCTCGAAATATTACTGTTCAGCTGAGTATACAATATTGACAGACAGCTGAAAATTTTTTGTATCTGCCTTTGTAATCGTCAGAAAACATGCGGTCAGTGTTATTTGATTCTAAAAGCTCTACCGGATGTGCTAATCAGATAAAGTAGAAATACAGTGAACCCTCGATTATCCGGTTTGCGGATTATCCGTGCAGAATAACATCTGAAATCTTCCTTCAAAATAATACCCACTTAATTTATTAAAAACTGCATGCATATTTCGTCCGATATACATCTATTAAAAAAAGTTTTTAAAAAACCAGTTCTCTATTTATTGAGATTTTTATTTGACAAAGGATGCGATAATGTACTAAAATTACATTTCTTTAATTTACCGGGAAATCGGAAGCATTTCTCCAGAAGTTTTAAAACAGCTTATAAGTGATTTACGTGAAGTCTGATATGAACATATGACCGACACTGATTCCCATAAATGCTGCTATGATTCAACCTCGGGATGAAGGTGAAAATGAAGAGCGAGCGATGAAGAGCGTGGTGATTTGATAAAAGATACCGTGCGTCGCCACTTTGCTAGATTGTATGAGTCAAAGGAATTATGAATACAGTGATATCATAGGTGTTAGGAAAATTCGTAGTGATATCAAAAGACATATCAAAGATTCGTATAAACAACAAAATAAATAAATAAATAAATTACGGATTACGTATAAGGGCCTGTTCACATAGGAGGTCCGGTAGCGGAAGCGTAAAAGAAAAGATGGCGCTGAGACGTAAATAAACCAATCATAGGCGTTAAAAACTGCGTTGCTAATCGTTTGAAGGTTTGTCATTAGTTAAATATATTTCAATACTTCCGCTACCGGACTCCTAGGTGAACAGGCCCTAAATCGTGTAACCTCAAACTAGCATTTTTTTCTCCTTCCATTTTTTTTTTCAAAACTGAGTTCAGGATACTTTCTTATAGTATTTGAATCAGTTAATAACGATTTTTTTGTAGAGAAAATGGCCTACTAATAAAACATAACGTGGGAATTTTTCTAAAGGTAAATTAAAACGTATCTTCAAAAATGCATCTCTAAACTTTATCAAAAGGAAAAAAAAAGTCTGATTGAGATTGCTAATGTTGATGATCGTACACCACTCATATATCTGTGTTTGCTGTGCAAAGTCTGTTAAGTCCAAAATGGGCTAAAATGAGTTATCAAACCAGGCATGTTTGAAAAATCAAGGGCTACTGCAGGGTACAGAAAGCTAAGTCCAATTCTCCTCCTAAATATTTTTATTAATCGGGGAAAGTTTGGGATATGTGAAACAGAACACAAACATGTTAGTGTTACAGGGGTTATGTCCCAATCAAGGACTTAACACTCTTTACTCAACAAAAATAAAATTGGAAAAATTTACATTAAAAAAATAATTAAAAATTAAACTTAAAAAAAACTGACTTTACAAAAACCGTTTTTTTTAATCCCGTTTTTCTCAAAACTACGATTTTGGACTTCTTTACACTGCAAATTCAGATATAAATTGATGAAATAGGAAAACAAGTGTAGTACTATATATATGTTAAAAATTCAATAAAGCAGAATATTTAGACAGACAATTGATAGATATTGAGAGATTTATTTAGACATATTTAATTGAATACTTGGTCGAAAAACCAGATTATCCGTGATCCGTGTTTTTCGATTTTTCTACCTGCTCCTCCCCTCCGTTAATCCGGGTAATTGGGAGTGCACTGTGTACTGTCTTGAGAATTTTGTGTCCTCCCTTCCCCTTGTGGAAATGATTTAGCACCGTGTAGCAGTGTTAAGTATCACATAAAAATGAGCGAATGAAGGGGTAACATATACAGTCGAACCCCATTATAACGAACTTCAAGGGACCAACAGTTTTGTTCGCTTTATCCGGTGGTTCGCTATATCCGAACCGTTAACAAAAATGCTAGAGTTCACAAAATGTATAACTCATTAGTTGCAATGTGTATTCAATAATTATGTATTAAAAAATGATAAAATCTATTAAAAATGATAATTAATGAATTAAATCGACTAAAATCGATTACATTAAACTGACACAATACTTATTAAATTACGTATAATAGGAAAACATCGGGACCAAAATTTTCGTTCGTTATATCCGTGAATTCGTTATAAACTGGGTTCGCTATAACGGGGTTCGACTGTATAAAATGTTGACAAAAAAGTATTTTTGTAGACGTAGCTGAAGACTGAGAAGGAATACATTATTTCTGCCGCTATAACTTCTTTTTTCCCCAAGTGAACGTTGTATTCCCGGAAGTTTTCTGCCAAAAAACATCGGTGAACATGGTAAATTGAAACTACGTCTACCTCTCAAGATTTCCTCACGATATTCCTTATCAGTTAATTAAGATCTTTAAAAAAAAAAAAAGAAAAGACCACCTCTCATTCATTACGATCAAATACCTAACCTCCCTTTTCGTGATTATCACTCAAATACGTTTTCCCAAGATCGGATATCGCCAGCTTCTTAAAATGCTGCCGTTTCACGGCTTTATAAGAGAAAGAACTCGCATGCACCAGTTACCGCTATTCGCGACCCGTGATAAGTCAAGATAGGTGAGAGAAGAGAGAGAGACGTTATAAGCGATGCTTTCTTTCGGGTTTTTTTTTTTTTTTTCCTTTTTTTTTCTTTCTGCTTCCCGGAGCATTTGAAAAACCGCATTCCATTTCCGACGGTTCATTTTGCGAGAAAGGTCAGGAATTTCCGTTGAAAGTGTACGTCTCTCTCTCGTGTTCGGGGAAAATAATCCTCTTCGGTAATTATTTCATATCAATGTAATAAAGGGCGTAATCTCGCGGTAATATGGCAATGCTTCTTTTTTGGGAAAAAATGACGCGACTGTTTAGATTGAGTTCTTATGTAAGAGATAATTCTAAAAACCTATATAAAGTTGAGCTATTAAGTTTTCGATGAACGGAGTGAAGAAGTCGGTTATTATTTCCTCTTGTTTCCTTCTTAAGGCTGCTGTGTGCTAACCATATTGGATTCGCTCATCTCAATGTTAACCTATGAAGAAGTCCAAGGATTGCCGACTTGGATTGAAAGATTTTTTTTTTAACCCTTCAGCGGGCGCGTCAATTTTTGGAACACCAACAGTCGCGCGTGGCACAAAGTACAACGTCTCTTTCCACCTTGATTATTCCTTTTGTAATAAACTTTTTTTTTTCAAATTGAAAATGATAATTCTGCATTTTATGATAAGATATTAAATGTTGATAATATTGAGATATATTTATAATTAAAGGCCCAGAATGCGCAGATACAATCGCCTTATTTCAAAACTGTCCAGTTTATTGGATCTAAGGACAACTTGCGGATGGATTCCTATTATGTCCAAAGACCTAAAAGTTCAATGAGATTGTCCATCTTCGTGATATGTGGGATACCGTGTAATAGCGCATATAGATATGTGCAGAGTTCTCTGCCTGCAGATCCCCGACTCCTGTCATCACATTAGTCACGGTAACATTAGACACGGTATTTAGAACCACCCCCATTCCCGCCCCCAAGGTTTCTGTGATCTGGTGTCTCCCCCGACCCCTCTCGACACCATTTGACCCGCTGACCCCCCACCCTTTCTTTGATGGACCGCCAGAGGAGGCGATCCACGCATAGTACAGAGTACAGAGTGAACATAAATCACTGGATTCCCCAAGGCACAGGCAGAGAACTCTGCACCAATGTATATGCACCATAATAGCTGCACATTGGATCGACAACATCATCTCCTGCTTTTGTCGTATTGTAATCCAGTATAATCGCTGGTTTACCCACGGTTAAATCACGACTACCAATGAATGGAAAGGAATACAAGGGTCAGGAAATCAGATCTGCATTAGAAAGGGTATAGCTGTAACTAGAAACTGCTTAGAAGATTCAAACCTTATATGTAAAAACAAACCATTCAAAATTACGAAAATTTTGCACTTTGTACACGGGCGCGCCCGCTGAAGGGTTAAGGCTGCTATGTACTAAGAAAAAAAATCGTATTTCCCTTTTCCTCTTCTTGCAGACTCTTGTAGTGGGAGGAGTCCAGTTGACAGTTCGAGAATTCCACCCCCCTTAGGATTGACATTTTGAGGGATTGTAATGGCTCTCTCTCTATAGGGGGGTTAAGCACTGCCCCCAAATTTTTTATTTAAAATATATTTCTGTCAACTATTTACAGGTACATAAATGCTGATAATCCAATAAAATTGGTATTGTCAGATAGCCTGAACTTTTCTGCAAAGCGCTACAGGATTCATTTTATAAATTTCGTCCACCGAAGGAATTTATGAGCGTTTAAAACACTATACCAGATTTTTCACCGAATAATTTAAATTTTAAAATATTAATTGCGTTTTTTAAAAAAAAAACGAAAAATGTACACAAATGTAAAATTTCTTTCTCTATGACGGAGTACAATTTTTTAGAAAAAAATCTTTGAATCCAAGTCGGCAATCCGTGGACAAATTTTCCCCATAGGTTAACATTGAGGTGAGCGAATCCAATGGGGTTAGTACATAGCAGCCTTAATTGTACTCCGTAATACATAGAAAAATTTTACACCTCGGGCATATTTCGTTAAAAAAAAATGCAAGTAATATTTTTAAATTTAAATTATTCGGGGAAAAAAAATCTAGTATAGTGTGTTTTAAACGTTCAATTCCTTTGGTGGACGTAATTTATAAAATGAATCCTGCAGAAAAAAAAGTTCACGCTGTCTGAAAATACCCTTTTCTTTGGATTATCATCATTTATGTAGCTGTAAATAGTAGACACATTTTCTCCATCGGTTAACATTGAAGTGAACGAATCCAATAGCGGTAGTACACAGCCATGGCCCGATTTAGAAAATTCTTGACTATAGGCACAACTCGGGATGGGAGCCCCCTAACATTTCCAAAATTGATTGGGTAAAATTTCCAAAATTGACACAAAAAGAAAAAATCATGAATCATTGTGAAAGTACCATTTTACCAAGAATTGGCTATTTGAAGCGTAGAAGCCTAGAACATTATCAAATAACAAAAAGCAATACAACATATTAACTTCATCATTAAAACACCAATACAATGCAACCAGAAAAACTTATTAATCTATATAAATAAAACAGTTCCGTAACTGACTCATTCATTCACTGACTGACTGACTGACTGACATACAACGCACAGACCAGACCGCTGGACCTAAAGGGCTGAAATTTTGCATGGCGATTCTTCTAATAGTGTAGGGGTGCACTAAGAAAGATTTTTCAAAAATTCTTCTTAGATTTTTTTAAATTAAATTTTTAAGCTGTTTTTTAAACTTTTTTTACGTTTGCATTTAAAATAATACATTGAGGGTTATAAAATTTATATCACGAGAAAGATCATAAAAATTCCTTTAAAATGAGATCTTTTTCGAATCTTTACCTCCCTTTTCTGATTTTTGGTGAATTTTTAAAGATTAATTTTTAGAATTTAATTTATTAAATGCCGATCACGTGATTTCTTTTTCTGGTACATTAAATAAATTTATCGTCACGTGCATAACAACTAAATAGACAAAATAAATATTTTTTTTATTGCTAATGCTGCAGACGATTGGACATTATTTTGTCTATAAAAATATCAATTGCGATTTTTTTATAAATATATATATATTTTTGGCATTAATTGCATACATTGACCGTTATATTTAATTTGAACGTACTCCATAGCGAAGCGCGGGTTTTCAGCTAGTCCCTCATATACACTATAATACACATATGATGAACTATACATATAACTAAACATATGATGAACCAATCAATCAAATTTGAAAGGATATATAAAAAAAATTGCTATTATAAAAGGTAAAATTTTTTAAAAATTTAAATTCGGAATTTTTTCTTTTAAAATAAAAATTGCTCCTAGGCCCGGGCCTACTGGGCCTAATGGAAAATCAGGGCCTGTACACAGCTGCCTTAAATTGTAAATACTGAAAGATAGATTTGAATATGTTTGTTGTGATAAATAGTATAAAATAGAAAGATGTGTATATTTAGCACTTGGATGTATATAAGTACCTGTTTAGCTGAATATACCTATGTTTAGTTTTCAAAATAAAATTTTAATTTTACCGATATTATTGCTTTCATCCGTGTACATGAAAATTTTAAGTTTGAGATTTTTTGGTTTAGCTTATCTTCTCTTTGTTATTATCTCATGGATTTTTGCAGTTTTTAAACCAATAGGCAGGGTGTTATGACAATATTATTCACGCTGTCATACATTTGACTTTGTTTGCTTCAGGCGCTTCATCAGTTAACACCGCAAATCTTCAGTAACAGTGTTAAGTCATATAGAGAATTTTCCTCTCAGTATTTTTCTAATTTCAGATTAGGGAAGACCTATTTTAACGTAGGATTATGTTCCTCCATAACGGTCCTCCGGAGAGCAAAATTTCAGATGTCCTGCGTCGCGAGATATAATTTTGGCAGCGCGCCACACCCAGTCTCTATCGCTTGGACAAGCAGTAAACAGTTAAACAGAAAAGTACCAAAATGCGTCAAAATTTTGACATACATATATGTATATATATATACATACATACATATATATAGATACATATATACATAACACATACATACATATATACATACAAAAGAGGTAAGCAACGATAAGTAATTCTTCGTTAATAACCCGCGGTAGTTTCGTTAGAAGAGACTACCTGAAATTTTTTTTATTTCTATTCTCTGCATCTGAAAGTATATTTTTCAATGCAAAGCTAGTGTTTTTTAAAGGCCTTATTAATTTAATTTAATATTTAAAAAAAATTAATTTTGTCGTGATGATTAATCGACCACTAATATCAATAATTAAATGCCTAGTAAAAAATTAACTACTGAGATATTTAAAATTTTCAAACCTACGCGCTTTAAACGTCTACCTTCATAAGCGATAAAGAGAATTCTCGAAATATGTGTGTTGCCAAGCCGTGATTAAAAAAAACACTGAGAGAAAAAACTAAAATCCCGTGGCTCAACATTAGGACTGCATGATCTACGATCACAGCTGATGCACCGCCTTAACTGGGATTGAAAATACAGTGCCTCCACGTTTCCGCAGTGTCATCGAGGTCCAAGCCCATATATTCCCCCATGTCCGATCTCGGCCACTACTCCATACATAACCAGCACTGAGCGAACAAGTTGCTGCCCATCACTGCATAATAAACGAGCCTTCCATTCGCGGGAAACTATTAATAAACATTTAAGAGGCTGTTAACAGTGTTTACTGTTTCGACTTAGATACGTCACAGCCTCTCCCAAACCCTACGCACGCTTCGCACATCCATAATTGGCGGTAAAACGCGAAGAGAGTTCGTATTCTGTGAATGGGAATAAACCGCTTTCAAGAGCGTACGGTCTCTGCGGGAAGGTGTGGCAGGCGCCATGTTTTTCTTCCATAACCGATAAGTCCGACTTGTCTGATATTATCCGTGCTATTACCGTAAGATATGTACTTACAGACTTGATTATTTTTTCGTAAATTTGTGGATCATTAAATAAAATCGAATGAGATCGTTAATTTTTTTTTCGAACTCTTCATTACCAACATTTAGAGTTTGCATTACTCTTCTTCCCACTGCCCTACGGGAAGTAAAGTAGCTTTATAATAGCTTCATTTTCTTTCTCTTTTGTTCTGGAACTAGAACATGTTTTGCTTACAATTTTTATAATTTAAACGAAATACAATTGCATAAAAATTTATACTTTAAGTATTTATCGACCGGTGCGACTCTTGTGCTTGATCACAAAATAAATAAATATATAAACATACATACACTGCCCTCCAAAATTTAAGGTACAACATGTTTTTTATGTCTAATTTTAAAATGAATGAACAGAGAATCAAGAAATATTGACGAAATGTGCACTAAACAGCTCTTTATGAAATGCGACAAAGAAATTTACACAATTTACATAAGTTTCAGCAAAAAAAAGCACTCTTGGCAGAAAACTCCATTTTTGGAGAAAGCAGTAAATCATAGTTTTATGTGGAAAAATGTCATGGAAACATTAAAAAAAGGGTTTCTTATAAGGAATGTGTCCACCCTTAGCTGTAATGCATTGTCGGCACCGACTTCCCATGCTGCCAATGAAGTTGTAGAACACTGAAATGGGAGGCGAAGACCAGACATGGAGTAAACCTTATTCCAGCTCATGTAACGACCTTGGAGGAGGACATAAAGCAGCAACGTGTCTGCCAAGGTAGTACCAAACAGGCTCTATCGGATTCAGGTCTGGAGATCGAGCTGTCTATTCCATTCACTCTAAACCGTGAGCCTGAAGATAATCCTCTACAAGCACAGACCAGGGAGGTCTTGAATTATCATCCATTAGAATGAATCCGTTGCCAATAGCAGCGGCATATGGGCGGACATATTCATCAAGGATCTCGTCCCGATATCTTACACCAGTCAGAGTTCCTCTACGGAACACATGCAGGTCAGTGTGACCTCCAAAAGAGATTCCTCCCCAAACCATGATTTCAGCGCCTTTAAAACCGCGTCTTTCAGCGATGTTGGATTGGTTGTATCTGGTGCCTTGTTCCCTCCAGATCAGCAGACGCCCTGAATCGCTCTCTAATGTGAACCTGGACTCATCTATGAAGAGTACAGAAGCCCATTGCTGCCTGGTCCAGGAAACGTGTTCTCTTGCCCAACATAAACGGGACCTTCTCGGTCGTCGGTTAAGAGGGACACACACAACTGGTCGTCTTGCATACAGACCACTATTGTGAAGGCGTCTTCGCACCGTAGTAGCGGATATTCTTGTCCCTGAAGCGATAAAATGATCTGAAACAAGCTGAGGCACAGTAATGATTCTTCTTCGGATCGAAAGAGCCAGAAAGCGGTTTTCCTTAGGTGTTGTAACTCGTGGTCGTCCTGGAATATGTCTTCTAGACATAGAATCTTCTGATGCAAACTGATTCCACAGTCGTTGGACCACACTTCGAGACACATTGAGAAGTCTAGCAGCATCAGATTGTGGCAATCCCATTTCACTCTCCATTTGATCGCCCGCCACCTTAATGAATCAGAAAAAAAAGACTTCTCCGAGACATTGGTAGATTCTCCTGGGTACTGTCATCGAAATTGCCAACAAAAATTTAAAATAAACAATCATGTACAATACTTACACGCAAGGTCAGGAAAGTTTGATTTTTCCACATTTTCTCTTACTCTTATATAAGTGACAATTCTTTAAAATGAAAGTGGTGACCAAGGTTTTTTTTGCATAAGTTTTCTTAAAGTTCGATACTATCATTCATATACATAATGAATTTTATTGTTACTACCTTTATTTTAAGGGTGAGCTTCGAAAAACATACATATATATATATATATATATATATATATATATATATATATATATATATATATATATATATATATATATATATATATATATATATATGGTTCTATTGCTGTGGGGGATAACAGAAGATCACCTCTATCCGTTACGTTAAAGTTCTTTCGTATCCGACTGAAACCTGGTTTTACCGAATAAGAAATAGGAAATGCCATAAAAAACAATGCTGCTTTATTTCAAAGGTGTGGAAATGTTTTTGATATTTTACTCTTCATCCGAAAATGGTGTTTTTCGTGACTGAAAGTAACTTCGGCTGCCATGTCACTCTTCAGTTCTGTGAGCTCTTCATTCAAAGAAATATCAACGTCAGCAGCATTTACAGCAAAAAGATCAGCTACCCAGGGTGGAGTATCCATGTACAGCAGATCAGGGCCCGATTTAGAAAATTCTTGACTATAGGCACAACTCGGGATGGGGGCCCCTAACACTGATGTGGGGGTAAAATTTTCAAAATTGAAACACAAACAAAATTAATCATGAATCATTGTGAAAGTACCCTTTTACCAAGAATTGGGTATTTGAAGCGTAGAAGCCTAGAACATTATCAAATAACAAAAAGCAATACAACATATTAACTTCATCATTAAAACACCAATACAATGCAACCAGAAAAACTTATTAATCCCTTATATACACTATAACACACATATGATGAACTATACATATAACTAAACATATGATGAACCAATCAATCAATCAAACTTGAAAGGATTTCTAAAAAAACTTGCTATTAAAAAAGGTAAAATAAAAAAATTTGAATTCGGAATTTTTTTTTCTTTTTAAAATTAAAATTTTTTGGGGGCCCCTAGGCCCGGGCCTACCGAGAGTAATGGAAAATCAGGGCCTGCAGCAGATCAAAGAAACAAATTTCCATATCATGATAAAGCGGTTTCAAATTATCCACATTTGCAAAGGTGAATTCATCAACTTTCAGTTCATCACTGTTACCAAAGTGGCAAACTGGGCGAATTGAACATATGTATGATACCCTATGCTGCACTTTGCTTCTCTATGTGGCTCCCAAATATTGTGCCGTACCCCCACCCCACCCTATCCCCTGGAGTATCCTAATGCCCCTGGTTGAGAACCGCTGGTCTAAGCAACGAATAAATTTGAGAACCGTTTGTAAAAATATGCAAAAATATATCAAAAGAATCAACCATAATATATTCTAAATTCTATGGCCGATTGGCGATGGTACTACTCTTCGGAACTAGTCCGTGGGTTCGAATCGCGTGATTGTTGCGTTCGAAATCGGCTTTACATTTTTAGGCCTCAGGTACGATAGGAGCGATTAGCGATGGGTAGTGAATGGGGCTACCGTACGAACTACAGCAGGCATTTATCACCATGCCATCAAATTGTGGGATTGTGAGGTTACTCGCATTGAGTGAAAGTTCATTCGCTGTAAGAAGGTCTTTGAGACGTGTGCTTAAAAGGCGGTTTGGGGTACATCCTATTAATCTGCTCAGATATTGTGACGGGGAATATAACCGTTTCCTAAGCTCAAGGAAAAAGATCCTGGACGATTTTTTGATATCAGAAAGTCGATTGGAAATTTCATTTCATTTTGACTACACTGAAACCAAATTTAGAGAAAAAAAAAGTTCCAATCTGAAGAGCCAAGTTTCTGCTGAACAACGTCTTGTTGTTACCCTAAGTGACTTAATATAAGTAATGTAAATTGTTTAATTAACATTTTTTTAAAAAATGATATAAAAAAGATGAAGTAAAAACGAGGTATACATTTCAATTACAATTTTATTGATAATAAAACACATTAAATAAGAATAAAAAGTAATGATGTAAGGTACAAGTTTATTATTACAAAAAAAGTATGTATGAAAAAAATAAATGATAGTGAAGTTACTCCAGTATGAATCACGTTTAGGAATTATCATTCATGCAAGAGGAATTGCCAGAATAGTTTCGCCATTTTTGTTGTCCAAGTCCATATTCCAAATACGAGCAGCTTCTAATTGTTCTTCAGTTTCGCGTTGAAAGCTACCAATTCGATCCTTGAATCAGTGGTTTCGATTTTCCTCGTTGGTTTCATGAATGCGTGGATTATGAGAAATATTGCCTAGTTATAAGGATACTGTGTGAAAGTTGATTGAAATGTATTAAACCTTACGTACCCTGAGGATTCTTCTTGAGGATGATGATTTCATTGCGTGTTTTCATGTTGACGTCTCTCCAGATGCTCCAAAACTATATTTTGAATTTTTGTGCGAAGGCGAAGTTTTTCTGTTTGGCTGAGGGGCTCAATCATAGGAAGTAAACTTAAAAAAAAGTAGTAATCGTCACTTTTAGATACTTCCTGACGTATGGATAAGATGGCTTCAAGTTTTCTATCCTCCATTTTCAAAATTTTGTCTTCATCATCGATGTTCAAATTGTTGGGTTTTGCTCTCTTATTTTGTGGTTCATAACCTGCATGCTTTTTTGGTGCGTGTTTAGTAATTGGAGGGACAGCTGGCATTGATGACGCAGCTGACTCATTATCACTTTCAACACAATCTTGTATACTATCAGTTTCTGTTTCATTGCTTCCTCCGATGTTGCCGTAAGTTGTACCGGGCGACATAATATCAAGTAAGAAAGTGAGAGATTCGAAGAATTTCCAATTCGGTTTCGCTGATCCACCACTTTTTGAAACTGGCATGTTTTTAATTGACCTCCGAAAATTGTCTTTCAAATTCTTCCATTTTTTCTTCGCTTCTTCTCCTGAAAGCAAACCAAAAATAATGTTGTTACGTTATTATTACGAACAAAAGTAATAAATTGAAACGAAAATTATTTTTGAAAAATGAATATGAAAATTTGTACGGCGAGTAGAGATTTGAACCTACGATCTTCACAAGGCGAGAGTGGTGCTGTACCACTTGAAGTGGAAGACCACAGATCTGATTCAATCCTCTAACCTCAGACAACTCTCTTTTATTGAGTTGTCTGCGGTTAAAGCAGTGGTTCTCAACCTTTTTGATAGTCAACAATCCCTTGAATCTGAAAATAAGCTCTCGCAACCCGTTGAAAAAATTTTCTATTTTTTATTTAGAAAAAGATATTTATTGTAAGATTTATTTCATTTATTTATTGCATAAAAAAATTAATACATTTACAATACATACTATATTATTACATACGAAACAATATCTACATTTTGAATGGCTACTTTGTTGTTTTTTCATAATTATCCTTTTAAAACAGGGCTCTTTTTTTAAAGAGCCACACATAAGTCATCAGATGCATTTAAGCGATTTCTGGCTTTTGTTTTGATGTGCAAAAGTGACGAAAAACTTATTTCACAAAGGTAAGTGGTGGCAAATGGCAAAAGTATCTCTAATGCTGCTTTTGACATTTCTGGATAAAGTTCTAATTGCGTATACCAGAATTGCTCCAAGTCCTGTTTTTCAAATTCCAATTCAATACGTGCATTAACTCGTACTGCGATAAGATCGTCTTTTATAAAACATTGTCGTCCATTGAATTTAGGTCAAACAAAAATGGATCAATCTATTAATTTTGCTTATATTTCCCGTGGAAAAGAATCCATCAAATTATTCACTCAGTTGGTAATTTTCTTTTAGAACCAGGGTTCAAATCCTACTCGCCGTAACTTTTGTAATCATTTTTCAAAAATATTTTTCATTTGAAAATAGAAACTAAAAATATTAGTGTATTTAAAAAATAATTAAAAATTAATAGCAACTTGATATTAAAATAAAAATAAACGAAATACAGTAACCACCGCTTATAGTGATCAGTGGTTATAAGAATCAACCGTTTATAATAATCAATATCGCGAAAACAAAAACCAATGTATTATTTCCATGTTAAAATTTTCGCTTTAAAGAATCAATCCACCGGTTTTAAGAATCAGTTGACACTCTTCGATTTCCTTTAATTTTTCCAAAAAAAGCCACTTAAACCCTCAAAAAGCTCGAATTACTTTCTTTCTTTTTTTTAAAAGAAAGATTGATAAGATGGGATGGAATATAGTCGCAAAATTCATCCCTTTCTTTGTTAGACATAACATAATAGTTTCTCCTTAAACGCTTTAGCACAACACTGTCCTATTAGCTTGACCCGGGGGCATCTTTACCCGTCCGGGTCCGATTTCACTTTTCTCCACTGACAAACAAAAATAGGGATTCTTTTTCCCACCTCCCACATCCTGGTCGTGGCTTCCTGGACCCTGAAACACATAAATCTTCGGCGAAGGTCCACTATCACTTAGGCAAACGTGACATTAGTAGATTCAGCACGTTAACAAATCGTAAAACGTAAGCTAGAAGGTGAATCTTCGTCTGAGACTATTAGTATTGAAAGAGGCATAAACAGACTCCTGAAAACTTCATTACGTCAAACTACCATAGAAAATTTGTTCTTGCTCCATTCTTGTAGTTGAAATGTTAAAACTGTTAAGCAGGTATGTTGTAACAAATATTGGATTTTTTCTTCACTTACTATAATCATGTGTATCTAGTTATAGGTCTAGAAATTAAGTTGTATTTTTAAAATTATAAAAAATAATTTTACTAAAAGATAATTAACGTAAATTAAAGAGTATTTTATGGTAAATTATCTAATATATGTATATATAGGTGTGTGTGTGTCTGTCCAAAAACCTAAATTTCAGCTATAAGAATCAACCGCTTATAAGAATCAAAAACGGTAATAACAAACGTGATTTTTATAAGCGGAAATCACTGTACTTATGAAAAAGATGCGTAGAGCTAATTATGTAATCCAATTGGATTCCCATAAAATAGGTACCTAATTATTATCATCTGATTTTGTTTCAGATATCTGGCGACTGGAGCTTCATTTCGACATTTGGCCATTTTCTTTTCGATGGGAAGAATTACTGTGAGCCATATAGTGTTTCAGACATGCCAACGTATATGGAAACTATGGGAATTTAGTCACACAGAGTAAAAATAATGGCAGCAGAGTAGTAACAAAACTTTTAATAGGACTAAGATACATTTTCACAAAACATAACAGAGAAACGACTTACAGTGAATAACATTATTCTCCTTCTACTTTCGCTCACAGAGCGTTACCGTACAGGTGAAAAAAGGATGGCGTCATAATTAACATGTGTGCGCACGCATGCCGTAAGGAGAGAAAATGAACGTTGTTTTCCAACAGAAACACTTCGTACATGAATTTTTACCTCAACCATCCAAACACCAGCTACAAAGTGCCACAGAAAATTTTTATCAAGTGTGGGTTTTCCAAATTGTTTTAGAGCAATCGACGGAAAGCATTATGGCCTGAAATACCCGAGTCAATTTAATTACCGTCATTATTTTTCTATTGTACTAATGGTTGTTGCGGATGCTGATAAAAAATGTTTAGTTGTGGAAGTTGGAGGTAGAGGAAAACAAAGCGATAAAGGTACTTTTTCATTATCTCACTTGTATAAAAAAACTGGAGGCAAATGAGTTCAATGTTCCCCCTGATCAGTACCTCACTGGTACAAATAGGGATGCGACATCGATGTCGATGTTTTCAAAACATCGATTTATTGAAGCCGATGTTTTTTTAACATCGATGTTTTGTGCTCGATGTTTTACGTTGTCTCGATGTTTTTTTTTTAATGAAAAAGTACCGTAAATAAAAAAATTTTCTACGTAGCATAATTTTCACACTCAGTAAATGTAAGTCTGAATTCTGAAAAGGACGAATACAAAAGGGGGAACGATTCCTTAGCAAACAGACAAATGGCAATTAACAACCAATGAACCAATCAAAGTGCTTGGAATGTTCCTGACACTCCAGAACTTTCCACGGGGTTTTATTTTACAAATAGTATATACACGAGTGCATCCATTTAAGTTTTTGTTTTGTTCTGGTTTTATATAAGTTGACGTTAATGTTATTAGTAAGATGCCTCTCAAAAGTACCGTTTGGAAATATTTTTACAAAACCTCTGACAAATTGGTGAAATGCAATATTTGCCTTAAGTCCCTCAAAATTTTTGGCAATACCATGAATTTATCTGGACATTTGAAGGCAAAACATGGCGGTATTTACAACGAGAATTTTGAGTCATCAATGTAGCCCAAAGCAATCAAGTTTTTGTCATTTGTGTCTGCCCAATCAGAAAGTAAAATTAAATCAACCCTCCCCCCACTACTAACGGAAGTAACATTAATGTTAAAGATTGCTAAACCAGTTTGAAAAAATGAATGTTCTAAAACATCGATGTTTAAAAACATCGATGGTTTTTGGGCGATGTTTTATTAGCATCGATGTTTTAATATTGAATATCGATGTTTCAAATCATCGATGTTTTGTTATCGATGTCGCATTACTAGGTACAAACACAAAAGAGCCTAATATCTTAATAGCAGATGAAGCTTTTCCCTTAAAAACATATCTAATGAGACCTTATCCAGGTGCACAATTGACAGATGAAAAAGAACTTTTCAACACTAGACTATCACGAGCCAGAAAGACAATTGAATGCGCTTTCGGAATACTTTGTGCTAAATGGTGTTTATTATTAAAAGATATGGAAATAACTACCACCCACAAAGCAGCTACTTTAGTACTGGCTGCCTGTGTACTTCACAAGATTGTTTGGGTGAAAAATGGTTTGAAAGACCCTTATTATAGAAACATCACGAATCAAATGGAACACGATCCTCGTCATTCCGTTCAAAAAGTAACTCCAGATGAATTCAGAAACTCAACATCTTTAGCTAAAGATATACGAGAGAAATTTGTGAGTTTTTTAATCAAAATAACATTTCTTGATTCTGTAAGCTTGAATTAAAATAAAATTGTTCTTAATTCTATTCAAAATAATTTGCCGTAATATTATATATGTTTAAATTCGAACAAATTATTTGTACTTACCGGAGATGTCCATAGAAGATGCTATTTTATCCCACAGCTTCTTAGTTTTAGTTGTATTTTTAAAATCTTTATCTCTGTCATCCCATAGAGATGGATATCCTTGCACGAAAGTAATAAATCTTTCATAATCTTCATTCGAAAATTTTTTCATATTTAAAACTAAATTAATGGCTGGAGAGTGAAGGGGGACGTTCAACACCAACTGAGCGATGGGCAAAAATATTTGTCAGGGTCGAGAGATGAGCGATCGCTCTGGATTTCCGCGAATGCCGAATCTCTTCTACCGTAGCCACTGCTACAATGCAAAGTCTTGACGTCAGTGATCGCTTGCCGCTCGAGACGACGCTCACCGCTCCTACCGTAGCCTCGACCGAAGTCTCGATTAGATAGCCGCGCGTTGGAAAAGACGACCGGGGTGCCGACTATCTTTCGACTAAATTTTGCTGTATCACTCTTCATTCCATGGACCAGCGCCCGCTCTAGCTGTTACGTCGCCCCGGACAAAAAGACAAATTCCCGCCCCTTAAGAATATATATATGTATTTTAAATAAAGGTAGCTATTTTTATTTTCAATAATAATAAAATAATTTTATTTAAATTTTAATAAAATGTTATGTTTCTTTCTAAATATATGCTAACATAACATGATAATCAAGCAGTACAAAACAGTAGAAATTAATTAAGAAATATCTGTACCTAGCCACAAATTGTTAACCATATAATTTCTTACATTTTTAAATGCTATTAAAAATATGTATTATTGCAGAAACAATCAAAATGTCATTATTTTGAAAATAACACAAGGTACAATCAACTACGCTAAAATCACAAAAAAAACTTTTTTTTCTTGCTTTCAGTTCTGCAAACTTTTTTATTACATCTTTTAAATTTACTTGATCAGAAATTTCATGCTCAATTGCCAAAATGACCAAACCATTAAGACGATTTTATGTAGTAGTCGAACGTAAAAAGTTCTTAATTAATTTTAACTTGGAGAAACTTCTTTCGCCACTTGCTACAGCAATATTCTTAAATCAATAGTAAGGTTTGGGGCAAAATTTAACTTTGTAATTAAGCTCAGTACATTGTTTAGGCTTTCTTTTCTGCCCAAAAGCTCAGATACTGCTAAAATTTCCTCTGCTAATTCTACCACATTTATGTCAACAGAATCACCATCAGTTAAAATACATTCTAAATTCTTACAGTGTTTTAGTGACATTTCTTTGGACATGGTATTTAAATCGAATATATTATGCAAGAATTGAAAATAGTTACTGTGATTACTAAGTTTTTCAAATCTAGCTTCTAGTGCATTTAGTACTTGATCGATTGTAAAATAAAAAATTAAAAAATTCAGGTAGTCTCTTCTAAGGAAACTTCCACGGGTTATTTAAGTGGGATTATTTATCGTTACTTACCTCTTTTGTATGTATATATGTATGTATTATGTATACTATATTATGTATATATGTATGTATCTATATATATGTACGTATGTATATATATACGTACATATATGTATGTCAAAATTTTGACACACTTTTGGTATTTCTCTGTTATCCAAGCGATACAGAGTGGGTTTGGCACGGTGCCAAAATTATAACTCGCGAGGCCGGATGGACGGACAGTTTTAGCGTCTGAAATTTTCCTTTCCGGAGGACCGTTATGGAGGAACGTAATCCTACGTTAAAAATCTATTTTATATATATATATATATATATATATATATATATATATATATATATATATATATATACTTTTTTTTTTTTTTTGGGGGGGGGGGGATCTTTGATGGGTTCATCTCGTGCTTCGTAAGAGAAATTCCTTTTTCTTCTTCTAACGCGGTGTCGTGTTATTCTTGATCCAAAATTAGCCTCCACATCAATTTCGATAGCAAGTTCTTTTGCATCAATAATAGTTTCATCGAAGGACGAATCCGATCGAAGATTCTTGAAAAATATTTTACAGTTTTGTAAAAGATCAATCGCAGTGGCTAGATCAAAATCTTTTGTTTGCATCAACTTGCTTATTGGATTAATGGAATTTAGTACTTTATGCCGAATAACTAATGAACTTAAAAACTTAAATTGTTTGATACAATTTAATAAACCCGAGGCCTCGTCTCTTATCAAATTATCAATTTCTTGGTTTTCGTAAATGTCGTCTCTTATCAAATTATCAATTTCTTGGTTTTCGTAAATGTCGTCTCTTATCAAATTATCAATTTCTTGGTTTTCGTAAATGTCGTCTCTTATCAAATTATCAATTTCTTGGTTTTCGTAAATGTCGTCTCTTATCAAATTATCAATTTCTTGGTTTTCGTAAATGCTTAGTAAGGCGTCGTATACATCTCCCAAATGGAATCTCAAAGGCTTTAAGGCCTCTATCCTACTCTCCCATCTAGTGTCACTCAATGGTTTCAAAGTTAAACCTTGAACATGTTTTAAAAGTATTGCCCACCGAAAAGTAGATGCCGAAAAAAATAAATGTATTTTTTGGACCATGTTGAAGAAATTAGCGGCTTCCAAGATGGCTTTTGCCATATCATTAACAACAATATTGAGACAGTGGCTACTACACGGAACATAGAATGCTCGCGAATTATATTGTTTAATTCTAGATTGCACTCCTGCTTTATCGCCCCTCATATTGGACCCTTTGTCGTATCCCTGCGCTCTGATAACCTGCAAATTTCAACCCAAGTCATTAAGTCCTCCAATTATAATATCAGACATTTGTTCTCCTGAGGATCTTTCGACTGGTAAGAAGCCTAAAAAGCTTTCATTAATTTTAATTTCAACATCAGCGTCAAATTTATTGACTGAAACATAACTGATTACAAGAATCATTTGCTCTGTACCTTACTAATGTCAGGAGTACAGTCTAAAATTATGGAAAAATATTTGGATTTTTTTTTTATTTCATCAATAATATGAGATTTTACACTGATGCAACAGATCTATTATCTCGTCTATATATATAAAACAATTCCGCACTGACTGACTGACATACAACGCACAGACCAAACCGCTGGACCTAAAGGGCTGAAATTTTGCATGGCGATTCTTCTTATAGTGTAGGGGTGCACTAAGAAATATTTTTGAAAAATTCTTCTTAGATTTTTTAAAATTAAATTTTTAAGCTGTTTTAGTAACTTCTTTTAAGTTTGCATTTAAAATAATAATTTGAGGGTTATAAAATTTATATCACGAGAAAATATACATCACATAAAAATTTCTTTAAAATGAAATGTTTTTCGAATCTTTACTTCCCTTTTCTGATTTTTGGTAAATTTTTAAAGATTAATTTTTAGAATTTAATTTATTAAATGCTGATCACGTGATTTCTTTTTCTGGTACTTTAAATAAATTTATCGTCACGTGCCAACTAAATAGACAAAAAAAAATATTTTTTTTCTTGCTAATGCGGCAGACGATTGGACATTATCCAAAAAAATATTAAAATACAGTAAAAGATCTGTTCCTCAAACTGTACTATATCAACTGTACTATATTCTTTAGTATGTCCTATTAGATTTAATTTGAATATTTTCTTCTACATTATTTTTTTTATAAAAATATCTCTTACGATTTTTTTATAAATATATTTTTTGGGTTTTTTTACATCAATTGTATACATTGATCGTCGTATTTATTATAAATATATATTTATTTATTTTATTTATTTGTTTATTTTTTGTCATTAATTGCATACATTGACCGTTGTATTTAATTTAAATGTACTCCGTAGCGAAGTGCGGGTTTTCAGCTAGTTTTGTATATTTTTCCCGAGATAGTGAGCTTTAGGGCCTGTTCACATAGGAGTCCGTTGCATTGCGTTAAGGAAAAGATGACCTTGAGACGAAAATAAACCAATCATAGGCCTCCAAACGATTAGCAATGAAATTTTTAACGCCTATGATTGGTTTATTTTCGTCTCAACGTCATCTTTACCTTAACGCAACGCAACGACCTGCTATGTGAACAGGCCCTAAGTCTTTTGTTTTGAGCACTCTATGAACGTGCCCTTCCATAATGGGATCAAATTCAGATAGTGTTGCGGATTGGTTGTAGATGAGGTGCTTAGCGTTAAAAAGGAAACTGAGATAAAATTATGAAAAGTTATATTTGCAAAAAATATTTTCAAAATTAAGTATTGAGTTTGCGTTAACGTAGTAAAAGGTTGCGGTGACAAAGGAAGACGCTCCGTGTGGAGCGGTGCGTAAGTTGCGTCTAGAGACAAAGGGGTCTGCTAGTGAAGTGTTCTAACGCAGCGGTTCTCAACTTGGGGGGGGGGGGGGGCGTAGAAGAATTTCAAGGGAGGCGTGATTAAAAAAGTAAAATAAAAAGTAAAACTAACTGTAATTTACTGTACTCAATTTTGCGGTCACAATGTAATGATAACATATTTTCGACATACGAACACGAATACGATAATTGTCGTAATTGTAAAACCACTATAATTGTCGCACGTCTGGACGTTGAAAGTGACCTGAGGTGTGCTTTGTAACAGTTACAACCTAATATTCAAAAACTTGTCAAGGACAAACATTGTGAGCCCTCTCATTAATGTTGTGAAAGTGACTTTTATTACATGCCAACCTCATCTAGATCCTTGATTACCTCAAATATATTTGATCTGTATTTAATTCTTTGATTTCATATGTTCTAATAATGATATGGTCCAAATTAAGATATGTGTAGTAGTATTAAATTTTTTGTATGAAATTATCAATTCTATATTTTCATTTAATAACCGGCTTCAGTTTCAAATTCCGATCGTACTATATGCATTGATCACATATGGTGGTAGTGGTAGTAATGGTGGTGGTGGTGGTGGTGGGGGTGGGGGAGGCGTGACCTCACATCACTGTTCAAAGGGGGGCGCAGAGCCTGAAAGGTTGAGAACCCCTGTTCTAACGGACGGAGCTCAAGTTCAATGACCGGAGCTGGAGATAAGAGTCAGCGAACGCCTCCTTCTGGAAGCACAGAGGGGTGTGGGTGGAACAGATAGCAATTCAACTATTTTTAAGAAATTACCTTTATTATACTCAAACAACTTGTCGCTTGTACCTTGAAACGCCAGACAACTTTTACCAAGTATTTTAGTAACTGCTACGATTCTTAGAAGCACCTCGTTCCAATGATTTGTTTCGGCATTGATAATTCTTTGAGAGGCCGCATCTATAGTTTTACAACACTTTTACCTTTGGTTCATTTCTAAGCATGATTTTTGGGCCTGAATATGATTTTTGGAAATTTCATGCTCTTTTAAAGATTTGCCGAGGTTCTTCCAACTTTTAAAACCCTCCTTTGAAACAGAACTAACTATACAGCCGAAAATTTTGCAACAGAAGCAGTAAACGCAGTTTTGTGAAAGAGAGTACACTAGCCAGTCTCGTAAAACTTGCTATCCATTGTTTAAAATTCGTGTATAATAATTTGCGCTAAAATGTCGACCAGTGTCACTGGAAGGAAATTTGTAATTATGCAATGGTTTGGGTGGACCTTGTCTTACTTAAAAACTTCTTTCGTCGTCTCCTAAAATTATTGGCCACAAAGCTGAATCTGTACTCAAAGTTTGTAGAACTCTTTCTGGGGGTGTCACGTTGGTGTCAATTTTTTCAGTGCTTTCATCTGGTGATGATAGTGTCAGAGTGTCGTCAGTTCCAATTGATTTAGAAACTTCGTCCCTTTGTTTGTCACCATCATCCTCTAACGATTACGCATTTTCGTTAACAACCGGACTTGATGTTGGACTGAATGTTGAAAGCAGAAGACAGTACACCTATAATTGCCGAAATATTTCTTCTCCATTGTGTCACCACGAAGATTATGGTGTACATTGTGTAAAGTCGAACCTCCGTATCCCCGAGAATGTCCAGTGAGCATCATATGATCTCTCAACCAACTGAACTGGGTGCTCCGAAAGTTTGATGCACACGTGCCTCCGAATACATAATATTATTTTCAAAATCATTTCCGTTATTGCTTAGTCTCTTTGCGTCACTGCTGAATCATTTCCAAAAAAAAAAAGAAAAAAATGCTTAAAAACAAAACAAGGAAAACCGTGCTTTCATCTCCAAACTCAGCAACATTTGCCCAGATTTAAGTTCCTCCTGATTCCATTTTTGGGAGAAACGAAAGAAACGAGACTGGAGATTTGCCTGGCTTTGAAAGATGCGTAGCACGTCCTGTGTTTCACTTGATCCGGAATAAAATATTTATTCGGAAGGATCAGAAACCATGCTGCTGTTCATGGTTTCTGATTCTCCCAGGGAACAAACGGCACACCGAACGCTGAGAGCTCTCGATTTTGTGCATTTCAATCAATAAAAGTTAACATCAGTAAACATCAGTAAAATTTTTATTCCAAGCGCATTGTGTTTCACCGGGATATTCTTCGACTGTAGTTTTTTAAGAGTTACGAATAATGCTTGGGCAGAAATGTAAATGAACCGTCTGTGAAGACAGCTGCGCGTACTTGAAGGTCTCGAATCAAATGGATGGTTATTTGCCTTTGGCATAAAACACTGGCTGAAACACAGGCATAAAACACAGTTTGACTTTTCAAAATGACGTAAAAGCAGGCAAGCAAAATTACTATAGTTTGTCGGGGTGTTTCTTTAAAGTTTAAACTACATATCAAAATTTTTGTTTAAATCATCAAGCAACTAAGTACAATTTCATGCTTTTTAAAAATAATAATGATTCAGCGTAAGATATCGAAAAGAGGCAGAAAAAGACATGAATATCATATTAAATGGCATTTTCTATTGTTGTGTTCACAAAAACACAATTTATTTGTCTATTTCAAATATTTAATTAAAATAAAACAATTCATACATTTATGTATCGGAATAATATAGTTCAGGTACCTAATACCTCAATCTTAAAAGAAAAATCGACCACGAGTCCCTGACTCAGCTAACATCAACAATTGCTCCAAACAAACCCTTCGCTACGGTTACCGTTAATTTATCAAAGTTGCAATTGCAGTCTAATATATATATATATAAAAGTGACTACACTATTATCCAGTTAGAATGCCAAAGATTTTGCTGAACGGCAGAATATAACCTCTTGTATATCTCCCACTTTGTGACGCCTGTTTCCCAAGCCTTATTCGATTTACCTTACTCTTGACTCTCTTGAATACCTGGTTGTTGGTTAATCACCGAATTATTGAGATCGGTCATTGAATTCTAAAAGTTAATGTCTTTGGATCTTCAGTCCAAACTGTATTGTTTGTAATGGCCGTCCGTAGAATTTAAATTAATGTAAAATTTTGTTATCTCAAGCACATAGAATATGACTATGCTCTCCTTATTGGGCATAATCAGCGAGAAGTTCTGCTTGTTAGCAAAAAATAAATAAATAAATAAATAATAAGGTTTTCAGTTTGAACGGAGTAATTATGTTTGGAAAAATATTTCTTTTACTAACAGCTTCGTACGGTATTGCTCGGTCATATCTGCAGCATTCGCTGTACACAGCGCGCACGCGATACGCGGCTGGATACTCTGTCACCGATGTGGAATTTCAGCCTCACAGCCCGAAAAGCCATTAGATAAAAAGCAGAGAGGGGACTTTAAAACCGCAGACCTGTTCGAACGGTTTCACCGCTCAGGAATTTCTGCCCCCTGCAGGAGTCGAGCGAATTACAATCGAAACAGCTGATCTTTAAGCATGTGAAGAAGCAGATGAACAATGCCTGGATCCTGACTGTCTGCGAGTTTGACATTATAAGATAAGAGGAACTCCGCCCCCTGACGAAGTCGATGTAGGATATACCGATATTGTATCGATATGCGAATGATCGTCGTATTGCACCCGAGACCCCCAGGAGGGCCAATAGGAAGAGAGTTTTCAGGAGCGCGGAGATTAAAATGTCCCGCCAGGGGAAGAACTGATAAAAAAAGGATACAAGAGATTTTTGAGGGGTCTCGCTTAGCGTCTCCGTTTTTCTATGAGCTCTTCTAGTTTCTGCTAAAGAGTCTCCAGGTTTCTTTCTTAGAGAGAGAGCAGAGATTAATCTTCTTCGATTCTCTTGGAGCTTTGATCTTGAGAGACTGTGTGTAGTGAGCCGCTTGCTGCTCTGTGGTGACTTTCGGGGTTTAAAATTAGAATAACCCGGTTGTGACAGGAGAGAGATTCTCCGCTCGGAAATCACGAGACATCGGTCCTAAGTAGCAGAGCCTGCGCTTAGATAGCCAGAGAGCTAATAGCTCTATTTCCGGATAGTTCAAGAATTCGAGCCTGAATCCCCGAGGACGACCTGCAGTGGCGGTGCATCGAGACTTCTGTAAGGACTATTCCTAAATTGTGTGTGCGGACTCAAGTGACGACCATCTGTGTACATTTTAAGTTCCTATGATCACGACCTAATCGTGTGCATATAATCAAGAACACTCCAATAAAGAGAGACATCAATGTAATTCTATGCTGATTAGTTGGCTGTTAAATTCTTTCACGTAACCTGTGATACGCTACCTAGAGTGTCGGCTTAGACACCAAGTCACAGGTAAACGTTACACCAAGGAATGAGATTTGTAGCTGCTTTGGTCGCGAGTTTGGACTTCCTCAGAGCTTCATCCCTTTCGGTTTTCATGGGCGGCGTGAACTAGGTCTTCGGTGGCTGATTCTGGTAACTATCGCGATTACACGATGCATATCCATTTAAAAAATCCTGAACGAGTAAAAAAAAAAAAATTCAAATAGATCCTTTCTCGGTCGAAATTCGCCCGCGGTCTTCTACAGCTTAGTTTCGGCGGTTTTCCGATTTTCAGATCCTCTTACCACAAAGCTAATGATGTTAGAGTGGAGTATCTGAGCAAGAAAGAAGCTTTAATATCCGATAATCGAGATAATAGTTTTCACAGATAGGTGCTAAATGGAATAATAATAGAGGGAAAAAATGAAATGTTCTTTTGGAGAAAGAAGAAACAGTAAGCTCTAAAAAGGGGGTAAATTAACTACCGTATTTTTCGGACCATAAGACGCAACTTTTTACATAAAAAAATCTACTTAAAATTTGGATTGCGTCTTATGGTACAATGGTAACATTTAAATAAAATGGATAATTTTTTATATTGTGACGTCACGTATGTATTGTGCGGTTCTCACGACCTGCGAAGAGCCCTTCCACAGCTGCAGGATTAAAAAACACAGTCTAACATTCCTGGTTCCTGCGAGAAAGTCCCTTGTCTTCATCTTTGCCGGCAAAATCTGTAGTCTGCCGCCCTTTCTCTCATAAAAATGTCCGTCCAGGTCGTCAGTCAGAGTATAATCCGAAGGTCCCGGGTTCGAAAGCAGCCGCCGTCGGGATACAAGAACATCGTTTATTTTAATTTGCTCTGCATGCGAGCTGTATGCAAATTTATCTATTATTTATTTCAGTTCCGGTTCCAGAGGTTTCTGGAATAATCCTCACACTTTCGGTGGGAATGTCGGGAACGTTCCGGAGGTGTATTTAAGGTGATGTTCCCCGCAATCTGGTCAATAAAATATGTTCTGATCTATGCTTCATGTCATTTCCGTATTCCCCGAAATCATCGTGATAATATAGTGAGAGACTTGGTGTTTTGGGGGGAGATCCTCATGTAACATTCAGCTAGGCAGACGTGTTTTTTGAAGCTCCTGTTTTTGAGACCATGTGTCTGGGAGCGGACGCTGTGAAATCTGCACTAAGTTAACCGAATAAGTTTTACCTGTAAAATGTTAATTTTATTTTTTTGTAAATAAATTTCCTTGTTAAGTTTCTGTTGTAAGAATTGGCCTTTCATTATCATTAAGACTCTGTCTTTCTTGGTCATGAATTCAGTAATAGTAATTTTTAAAAAAAAGCCTCAGAGATTAGCCTTAATGACCGGTGATGCCACAATATATATTACATATATTTTATATTATTTATATTTATGTTTAATTATGTATTTTTAAAATCTTTATTAAGAAATTGAAAATATCTTTATATACCTAACAAAATACAAAATATTCTTTTCTAAAAATCCACCCATAAATCAGAGGTGCGTCTTATGGTCTGAAAAATCTGTATACTTAAGTTTCTAAGCCGATTCTTTGGGCAGTCCGGGAGAGAAAACTACTGCATCAATTTACTTCATTTTGGTTTTAAACGAAATATTTTAATTTATAGATGTGTCAAATTTGGGTTTTGTAACCGCAATTTCTATTAATGAGCGATAATTTACAATTAAAAATTGCTTTCCACGCATGCTCAGTGACATGTTTAAATCTGGCTTTAGATAAACTTACTAAGCACCAGGCCGCATAAACACGTGAATTTGTTTATTCATAGAAATCTCACTAGCTCTCTCGATGCCATTTTTATTTTTAATTATGTTTGTGACATATAGAATTAAACCTGACCGAAATTGTTTATTTCGCGCTTTTGAGTGACCAGGTTTCTTTTTTTAGGAGGTTCAATAGTAATTTTTTAAAGTTTATATCTCAATTCTTAATATTATGATTTTCAAGATTTGGCCATGATATGTTGAGTATAAATTGTGTATTTTACGTTTGTTTATTATCCAGCCGTCATGTTTTGAAGGGTTCCAAATAGTACGGTATTTAAAACTATAATGAATGAAAAAAAAGTTGTAGTTTCTAACTCGACAGATACTTTGTCTGTTACGACATTCTCTTAACCATACCGCGAATTTGTCGGCTTTCTCTTAGTATTATGGGAGCACCCTATATATAATAGGTGGGCCAATATAGCTCCCTAACCTCAGTCTTGTCCTTAGACAAGCGGGTATCGAACCCACAACCTGGCGATGAAGGCACTCAGAGAAAACCCGAATTTATTAAACTTGATAGAGTCTAAAACTTCAAAAAAATAGACATAGAAATATATATTATCTATATACAAGGTGCGCCCATAAAGTAACCGGACAATTTTTTATAAATAAGAAAAATATTATTCACCTTCAAGTAAATTTATCTCCTTGAAAATAATCGCCAAAGGAGTCTATACAATTTTTCCAACGTTTCTTCAAGTCATCGAAACAGTGTTTATAGGCGTTGGAACTAACCGTTCGCAAAATGCGCGTAACATTTGATTTAAAATCCGAGACGTTTTCAAATCTCTGTCCTTTTGGAAGGAACTGTTTGATTCTGGGCAATGGTTTCTTTTACAGGATAATGCTAGGCCCCCTACAGCAATTTCTGTACAACAATATCTTGCTAAGCATTCCATTACAGCGATAAATCACCCACCATATTCTCCAGACTTATCGCTAGCTGATTTTTTCCTTTTTCCAAAGCTTAAGATGGCCATGATGACCACAGAGATTTGAAAACGTCTCGGATGTTAAATCAAATGTTACGCGTATTTTGCGAACGGTTAGTTCCAACGTCTATAAACAGCGTTTCGATGACTTGAAGAAACGTTGGAAAAATTGTATCGACTCCTTTGGCCATTATTTTGAAGGAGATAAATTTATTTGAAGGTGAGTAATATTTTTCTTATTTATAAAAAAATGTCCGGTTACTTTATGCGCGCACCTTGTATATAAAACAGTTCCTTAACTGACTGACTCACTGACTGACTGATTGACTGACTGACGTACAATGCACAGACCAAACCGCTGGACCTAAAGGGCTGAACTTTTGCATGGCGATTCTTCTTATGGTGTAGGGATGCACTAAGAAAGATTTTTGAAAAATTCTTCTTAGATTTTTTTAAATTAAATTTTTAAGCTGTTTTTGTAACTTTTTTTAAGTTTGGATTTAAAATGATAATTTGAGGGTTATAAAATTTATATCACGAGAAAGATCATAAAAATTCCTTTGAAATGAAATCTTTTTCGAATCTTTACCTCCATTTTCTGATTTTTGGTGAATTTTTAAAGATTAATTTTTAGAATTTAATTTATTAAATGTTGATCACGTGATTTCTTTTTCTGGTACTTTAAAGTAATTTATCGTCACATTCATAGCAACGAAATAGACAAAAAAAATATTTTTTTTTTGTTGCTAATGTTTTCAGACGATTGAAAATTATCCAAAAAATATTAAAATACAGTAAAAGACATGTTCCTCAAACTGTACTATATTAACTGTACTATATTCTTTAGTATGTTCTATTAGATTTAATTTGAATATTTTCTTCTACATTATTTTGTCTATACAAATATCCGTTACGATTTTTTTATAAATATATTTTTTTTGGTTTTTTTACATCAATTGCATACATTGATCGTTGTATTTATTATAAATATATTTAAACATATTTTTGGCATTAATTGCATACATTGACCGTTGTATTTAATTTGAATGTACTCCGTAGCGAAGTACGGGTTTTCAGCTAGTATATATATAAATATATATACGTATATATATATATATATATATATATATATATATATATTATAGGATCGATTTTGAACCGTGAAATCGGAGCTTGGAAGTATTGGCCACAGCCACTATACCTTATATTAACGTAGACAAGTAGTAAGATGGTTGAGGACATTTTTTACGGTCATTTTTTTGTTACTCGGGGCTCATTAGACCGGGACCTATTGCTTAAGAGGATGGTGGACTTTCAAATTACCAAAAATCGAACAAAAATTAAAAATTCTTTTGGTGTATTAATATTTTAAAAATATATAAATATTGGAATAAAATGCATTTAAAATATGTAGTGAAAAGTAAAATGAAAACTTGGTGGCTCCAAAAAAGTAAATATTAAAGGTAGGTGAAAAAAACATCTTTTAAATGGCTTTTCCTCAAAATGAATATTAATTTCTAGATTTGCAAGTCTTTGAAATGCTTCTTGCGTCATAATTTTTGACGAAATTTTATAAAATTTATAATAAAGACTCCTCTAATATATTAAAATAAAGTTATGTATTCCTTTCAGGTTTCGACATCATTCAGATTATCAAAGTTTAACTTAAGTGTAGAAATATACAACAATTTCTCGAAAATGCAGAGAACAAGCATAAAAATATTTCCTAAAAATTAACTATTCAACAAAAGCACAAATAATACATAACTGTTCAAAATGCATTTATAAGCAATATAATTGCAAAATTAAGGGGAGAAGTTAAAAATTGGATTGCAAAGAGCATTTTAAAAATGATAATAATTTCAATTTAAAAAAAAATATTTATAGAATTTTATAAGGTGTTTGATATAGTTATACTTTATGCAAAATTTCATATCTCTGAGGTGAAAATTTGAAAAATCGCTTTTAATGTTCACCATCCCCGTAAAGCCGATACCGAATGGCTATAAACATTCATGCCAATAGTGTGATGGATCATCAGTTTCGATGTTAAGCTGTGGGGAATTTAAGCCCGTCTGCACACGGAGCAACTCAAAAGAAACTGATAACCGACTGGTTATCAGTTTCTTTTGAGACACGGCGCAACTGATTACAAACCCGTCGGACGGGTTTGTAACCAGTTGCGCCGTGTGCGTGGCTCTATTCAATTACATAGGTTGCGACTCATCACGGACTGGTTTGTGATTTGAGTCGGTTATCAGTTTCTTTTGAGTTGCTCCGTGTGCAGACGGCCTTACTCTCAGTATTTTTAGAATCATAGATTAGCAAATGCTTTACTTTTTTTAATTCTGTTTTCGAAAATATGCATTTAAATTGAGTGGTGTAGGATCAAAAGAAGCAATCTCCATCAGACCTTTTTCTTTTTTCGGTAAAAAAGACAAAGAACTACATCTTATGCATTTTCGAAGATGTATAAATTTGAAATTACCTTTAGAAAAATTTCCACATTAATAAAATGAAATATTATAATATCATGAGATACTATAAGAAAGTATCTAACTCAATTTTGAATAAATAAATAAATAAATAAATAAATAGAGATTGCTAGTTGCTATGAAGATCCTGCACGACTCGATTCATAGCGCCTAGATTTTTTTTAAGTTTTAAATTTTTCAATGGTTAATTTTTTACATGGCAAAATATTAATTTCTATGGATAAAAAGTTAATACTGATTATGAAATATTATAATATCATGAAATACTATAAGAAAGTATCTAACTCAATTTTGAATAAATAAATAAATAAATAGAGATTGCTAGTTGCTATGGAGATCCTGCACGACTCGATTCATTGCGCCTAGATTTTTTTTAAGTTTTAAATTTTTCAATGGTTAATTTTTTACATGGCAAAATATTAATTTCTATGGATAAAAAGTTAAAACTGTTTATGAAAATATTGTATTAAAAATAAAAATTTTTTTGAAAAACTGGCGTATTGCTTTTACAGATCTATTTTCAAATCAAGAAAGTAGAATTCTACAATATGAGCTTTCTAATTAGGGATGCGACATCGATGTTTTAAACATCGATTTATTGAAGCCGATGTTTTTTTTTTAATGAAAAAGTACCATAAATAAAAAAATTTACCACGTAGTAATTTTCACACTCAGTAAATGTAAGTCTGAATTCTGAAAAGGACGAATACAAAAGGGGGAACGATTCCTTAGCAAACAGGCAAATGGCAATCAACAACCAATAAACCGATCAGACGCTTGGAATGTTCCTGACACTCCAGAACCTTCCATGGGGTTTTATTTTACAAATAGTATATAAGAGAGCAGCCATTTAAGTTTTTGTTTTGTTCTGGTTTTATATAAGTTGACGTTAATATTCTTAGTAAGATGCCTCCCAAAAGTACCGTTTGGAAATATTTTTGCAAAACCTCTGACAAATTGGCGAAATGCAATATTTGCCTGAAGTCCCTCAAGACTTCTGGCAATACCACGAATTTATCTGGACATTTGAGGGCAAAACATGACGATATTTACAACGAGAATTTTGAGTCATCAATGTAGCCCAAGGCAAAAGCAACCAAATTTTTGTCATTTGTGTCAGTCCCAGGGCCCGACTTTGACCCAATGGGGCCCTGGGCAAAGCAGACTTTGGGGGCCCCCTCCAAGGACAGATCCAGAGGGAGGCCATGGGCCCGCCCCCTCCAGGAGTAGATTTCCACATGAACATGTGGGACACTCACCAAGGCCCCCCCCCCCCCCCCCGCCATAAATTCGGACCGGAAATTCAAAAAATTTTCGACCAAAAAGTCAAACATTTGAAAAATAATAATAATAATAATAATAATGTGTTAATTAATTTACTTTTAATGTTAATAAATAAATTCATGAAATTTTCTTTTGAAATGAATATAGTGGGTGCACTGTGCCCCACCCAGGATTTTTTTCTGCATCCGCCACTGCCCACCTTTACTGAATTAACCTAAAACCAAATTTTCAAAAATATGTACAACTTAATACTAAATTAGGGGGCCCCATAAATTTGGGGGCCCTGGGCAAGTGCCCCACTTGCCCATGCAGAAATCTGGGCCTGGTCAGTCCAATCAGAGAGTAAAATTAAATCATCTCCCCCCTCCCCACGACTAACCGAAGTAACATTAATGTTAGAGATTACTAAACCAGTTTTAAAAAATGGATGTTCTAAGACATCGATTTTTAAAAACATCGATGGTTTTCGGGCGATGTTTTATTAGTATCGATGTTTTAATATTGAATATCGATGTTTCAAAACATCGATGTTTTGTTATCGATGTCGCATCCCTATTTCTAATATGTGATTGCCGGGTGATGGCCGAATGGCTAGGGCGCTGACATTCGGTTCAGATCCTGTGGGTTCGAGTCCCACCGTTGGCATGGATGTTTGTAGCCATTCGAAATCGGCTTTAAACTGTAGGTCCCAGTCTAATTAGCCCTCGTGTAGCAAAGTGTTGACCGTAGCGCTCCAAACCAAACCACATCTAATGCTGCGTTTGCATTCATGTACTCTGCTCTGCTCTGCCTTGCGAAAGCCAGTGATTTATGTTCACTGCGTACTCTGTATATGCGTGGATCGCCTTCTCTTTCGGTCCTGCTACAGAGCAACAAAGATCCTGGGGTCCCGGGAGTCAAATGGTGTCAATGGAGGCGGGGGACACGGCGTGTAGGGTTACCGTGACTAATGTGATGACAGGAGTGGGGGGGGGGTCTCCATGCAGAGAACTCTGCATGAATGCATATGCACCATAATATGCGATTAGAAAAATTCTGTGAGGGGAAAACTCTCCCATTGGGATCTTCGAGGTCAGCCGATGCACCCCCATAAAGCCGATTCCGAACTGCTACAAACACCCATGCATACCAAGGAATTGAGCCCGCTTACACTGTATCCAATGACTAGCGAATGCAGTGGCGCACCCAGGGGGGGGGGGCAAGGAGCCCTGCCCCCCCAAAGAAATAGAAATTGCATTATTAATATTGATTTTGCATTATAAATATTTTTATCCGTTCATCTCGCCCCCCCCCCCAAAAAAAAAATAAAATAAAATAAAATAAAATAAAAATCCTGGGTGCGCCACTGAGCGAATGATTGCTGTTATCTTTTAGTCTCTGTATTGCAGTTCTAGATGAAATGAGTGATTCCCCCCGTGTTTCAAGGGATTAGCTTAGGATTTGTTAAATGATCAGAATCGGAATATATTTAAGGTCGATAACCGAGCTAATTAGAATTGATTGCCGATCATCTGGTGCTGGTAACCTTCAGCGACATTGAGCGCATGGGGTATGGAACATAGAATTACAGACTGATAACTGCTGGATATCATTGTGTAGTTATGTGTAATGACTGTGAAATAGTATAAAAAAGAACAGCTTCAGGATATTTATGATGGATCACAGATATATGTCTAAAATAGATGTCATAAGCCAAATTTTTCTGCCCACAGAAAATCCACGATTTGATATTAAAAAAAAAACAATTTTTTTTTTTTCTTTTGGAGGGGCCTGTAGCAAATTTATATTCCTAATATGTGTTCCTTTTTATTCATCTATAAGTAGGCTATTTTGATTATTCACAGACGTCATCCCTAATAAATTCTATGACTAGCCCTTTCCTACGCGAGCAATCGAAGTCATACCATTATGCTCGAGCTGGTTTAAGAACACCATCAATAAGTGAAAATCAGCTTATATCACTGCGTATCGAGATAAAATCCACCGAAATTCAGAACACGATTCACTTATAATTGCCATTCTTTAGAGTTAACATTTTTTATATTATTATTTATTCAACAAATAAAAATGTTTTTAAAAATCTTTTTCTTTCAAATCTATTGTAAACTTCAAATTCGTCAACCTTGTGTCATGCTGGCTGTCAAGCATAAATCCTTCTGGAAAAAAAAAGGTGTAGGCTAGTCGAGCGTCCGCGGTCATCCAAAATAACAAGAAAGGAGAGCATAATAAAAACATCCCCCCAATATAATTCCTAACCTACTGTCACACTAATATTTTTTTTTCCTATCTTTTTTTAACAATCTCCCAGATATTGTAAAGTAGCCTGAAAAGGTCGCCGAATCACTGGCAAGCGTATAACATGCCATTGTCCATTCTGCGCCAAGAAACAACAAAACTAAAACTGTGAAAAAAGTCAGGCAAGCCTATATCCCCAGTTTCGGTTCTGAACTCGCGAGAGAATGGAATTTATTTATACGCAAGGCTAGTGACATTTTTCGAAAAATTCTCCCGTGCGCTCCTCAAAGGATGTACGACAAGATGGATATCGCGTCTTTTTCCTTCCTGCCGCTTCGAACCAACGACCTCTTTGACCTTGACAGTGATTTCCAGAGCGGCAACCTGTAGAAAATGGCTGCCCTGGCAGGATGCTCCAGTAATCTAGAGTGTGTGAGACGGGGAGAATCTACGCAGACGTGAAGTGAACTCAACTCTCCTGGGGTTTCAACTTTCGGATATTTATGTACTCGTGAACTTACAGTATCTTATAATCGACAAATTTACATCTTTCCGTCATTTGAAATTTCAACTACCCGAGAAAGTTCTGCAATTAGAGAGAACCTGTTTTTAAACTCAATGCCATGAAATAATATGCAGGATTAAAAAAAAAAATCTATTTAGTTCAAAATGATAGCAATGAATAACTTGAGAAATAGATTTCACTTATTAAGCCATAAACGATGATAATTTTTTTTTTCTGAGGAATTTATTAAACTGGTTCAATAATCATCAGATTTTAACGATAATAATAGGGTAGGTGGGGGCAAAGGTTTGCAGTTTTGAGTTTTGGGTTTCTTACGGGCCTCCTTTAGATCCTATCGCCCCAAAAAGTCACTTGTATTGTAGTTGGGTATCCCCTCGACCTTCTATAAAATAATGAATTTTTTCCCGAAAGATTTAGTCACCGAATTTTTAATTTTACCGAAACACTTGTTTGCGAACCAAATAGCAAGCTCTTTAGCATGACATCGAAGAGTAATTTGGACGAGAGAGTTATGTGTAATTACTTTATATCATTAAAGGTGACGGGATATACATCCGGTAATTTTCTAACCCATAGAAGTAATGCAATTAAAAAAAATATATACATAAACAGTTTTATTTACTTAATGATTTGACATGAAATATTATGCAGTGCTAACTGTCTAATTCTCCGGCATCAAGAATTCTCGGTACAATGGAGTGGAACTTCAGATAGCAAATAGAACTAAATGACACTTTTCTGAATCACGGAACTATCGGATTCAAGTTAAATGACATTTCATAATTCGTGTATGTACCATCGAGTTAAGAATCTTAAATGCACCGATGAACAGAATCTGAATTCTGAAATCAGCCATCTCTTTCTATGTATACACATATAAATATTTATAAACTATAATTGTGTATTGTGGTGTTTTGAGAATGCACACACTTAAAAAAAAACGGCAGCTAATTACGAGGGCAGATGCCGGAAAAAGCAACCATACCGAACAACACAAGTTCGATACAGTGTGCAACACGTAATTGTTCTTTGAGTGAGATATTTATCTAACCTGAGTGTAACAAATCTGATTCGATGACCCTGTTTTTAAAACACCAAGTTATACTGATGGTACGGCACCAAACTTTTTATCGAGTTCCGAGTTTAATTTGTGGTCAATTACATGTAATTAATCGGGCCTTTGTTCTTTGAGAGGCAATCACTGAGCAATCATTAAGGGACGGCACCAGAGAAGGAACAGAAGAGTGCGTGATCGCAAACGACATTGTTTCAACGCAGCGTAACATTTCACCGCTTTAACATGAAAGAAGTAGAGAGATTCTCGATCCGAGTCAAAATGGCAGCCGAGAAACGGGATGCGTTCCAAGTCAAACAGCTGTCGTTCCGATCACGTGACTCGGGGTAAAAGCAGGTGTCCATTCTAACCACCTTACTGAAGAAAGAGAACCTGGCGTGCCTCTTTTTTCTTTTTCCAGCCTTCATGTATGTATATTTATATGAAATAACAATAATAATAGAAAATGCACAAGAAAAAACATAACTTTCTGGTTTCCTAGTTTATTTTTTCAAAAGATTAAATTTTTCTAGTCTGTCAAGAAAATATGAGATGGTGTCGAAATGATAATGTTAGCACAGCATTTGTAACGATTATATAATAATACAACAAGTAAAAGAAAAGTTATTCGGGCAAGTAATATGAGTCGCTTCCTTGGGGAAAAAATTACATTTCAAGAGAATTCCGAATCGAATTGCACCCAAAGAAGAAAAAGACTAATGTATTATATATATATATATATATATATATATATATATATATATATATATATATATATACAGTGATTTCCGCTTATAAGAATCACGTTTGTTATTACTGTTTTTGATTCTTATAAGCGGTTGATTCTTATAGCCGAAATTTAGGTTTTTGGACAGGTACACACACCTATATATACATATATTAGATAATTTACCATAAAATACTCTTTAATTTACGTTAATTATCTTTTATTAAAATTATTTTTTAGAATTTTTAAAATACATTTTAACTTTTAGACCTATAAGAAGATACACATAATTATAGTAAGAGAAGAAAAAATGCAATATTTGTTACAACATACCTGCTTAATAGTTTTAACATTTCAGATACAGAAAGGGAGCAAGAAAAAGTTTACTATGGTAGTTTGACGTAATGAAGTTTTCAGGAGGCTATTTATACCTCTTTCAATACTTATAGTCTCAGACGAAGATTCACCTTCTAGCTTACGTTTCACGGTTTGATAACGTGCTGAATCTACTAATGTCACGTTTGCCTAAGTGATAGTGGACACTTCGCCGAATATTTATGTATTTCAAGGTCCAGGAAGCCGCAACCAGGATGTGGGAGGTAGGAAAAAAGAGTCCCTATTTTTGTTTGTCAGTGGAGAAAAATGAAATCGGACCCGGACGGGTAAAGATGCGACGGGTATAGATGTCCTATTACCCGGACAAAAGGACAGTGTTGTGCTAAAGCGTTAAAGGGGAAACTATTATGTTATGTCTAACAAAGAAAGGGGTGAATTTTATGACTATATTCAATCCTATCTTATATATCTGTCTTTAAAAAAAAAGAAAGAATTTCGTGCCTTTTGATGGTTTAAGTGGCTTTTTTGGAAAAATGAAAGGAAAGCGAAGAGTGTAAACTGATTCTTAAAACCGGTGGATTGATTCTTTAAAGCGAAAATTTTAACATGGAAATAATACATTTGTTTTTGTTTCGGCGATATTGATTCTTATAAACGGTTGATTCTTATAAACGCTGATCACTATAAGCGGTGGTTACTGTATATATAATATATATATATATATATATATATATATATATATATATATATATATATATATATATATATATATATATATAATATATATATATATATATAATATATATATATATATATAATATATATATATATAATATAAATATATATATATATATATAATAAATTATTCTTACCTGACAAGTTTATTGTTTTTCCTACTTCTTCCCACAGTTTCTTTGTGACAACACTATTTTTGTAATCACCATGTCTGTCATTCCACAAAATTGGCCTGGATTCAACCTCAGAGATGAAAGCCCCATACTCTAGTTGGTTCAATTTTCTTTTTTCTGCCATCTGTTAGGACAATCTTTTACAGGGGCTTTCAGACAACTAATAAGACGCTGTGCTGTGAGCGAAAATTAATGTCTAGGGGGAGCGATGCGCGATGAAGGTGCGGTGGTATCATATTTCGCCCAGCCGCTGTTGCTTATCGTTGCCAGTCCCCCTCAAATTCCATTGCAATCAATGTAAACATATATGTGAGCGGCATCGCTCTGTCGCACAGCTTGTATCGTAGCCGTCTTCGTTAAAGAGTCTCCCTCCGCTTCAAAATTTTGAAGCGGAGAGAGACTCTTTGACGAAGACTATAAGATGAAAAATTTCTATTCCATTTAGAAGTGCAATAATATTTATTTATTTATTTATTTTTTCTATGAATAATTCTGCATTTTATTTTAAAATTCACTTTCTTCGCCTTCCATCTAAAATTTTAAAAACTGAAACTTGATACGCTCCGATCCCAATTGAAATTTCTCTAAATTATTTTTTTTGTCAACTTAAGAAAATCTGGTTTTTCGCTAGGTAATATAACATGTCTTCTTTTTTTAGGGGGGGGGGGGAGTTTTAAACAGCATCAAAGTTCAGAAAATATAAGAAATAAATGGGTGATAAAATACAAAAACAAGATATTCAAAATCCCTCTAAATTACAGTGAAACTTCTATGGTGGCCAATAAGGGTCCCCCCACCCCACCCCCCCCAAAAAAAAAAACGTTTTTGGGGGTGGCCGTGGTAAAGGGGTTTCTTCCATTAGTATTGTCTCTATGGAATCTTTGATCGATTCTGAACAAAATGTGGCCATTTAGAAGAGTTGCCGGCGAGAGAAGTTACACTGTAATTAGTTTGCATGTAAGTTAGGTACAACTGTTTTAAAATTTTTATGAAACGGGAATTAAGAAATCGCGTTAATCGCTATTGCACGATTAGAACCACTTTTTGGGATTCTTTTTCTCTCCCATCCTGAATAAGGAATTTCCGTTTTTGGGGGATGAAAATTTTTATTGTAATCACCGACTTTGCGCAACTGATTTTTACTGAACTCTCCGAAAGGAGTGTGTGTGGGGGGGGGGGGGAATTGCACATAAGAATATCCTCATTTTTACACCACATGTCAAATGTATCTAAACTTATTTCGTAATGAAATCGGCTTTCATGTCTCTCCATGCCTCAGAAACGCTTAATCTACTTATTGAATTACAGTGTACTTTCCATAAATACTGAAGTGATTTGTCTCATGTTCTCAGAACAAATATTTCAGTAACCCTATGTCTCATTTTCTTAATTAATAATTTTATACAGGCTTGCTATTCCTTTTAAATAAAACTTTTACCCCAAAGGTAAATAATTTTTACAGAATATTCTCAGAGGGGAAAAAAAAAGAATTTCACCGTCCTATTAGTTTTGGTTTACTTTAATTACACAGAGCAGAGCAAGATTTTATTTTTCTGTATTTAAAATGACAATTAGGCCAAGAGAATATGAATTAACCTTGAAAGGGATTCACGTAAAGAAATCGTGCTGTCTTGCTGTGTGATTCTTCCCATCCTGAGTAAATCCCAAAGTAAAATGTCTATAATTACTCGACTGATTATTGTAATCGGGAGGAAGCGATTATTAAAGAAATTAATACATACACGCAGTGACACTTCTCTATAGCAGCGAGTAATACTCCCGAAAAAAAGGTGGCCGTGGAATAGAGGTTTCTTCCACAACATTGGGTCTATGGAGTCTTAATAATCTGTTCTGAACAAAATATGGCCGTTTAGAGGGGTGGCCGTTTAGAGGGGTGACCGGCTAGAGAAGTTTCACTGCATTTTATGCTGGTATGTGATTGAGAACTGGCAAAATAATCTGATTGCCTAAATGCTATTTATTCACCTGTTTAAAACGCCCTTTCATTAGAATTACCAGAAAAAACATTTTAGTCACGTGATTTATAAAAGAGAATCTCGTTGGAATCCGAAAGAAACATGATTAATGTTTCTATAATTCCTGTCTCGATTTTCTGTTCACGTCACAATGATATAATATGAAACGGCTGTTAGTATTAACTAAAGAGGATTAACTAAAGAAGATTTCACAATTGGCCGTGTAAGAATATCATATCGCGTCTTACGCGTAGATCAGTGCTGCACTGTCACCGAACGGGATTTGCATTTTTAATTAACATTCACAAAAGCATCCGACAGTGACTTTAATATTTTTTTCAAGAGCAGATACAAAATGCACTATTTCAGATGTTTTTACAATTTACTGAAATTACAACATCAACAGAAAAAAAGGTGCACTTAGAAAACGTGATTGAAAAATAAAATTGAATTTTATGATTAATTTCTGTAAAGGAAAACAAACAGAAAGGTTTGCAACATGACGTAGCCTTCTGATAACGTCAGATCTAAAGAGCAATTTTTATTTACCTAACATGGATGTATATTATTCCAAATCTGTCCATGTTATGTTACTTAATTTGAAAAAATTATGATGTATCAAAACGAAAAACCACTGAAACACCATATATTTTTATTTTCCCCATCTCGCTGCACCCGGGCATATGGGCTTCTTTATCGAAACCGTCTTGACTACCATATATGGGCATGCTCGTTGTGTGCTCTCCGCATGAGTGCACCCCTCCACAAAAACTTACTTTTTTTTTTATTATTAATGCATCTTCGCCAGCCAGGATGCTCTCGGATCGTCACGCCATGTCACAGCGCTCGCCTCTTTTGACTGCGCTGAAGCGGAGAACGAATTCCGTCTGCAGTATTATTTTTCGCGTTGGGATACGCGTTCTTTTTTAAGCTTCGTTATTGACAGTTTTTGGTATTACCTAAATTATAGTGGTAAAGTGGTTGGGCTATTTATATAAACAGGTTGAAGGTATAAATTTATACAAATTTTTATTGTTGCGAAGAATAAATATGCTTTTGGCTAAAAATGGCGTAACGAGGTGAACTTTGTTTTGTTTTTGAACATTCCTTGTCACCAGTTTAGCTCTCAAATATACAGAAGCCTGACATTCTGTTCCGATTTCTTTTTGAATAAAGTAGATTTGATGTGAATATATATATATATATACTAGTTAGTTAGATATGTACAAACACATACATAGATGGTGAATGCACATACATCTATAGTATGCGCATACTTTTGTATATATGGGCTTGTGGCGGCCCAGTGGTACAGCGCGCTGGTTATAGGTGCTGAGGGTGCTCGGATCGAATCCTGGCGTCGCGCCACGAAAAATGCCTCCGCTCGTGTCGTCCCTTCATAGGGGGTAATGCTATTCGCCTATATGGTGCCCCCACAATAAAATGGGCAGTAAAATTGCGTCGTAGTATACGCGACTGTTTGACAAGTGCATCCGAATTGAAAAAAAAAAAAACTTTTATATATATGTAATACTATACACGTATCTATCTACCCATTAATTTTAAACTTTAACTTTTCTCTTAATACATATCGTATCTTAAAACCTTTTTTACTGAGCACATATAAACAGGTTGAAGTAATATTATACATATACTTTGAAATGATATATCTTGCAACAAGAGATAAAGTCTTCAAGACCCAGGAATTCCACTTCTTAACCAGCAATTCGTCTGCATCCATCTATCTAAACCCCCCCCCCACCCACCCCCCTCTCTATCAATCTGTACAAGAACGAATTCCGTCACACTTATTCCGTCACACTTAAAAACTATACTGGACTGGACTACTATTATTTTCCATGTTGGAGCCACAGCTTACGCGTTCGTTTTTAGTTTTGCTATTCACAGCTTTTGTGTAGCCTAAATTATGGTGGTAAAGTAGTTGGATTGTTTATATAAACAGATTGAATGTATAAATTTCTTTTTTTTTTTTTTTTTTTTTTGTGTGTGTGTTTGATGTGTTTTTTTTTTTTTTAAACCTTGATGCGAAGAATAAATATGCTTTTGGCTAAAAGTGACGTATCGAAGTGAACTTTTTTTTCTCGAACATTTCAGTTTCGCTCTCAAACACACAGAATCGTGAAATTCTGTTCCGATGTCTTATTCGGTAAAGTAAATTTGATGTGAATAAATCTCACTAGTATGTGGATGTGTGTATATATATATATATATATATACACACAATGAAACTTCTCTGGGGCGGCCAGTAATGGTTCCGAAAAAAAGTGGTCATTTTTAAGGCCAGAGAAGTTTCACTATATATACATTATACAATGAAACTTCTCTATGGCGACCAGTCATAGTACCAAATAAAAAATTGCTGTTTGGAGGGGAGGCGGTCAAAAAGAGGTTTCTTCCATAATATTGACTCTATGGAGTCTGTAATAGCTTCTGCACAAATTTATAGCCGTTTAGAGGGATGGCCGCTTAGAACAGTGTATATATCATCTGGTTAGTTAGATATATGTACACCTACAATATTCACGTATAGATAGATAACAGTATATAATATTATCTATCTATCTATATATCTATATCTATATATATAAAAGAGCTTGTCTGTTTGTTTGTCCGCTATAGAATCATAGACTGTTTCACCCACCGGGACCAAATTCGGCACAGTTAATGTTTTGGACCCGAGAAACTTAAATCAGGAAAAACGAAATTTGGGGCTCAATTAGTTTTTTTTAAATTAATTTTTTAATGTTTTTGTGCCCGATAGAGGTGCGTATACTCCCTGGGGATTCCCCTCGACCAGCTGCGTTAAGAGGGGTGGTTTGAGGATGACGGAGGGGGGGGGTCAAATTACAATGTGCGGGAGAAAGAGGATTGGGAATGACCTTAAAATCAGACGAAGGTCCGCAGGCTCAAAGTTTCTTTCTTTCTTATTGTTTGTATATCATTTCAGTAGAAACGTGCTAAGCGCATTCTGTCTGGCCAGATAAACATGAAGAGCGGGAGTGTAGCCCAGTATTTTTTTGATGGAATGCATGAAATATTTTATATCTATATATCTACCCGGGCAACGCCGGGCAATAATGCTAGTATCTATATATATCTCTCTTTATATATATATCTATATCTATCTATCTATATATATCTATATATATCTCTCTTTATATATATATCTATATATATATCTCTCTTTATATATATATCTATATCTATCTATCTATATATATATATATATATATATATATATATATATATATATATATATATATGATGTATAATATTACATAACATACCATATTCTGCTTAATGAAGTCAATAAACATATTTAATGCCAATATACGTATATCTCTATACATAACATTTATAGAGCGGGCAGGATTTTCATACTGAAATCGTATTTTTTATTGCATTCTTGTGATCAACATTATTAGAAAAAGTAAAATAAACTGCAGAAAAGTAAATATACGTAATTCCCTTACGGGGAAATTTTCTCCGTATACCGCCCTATAAAATTTTCTTAGAAGGCTTTGAACATCTTAATGTTCTGAATCATGAAGTTAAGCTTCATTAACTAGCAGCACAGCCCGAATTTGCGGTTTATTTTTGGCCATTCCTAGGAAGGGCGGAGATTCCGTTTCTGAGGAAAATTCAAAGGGGGGAAAAAATGAGAAATGATCTGAAAATAATCGTTTTTTTTCTATCGATTTCTTTCGGTCGTTTTTACCTCTGTCATCAGCTGTCTGACATATTTGTCGTTTCAAGCAACTAGAATGATGATCAAATAAAATTTCTCCTTTATCCAACAAGAAAGTTTTGAAGAAGGACTGTAAAACAGAGAAATTAAACCTAAGTGTTGATAAGGGAGGCACCTTGGTGTCTAGCTTGAACGTGTGTTATTTATTCCAAGTATTCTAAAGAATATGACTGAAAACGGAATTCTTCTAGCTTAAATATTCTATACAGAATAATTTTCATTTGAGGGTGATTTTATTTCTTTTATTGGTGTACAGTGAAACTTCTCTATGGCGGCCAGTAATGGTTCCGGAAAAAAAAGATGCCGTTTTGAGAGATGGCCGTCGAAAAGAGGTTTATTCTATAACATTGGCTGTATGGAGTCTTGAATCAATTTTGAACAAAATAGAGCCACATTGAGGGGGTGGCCGTCGAAAAGAGGTTTCTTCTATAACATTTACTCTAAGGAGTCTTGAATCGATTCTGAACAAAATAGAGCCTTTTTTTTTGGGGGGGGGGGGGGGCGTCGGAAAGAGTTTTCTTCCATAACATTGGCTCTATGGAATCTTGAATCGATTCTGAACGAAGTAGGGCCATTCTGAGGGGTGGCCGTCGAAAAGTGGTTTCTTCTATAACATTGGCTCTAAGGAGTCTTGAATCGATTTTGAACAAGACAGGCCGTTTAGAGGGGTTGCTATCGAATAGAGATGGCCGTCTGGAGAAGTTTCACTGGATATCCAAATACTACGTCCAGCTGTTATTTAACTGAAGTTTTCACTTTTTGAAGACAGGCGGGATTCGAGTAGGTAACATGAGATTCCTCTCAGGAAACGAACATAGGAAGCACTACACAAAAACTTGAATTTACTTTACAGCAGACAGCTGATGAAAGCCATTAACGAACAAGCAAAATGATCGCAAGTGAAGTTTCCGAAAGTAAATGACACTGCTGTTTTCACACCTCTTCAGATCAAGGGCAAAACAAGAGAACAATGATTTAAACCTACACTTTCGAGACGAGAATTAATGAAAAAAATGTTAACTGCCAGGAGATTCAAAGCCATTTTTAGTAAAGAAGTTGTATCGGGTGTTAACTCCTGAAATATTAAAAACATAACTTTTTTCGATTTCTATTAATTTGCAGAGTGTACGTTGTTGAATTTTGTCCTCTGATAAACACAGTCAATGTCAACTTGCTCATGCTGGGTCTTGGTTCGATTCTTTGATGTTCTATATTTCGCCAACCTGTTACCTTAATATACTGTGCTCTGCCTTTTAGAAGTTTCTTGTTAAGGGTACGCCTCTTCATGTTGAATGGCTGATGTTTTACTGTAGCATTCTCGGCCAGTCTCTGGATTCGAGCCCTCTTTGTTGGCGTGGGTGTTTGTAGCCGTTCGATATCGGCTTTGAACTGTATATCGCGGTCTGTTAAGACCTCGCATAGAAAAAGATAACCGTCGAGCTCGAAAACAACCAACATTTATTTCAGTAGAACAAAGAAGTGTGTTGCCAAAAGATACTTTAATCTGCAACACAAAATCCATAGGATTTCTTCATGTGTTAATTATTTAGGTTAAAGTTTTTAAAAAAGGCTATTTCTTAATGCTCTGTAAAATTTATACTCAATGGTATAACAACTCACTATATACCTAGTGATATTACAATAGATTATTTTTTTAAATTAGAAAAAAATAAATGTTCGTCTATCCCGTTATTTCCAAAAGTGAAATTGGAAATGATATCGATGCAGTGATACCCATAATGACTATACACGTTACACAACGGTGTCATAATGTAAAATTCTCCAGAATGCAATGATGCTATTTGAGAACAGGCAAAGGTAAAAAGTAAGTTTTTCAGCTAAATGTATTTCAAGTCCACTAAACACATTACAAAATCATCTCAGTTGTCTGCATTTGTTCAGTGTAGATTTATTCTGCTTCTAGATAAAACAAATGAATGAAATCAGAACGCTCCTAGTGATATTTTACTACTGAAATTCTCAATTTTTACCTCATTGAGTGTCTCATCGTTAAACTTTTGTTTAATGCATTACGTGCCAAAAATAGCATTTTTTAACTCCCTTTAAAATTATTACGCGTGAAAGTTTGGTTTGACTAGCGAAGAAATATTATTCTGTAAATATTCAGAGATAATTTCGTAAATTGCATTGTGATGTTCATTTGTTATTTATACTTAAGCGTGTGTTCAGACATGAAAGTGTTTCCCCCCCCCCCTATATTCATCGTATAACGTTGAAACTAAATTTTACAAATCCTCCATGTTCCTATACCTCTCTCCTCGAAAATGTTCTTTTAGGGAATATAAATGTTTTTAGATGTAAATCCGAGATTTTACAAAACATACAGTGTAAAAAAATGCATTTATATGTAACTTACAATAAAATACAAGCATATTAATATATTGTGCCAATTTCTAAACTATCTAGCTTACTATAGCTTACTAGCTTACTAGCTTACTATCTAGCTTACTATAGCTTATATCTCTCTCTCTCTCTCTCTCTCTCTATATATATATATATATATATATATATATATATATATATATATAGAGAGAGAGAGAGAGAGAGAATATTATAAATTATTTCCTCATCGCGATGTCATAAAATATAAAGCAGTTATAAATTCTAAAGCTGTTAAATTATAGGCATAAGCATCTCCATTTAAATTTTTGTTCTGTTGTCTAATATATATTTGGTTAATATTAGCTGCCAAAACTATTCAAACAACAGTATGTAGTATAATATTCTATCTTAAACTTAGGTACGGAATGCAAGAGATACTGACGTTTTTTACTAATATATAAATAGTTGATAAAAATCATTAAACATAATTTTGAAATGTTTGTGTGGGTTAATATAAATGATTAGTATACTTTATCTAACTTTTATTTAATAATTCTTAATTTTTATAATGCATGCATGAAAAGAAGGAACAGAATTTGGGATTCTAACTACATTTTATCCTACTCCATAACATGAGGCAACTGTTTAGAGATAACAATAAATCATGCAATTTGTTCTATTTAAAATAAAAAGAAGTTGAAGTGCTGAAAAGTTAATGATTTCGTTAATTATAATTGTCTTATTGTACTAGATTTCTTTAATGTCATACACAGTTACAGCTAAATGTAACCCTCTTGTGAAACGAAACACAGTTTGTGTCGGAACACTTCTGGGCGTACTAGGTAATCAAAATCATATGATGCGAGAATATAAATAAATTTTAAAGTTTAGTAGATATCACGATATATAATAAACAAAGCTAAATATGTACTTTTGGGTCTGATATTAACTAACACCGGTTTCGCAGACAGAGAACTACCAAATAAGTAAGAAATTGCATTTTACTAGAAAGTCATGATTTCAGAGGCGTCTGTCTCGTCTCTAACCGTACTTTCCCTCGTTTCATAAGCGATCGTAGCGCTTCATAAACCAACCAATAACCTCACCATGCATCACTATACGCACTAAAGCATTATCATTACCTTCACCAAAGTTCTAGAAATCGAAATGTTATTCATCCATATTCCCACATTTGCTAAGGTTTTGCTCTCAATATATATTAATTAATTATCAATTTACGATTGATTTCAACTTGATCCAGTTGGCGCCATTTCCACTTCCCCTCTTGGCGCAAAGCGGATTGTATGGCAACCTCGGGTTAAAGGCCGTTTGTTTCATCCTTCCCGGCGCATGGGGTCTCCGCGAAAACTCATGGTTGTGAATTCGGCTGAGATTCTCAGATTTGAAATTTGAATCTGTAGCTGGTAATGATGTTGCTATTTTCGTTCGCTGCTTTCGGTTTAGTTGTAACAGATTACGTTGCAGATAGGACAGTCGATGAAAGTATCGCTCAGCGATGAGGAATCGCTGAATAAACTCGTAGTTATTTAAAGAAACATTTGACTGACTTTTTTTTTTTCTTTTTGGATATAGTCAGTATTTAAAGATGAAAATTACCGTGTACAAAATAGGAATTTGATATAATGTCTGAATAATTTAACTCTTTCTTTTGCATTTTCAGGATGTTTAACCACGTAATTGTGATGCAGTATTGGTGGTGAAGTTTGATTTACAGGGATACATTTTGTCAACTATTACCTCTTAAAAAGGTCACAATCCAAGTAAATAGTTTACGGTAGCTTTCGATGACAAGCTGTCAGTTGTGTCAAAGGATTAAATAATGATGAGTGGAAATAATGGGGATGTAACCTCATTTCTTTTAAAATTTAACGGTTGGTTTGAATTGAGCGTAGGTCTTGAACGTGTTTTATGAGTAGAGGTGGGTGGGTAATGGATAATAAATTTCAGCTTTTACCTTACCAAAGCATATTCATTTACATATAATTCACAGTTAAATAGCTGACGTATCAAAGTCTTAACATTCCTGTATCGAGTCGTCTACTTCATCTTCTCTGGTTATGTTCGTGGAAAAATAGGCAGGATAAATTATAGAGCTATCAGTTCTTTATCCCTCTTGTAGAAACTCTAAAACTCAGCATACCCGTAGTGTATTCATGTCCTTGGAAATTTTTCGTTTTCATAATTTTTAACATTAAAGAAACATGCACTGTGATTGTTTGACCCTATCGATCATCAAAGTTTCGGAAGAAAGTAAAAGTTTATCGATGAATCATTTTCTCTCATTCAAGGCGAAAGCCTGGTGCAAAATGAAAACTGTTCATATTAATATTAAAAAAAGTATCGTACAGATTTTGACTGTATGTAATAATACTTTTAGTGTCTTAAGTTACTTGAGCTTTCTTTTCATTTATTTTTCGCTAGCTAAATAATTTCTGTTTTAAATAGTAACCGATATTGTACATTGAATACAAACAAATATATATCCTGCAGGTTTATCTGAATCAGATTTCGTTTTTCCACGATTATATTATTTAAAATATAAGCTATGATTTCAATTATTCGTATTGAATAGCTATTTTATCATTCATACTTGAGTTACAAATTAGTGCAAAATATGGTTTCCAAATTAAAACACATTTTTGCGTCGATCGAAATTACTTAACTGTAGCTCTAAAACAATTAAAACACTCTCAAAATTAAACTTAAATGTATTTCAAGGCTATAAAATGAGCCGTTGCAGTTATGAGGTCAACTGACTGAAATCTCTCAGATGGAACTGTGAGTTTCGACAGATAAAATTCGTGCTAGTGCTGCCATCTACTGAATATACAAAAAACAAGAAGGATTTATGCCGAGTTCGATGTTTCATTTAAAGCAATACTGTTAAAAAAAAAAAAATCTGGCGGGAATCTACTTAAATAAATGAATAGGCGCCCTTTCTTGGTCATTGGATAAACAAATGTCCGTTTATTTAAATATTGAGTTGAATTACCGCCGATGAATTGATTGATTACAGGGTGGAATAACATTTCTTACTGCTTGCTTTAGATAGAGGTTATAGTCGATATTAATGTTGAGGTGTTCCACAACCCACAACCACCTTTAGAACGCTGGAACCTTAATGGATTTTCTTTCAAAAGAAAAATATTTAGAAACCTCATTTATCGAGAGACATGTCTATTATTAAAAAAAAATATTAAATTTCAAAAGTTATAAAAGCATGAGCATGTATTCCATACTTTTTCCCAGAACAGTTCTATATTTATTTTAAGTAATAAAATATTATTTAACTAGATGTACCCTCACAGTTATCAGTAAAAGTTCTGAAATAAAATTCTTCTAGTGCATGGTTTCATCAGACTGGCGTAAGGAGAGGCTTGATAAAGTGACGTACAGTTCAAAAAGTGGTGCATATCAAAACTTGCATTCAACGTATTGTGTAATATGAAAACAGTAACATAATACACTGAATTTATAAATACTTTACAACATTCTCTTCTTAAAAAAAAAAAAAAAGTCGAAGTTTTGATTGTCAAAAATATTGCTCTTGGTAAGACATTTTCAGTTATAGGAAAATAACCCTTTTTCTACCACTCAGTGCTGTCCTTTACTGGAATTTGAGAGACTGGACGAGTTCACAAATAATACTCTTGCGAAATTAAATTTAAAAAAAATAGGGATAATTGTTAATATTTATTTATCTCTGTTAAAAGTAAACACACGATATTCATTAAGTAAAGAATTCGAACGATTTTAAAAGGATGATTACCGCACCCATTAGTGATTCTGTCATCCCAGACTACTTATATCTTGGAGGCAAAGTCCAAATTTGCTATTTATGTGTCAAGACACCGCTTCCGCCGAGGAAGCGGAAATGTGTATAACTTGCAGACGATTTTTCTCGATAAGACCCTCCTTCTTTGGTATTTGCAGTTGAATGTCCTGCTTTATTCTCGTGGAATAGCTTGTTAGCTTTCACTCTGATAAGACAAGTGGAAGTGTTGAAATTTAAATTGCCGAACTTCCGGCTGGGTTTACTGCTACTCTGGGGGAGTGATTGTGGTTGAATATTTAAAATTTGTATGAGATTATGTAAAGTGGTATCGAAGATTTTCCTTACATTTTATGAATTATTGAAATAGCGTTCGACAAAAATGTAAAATTACTTAATTATTTTGTTTACTTCAATTACTTTCCTGGTATTAAATAAGTAAAAATACTACATTTACGAAGAGGAAATACCAAATTTTTAGCTCTCATGAATTATCTTTCCATTATAGAGTTTAATTATAATTTTAAAATATATATATAGTTTTATTTATTTACTATATTTACTGAGGCATTTTTTGACTAGCTAATTTTTGACTAGTGTGTGTACATGGTAAATATAAATAGAGAGGCTGTTCACACATTTTTTAGACGATGTATATTGTATTCACAAAACTAAATTACATAAAATTCTTGTGTTTTAAATGTTCTATTTGACATCCCTTATTCTGAACTATCTTTCGACATCGCAATTTCCAGGATAATAATGCCTTTTGAAGTGTCAGAAGAGGTATTCTATCCCATTCCTCCTGAACAGCATTCCAGAGTCCTGTAAGGGTTTTGGGACGACGTTTGGATAATGCAGATTTTAAAAGTCCGAAAGCACAAAAATCCATAGGTGATACATCGGGAGATTTAGTAGGGATATCAGTGAAGGGTATAGCTTTGATACCAGTTTTTTGTTCCATTTCTTTTAGGAAATTTACAGTGGATTTTGATGTGTGACTGCTAGTTTTGTCCTGATGGAGTCTCACTGATTGATGGTACTGTCGGTAAAGCGATGGTATTTCATTCAGAAAAATTGGCGATAAAATATGTTCCTGATAGTATTTGGAGTTAATCTTGACATTTTTCCCCACTCTCTTTATTTTTAACTTGCCATTATAAGAAAAAACACAACAATCATGAATCCCTTAAAAAAACTTTCTTTCGATTCTTTGAACCATGTACTTAAATTTTTTTCTCCCCTTTTATGATAATAAATGGCTCTTTTTTTGTTGCAATCATTTAAATACACGCATGATTCATCTATTGTGACAGTTGTTTTCCATTTTTCTTTGGATAAGTGTTTCTCATATAGAATTCTGCAGCGTGTCCTGCGCTCAGCGATATGATTTGGAAGAAGACGATGCACATTGCGTTTTTTCGATTTCTTAAGATTTAAATCAACGTTTATCATCTTGTTTACAGTGGACACCGAGCATTTTAATGATTTTGCAACTGCCCTTTGACTAGGGGGATTTTCTTTTAACATTAAACAACGTACCTTTACAATAGTCGAAGATGTCCGTTTTTTCCTTGGATACTTGTTTGGAATTTTTGTCCCACTTGAGGCTCCAATTTGACGTTTTTTTCCTTTCTTGTTGACGATATTACCTATCGACGCTTTAGATATCACAAAACCATGACTCTCACATCGTTTTTGGATAACGGAGTATGCATATTTCTGTTCGGAAAGAGCATAAATGTAGCCTTCGAACCACTGCTTTGTTAAAAACGCCATTTTGAATAAAAACAAAACTTTCAAGCCGCAGACGATAATTTTGACTTTTAAAAACATAGTACAATTGCAATTATTTCTTTTGCAGCAAACGGTTTTTTATTACCGCTTACCAAAATCGTCTAAAAAATGTGCGAACAGCCTCTGTACACTTACAATTATATCTATTATATACTTGTAATTATAAATTGAAAGTATTTATATACAGTGGCTCCCAAAAGTGTTCGTACACTTACGATTTTCAATGAAATAGGGGTCTATCCATTAATTAAAATGAATATTTCAGAATGGGTATTTAATAATAAGATCTATAATCTATTCTTAACAAAACTACATGAAATATTTTGAAAACATAGTAAAACTTTATTTTTAAGAAACCAGTAATCGAAAAGTAACAAAAACTTTATCTCACAAAAGTCATCGTACACTTGTAAAAAATCTCTACATATTAATAAATATTCTAATTTTTCGTTAAATTAATATTTAGTAGGATATCCTTTAGCACCCACAACAGCTTTTAAACGTCTGGGAATAGATTGCTTTAGTTCTTTTGTAATTTTTGCATCAATGTTCATCCATTCTTCCATCATAATTGTTTTTAGTTCGCTTTTCGTGTGAATGTCGTGTTTTCGTACTCGAACCTCCAGTTTTCTCCAAATATGTTCTATTGGGTTTAAATCTGGCGATTGAGGTGGTGTTTTCAAAACTTGTGGACAATTATAGAGACACCAGATGCGAACGTTGAGAGCCGTGTGCTTAGGATCGTTATCTTGATAAAAAACAAAGTTATTTCCAATACCCAAATTTTGAGCTGATAATTTTAAATTGTCTCTTAAAATATTTATAAAAACAGCATGATTCATTATGCAATCAATAAATACCAAATTTCCTAGTCCTGATGCTGACATGCACCCCCACACAAGGATACCTCCACCGGCATGCTTAACTGTTCCTACTAAGTTCTTGGGATTAAGTTCCTCATTTTTTTTCTTCTCCATACAATTATACGCCCATCAGCACCAAAAATGTTCATCGGCAAATAAGACATTATTCCAATAGGTTTGGGGCTTATTTATCATTGATAGTGCGAAGGGAAGCCTAAACTTTCTGTTTTTCTCACTCACAAAAAAATTTCTATGGGCAGAACGCTCATATAATCCAGCTGTTCTGAGAACTCGTCAAAAAATTTCAGGTGAAATTGAAGTAGAAAATGTTTTATTGAATTCTGCAGAAACTTTTACAGCACTCAAACGTGAATTTTTCACAAATTTTCTAATTATAAATCTCTGATCACGTTTTGTTAACTTTGCCGGACGGCCTTTTCTTACCTTGTTTTCGATCCAATTTTCTTCTTTAAAGCGTTTTTTCACATACTGCACAGTAGAATGGGATAAATTAAGTAATTTAGCAATATTCCGAACTGATTTACCACTACTATGATGAAAAATAATCAATTTTCGAATGCTGTTTGTTGTTTCTTTACGACTACGAGCCATTTTTAAATAATAAATAGAATATTACGGAGTAGGCAAGCAAAAATTAAAGCCAAACGATATTTTAAATGGCACCACAATTCAAAAATAAAAATAAAGCGCCAGACGATAATTTTAATTATGAATTTATCCGAAAATATTTCAGTGTACGATGACTTTTGTGAGATAAAGTTTTTGTTACTGTTTGATTACTGGTTTCTTAAAAATAAAGTTTTACTATGTTTTCAAAATATTTCATGTAGTTTTGTTAAGAATAGATTATAGATCTTATTATTAAATACCCATTCTGAAATATTCATTTTAATTAATGGATAGACCCCTATTTCATTGAAATCCGTAAGTGTACGAACACTTTTGGGAGCCACTGTATATATTTTCAAATATCTGTTTATTAATAATATAATTTTACCTGAAATTACATATATTTAAAAAAACTTTTCGTCTACTCTTTTAATTAATTGAAAATGTCATTTATAAATATATGTGTGTGTGTGTTCGTGTATCTATATGTATTCTAACCTCCATTTCGTCATTCATGCTCAGTGTTTGCACAGTCAGCAATTTCTTCAGTGGGTTCGAGTTCTACTGTTGGCATGGGTGTTTGCAGCCGTTCGAAATCGGCTGTAAGGGGACAAGGGACCTTCAACCCCGTTTTTAAAAGTTTCAATATTTTAATCAATATACCACATGAGTATAATTCATATTCTTTTTTACTGCACTGAATTTGCACCAATTTTATACTTTAGAAATGTATACTTCGGGTATTATTAATTAATAATTTATACTTAGGATTTTATACTTTTACAATTTTATACTAAATGAATTCTAAATGAATTCATTTAGAATTCACAAATAGGTATTTTGTGGAAGAATAAGACTTGTTTTTCAGATAAACTCTTAAAAAGTGTTAGAATTTTTAAAAATTCTCTACGTGCATTATTTTTTTTTCTGATTTCTTCCAAATTTCTCAGGACTGTTGATTGAAGCGATTGTCATAAAACTGTGCATAGTTCTCTGAAACCTCCAAATATTTTTCAAATTTATAGACCGCGAAATAAAGTAAAAACATGCAAAAGTATAAAAAAATTACAGGCAGAATAAAAAAATAAATAAATTTATATAAGACTTTAGATTCATACAATAAAAAAATCAATGCACTTATGCTTACAAACATATGGTAAACTTATATTAAAAATTTAAGGTGTTTTAATGATGTATAATGCGTATGAAGCATTTTGAATAATGTTAGAATTTTTGATATTTTTTTTGAGAAACAGACATTATTCTGCATAAAAAAAATCTTTATTTTAAATTCTAAGGTCTGCAATGTAGAAAAAAAATAATATTAATTATTCTCATTCTGTATATAGACTTAAATATTGAGAATAAAAAATTTGAGGTTGAAAGTCTTTTGTCTCTTTAATCAGCAGGGCTAGGTCTAATTAGACCTCGTGTAGCAAAAAAATGAGCGTTGCGATCCCAATGAACCAACTAATATCCCCCCCCCCCCCATTAAAAAACAAGACAAAAAAAAAACTTTCTGTTGAGACTGTTGTATGCTAACATTCCACAAAAAGTTTTTTGATAATTTTTTTTAGGCGGATTCTGTTATATTATATCTATGGAATGCAAAATTTCTTAAATTGCTGTGTAGCCATTCACTCAGTCCGTGCGTTCTTGTCAAATAGTTCTTTTTTGTTAAATTCTTTCTTTTTTTGTGGTCTATTTTAAGTCTTAATTGAGATAAGGAATTTTATCTCTCATTTCTCTTTTTTCCCTTTCTTTCTTTCAGAGAAGTACTTATCTAGTTTTAATCATGTATCTGTTCTTGAGAAAACCACTCGTTTTCTCAAGCTTTTAGATTGTTTTCCGTAGATATCTTACCTTCACTTCGAGAAGATTCCTCAAATTTCAGATCTGTTATAATGCGAAAATGCTTGTAATAAATGTTAGATCCCTAATGGAAAATATAGAATTGAATATTCAACACTACATTTACACATAAAAATTGCTCGAAAAAGGTATTTAACGATTTCATTTGGTTATTTTTTGTAATAGTTACCAATTTTAAAAACTTTTTCCAGTTTCTCTCACACACACACATATGAGTGTGTGTTAGTTAAATTGGAAGTAAAATAAAAATTTTAACTCTTGCAATGAGTAAAGAGTTGTAGTTTCATATAAATACTTGCATAGTAAGGCGTAGGTTGTAGCCCTAACCCTATATACGAAGAAAAATACAAAAAGTTGAAACTGAAAACCAAAACATGAAGGTAAACCAAAACAAGAAAACCGGAAATTGTTTCATGATAACATCTCTTTCTCAACAGTGCCAACAGTATCATGAAACGAGGGATTGTTAACAAAGAGGTTGACAAAGAGATGTTATCTATGTTATAGTGTATATAAGGGATTAATAAGTTTTTCTGGTTGCAATGTATTGGTGTTTTAATGAGGAAGTTAATATGTTGCATTGCTTTTTGTTATTTGATAATGTTCTAGGTTTCTACGCTTCAAATAGCCAACTCTTGGTAAAATGGTACTTTCACAATGATTCATGATTATTTTTTTTGTGTCAATTTTGGAAATGTTACGCCCACATCAGTGTTAGGAGGTCCCCATCCCGAGTTGTGCCTATAGTAAAAAATTTTCTAAATCGGGCCCTGGGGGCAAGTGACGAGACCGATGCACTTGACCCAGCACCTTCAGAGGTAATTTGAGAACTTGGAGGACATTGCAGCCACAACAGATTTTACGTGCAACGGTCGCTATTAGTGAACACGGCGGTGGATCTGCAGCAACGAGCATCGAACCAGAGACGTTCAGATCACTGGCTCACTGCTCTTGCCAACTGGGCCACCGCGCCCACTAAACATTCTTGACAATAAATAAATAAAAATATTACATTTGTCGTTCCTGGGGCTCTCTACCAGCGAAGGGGACGACGCTGTGGTTTGTCCTAGGAGGGGAGAACCCACGGTGGTCAGTCTGTGTTCGGCAGTTGGAGAGGACAGTGCATGGAAGTGTGACCCCCGAAAACGCACTGGGTTTTTGTTCGCTCTTAATCAGAGTCAGATGACTGAGGAAAAGATTAGTTAAGGTAACTATTGTAAAGAAGTTCTACGAATAAGTTTGATTACTGTGCGAGTCCTGTGAATAAAATATTTTGAATATTCATTCAAGTGGTGTTAAATTCGTTACCTTTAACGTCGTCGAAAAGAGAGAGATCGACAAAAGACGACAACATTGTTCCTGTATTTTTTATATTTATCATCTTTGTATTTAGACGGGTATGATTGAAAAAAAAAATCGCTACATAATGCGAGTAAATAATATATATAAAATTTTCTGCCCCCAAACTCCTTAAACTTTCGTTATATATTCACAGTATTTTTATTTTTCGTTACCTGACAAATCAGGACAAATAGTGGCCGTCTCAAGTCCTCTCCGGACGCCTTTATCAGAGCTGAAAATTGGGACTGATGTAGGCATTTGTGATCACCCTAGCCCCTTCCCTTTCCGCCCTCTCCGGGGGAAAAAAACAATAAAAAAAATAGTCCCTGAATTTGAACTCTGGGTAAAATTTTGTAGTGCAGCCGAGAACTAAAGATTATTAATGAAACATCTCCCCTCTCAGGTCGGTTTTAAAACATCTGTTAAAAAGTATACCTTATTCATATCACGATCCATTAAATCGACGATACATTATGTGCTAATCCTTCGAATATCCTCTGTGCCATAATTCCCTACAAACGCTCTTTCTCCTCTTACATCTATGCGTACACATTCGGATGACCCACCTACGCGAGGGGTCGATAATGACTCAACCCGGCGGATTATTCAGCTGGGGAACAAATAATACGTGAATCACACACCGCTTTCGCCTGCTACGAAATAACACGACAGAAAACTCATAATTGACTCTTTATTCGTGCAGGGTTGCCATTGGTTATAATACGGTATATCGCCAAATAGAGGGCGAGTTCAGTAACTTCGTCTTGGTAGAGTCCTAAATGTCTGGCCATGCGAAAATTTCTGCGTTAGTGTATGACGTCATCGATGATAGTATACCAAACTATCGTGATGTCATTTTTTTCCCGTGACGAAGACAAACCCCGAAACTAAGGACACTTCATTTCTTAGTTTACATTCAATAAAATTCAATATTTTTTCTGAACACCAGTGTTAAGAATAATTAATTTTGATAATTGGAATAGAGTATTAAGTAAAAATATAAAAAAATCGATTGGCGCAATAATCAATCATTTCTTGAATTAATCCTCTATAAGCAGAAATAGTTAATTAACTCATCACCAACAGGATTAATGAATCGTATAACTAACTCTTGACACATTAACTTTTGCGCTTAATGTAAAGAAGATAAATGGCATCCAGTGATAACCTTTTAGCAGTAAATCCGGTTTTAACAGACAAATCATCATTCGGCCAATCGTAGTTGATGTGGTTCTCAACTGAAAATGAGAATAATTCCTAAAGTAATTTTTTTACTTTCGGACTGAATTTACTTTAAGATGTCAAAACGTAAACAATAATTATATGCTAATCATTACATTAAACTCGCCTCGTGTTCTTTGTTCAATAATTACAATTTTCTTTCACGAAGGGTAAATTTAATTAAAATTGTAAACTTAGATGTATTATATATATGGTGCCCGGTATAAAATGCTCAAGTCAAAAAAAGTGATTTTTAGATATATGTTAGTATTGATAAAAAAATTCATTTTTTGACTTTTATAAAATGTTCAAGTCTATCACATTTGTATACAAAAGTACAATTCTTTGTACAAAAGACTCAAGTCGAAATTATTGTTCTGCGATTGGTATAAAAGCCAATAACTTGGTATATTTAAATCACTGTTTTTGACGTAAGCCCTTTATACCGGGCACCATAGATATATTAGGTAAATGTTAGCTGAAAGAGATAGTTATTCCCCAAACTGTACAATTTTTTAAAAAAACTTTCCTCAAGAAATCTGAAATTTTATAATTTTTTTTTGAAAAGTCAAAGAAATCGTTATATTTTTCTTGTTTTCAAAATTTGTCACACTCACAAAATTTCAAAAAAAGTTTCTTTTTTAATTTAGCTTGTAGTTAAAAGAAATTTGATGAAATTAATGTCATTTCCACGAATCGAATTGGGAAATATGTGTTGCAACGTCAGTATCAATGTTGCTTATCTCAGACTTCAATTTTTTTTCTGTTTGGGCGATGGCCGAATGGCTCGGGCTCTATCCAGCATTCGATCCAGAGCCTGTGGCTTCCTATTCCACTGTTGGCATGGATGTTTGTAGCAGTTCGGAATCGACTTTGAACTTTTAAGTCCCGGTCTAATTAGCCCTTGTGTAGCAAGAAGTTGACCGTAGCGCTTTAAGCCAGTGGCGTAGCGAGGGGGGGGGGCAAGGGGGTCTATCATGCCCCGGGCGCCACTCGCAGAGGGGCGCCAAATGGTCCTTTTAACTAATTATATATATTATATTACTAAACGTTTTCGGGGGGGGGGGGGGGGGGAGGTGGGCGCCGCCAAAAAGGTATCGTGCCCCGGGCGCCAGTTATGCTCGCTACGTCACTGCTCTAAGCCAACCAATTTTCCTGTCCATTCAACAGATTGATGATAAGTTTGATTCTGCAGTTATTCAGAATCATGATTATCATGACGTTATAAAACAAGTATTGGTTGCAAATGTTCCACCCTTTATGTCCCCCTGTATTTATATCTGCATAGTAATATATGCATAGAGGCCGCCCCAACATGATGAAAATTTCAATATAACAGGCAGAAAAATATTTTTTTTGTTTTCAGTGTTGTAGCTTTTGCTGAATCCTAGAATCACACTTAAATCTTCATTTGGCAATGCTTCCATCACATAAATAACTTCGAGAGAGAACAGTCTATTATTGGCAACTGCTTGGTTGAGATCACTTACAAATATCGTTATCATCAGTGGCGCACCCAGGGGGGTAAGGGGCCTTTTCCCCCCAAAGAAATAGAAATTGCATTATGAATATTGATTTTGCATTATAAATATTTTTATCCGTTCATCTCCCCCCCCCCATGCATTATAAATATTTTTATCCGTTCATCTCGCCCCCCGCCCCCCCCCAAGAAAAAATCCTGGGTGCGCTACTGGTTATCATTAATGTTTCTTTAATCAGACCACGTATCCGTTTCATTTACATTTCGTAATAAACTAACGTAGACTTGACTAAGGTCCCTTGTTGTACATTACTTCGCTGAAATCACTAATTACTCATGTCTGGAACATTGGAACATTTCCTGACAAAATTGCCATGACAGAAAGCAACTTGCCTTCAGGAAAACTTTTTTTTTTCACCACTACGTAAGATGCTATTTTGCGTCGATAGATAACAGAAAGTAACAGGCACAGAGGCAATAGCTTAAACTTTAACTCTCGATGGTTTCAAAGTATTCAAGTCAGTCTCAGCTGAGTGAGACATCACCGTCAAGGACTGAAATGGATTAGAAGATAGGAAAAGAAACAACGTTAAGAAGTATGTGGACAATGTTATAATTGAAGGAGTAAATAAAAAATACGAAGTTGACTTTACAGTACAGAGCACAGTAAAACCTCGTTTATCCGAACTAACTGGGACCATAGGCAATCCGGATAATCGAAAATCCGGATAATTCGGGTAATATGGGTAGTAAGGAAAACAAATTCCTTAACTAGGCAGACCGTTTATTACGATAAAAAAAACTATGTTTTGTAACAAAATTACATAGTATTGTTTACAAGACATTAAAAAAATATAAAAATAACTTTTCACATCATTTCTTTACAAAGAATTTGTAAGTCTCGTAAAGCTTTCTTAAACTCGACAAAAAGCATTTTATTACCATAATTTATTGTACAATCTATGCAGGAACTGAACATTGAATCAAAGTAAAAAGCGAATATTACCGTACTTGTAGTTACGTTCTTGCTACCATAGTTAAAAATTATTACCTAATGTGAACATTGAATAAAAATAATGTCTACAAATCTGATCCGGATTATCCGGAGATCCAGATAAACGAGGGCCGGATAAATGAGGTTTTACTGTATAAACAAAATTTAAAACCACCCTCTCCTACTCGTACGTGTTGCAAAATGTATTGCAACTTGAGTATTTTTACTAAATAAATTAATTGTTCATAAAGTTAGCTGCAAAGACGATATCCGTCTTCACTCCTTCCGAGATTTCTTGAAAGCATTTGAATTTTTTCTTCACATCCACATTTCATGATGACACACAGCAAAAAACTTGGAAACGCATTTAAAAATAATTACAAGATAAAAGGAACTTTTTATATACCATGTTTTTAAATTTTCTGTTGAATCATAAAAACTTGACAATTTTATATATTAATAAATACTTAAAAATTTTTTTTTGATGAATTATCCCATCAACTTGAAAGAAAATGAAGTTAATTGGAAGTTAACTTGCATTTAACTTTTCGTTCCCGTTCCGGTCGATAGATGACTGCACCAGTCAACAAAACAAAATTAACTGAAAATAACTGAAAATTAATTTAATTCTGCTTAAAGATGGATTAAAGTATTTAAAAAAATGTATTGTCATCGTGTTCTGATATTTATAATGCAAAATCAATATTTCTACTTCTTTGGGGAGGGGGGGGGGGCTGGCCCCCTGGGTGCGCCACTGATAATCACTCTCCTTTGTCTAGATACAGCACATACGATCTTTTTTCGTTTGTTGGGCCAAAGTTACCCGCAAGGGCCAAATTACCCCAGTTGACGGTAGTAATTTTAAATTTCCAAACTATGCGATGTTGCTTGATAGCTTGTTTTGCATTTCTGAGTATGTAAAATATTATTACTCTTTCGAGAGTTTGGGAAACCTAGAGATATTTGCGGTTTTTTTTCCAATTTAGCAGGGGCCTAACTGGATATCTCATTGATTAATTTATATTATATTCCTCTAGGTCGAACTGATTATCTATATTTTATCTGATCAGTTCTTTTTTTTTCGTACATTCAAACTATGAAATTTTTCTAAAGGATTTTGCAAATTTCATCCTTATACAGTTAAACTTTTCTAGTCGGCCACCTCTCTAAACGGCCATATTTTGTTCAGAACCGATTTAAGACTCTATAGAGCAACTGTTATGGAAGAAACCTCCTTTCGACGATCACCTCTCAAAACGACCACTTTTTTAATCATTATTAGCCTCCATAGAGAAGTTTCATTTTGTTTAAATATATTATGTGTATTTCTTCTATTGTGAGTAAATATAACGCCACTATTCTTTGATATGTTGCTTTCTTTTAGTATTCAAGTAATCTCACGTCAGAAGCAAACGGATATGAAGTGGGAAAAAAAAAGTTTAAAAATTTATTACAAGCCTTCAGCTTATTCACCGTATTTTATAATACCTCTCACGTTCTTCGCATTTTCCACCTCTGACTCAAGCAGATGAGACTAGTAAAGTGAGACCTCTCTCTCCAAATATGTCAGAATCAAGAGTCAGTACGTCATGTGACGTCATCAAGTGCAATCTCACGTTGGGCATATTCCGGAGCTTTGTTTTATGCCCTCCGTTATAGACAAACAGTAATCCGTGTTGGTTGTTTTAGTAGTTTTTCTATTCACACTATAATTGCGGGTCATGGAGATACCTCAAAAATTGAATTGGTAAGGCGCGAATTTTAGTTTAAAGCTTGATTTTGCCTAGCCGGTGGTCCGCGGAACACTGGAGGTCAGACATAACCCAAGAGGTGGTCCGCGAGGTCAAGAGCGATTAAAAGAAAGAAAAAAAAAAAATTCTTCATCGTTTCAAAACGACCGCTAATTTAAACAATTTTTTAAAAGTGGGAGCAAAAAATTTTTTAGTTTCCAATTTTGAAGGTCCCGATTTTTGATGCCACAAAGAAATTCCAAGAATTCCTGTATATCTTTCGCTTTCTGATAGTTTTGAGTTAAAAAAAAAAAAAAATCCTTGTTCTGCTTAAGAATTTCTAATATATTTTCGTCGATGCGGATTCGCAGCATCACAGCCATTTTACAGCTAGTAAAGTGAATGCACACAGAAAAATCTCGTTCATTACCATGTTTTTATTAACTCGCTTTATTGTTTGTGTGTGTGTGTTTGTTTGTCCGGTACAAATCTTGCAATCGATTTTTAACTAACTTCCCGACTAGCTAGACATTTGAAACTTTTAGAATTGCTCAGAACACGATGACAATGCATTATTTTAATACTTTTAGCCATCTTTAAGCAGGATTGAATTCATTTTCAGTTAATTTTGTTTTGTAGACTGGTTCAGCCATCTATCGGCAGGGACGGGAACGAAAAGTTAAACGCACGTTAACTTCCAATTAACTTCATTTTCTTTCAAGTTGATGGGATAATTCATAAAAAAATTTTTTTTAATATTTTTTAATGCATAGAATTGTCAAGTTTATATGATTCAACAGAAAATTTAAAAATATGGTACATAAAAAGTTCTTTTTATGTTGTAATTATTAATTTAAAATTTTCGTAAACCTTTTACGTTTGCTATTAAGTTTTCTTTTACGTTCAATTTGCTATTGTTATTAAGTTGTAACTTTTTAATGAAAGTTGTTTATCACAAACAGTTTGTTTATTCAGGGGCGCGGTGGCCCAGTTGGCAAAAGCAGCGAGCCAGTGATCTGAACGTCACTGGTTCGATGCTCGTCGCTGACAAATCCACCGCCGTGTACACTAAAAGCGGCTGATGCACGAAAAATCTGTCGTGGCTGCAATGCCCTCCAAGTTCTCAAATTTACCTCTGGAGGTGCGGGGTCATGTGTACCGGTCTCGTCACTTGACTCAATTCAAAATTACGAGACCGGATCGAATCCAAGTCGGACTCCGACCCTTGTGGTGCTAATTAAAACCGGAGCCGCCCCCTCTGCCCAATAGCCTATATGGACTTGATCTGATGTTGTGTCGGTCAAGTGCGATAAGCAACAACAACAGTTTGTTTATTCAGAAGATAAAACCCATTTTTACATCTAAAGGGAGAGGTCCCCGACGAATAATTTTTAATTAATTAATTTGTTTACAAGTAGTCCCTGGTTAACAAATGGTTAGGAACCACTGCAATAGACCAAAAATTAAATTCTATACCTAAAATATTCATTTTTATCATTATTACTGCACACATTCATATTTTCCATCTTTATTACACTCATAACGAAATAAATGTCCTATAACCTTTAATGGATCCCTGTACATGGCAATATTGAAGGAAATGAGTGTGCTGACTCACTGACCAAGGAAGTGGTCAACATGGCCCAGACTTCTTCCTCCATCACTCTAGCACAGGAGTTCCCAACCTTTTCCCTACATCGACCCCTTTTAAAAGATGATTTTTCTTCATCGACCCCCTCACATTTTTCTCTATAATTTACAGCATACAACATAATTATAATACTAATAATTGCACATAAATCTCTTAAAGATAACAATTTGACTAAGAATAGGAACAGGGTGAATTATGCAAAGCTTTATCTATTAGGAAATAAAAGCAGAATTGTTGGGAGATTATTAGAAATTATTTTATATTAAAAGTTTTATGAATAATGAATCTTATATCAATGCACTGCGTGCAGTTTTTTTTTAAAAAACTATAAGAGATATATATTAAATTATTTATATATATTCTATCCATAGGTTATTCTGTAATCTACACCTAAAATAATTACTATATTTCCCATAAAAATATTTTTTTAGGGCAAATATATTGTAATGTACAAGAAGTATCATAAGATTTTTTCACAAAAAATTGCTGTAAAAAATTTAGTAATATGTGCTTATCTAAATTTAGGTAGAAATTGTATACACATACTAGATATACATGTATACAAAATTTCTGCAATTTGTAACCATTATTTTGATGAAATAGTGCGCACAAGTTTGAAAATAACAGGGTTTAGAAAAAGGTCATTTAAATTTTAAAGTTTCCATAAATTTCTTTACTATTAGCTTTATATATTAGGCCATAAAAACGCCAAGACTATCAACGCAAATCTGCCGTATCAAGGACGTGGTGAAAAAAAGGAGAGAGAGCCCACCCAACACACCGATCTCTATTAGACGTCTATAATACCTCACCTCATAAAAACGCGTACCTCTATAAGACGTCGAAAAATATCTACATCACGTGCATCCATTGCACGTGATGTAGATATTTACTTTAAAACGCGTGACTTTAAAATGCTAGCATTTTAAAGTCTCTCAAAATATTCAATGTTTGGGGGATGATATACACCCTCCGTAAGTGATATAAATTAAAATTATTAAACTATTTTGTATTATTTTAAGAGGATATCAAACATAGGTCCTTGAAAAAAGTTTTGGGAGTATATGTAACGTTAATACAGAAATTCATGCAGATCTACACTTTCTTGAATGATAATAATAATAATAATTACAAGATAAAAATAACTTTTTATATACCATGTTTTTAAATTTTCTGTTGAATCATATAAACTTGACAATTCATTGTATTAATAAACACTTAAATTTTTTTTTGATGAATTATCCCATCAAATTGAAAGAAAATGAAGTTAATTGGAAGTTAACCTGCGTTTAACTTTTCATTGACCGTCCCGGCCTACAGATGGCTGCACCAGTCTACAAAACAAAATTAGCTGAAAATAATAAAAACATGGTAAAAATCTGCTTAAAGATGGCTAAAAGTATTAAAAAATGCATTGTCATCGTGTTCTGAGCTATTCTAAAAGTTTCAAATGTCTAGCTAGTCGGGAAGTTAGTTAAAAATCGATTGCAAGATTTGTACTGGACAAACACACAAACAAACACACACAAACAAGAAAGCAAGTTAATAAAAACATGGTAAAAATAAAGAGCAAGAAACCTAGTGAAACAGAGTGTCAGTTGCGCTTATGGGATGCAACTTATTGCTCCAACTTTACTGTAGGAATATTACTCAACAGTAAGGTCAGTGAGAATCAAACATTTCCCATCTGCAGAGAGGGCTGATAGGCTCTTGATCCCAGTCCAAGAACATGCGTAAAACTCCAAAACAGTAATAATTATAATAATAATAATAATAATTAAAAAACAGTTTTAAAATATAAAGATTCAGGTCTATTCATCATGAAGGTGAGATAAGAGTGCAACTTATTGTTTCATGGTTCTCGTTAAAAAAAAAAATCACTAACTTGTAATATACTGTTGTGTATTTCAACTGAAAGGTATATACTATTCAAGTGATTGTGCAAAAAGTATGTCGGGATTTTTCCTTTCACATGCAAGATAAAATTAATATCCTCTAAAGTCTAGTTTGGGAGTCGGAGCTTGTGGAATTTAGAAATTGTAAATTTAAAGTAAATTCCTTAACCTTAACTAACCGAGTCAACTAAATCCAAGTTTCTGGGAGTCAAACGGGGACTGAAATAGAAACAAAAAAATTATCTTGAGCTCCAAATAAAATAACTATGTTAATATAATTTTATTTTCAGTTTCAATTGGTATAAAAATAAATTTTTTTTTGCAAAACTTGATCAAGGCATCCTGCAAGCTTCGACTCCCAAACTAGACTTCAGAGGATATTAATTTTATTTTATACGGGAAAGAAAAATCCTGACATACCCATCGTAGAATCAGTTGAATAGTCTCTTTCAGATGAAATACATAACGGTTTATTATCAGTTAGTGATTTTCTTAGCAATTTTTTCTCTCTTTTTCTGCAAGTATGTGGGAACACTGATGACTCTGTGATTAATCCTTAAGCACCCGTCCTATATCCCACTGTGTTTCGTTAACGAATTTGATCGGCTTACCTTTGAAGGCAGATAAATATCTTTCAGCTTTCTAGCTAATCAGCTTCTCTTGAAATTGTTATCTATATACAGGGTATCCCATAAATACTGTCCAAACTCTGCACAGCCAGATTCCTCGTTGGGAGTACATAAAAAATGCCCAAAGAACTGTACCTGTATGACCCATAGTTTTCGAGAAAATTACGAAAAACAAAGTATGACGTCACATCTGGTGCAAGGAAAAAACACTTTATTCGACACATCAACAGCAGTATTTGCATATCTTTTCCGACGATAATGTTCAAAATGTTCGCCGCGTATATCGCGTCAAGCATGCCCGCGCCGTGAAATGACGTTAGGCCGTCGTTTAACTCGTATTTAAAAGGCTGCATATAGCAGCTACCGGTATTCTTCGCATGATGATCATGTATTCCGTTCGTGAATATTGCGACATGTATTTGATCTACGGATAATGTAATGGAAATGTCTTACGAACTGCTAGGGAGTATGCCCATCGATATCCGTCACGCCGTCCTCCCGATGCCATTCAAAGTCATTCGCAGGCTGCACGATAGACTGTGAAATACAGGAAGCGTCTGCCCGACACACAGTCTTCACGATGTTGAAAGATGCGATATGCGCGGCGAACATTTTGAACATTGTCGTCGGAAAAGATATGCAAATACTGCTGTTGATGTGTCAAAGTGTTTTTTTCCTTGCACCGGATGCGACGTCATAATTTGTTTTTCGTATTTTCCTCGAAAACTATGGGTCGTACAGGTACAGTTCTTTGGGCATTTTTTATGTACTCCCAACGAGGAATCTGGCTGTGCAGAGTTTGAGCGGTATTTATGGGACACCCTGCACATTCCAAACTATCAAAAAGGTGTTACTTCTTTAGGATGAGTTGTATGAAGCGTTATGAAAGATTTTTCAAGAGTTGCGACGTAAAAGTAAACTTAAATAAAGTAACCTAGAAAAGAAAAAAATAAAGAAGCTTTCAAGATTACACAACATTTCTTGCCTGAGCAGTATCAATGTTTTATAATGCAACTTTATATTTTTGGGTACATCTATGCATTACATAAAAGCGTGTTAAACTGTACGGGCCTGTTCACATAGGAGTCCGGTAGCGGAGCGTTAAAGGAAAGATGACGTTGAGACGAAAATAAACCAATCATAGGCGTTAAAAATTTCGTTGCTAATTGTTTGGAGGTTTCTCGTTAAATATATTTCAATACTTTAACGCTCCGCTACCGGACTCCTATGTGAACAGGCCCTTAGGGGTTTTTCTTATCTCCAAAGTGGTCAATGTGAATGTGAAACTAGACAATCTTTTTCTCGTAGGAAACTTTTAGCTGTCACTTCATCGACCAATAACTCTAAACCTAAAGACTGACTTTAATGACTCTAGATTTCATCATTATCTGAATGTTATTTCACTCATATCATATTATAATTTGTTTGATTCAGGGCATTTTTTTACGAGAATCAGCCACCTTTTTCATAACATTTTCCCAAATACTTTTATGTGATATTTATTTTATTTGTACCGCTATGCATGTAACTTACGATACATGTGCCCACTACATAATATTAATCGGCTGCGAGGACTTTTACAAATCCCACTGCCTGATGTAGAACGAGCTCCACTTTCTTTGCAAATGGATTTAATTGAACAACGAAAGAACTTTGATCTGCAGATAAAAATTGAGGACACTTCACTAAATTGACTTTTATCAGAAATATTTCCCAGTTGATAATTTTCCGAAATTCACAGCTTTAGACCAGATGAGAGTGACACTATTTGGAAACACTTATAAATATGAACAATTTTTTTTCTAGAATGAAGTTTGTTGAATTTAAAACGAGAACTAGAATGACAGATTCACTCTTAGAAACAGGGCTGCCGTCAACTGAGCCAGGGCCCGGGGCAAAATAATACAGCGGGCCCCCCTCTCCCCTCAATATTTGAACATTGTATACATTTTTTTAGTCAACTCTTATTTAACCGGGGCCCTTGCCAGCCCGGGCTCCTGGGCATTTGCTCCCTTTGCCCCCCCCCCCCCTGTCGCCGGCCCTGTTAGAAAACACATTGCGGGTTGCAACATGCATCATCAGTTTTTTATCCGAACATTGAATATACGTGGTTCACTGTATTATTATTATTTATGTGTTATGATGATTTTGAAAATAACTTTCATTTAGTTCAAATTTATAAAACAAAATTTTTATAAAATAAAATAAATGTAGAAAAAAAAAATCTTTATTCATTACGTGCTGGCCCGCAGATTGTCAAACTGATAAATATGTATCACATTTTTTTTCGTAACTATAACTTTCACTCTCTTGAATATAAACAACGTCGTCAACTTCTGTTATTTTGCTAATTTAAATCTGGTTTCTCGATATTCATCAAACATGCATTTCCTCAACTGCTTTAGTATATAATTTGGTAATAAATACAAAATGAAATTTATAAATTTAAAAGAATTATGATAACCCTCTGTGTGTCTGTATTTCTTCTAGTTTAACTATTTTAAATGAAAACGAATTCATAACATAATACAACTGACAACTGTAAAATCGGGTCAAGTATTTCCTTTAGAGCAAAATTTATATTAACTACCATTTAAATTTCATTTGAGTTTCTATTAAATGTAAATTTTTTAGTAAAACTCTGCGAAAGCGTTTGGATTTTAACATGTAGGGAATCTATGTGATTTTGAAAGCTTACGTCAAAGATTGAAAGCGAGTATACCTGCTTGTATTACCATCTGTATTGTATATTTATATTGTATTAATAAATCTATTACCCTAATGTCATTCCTCCTCATATAGTGGACTATAGTAACATTTATTATTCTTTTAAGGATATATTTCATTGTGTTGGAAAATCATAAATGCCAGAAATAAAAGGGCATTGCATTTGTAAGCCTGTTATTCACAAATTAGGATATTTTGACTTTTAAATAATTTTATTCCCAACGATGAATTAAGAGGATTTGACAAACATTCTAGGGGTTGGTATAAGTATCTACACACATACATTATGTGTAAGTGTGCCTTGCAGTGTGGAATGGGGAAAAATGAAAAGAAAAGTAAATGTATTATGAGAGAGGTTTACATTTTTTTCAAAATTGTGTTTTGTTATATATTAGGCACTTGAAACCACTTCTTCATAACAACTATGAGAATGTTAAATTGCACTGAGTTTACCCTTATACATTGCCATGTATCTGTAATCACATATTGATTTCTCAAAATTGTATACTCAAAATCAAATGTTTTTAGTTGGGTGACTTTGAATAAATTTTGCAATGTATATATACTTTCATGTTATAACTCTAAAATTTTATAGTTGTGATATCAAACTTCTGTATATTCTTTTAAAAAGTAGTTTAATGCAATAACTTTAATTCAAATTAATAATCTAAGAGAATATATTTAATTAGTGAAGCTCTGATTAAAAATCATTAATTTTAGAATACATATGATAAATATGGAAATTATTTTTTTTTTATTTATTCCCTGCCAGTGGCGTAGCGAGGGGTGGGCAAGGGGGGTCTATCATGCCCCGGGTGCCACTCGCACAGGGGCGCCAAATGGTCCTTTTCACTAATTCTATATATTATATTACTATATGTTTTTCGAAAAGGGGGGCGCCAAAAAGGTATCGTGCCCTGGGCGCCATTTATGCTCGCTACGTCACTGTTCCCTGCTCGACAGAATAATTTGCTGTTATTGATTTTACTATTTTACTTTCACATTTTATGCATTTTCTCTTGATGTGTGTATATTTTAAAACTCATTGACATTTGGGAAAGAAAGATAAAATTTCTAAATGATATAGTTTAAATTCTTATCATTTTTCTGATATCTATTTGACTAATGATGTGGTATTAGTTTTAATAAATGCCTCTGGCATTTGTATTACCTGTTGATTCTGTATTTTATTTTGTTCATAAAGAATAAACATTTTATAAGAAAATTTTCAATATTTTTGCTGTGGAATGGCATATTAATAAATTTGCAAATTCTAAACATTTTGGAGAAAAGATTCTGTGATATAAATTATTGAACAAAGCAGATTGTGTAGTCAGCATAATTAAGTGAAATGTTGATTCATTTGTATGATTGCATTCCTGTGATATCTTTTTCCTGCTGATTATAATCATGTTTTCATGTGATTGTATTTTTACGAGTTTTATGTATATTTACCTCGAAAAGTCCCTGTTTAATGGTTTTCAGTGTTTTGCTTGAAATCATTGATTAAAATAGAATTTGTTGTATCGTTTTTTTGGTGATAACATAAAATGTTTAATGGCACTTACACCATAAACAACTTGAATCACTTTAAAAAATTAGAATAGTTCTGTTTGTGGAAAAGGAAAAGCTCTTTGTTTACTCAGGTGATTTATGTATTTTCTTCTTTATAACTCATTTAAATTTGGCTATCCTATTTTAAATAAATTAATGTAACGCATGCTGTGAAGTGGTCACACACTTCTGGCTTCTCCCGAAGAAGAGCCTATGCTCACCTTCCAGCTATTGGAAAGAAAAAAGAAAAACAAGCTTTTAAATAAATTGATTGAGCATTAGAATTTTCCAAAGATAATGACATTCTTATTTTTTTATTCTAGGTATTGTTTCGTTTAACATGAAGTTGTATCGTTCATTTTTCCTAATGGGGTGCTCATGTGGAAAGGCAACTATAGATATTAATGGTAAAACATATACTATTAAAACAAGACTAGGAGAAGGGTAAGTTATATTTACTATGGAAGTTTTATTGTTTTTAAGTTTGCCTTTTATTTATTTTAATTACATGAAAAGGAATTTTTACTTTGTTGGTTTATTTTATTGTAGTAAGTTTAGTTAGTTGAAATTTGTGCTTGTATATAGCTTAAAATATGAGAATTTTAAGACTCTGTAGCCAAAGTTTGATTTAAAAAATATATATATCGTTTTGGAAGAGCAGTATCAATGGGAACATTTAATCAAATGTAATCATAAACATGAGATAACCAGTACCACTCACAGTTATTAGTAATAAGCTGCTTTTTCTTGTCATGTGACAATTAAGTCATTTGAACATGTGCATTGCTGCCAAGGTTTCTCTTTTCAATAAAGATGTCTTACCACATCCCATTTCATCTTTCTTATTCAGCACTAGGCTGATTTCTATTTGACCAACCTTTATGCTTTGTATAGTATCAAAAATTTTAATTTAATAAAGTATTAAGCGGTGATTTTTATTTTGTAGGGGTTTTAGTATTGTAGATTTAGTTCAAGATCAAAAGACTCATCGTCTGTATGCTCTGAAACGAATAGCTTGTCACAGTAAAGAAGATGAAAGAACTGCAATGAAAGAAGCAGAATATCATAATATATTTGACAGTCCATATATTGTAGAATGTGTTGATGTAGCATTAGTTGAAAGTTATGATGCATTGCATCCACATCGTAGTGAAGTTCTACTCCTACTGCCTTATTATAGAGTAAGTTCCATATTTAATTTTCTTTTATGTGTTTGTGAGACAAATTAATTTTATAATTATATTTAAAACAGGTTAACACAGCTGCTTAATATTCACAAGAATAGTTAAAGGTGGTAACTTGTTTCGAGCTAATTAATAGTTCTCTATCAGGCTAAGGAGCTTTAGGTGTGATTGTTTCTATGGACAACTCACAAATGCCTGATGATTGTTAAATTAGTACAGAACTTTTCCTGATTATGCTTTCTAATGTTTTAATTGTTGTAAATTAATTCCTTTAGTGTTATAATTTTGAGGAAACTAAATGCATTAAAAGTTCATCATACTAATGAGAAATGATGTTATAAAAAGGGTAATTTTTTATGTGTCATAATTTGTGTTATTTATTAGAAATATCAATTAATTTATGAAATTAGATTTCTAATCAGATGTGTATATAAGTTTATTAATATTTGCTTTACTGCAAAACATTTATATATAAAAAGGATTTTTGTTTAATCCTGATTACTTGTATCAGCAGCCAATTTTATAGTAGTAACCAATAATTTGAGCAGATAAAGGCTTTTTTTATTTAGGGATATTTTGGTTTGTCTCTAATCTTGAATAGATTACATATAAATGTTTATTCAAGGAATGTGTTACATGTAAAAATATTTAATTTTGTTTTTAACTCATTTGCTGTAAATGTGCTAATGATATGTTGTTGACTTTGGAAATTCAAAATAGGGTATGAATGTGATTCTTGTAAAGTGTACCTTAGATTAAAACATATTAGTTTAATGTTCTTGAAACACAGAATTTTCTTATCTTTTCTAATGTAATTAAAAGTTTGTAAAATTTACAGGAAGATATCGCATTTTTGAAAAGCGATTTGTAAAAAAGGTTGTTCTAAAGCATCAAATCTACTGAGAGTAGTGTCTTTATACAGAGGCAGGGTTGGGTTTCTTCCGGAAGAAAGTGGTTTCTCCCATGACAGTGGAAGAAACTGGAAAAAAACGGAAGAAACTGGAAGTAATGGAAGAAACTGGAAGAAATGGAAAAACTGAACAGAAAACAAAACAGATGCTCAAATTCAAAATTAAAATATATTAACTATATAAAAGAATTAAACTCAAAGCATAATATATCAAATCTAAAGTGCATAACTTAATTAATATTAAAGATATTAATATTTTTTTTAAATGCAATCCTTTGTATGAGCTGGTACTGACAAGTTTATTTCCCTCTTCCCCATTTTATTTGCACCTTACCTTTCACACCTGCAATGTTTTATTCTCCCCTATTGTTCATGTCTGGCCTCATAAGGCTAGAAAGAATGTAGTCAGTCATAGGCACCCATTGATTGTGTCTGACTATGGCACACCTGTGTGCCATATTGTGTGCTGGACATGTAAAGGAGTGTAAGAACAAGTCATTTTTTATTTCTTTGAAGTTTGTTTGCATTACCAATACAACAGGAAATGAGGTGGACATACCAAATAAATTTTAAAATATTTGCAAGTGCAGTGACATACCCAATGAGCTCTATGGGTATGTTGAAATGCTTTTAACTCTCCTTAAGTTCTGCAGGACTTGAAAGAATTTTTTCTTCTTTTGCATTCATCCATTCTAAGTTGAGAAACTGATTGCAGCATCCTATTGCTAAAAACTTTTATTTTGTTATACCATGTTGCACTGTAGTATGGAAAATGAGGAAGTTAATGACATTTTTTAATACAATAATTATTGTATATTAGTTTAAATAATAAAAAATTATGCTGGTTAAATTGAAATGGATAACTTTTAATAGATTTTGTGTATTTTGGATAAAATTCTTTTGTTCAGGTGTGTGATCTGATCTTGGCTAAAAAACTGATGTAATTATTAATTCAGCATACATAATTAATTAAATTTTTATAGGTCTAATTGAATTTACTTAAGGTTATCTATAAGAAAAATGCATTTATTGTACCTTGAAAGTTAAAACTTATATAGTAAATTCTTAAAGAAAAACCATTTCTTCCACTAGTGGAAGAAACCTATTTCTTCCAGCCGGTTTTTTCCATGGTTTTTTCCGTGATTTTTTCCACTTTGGAAGAAAATTGCCAACCCTGTACAGAGGGAAAACGATGTATGGAAAATTATTTTATTTATTACTTTTGTGGATGCTTCAAAATGTATTTTGCAATTTTATATGTGTATGTGTACTTTTTTCTGCTTATTACACAAATTCTTGATATTTTATTAAAAATTGTTATAATTAAAAAAAATTATATGCATGTTTTGCTTATATGTTTTATTTAATTAATCAAGCAGTTATATTTATTTGTTAGAAAGGTACTATACAAGATGAGCTTATCGTCCGATCAAAGAATAAAAATCATATATCTGAAGAGAGAATTTTACGATTATTTCGACAAATGTGTGAAGGAATCAGAGTAATGCATAATGCTCAACCTTATCCATTAGCTCATAGGCAAGTATAAGAATAGCAAACTCTTTGGTTATTGTTCAGTAAATACTTATTTTGGTCTTACCATCAACTGAAGATGTATATAATATCTTCTGTTGCATGAGGTAAATCCTAAATATTACACGATATCTCTCTTTCTTTTCCATCATCTTAATCCATGTCTCTTTTAATTTAATCGAATTAGCCGCCATAAAAAGGGAAATTTTTTTGTGAACATCAAAACTTTGTGTAAATAAATAAACTTTATGATTTTTATCACACCATAATAAATTAATTAATTGCATCTGCAGAACTACATAACTGTAAGCATATATATATGCTTACAGTTGCAGTTCTTTGGCCCTCCAAAAAAAAAACAGTAAGCTAAAATACTAACATTTGTTGTCCGTATAATTTGCTTTTTTATGTGTGTGTTTGTTTGTGTAAATATCACTAGGCAAAATTAAGTTACAGGGAAAACTTGTAACATATGTTTCAGTTAATATAAGTTTGTCAAAACTGTAACAGCCGAACTTAAAAACAGCCTGGGGAAAATTCCATACCATTTTAATTTTGCACTACAATTTGCAATATTATATGTATGCATGTAGCTCATAGTTACAATATTTTGACTAAATAAATAGATGTTTGTAGCAGTTCAGAATATGCTGTATGCTGTAAGACCCAGTCTTGTATTCTAAACTAGCCAACCTTTCAGCTAAGAAAGTTAGGTAAAATTCTGACATGTTAATATAATTTACTGTCTTTTTTGTAAACATAAATCCGAATATAGTAATTGGATAATATTTTTAGCTTTCAGTGCTAAAAATTGAGCCTGAAAATAGTTAGGAAAATTTTATAATGGTAGTTAAAGCCAGTTTGGCTAGTTTTTTTTTCTTTTTGATGTAATGTCTTAATTTTTTCTGTATTATCTTACCCATCTCTTTTAAGCAAATGACAATCAAGTAATAAATGATTAAGTTATGTTTTAGGGTTATTTTTAATTGGTTGAATTTTAATCACTCTAGGAAGTTGTATGTACTTTTTTTACTACATTTTCATCTTTTTATTTCACTTTTAATGTCTCTAGCTAAGGAAATGCTTTCCAAATTTTTCCAAGTTTGTTAATCTCCCTATTTATTCTGTTGAAGGAGCTACTGTATGGTTTGTCAAAGGGAGATTTGCAAGAGAGAATATTTTCTCTTGAGGCCTATCTAAGTACAATTTTTTAAATTTAATTAATTGCAGAACATTGAAGTTTATCTTGTTTTAATTTTATTTCATTTTAAAATAAAATTTCTTTAACTGGTGATTTTTTTTTCTAAATTCTCAACTGAAAAACTTTATCTAATATTTACATGTTCCTTATAGAGACATAAAACCTTCCAATGTTTTAATGGATTCTGATGACACACCTGTTTGGATGGATTTTGGTTCAATGGGGAGAGCTAGACAGGAAATCCGTAAAGCAACTGAAGCAAGAGCATTACAGGTAAAACTCATTTATATTTTCAGATGTATCATTTTTCCCCCTCAAAAATTCTAATAAATTAACAGTGTTTTATTTTACTTTTTTGAAAATTACATGTGGCAGTTAATTTTTATCAAATTCTTAAATAATCTTTTATTTTTATTTTAATGTTTCAAAAAAAATTTTCACTAATTTTATGTCAGAGTTGAAATTACTTTGTTATATATTAATTATGAATGCAGAACTTAAATTATAAAATTAATGGCAATTCAAATCATAAATATATGTGTGACATGATTCCTACATGTCTAAAAGAGTTTGAAGAAAATAGATCATTTTGAGACGTAAAAAAAAAAAGTAAAAAAAAGTGGAGAAGTCCAAAATTGATTCCGACAGTCGGAAAAAACAAATTTGCATTATGTAAAGTTAGTTGGCTACGTTGTAAGACTATCTCTGTTTTTTTTTTTCCAACATGGCAGTCACGGGACATTCACCAACACACGCTGCAAATTTATTAGGACTGCACTGGTTCCTTAGACAGACGTTCCCATCTAAGGAACGTCTATGCCTCAGATGGGATTCGAATTCAAGCCCACTTTGTGGATGCTCACAATGCTACTGTATATATATATATATATCTTTTTTAATAAAATTTATCTTAACATGAGCAGTATCTATAAAACTGACTCATTTCTAATAAACATATTTAATAAAACTAGTAGTGCAGATGTTAAGTTTTTGTTTTGTTTTTACCAGTGTTTTTAAACTTAAATTTATGTTATAAAACTTTTCTCTCCAACATCCTAAGAAAGTCATCTCTTTATTTTGTTTTATTAACTATTTTAAAAATTAAGTCTTTATTAGTATTTTAAGAGGAACTGGCTGTATTATTTATGAGATTCATTCACAAGCTCTATTTTATCCATGGCATATCTACACTCTCCATGTCTCTCTTTTACTCCTGCATGGGCAGAATGACCAATTAATTTATAAATCTTCACAATATAGTATATTGTTGTTATTATTATTATTATTTTTTTTTAAACTTAGCTTATCTTATATTCATCCATATGTTCATCATAAATTTTCTGTAAAATTTCTGTCATGTTCATAACTTTAACTCCAAGCCAAACCACAATATAATTTGCAAAATGAATATTTATAATTTTTTAGTGTGTTGGTATATTTTTTAATTTGTGAATGGTTCAAATTTTGTTATGTTTTCATTAGCTGTAAGTATCACTTGATATTTTAAAAATTAGAGCAATTTTAGTAATGGAAGGTTCAATGTTATATTGCTTTTATTCTAAAATGTTACATAATATTTCTTATTGTCACATCTCTGTTTGATATTTGATGTCCTTGTCATAAAGGTATCATAAATTTTGGGAAACTCACATTAAATGAGCTCATAATTAACATTTTGGTTAATTTTATTTTCCAATCCTGGCTTTCAATTTAAATGTCAGTTTTAATTTTCTGTGTTAAAAATTATTTTAAAAATGTACTCATGCTAAGTTCTTACATTTGTAGAAAACAGGGAGAACATTGTGTAACTGATTCTACTCTTTTTTGCTTAAAGGATCTCGCTGCTGAAAAATGTTCCATGGCATATAGAGCTCCGGAATTGTTTAACGTTGAAAGTCATTCATCTATTGATGAAAGAGTTGATGTTTGGGTAAATGAAATTTTTTTGTTTATATTTAATGTTATAGAGATACAGAATGCTTATATATTTGCTAGATTATTGTGGGTAAAACCATAAACTATGAACTTTACATTTTAGATGTAATTTTGAAATATTTTTTATTTTTATGAATGCTTTCATTAAATTGTTGTTGTGAATATTTGTAGACTAAACTCTATCTTATAAAAAGTCTTGTTTAGTTTAAATGAATTACTTTTTATTGCTGTTAGTTAAAAAAACTACGCACTTCATTGGAATTTGCTTGAAGAATCCAATGAAGCATGTAATACCTCTGTAATATCTCATATAATATCTCCTCATATAATATCTCTCCATATAATATCTCTGTAGATTAGAAAGTTAATGGAAGCTTTTTTTTTAACTTTCTTGTCAAGATTTTTGCACTCTAAGAACTCTAAATATTTTTAGTGTTCATTTTGCTACCCCATAATGTTGAGTCTACATTAACCAAACTTTAAAGTATATTAATGTCACAAAAGGTGCATTACACAAATAGAAGAGTTGGACTCCATTAAATTAATGTTTAGAGCAGTGGTTCTCAACCTTGAGTGATATTCAAGGGTAGGTGGGTGCAGATGGTTAACAAAAAATATGTACATGTAGAATGTATTTTAATAAGGCTTGTGAAAACAAAATTTATATTCCATGATTGGGTACATGATATTTATCATATTTTTTATCTTTTTGATTTATTGTTTTATGATTGCAATGAGATAGTGATGTAAAAAGCATAGAGCCATTGTGTTGTGGACTATTAACATATTGATACCTAAACTCCAAAACCTCTCAACTGAAAAATTACAAATTTTACAGGAGAGCCAAAAAGCATTTTAACAAATAAGTCACACCTGTAATTATATAGTCACATATAAGTCGCAGCTGTTCATTAAAATGCCTTTAGAATGCACTTAACACAATTTATTGAGTTTTCTTATGAATCAATAGACGGAAGCAGCTGTGGGTTGCCGTATTCCCACATAAAAGGAAAACAGCAAAAAATTGTAGTTGAGAGGTTTTGGAGTTTAGGTATCGATATGCTTTTTTCATAGTCTATGATACCAGATTCCAATCCTTTGTTTGGCTGCCTGTGGCACTACTGAAGTGTGCTCATAAACTTGTAGGTAATGCTTCCACCTTAGCCATTCTCAACTCACATATTTTGATCTTTTAAAATTTATATAGTTATGTATCAGGCCTAGGGAGCTTAGGGTATGAAGGTTATTCAAAGGGGGGCATAGACATAATAATTACAAGATAAAAAAACTTTTTATATACCACGTTTTTAAATTTTTTTGTTGACTCATATAAACTTGACATTTCTCTCTTAATTGCACAAACCTTCACTTAATTAATCTTTTTCACTTTCTTTTATTTAATTTTAATCACTTTTTAGTCGTTTCCACCATCTACAGACTTTATAAATTTTTATTTTTATAATTGTTTTTAATTTTTCGCACAATATTTTTGTAAACAAACTAAATTCACATGTATTCTGTTTTCAAAATTGTCAAATGCTGTTACGCAAAAGTGCAAGCATTAAATTCGATCGAAGTACCACCTTGCGGATTTTTTTGGCTAAAAGTATTAAAAGAATGCATTGTCATTGTGTTCTGAGCTATTCTCAAAGTTTCAAATGTCTAGCTAGTCGGGAAGTTAGTTAAAAATTGATTGCAAGATTTGTACTGGACAAACACACAAACAAGAAATCGAGTTAATAAAAACATGGTAAAAAGTTTCAGAATCGCTGGTTTAGAAGCAGAAGAGGAGTAAAATATCTTTAGATATGACTTCTATGTTCTTTGGCTTTGGAAAAGTCAAACTGAAAGAGTCATACTGTCATTGGGTCTTTCTCTATTATTGTAGTAATAGTTTCTTATATCTTTGGACAGTGAATGACATGATACTTTTATTCTTAGTTTTTATACTTATATTGTAGTTAGTTTTCATTTTACTTTGAGGTTGAATGTTTGCTCTTCAACTGTAGAGAGTAAAATATATTTATGTTTTTTTAATATTTGAAGTCTCTAGGATGTTTATTGTATGCAATGTGCTATTTTGCATCACCATTTGAATCAGCTCATCAAAGGGGAGATAGTGTTGCTCTTGCTGTGATAAGTGGTATTATTGATTTTCCCGAGAATACACCGTGAGTATATTTTATTTAATTATTTATATTTATGATAATTTTCTTGATTTGTTGATTCAGAACACTTACTTTTGTCTTTGAGAGGTAATTATTTTTCTTGGCCTCTGATATCTCTTTTAATGAAATATTATTTGCCTTAGTTTATTGTTATGTGCATCCTGAGGCACTTTATTTAAATCATTTGGTTATTTATTTTATACCTGAAACTGGTTGGGTACTCTCCATGTAAAAGAAAAACAAGTTTTTAAATTAGGAGTTAAAATTGATGCTATACAAGTCTAAAAAATTTGGATTCTAAGATTTGTTATATCCCAGTAGCCTATGTTCTGTGCCATTGCATAATCCTAAGCTCTTTCATTATGTCAAATTTAATAACCTCTTTTGTTGCTATTAGCATGGTGGTGCAGATTTAATTAGTGATTTTAAAAAATATCCAATTTATGTGTGTATGTATGTTCAGAATAAGAAGTTTTTAATCTTAAGCAGTAGTTTTGTTCCTTGCAATCCTTAATTTTAGTTTTTGTAGAGTCTTCTAGATTTATACACAGTGTATGGCATTCCAAAAACAAATCTTTTGAAAAATATAAACAAAATAATAAATAAATAGAGTATGCTTTTGTTATACACAAAGCATAAAATATATTAATATATATGATATAATTTAATAAGTTGATATTTTTTTATGAAGGAGTATTATAAATGTTTGTAAAACACTTACAGAAGGAAATGATGGATAAGTTGGTAATGCAGCATATAACCAAAAATATTCACTATATATTCTTTCACACAATTTGCATTTTATTTCTTTTAATTTGAGCTTATCTTTTTATTAAATAGAATTGTGTTTAATTCATTTCCATATTTCTTGTATTTTTGTTTAATAAACATTTTAACTTTTGCTGTACAAAATATTTTAAGGTAAAGCAGAGAAGACCATTAATAAGTTTTGTGTAGAATAGTAGGTAAAGTGTCTTTCAGATGCAGTTGTAGTTTCCTTATTGTTAAGAAATGTAAACTGTCAATATTATTTTGTTAATTTTTGGAATGTTGTATAAAAAGCATTGAAATTTTCTAGTCCTTTTGACCCTGTTCCTATTTATAATTTTCTATATATTCCCCTCTCACCTGATTCCTATTTATCAGCATGATGTTAACATCATGTTGATAGTTATATATGCCTTTTTACTTTAACCCTTCAGCGGGCGTGCCAACTTTTTGGAACACCAGCAGGCACACGTGGCACAAAGTGTAACGTCTCTTTCAACCTTGATTATTCCTTTTGTAATAAACTCTTTTTTTTCAAATTGAAAATAATAATTCTGTGTTTTATGACAAGATTTAAAATGTTGATAATATTGAGATATATTTATAATTAAAGGCTAAAGAATGCAGATACAATTGCCTTATTTCAAAACTGTCTGGTTTATTGGATCTAAGGACAACTTGTGAATGGATTCCTATTATGTCCAAAAACCTAAAAATACAATGAGATTGTCCATCTTCGTGATATGCAGGATACCATGTAAAAGCTGCACATTTGATTGACTACATCAACCCCTGCTTTTGTCGTATTGTAATCCAGTATAATCGCTGGTTTACCACGGTTAAATCATGACTAACAATGAATGGAAAGGAGGTACAAGGGTCAGAAAATCAGACTTCATTAGAAAGGGTGTAGCTATAAATAGAAACTGCTTAGAACATTCAAACCTTACATGTAAAAACAAATCATTCAAAATTATGAAAATGTTGTCAAAATTATGAAATGTACTCTGTACATGGGCATGCCTGCTGACGGGTTAAAGAAATTACATGTGTTTTTTCATGAAAACAAACTTAGTTAATGGTAATAAGTAAACTGCCTCTAGCATTAATACATGTTTTATTAATACGTACATAACTTTACACAGATACTCCAATGGTATGCATAATCTTATCAAAAGCATGTTAGAAGTCAGTGCCCTGCAACGTCCATTCATTGATGGTGTCCTGTTCCAAATTGATTCCTTGCTTCCTGTTGTTCAGGATAGAGTATGAAAACCTCATCCATCAGTGTAAACATCTGATGAAATATACTGTCTTTATAAACTTTTTTTGCAACTGTGATGCACATATTCCTTTTGAATATAGTAATTGTATTTTGTTTGTTATTGCAAATTGTAACTAAGGCACATTTTATGAGATTTTAGACTGTGAAACATCAATTTATATTTGTATGAATAAAAGTTAATTTACTGATGTAAATGAAATGGTAAGTTTTGATTATTTGAAGTTTTTTTAAAAAGCAACCTTGATATTATGTTTGTTTAATGCAATTTGGCTGTTGAAACTGTGCTGCAATTAAAAGATATTTTATGATAGAATTCATGCATTCATTGCTTTCATTCATTTCAAAATTTTAACTTTTGGTAGCATGAATAGCAAATGTAAGGTGTTTTTACATAGCTAAGGTTAATTATGGGGTATTCTAGAGTGAGTTTTCTGTTGAAATTAATTTTGGTACCTTTAATGTTTCGGTTATGCCAAGAAATTTTTTGGAATTAAAAGAATATTTTATGTTTTGCTGGACATACACTCATTATGTTTGAAACATCTGTTAAAATATAATTTTTGTATTTTCTGCTATGAAAACCATGTACCCACCTGTATTTGTTGGTGACTCTTGATAGCTAAGTTATACTTTTATTAATGGCTGTGGTTAATGTTTCACCACATGCTTTTTTTTTTTTGCTCTATGCTTGCAAAACTATAGCATATCAATTAGTATTCAGCTCTGTTTACTTATAATGGAAAGATCATGATTCTTTCTCTATGCAAAATGTCTGTACAAGTTATTACAGAAGAACTAATTCAAAATTTTTGACAGGTTCTAATTTTAGAATCTAGACATTTTTCCTATTAATACTTTTGCACAAAAATGTGTAGTTCGGCATTCACAATGTACCTAATAAATTATAATGTTCATTACAAGGATATATTTACATATTTAAAAGATAGAAACAGAGCTTATAAGGAATACTATTTAAAATATCTAAAATCAATTTGATATTCTGTACATAAGAAGTATTCACATCTAGGTTCTTAAATCCTGAGTGATGTGGATTCATTCTTTGTTATGGTGAAAAAATCATAATTTATTGCTTAAATTAGGTTCTAAATGCCTAATCAATTTCAACTTACTATGACAAATGGACAGCAATGATGATTGGACTCTTCGGTTTATTTGTAACATAACAGAAGTATAACATGCATAGAAATGCTTCCCCAGATAGGGATTCCAACAGGGGGTTACATGACTCTTTTTCCCAAGGGTGCGGAGTGAACTGAGAAGCAAAAACTTCTCCCTCTCTAATGGCATTGCAGCGCCCCCCTCGATACAATTTTTTACAATGCCAATATTTTCATTTTTTGTTTGAGAATATTTATAATGTTTAATATTTGAAATTATGCTATTGAATACCATAAGTTCTAATAAAAAAAATATGGCTCTGATACATTCCTTAAATGTTTTTCTCTAATCCACATTTAAAATAGTTTATCAAGGTTAATTTACACAGTTTTAATTCCTTAAAAGGTAACAATTATTTAGGTCTAGTGTTTGTTTAACTATAATTTTCCAGGAATTAAAAAAAATTCATAATATTGGGAACAACCGGATGATATCATATATGATTATATATACAGTCGAACCCTGTTATAGTGAACTCGGTATATTACGAACTCACATATATAATGAATGAAAATTTTGGTCCTACCATTTTCCTATTGTACGTAATTTAATTAGTATTGTGTCAATTTAATGTAATCGATTTTAGTCGATTAAATTCATTAATGATCATTTTTAATAGATTTTTATTATTTTTTTTAATACATCATTACTGAATACACATCGCAACTAATGAGTTATACATTTTGTGAACTCTAGCATTTTTCTTAATGGTTCGGATTTAATGAACCACTGGATAAAGCGAACAAAACCTTTGGTCCCTTGAAGTTCATTATAATGGGGTTCGAGTGTATATATATATATATATATATATAATATGTATTATCATTATATATATGATTATATATGTTGATTGACAGACCTTTGAGAAATGTTCAAGGTAGGATATTGATTGTGCTTGAGTATCGTAGAAATGCTTCAAATTTGATTATGAACATTATTCATAGTTATGTTTTATTAACAAGAACATCAGCAAATGTGAGAAGTGTTGTGTATAGTGTATAGTATATCACCTTTAATTTATATGCAGTGAAGTACTGTTTGAGATTTGCATATATTGATAAATTTTTTTGATTACGAGCATTTATGTATTTCTGTATGTTTGTACAGTTTATTAATGAGAGAATTGTGTGCTTATCAATCAGGTAACAATTATTTAGGTCTAGTTTTGTTTAAATATAATTTTCCAGAATTTTTTTAAAAATTATAATATTAGGAACAACCAGATGATATCCTAGTGTCAATTGACAGACTTTTTGAGAAATGTTCAAGGCAGGGTAGAATATTGATTATGCTGGAGTTTTGTAGATATGTTTCAATTTTTGTTACAAATTGCTATTCATAAAGTTACGTTTTATTAACAAGAACATAAGCAAATGTGAGAAGTGTTGTGTATAGTGTATAGTATATCACTTTTAATTTATAAACGGTGAAGTACTGTTTGAGATTTGCATATATTGATAAATTTTTTTAATTACAAGCATGTATGTATTTCTGTATGTTTGTACAGTTTATTAATGTGAGAATTGTGCACGAATCAATCATTTTTAATGTGAGAGATTGTTAATAATTTGGTGCTATTAGGATACGACAAGAGTCCAGCCTGTTTTTTGATATTTTTTGCTTTATTTTATAGTATTAAATTAATATTTTATTTTTGTTAGTTTTTTTTTTTAAACAAAATTTTTTTTTCCATATATATTGCAATGTGGTTACTGAGAAAGAAAAATACTGCTAAGATCTTAAAATAACACAAATTATATCTGAAGTTTATCAGGCGTAATATTTTAGATAGAATTTTGGTATGAAGCACTCTTCCACTTATTAGATGAGAAATTGAAAATTTTCATTAGCTGCAAGAGATGTTAGTATTTCTATGCTTGACTTTGTAAGGAAATGTAAAAAGTTTTGGAGTTTTCTTTCTTAGACTCAGCATATGATTTATGATTTTGAATGTTTTCCAGTGGTTATAAGATCTCTTGGCTATAGAAATTGTTTTAAAAGAAAAATATAGAAACGTGTAGTAAAGTGGATACAAAACAGTGTACCTTAATTTATGAAGGATAATAATGATTTGATGAAATTATGAACTAAGATTTAAAATTTTTTAAAAAAAAATCTGAAATCTTGAACTGAGATATTAAAATATTTAATTTATATTTAATCTTTTTTTGGCTAAGCTTATCGACATATTTTATTTTCAACCATTTTACTTAAGGTTTTATACATAAGTGTTCCTGAATTCTTTTGCTCTTTGTTTTATCTCCCTCTTCGCGAACTATCCTAAAAAAGAGATGAACGTTGTATCCTCATTCATTATGCAGTGGGATGTCTTAATTTCAGCTTATTTAAGTGTATAAACACTGCATGTATTTTAACGATGATTCAGGTTTTTTACTGATAAAACGTACCGTAAAATCTTGAGTATAATACGCACTTTTTTTCATATTTTAGTCCACAAAAATGAAGGTGCGTATTATACTCGTGTACAAAAAAATGTAGTTTTAAACATTGAATACAAACAATAGAATAGCTGTATTCTAGTGAAAGTGATTAAGACTGATAATTTCACAGTATTGTTTGTTTTGAATTAAAAATTTAAGTTTTTTTTCTACCCAATTTGACATTTTTGTTTATTCTTATTACAAACTTTATGTTAATAAATATTTGTGCAATTTTTAAATAAAATATTGAAAAGTTATGGGTGCATATTATAGTTGAATTTAATTTTTTCCGAAAATTTTGCTCAAAATCAAGCATGTGTATTATACACGTGTGAGTATTATAGTCAAGATCTTACGGTGTATTTTTTAGTGTTCTTTTATGCCGTAATAAGGATTCATATTTCAAAGGAGAGATATCAGATTATGATTAATGTTTTTATTTTTTTCTTTGCATTTTCTCACCACTGCATAACTTACATCTACATGGTAAGTCTATCTACATTCTGTTCCCAGCACTTATATATGTGTATAGTCTGTAGCCTGCAGATTCAGGGATAAACTTTTCTTCACAAACATTGATTTTTTAATGATATGATGAAAAACTACAAAAGCCTGATTGAAAATGTTTTACTATGAAAACAAGAATATCCTGTTTAAGTATTGATTGGTATTTATGTATAAAGCTCATCATTTAGATCAGTGGTACACAAACTGTAAGTTGCAACCCATATGAGGGTCGTGAAAGAAGAGGAAGGGTCATGAAGAGTTTTAAATAAATTTATATCATACTAGCTGAATACACGTGCTTCGCTACGAAGTACATTCAAATTAAATGCAATGGTCAATGTATGCAATTAATGCCAAAAAAAAAAAATATATATATATATATTTATAAAAAAATCATAACAGATATTTTTATAGCCAAAATAATGTAGAATAAAATATTCAAATTAAATACAATGGTCAATGTATGCAATTAATTTGTGTGTTTAATATCCATAAAACATACAAATTTGAATTAAATTCTTAAAAAACTTCCATCTCAATTAGTCTAGTGGTTAAATTTTATCTTTGACCGTATTTTAATATTTTTTTGTCAATTTAATTTGTTGTTATGCACGTGACGCAAAATTAATTTAAAGTATCACAAAAAGAAAAGAAATCTCGTGATCAGCATTTAATAAATTAAATTCTAAAAATTAACCAAAAATCAGAAAATGGAGGTAAAGATTCGAAAAAAATTTCATTTTAAAGGAATTTTTATGACCTTTCTCGTGATATAAATTTTATAACTCTCAGATTATTATTTTAAATGCAATCATAGAAATTGCTACAAAAACAGCTTAAAAATTTAATTTAAAAAAAATGTAAGAATTTTTCAAAAATCTTTCTTAGTGCACCCCTACAATATAAGAAGAATCGTCATGCAAAATTTCAGCCCTTTAGGTCCAGCGGTTTTGTCTGTGCGTTATCTGTCAGTAAGTCAGTCACGGAACTGTTTTACATATATAGAGATTGAATTATTTAATTAAAAATAGGTTTTAAATTTATTTAAATTAAATATTTTTATTTATTTTTTATATGTTAAAAGTATATGACATGGTATTGCTGAATAAGGTGTGAAACAGTTTTACTTGGTTATACTTACATTGCTTCCATTATCTTCTACCTGTATGTGTAAGACTGGGTTTTCAAAATGAGTAGCTATAAAAACCAAACAAGACTGATATGAGAATAGCACTCTCAAATATTTCACCAAATACTGAACAAATATTATCCAGTTCACCCTTCCAGGCTCACCCTTCTCATTAATTTTAGTTTTATATTGATAAATAAACTCTATAATTTTCAGTGTTTTAATATGAGGCTAATAATTTTGAAACCATACTCTTTATTTAATTTTAATTTCCCTGAACTTAAAGGAAATATAAATACGCATTAATATTTAAGTATGAAGCCACATGAGATTTGTCAATAACAAGCACAGAAGGTGAGCAAGAATCTACCACAATCTACAGTTCATTGATTTTTTAAATAGTATGTCAAAATTTGCTAATTTCCTTTTCTATTTTTTGTTAATATTTCCCTAATTTGAATAAAAAAATAAAAATGAAAAAAACTATCAAAATTTTCACCGTGGTTAAGTGATTTTTTTTTATTTAAAGGGAGTTGTTATTTGGGTCGCAGTCAAAAAAAGTTTGTGCATCACTGATTTAGATGACTTTCTTTTGAATTTATATCACTTTTTTAAATACAATTCTAATTTTCTCAGTTATAATTTGATTTGTTCTAAAACTGAGACCCCCTTTATTGTAGTCTTTTGATAGCATACGTTTTCAAACAGCTGTTAATTTACTTTAATTTTAGGTTAATTTCAACAAAGAAAAAGTACATTTTGTGCATAAGCAAATTTTTTTAATTCAAAGAATTTTAGTTTTATCGTGATTAAGCAAAAAATTATTTAACAAGAAAACAAAACAAAGCAAAAAATAATTGTCTATATAAGAAATAACAAGTGAAGTGTACATAATTATCTCATGCTAAATCATTTTAGTGTTATGAAGTCTGCAGGTTTAAAGGCTTAAGGACAATCCTGAATTTTTATTGTAAATAGATACATTTTAGAGAATTGTTAACTCAATCTTTTTTTATTATTTTACTACTAATGTTTCTAGTCATGTGGACCATTGTTAAGCAGATTTTCTTTTAATTCTGTTATACCTTACGAATTATATTTTGATGTGAGTTCTATTATTTTTTTAGTCATGTATCTTTTATTTTTATGTCCTCTTATCCTAGTTTACTTTATGCATAACTGAAAAGTATAATTATACTATAATAGTTCTTATAAGAATTATGATATTGGCGACATAAAAAAACTGTCAACTTTGGTCTTTTAAATGGATAACATTATAAATTTTGTTTGTCTATTCCTTTTTACTTTTATTTCTTTATGCATGATCATATAAAAAATATAGCTGTCTTTATATCTATAGTGCCCGGTATAAAGGGCTTAAGTAAAAAAAAGTCATTTTTAGATATTTGTTATTATTGATAAAAAAACGAATCTTTTGACTTGTATAAAAGGCTTGAGTCTATCAAATTTGTATACAAAAAGTACATTTCTTTGAACAAAAGACTCAAGTTGAAATTATTGTTCTGCAATTGGTATAAAAGCCAATAACTTGGTATATTTAAATCACTGTTTTTGACTTAAGCCCTTTATACCGGGCTTAAGTCAAAAACAATGATAGATATATTTCCTTTTCTTAAAGAATTTCTTATATTTATCAAAAATGAATATGTAATTAAAAAAATTTATTGTCTTCATAAGCTAATAATTTTTATTCAGGATAATTTTTAGAAATACTGCAGTTTTTAATTTTAATTTTTTTTTTTTTTTTACAACAAATGATTTCAGAAGTCTTAATAAGTGCCAACTTGTTTTTATTTTCTGATGCATGTATTTTTTTTTTTTAGTTTCGCTTGTAAATTTCTTATCATAATTAACTAAATGCTGTCTTGATTTTTCTGGTGACTATTGCTAAAATAATTTCCTCCACCTTAATAAAATTCAACTTTTTAAAAAAATAATAAGGAATTAAATTACATACTTACTATGGCACTTATTTGTTTAAATACTAATGAATTATAAAATTTATTTATTTTAAAGACATTGGATTGATACTGAAGTTACTTCAGTTCAGAACATGGGAAGTCCTGTGCTATGATTTGATTAATTTTGCAAATGTTTAAAATAACCGAAAGATTTTTTAAAAATGCAATGTATCTTATTTTGTCATAAGTTACTCATAAAAACTGTATATTTGTACCATTTCTTCTAGATAGAGGGCATAAATTTATTTATTTTTAAAAATTTCAGTCAGACATTAAATAGTAGACAACACTATGTGTTGTGGACATGTGTTTAGTTGGCTATTTTAAAAAATCATTGTTCAAATCAAAAGGCTAAAAAAAAGTGCCAAAAATTTAGACCATGCATTCCAAGAACTAAATATTTCTTCTCAATTTTTTTAAAGTTTTTCTTAGATAAAATATATTTTGAATAGTAATAAAAAAAGATTTGTTGTTCTTTGTAAATTACATGATTTTTTCCTGCTTAAATATTTTTTATCAATACAGAGTTTTATAATAGTGTAAGTTTAACACCGAGGCATTTAATAAGAGCCTGTGGCTAATTCTTGTATTATTTTCAATTAAAAGTAACAAACTTTTGAGGGTTTCAAAATAATGGAGTTTGGTCACCAAAAGTTTGTCACTTGTTTACCGATTCTGATGGACATCATGTATAATTTTTCAGCTACGTATATCTTGGACTGTGATTATCTCATGCTGACCAACTTGTATGCAATTTTCTATACAATATTATGACTTATACAATATTGTTACTGTAAGAATGATGTGAAATCTAGAAAAGATGTGTTAATGATTTATGCAGTTATTTTTTAAAGTTCTGTTAGAGCTGTTTTATTTGTCCTATGAATTCCAAATTAAATATTGATCACTGGAAAGGGTGTTAATTTTTCGAATTAAATCAAAGAAAACGCCATTTTATGCACAGTTTTCTTTTTTTTAAAATATTAAAACTGTAAAGATGCATGTAGTATACAAATGTTATATATATAAGTAAAAAAAAGTTTAAAAAAAAAATTATTTGATTAAATGTAGTAATCATAATAAAATATTTCAGTTTTGTTTTCCTTTAAAAAATGACTGAATTTATTTTAAGCTTAAATAATTTCAGCTTTTTTAAAAAAAATTGTAATTTTTTATTTTAAAAAAATCCATTTTTTCTGAATTAATGTTTTCTGAATTCATAGACCTTATATTGATACTGTATTTCATAGAATTTTCTTTAACCATGGAATTTTCAGTTCATATTTTATCAAGCTTTGTTGTATATATAGCTGTTTAATATTATTTTTTTCCCCTTGAATTTATTTGACTATACTTTCTGATACGTGGAAGTTGGGCTTATTCTGAATTTTTATGAAGATCATTTTTATTTCCTTTTCCAGCTTTATATTTACTACCACGAACTGTACTGTAATTTCCTCGTCATTATGTAAAGTTTGTATGAAAAATGTTAAAAGCTTGGGTTTTGTTCAAATTTTTAAAGACTTTTTTGTGGTATTTTATAGGCTGAAACCATATGTATTATAAGAGTTATTTTCTATGACTCTGTCCTTTACCTGGTGACATTTTTATATTTCTTCGATATTTTTAAAATTACTTTAATGTTGTACGACTCTGTCCAAAATAAATATTTTTCTCCAGATGTTTTTTCATGCATTGAATATTTAATGAGATATATAAATTATTGTTGCCGAGAAGTATGCCTCCTCTTTTTTTAATCGAACGTTCCTGTTTCTGATCATCGCCATCATTGTTAATTTATTATATCTTGAATAATTTGCGAAAAGTTTTCACGTGTGTTTTCCACGAGTTGTACGGATTTAAAGATTTTGTATACCCGAAAAAGAAAGCGTGAAATAAGTACCCTTTGAGTTAAGACTGCTGTCTACTAACTCTATTGGGTTTCGCTCACCTCAGTGTTAACCTATGGAGAAAATGTGTCTAGTATTTACAGTTACATAAATGCTGATAATCTAATAAAAATGGTATTTTCAGAGAGCCTGAACTCTTCTGCACCTTGGAACAGGATTCATTTTATAAATTTCGTCCACCAAAGGAATTTATGAGCGTTTAAAACACACTATACCAGGTTTTTCCCCCCGAATAATTTAAATAAAAAAATATTATTTGTATTAAAAAAAAAGAGAAATGCCCCAAAGTGTAAAATTTCTCTCTCTATTACGGAGTACAATTAAAAAAAAAACTTTCAATCGAAGTCGGCAATCCTTGGACACATTTTCTCCATAGGTTAACATTGAGGTGAGCGAATCCAATTGGGTTAGTAGACATCAACCGTAACTTCATTTATGCAAAATTGAAAATTATATTCCTCAATAATTTTAGCGGAAGATATTTTCCTGCTGTCACTTTGATGATTTCAAAGAGAAATCTCGAGGAATGCTTGCTAGGGGTCGCAAATCTTCTATTCTTATGTTAAGATAGAGAATTTTCCTCACAGTTTTTTTTTCTTTCTTTTACGCATATTTTAGCAAATGCGTGTTTACGAATTTTGTTTTCAGCATTTGAAAACAGGTCTCTTATAAATGCGATGCGTATTTTTTTTCACCCCCCCCCCTTTTTTAAATTTTTCAAAAAATATTTTCAAAAAAGAATGTCAATTTTTTTTAGCAAATTGTCAACGATAATTTAACGTTTTTGAAAAAGATTAACTACTGAAAAAATAAAACAACCCAAAACTACGCTCTTTTTATTTAGATGTCTATTTTCACAAGGGGGCATAGGCGTAGAGTGCTTCTAACTTTTTTTTTTTTTTTTTTTTTTTTTTTTGTTGGGGTAGGGGGGTTGGCACGAATTGAATTCAGTCAGGCCCTTTTCAGCGCATTGATTGCCGGACGATCCTTAAAATATGAAATATTTATTTTTTAAAAATTGAATAACGATAGAATTGATGTTTGAGTAGTATTTAAAAGTTATACAATAAGAAAAATAAATATAATATAAATAAAATGAGAAAAAAATAGCATCGAATTTTTGTTACGGATCATATTGTTAAAAACTATGTGAAGGCTAAAGACATAATCGGAATCTTCAGTTTCACAGTTTGAAAAAGTGGAAAAAACTCAACTTTCTTTAAAGTTTTCTACAATTTTGCGATTTTAATTGAACTTCTATTAACGTTTTAATTTATTCCAAATTAAGTTGGGGGGGGGGGCACGTCCCCCCTCCCCGACGCTACGCGTATGCGAGGGGGAGAAAAGAAAGAGGGTTAGAAAACATGCATTTCTTAATCTGTGATTAGAAGAAAATTCCTCAAACTAAATATGAACATTGGAAATGTGCGATGTCAGCTGATGCACCAGCAGTAGATCCAGGTCAGATTAGCCCTCGTTGCGGAAGATGACTTTACATAGCTTTTCGAGCTAACCAAACCACGCTGTCTGTGCTAATGCGTTTTTCGTCATATCGCCTACCTACTGAAATCGGGGCCGGATTAACCCACTTTGGGGCCCTAAACATTTTCTTCTTTTCGGGCCCCCTCCCTCTCCCGCAAGAAATAGAGCACACAAAAAATGTTAAACAATAAATAAAACAAAACTAAATAATGTGAAAAACTAAAACAAGTTTTAAAATTTTATTAAAAAATATATTAAAATTTATAATTTAACAAACTCAAATAATTAAAATTATAAAATTATTATAATAATGGTAAAACACTTACCTCTCAAACTCAACTTGCCCTTACGGTAGAAAAATAAAGAATTCAAAATTCACGCTTGCAGAAGCCTATTTATAGATTTATTATATACAGTTGTCCAACTGAAAAGTAAACTAATTCACGAATCTTTTTAAAATAGACAGTCTGACCGGGCCCTAGACATTTGTTTATGCGATGATCCGGCCCTGACTGGAATGGCGGAATTAAAATAATTCACTCAGTGGCGCATCCAGGGGGGGGGGCAAGGGGCCCTGCCCCCCAAAGAAATAGAAATTGCATTATGAATATTGATTTTGCATTATGAATATTGTTATCCGTTCATCTCGTCTCCCCCCCCCATGCATTATAAATATCTTTATATCTTTATCCGTTCATCTCCCCCACCCCCCCCAAGAAAAAAAAATCCTTTGTGCGCGCCACTGAATTCACTGAAGTCTAGTCGATTTAAAACCATAACGAATGTTTGAGATGAATTTTTATGTTCTGTTTAAATAGTTCATGAAACTTGTAGATATCTGTTAAATTGTTGTACTTGATGCGAAACAGTACAACATCGTAACCTAGGTGTTGCGATGATGAATCGCAACACCTAGGTTATCATTACACGAACATTTTCTGCTATTTCTTTAATTAGCTTTCGAAAAGGCTTTGAATGGAAGGTACGCTTGGGTATATTAAGCTGTAGTGCTTTTGGTGGCGTGTGTTGTGATTTATTTGTCGCTCAAATTCTTCAGTTTGTCAACAATCGCATTATACTCGCTTATGACGCGTCTTCGTCACGTCTTTCATGATTCTTGAGTTCCGTAATGCACATATTCTTCAAATATTTTAGTTCAGTGGCGTAGTTTATAGTGGTGGATGAGGGTCAAACTCTCCAAATTCCTCTTCCATAAAGGAGGGATTCCGGTTGCGCTTCTGTTTTATCTAGACTTTTAGGTCGACAGATTAATAAGGTCGAACGTACAATAAAGGGTGTTTTCCGGAATCTCCAGGAATGTATTAGCTTTTTTAAGAATTATTGAACATATACTTTTCCCAGATCTCTAGAAAACTTGCCTTAATACGAGAGTTCGACCTTGAAGCTTTCCCATTAAAACGGCCTTACTTGTAGAGCAGTGATTCTCGACCACTGTGCCGAGATTCGTGAAGTGTTCCGCCACTGCGAATGAATATAACTATAATTACAAGATAAAAAGAACTTTTTATATACAGTGGACGCTCGTTAATTCGAACTCGGTTAATTCGAACTTTCGGTTAATTCGAACTAATTCAAAAGTCCCAAAAAACTTGTATTGGAGTTAATGTTAGAAAAATCTCATTAATTCGAACTAAATTTTTATCACTTCGGTTAATTCGAACTAAAAATTTGACAAAAAAAAATTCTTTTTCCTCGTTTAATGGAAAAAATACACATTGTATTTATTATTTTGTGTGTCAAAATTTCTTTTCTGTGTAAAGAGGCACATGCCTGCATTCCTAGACTATTGCATGTCCGCTAAACGTTAGTAGCTATTGTCCTTATTAGTGCTAAACGGAAAAAGCAATTTTCCTTTATTTGGATCGATTTTCTTAGAATTTCAGAAAAACTAGTCTTTACTACAAATTCTAGAGAGCTGCGTCAGTTATAACTGCAGTGCAGACAAGTTAATGTGGTCTAGTTTTTCTTCCTCAGTGTGTGGTGTGAACGTGTAAAAATTCAGGATCTCTACACGTGGAAAGTACAAAACCCTAACTTTGGAGACAAAGGTAGAAATTTTAAAGAAAGTAGAGAATGGCGAATGTAAAACGAAGTTAGCAGCTGACTATGGAATTTAAAAAAATGCCTTGTCAACTAATTTTAAAACAAGGAGTCAATTTTAGATTCATCGGAAAAATCAAAATTTGCTAGAGGAATGAAACGCATGGGAAATGCGTCCCAAGAAGTTCTAGAAAAAGCTCTACTGCTATGGTTCTAGGATGTTAGATCTCGAAATTTTCCGATAAATGGACCCCTAGTGCTGACGAAGGCTGATGAATTGGCAAGTCGAGTGGGTATTGAAGATTTTAAATGCAGTGATGGATGGCTTTCTCGATTTAAGTCAAGGCACAATATTTCTTATCAAACTGTATGTGGTCAAAGCTTTGATGTAAACGAAGACGTATGTACTAATTTCGGTAGGAAACTGCCAGGGCTTTTCTCTACTTACCTGCCGAAAGATATTTTTAATGCGGCTATAATGGACAAAGCCATAATGGACTCTATTAAAACTCTGAAAGCATTTATTCAGATGGAACCTTCCTCTGAAAATGAATTGAAATGTTTACTTCAAATCGAGAAGCTGGCTGAACAATGTAGGCATCATAAACAAAACCAAACATCCATTTTACAGTTTTTCCCCAAAGTGTAATTCATATTTTTAATAAAAGTTTACTTTATACTGCAAATCTTCTGCTTCATTTTATGATTAAAGTAAGTCTGTATTGCTTTTTAATATGTTTAACTTTAGATAACATAGTATAATATATTTTCTGGGGTTATACATACTAGGAGATTTTCTTCTTCGGTGATACACATTTAAAGTTATATATTTTGTCTTAACATCGGATAATTCGAACTTTTTTCTGAGAACCTTTGAGTTCGAATTAACGAGCGTCCACTGTACCATGTTTTTAAATTTTCTGTTGAATCATATAAACTTGACAATTCTATGTATTAATAAATACTTTTTAAAAAATTTTTTGATCAATTATCCCCTCAACTTGAAAGAAAATGAAGTTAATTGGAAGTTAACTTGCGTTTAACTTTTCGTTCCCGTTCCGGTCGATAGATGGCTTCACCAGTCTACAAAACAAAATTAACTGAAAATAACTGAAAATTAATTTAATTCTGCTTAAAGATGGCTAAAAGTATTAAAAAATGCATTGTCATCGTGTTCTGAGCTATTCTAAAAGTTTCAAATGTCTAGCTAGTCGGGAAGTTAGTTAAAAATCGATTGCAAGATTTGTAAGGGACAAACACACACACAAACAAACAAGAAAGCGAGTTAATAAAAACATGGTAAAAAAGTAAATAATTCAACAGAAAAAGATAATTACTAACAGGAAGAGTGCAGACAAAATAAACCGAAATCATGCACTTAGAGCTAAAAGCACCATAAAAGAAAGATTCTGTAGCAGTAAACGGACTAAACCATATAACTAGGCAACCGACTGGTCTCTTCATCAGGAGGCCTAGCCAAATCAGTTACCCCAAGGGGGAACTTTCTGAATAGGATGCAGATCTGACCAAAAGACATCCTACGGCCCCGAGATCCCCACTGAAACAGATAGTCAAATCAGATGAAAATAAACAGAAATCCTGCACTTATAGCTAAACGCACCATAAATGCAAGATTCTTTAGCAGTAAAAAGCAAACATACAATCCTAAAAGAAAACAAATGAAAAGACAGAAGTACAAAAGATACACTCACCCTGTTCCAATGAGTTTTGCAGTAACGGCAAGTGAAAAACTCATTGGAATTTATATGGTTAAGTTCTTTTACTGCTACAGAATCTATAGGTTAACACGGTTGATTACCCAATCTCCAGAATATTAAGAAACCGTTTTTGGCAACTGCCAAAATCAAAATAATAGCGTACAATACTACATTACGGGAAAACTATACGTAAGTTACTTTTCGGGTAACTATAGGTAACTCCCTACAAAAATTCTTAGTTAAAAGCTAACATTGTAGAAGTCTCCACATTATGTTACTTAAGTCTTTGCCTTCTGTCATTAATTACTATGTTGTACATATTAAAATATCTCAGGATCTACTCTGTTAACGGGGCTATAGAGGCTTTGTATAGCTGCCTTTGCAAAGTTAAGGTAGCAGCATCTCGTTGCAATTAAAATCTGTATAACATCTACAAGATTCAAGTGGAGGAGGTATTGATAAATACGAAAAGGATTTTTGAAATTCGCAACGTTTAAGGGTTTATTGAAGAAAATTACATTTGGAACTACGCTTTTTATTGGACATTTAAGGTAAGAAAAGATTTACAAATTATTGGATATCAACTGGAAATTTATTGGTATAATATTACAGAACTTTATTTAACTTATAAACTTTATGTTTTTGAATTTATGTACAATTTTATGCACAATTTGTGTAAATCGAACTTGAATTATTGAACGTTATTTAAAAATCGGTGTGTTTCATTGAAACTGTAAAATTTATTGATTACTAGCTGGTACCCGGCGCGTTGCTACCGCAAAAACGAACAATTTTGGAAATATCGTTTGAAATTTGAAATATCTATCTTGGAATAATAGAAAGAATGATATTTATTCTTTTATCGACAATGAATACATTCATTGAAATTAAATGATATATAAAGGGAAAGTATAAATAATATTTATTCTATTTTTTTGACTTGATTATTCAAGTCCTTTCGGGTAGACAATATTTTTTGTTTTTCCGTCTTCAGCAAAAACAAATAAATTTCTTGGCTGTCCCATTCGTGTGCATCCAACCAAGGTTGCCAAATGTCCCGGATTTTAAGGGACAGTCCCTTATTTGTAAATTTTGTCCCGCGTCCCGTGGAACTTTGATATGAGACGGCAAAAGTCCCGTTTTTCGCCGAAAGGAGGAATTTATTGTATACAAGTTGGGCGCATACAAGGGCCTGTTCACATCCGTATGTATTTAACACAGTAAAGCACAATATATCATACAATTCAATGGACTGTGGGAACACGCTCATTTGAAAACTTTTTTATGACTCAAAAGTCGCCCCAAACATTTCCTGCGTACATTATATTATGTACATTGTACAATAATAAAATTACAAATTTTACATACACGTCCCTAACACTTTATAAGGGCACTTACTTAGTTGTAGTAAACTAATAAAATAAAAATCAGTTTTGTACTATATGCCTAAACCAACTTTAAATTGTTTTTGATTTGCAAATTTTCTATGTGATTTCATTGTTTACTTAACCTCAACTCTATGTAAGTTTCAAAACTGAACGAAAAATGCATTGAAAATGGCTATTTGAAAGGTCAAAATTTGAAATATTTCCGGGGGAGTACACCCGGACCCCCTTTCCTTTGGGGTATTCCATATTCCCCAGTAGTATAGTTATCAAAACCCGTCCCTTATTTTCGGTGTTTTTATTCAACCCGTCTCTTATTTTCGGTGTTTTTATTTGGCAACCCTGCATCCAACATAACTGACCATGTGAAAAATATGGATTTTTTAGGTTCAATCCGCACACTTGTAATGATTGACCTTGTGCTTTGTTGATGGTCATCGAGAATGCAAGTCGAATGGGGAACTGCAGTCGTTTGAAATCAAAACGCATGTGTGTCGGAATAATGGGAATTCGTGGAATAAGCACATCTTCTCTCTTCGACTTTCCGTTAAGAATAGTTGCTTCGATGACATTCGGCATTAGTTTTTTTACAGCGAGTCGTGTTCCATTATACAATCGGGTTGGACTAATGTTTCGCAAGAGAATAATTGGCATGCCGATTTTTAGTGATAATTTGTGCGGTGGTACACCAGGAAGATCCAACAAATTCAAAAATTCGATTGGATAGTTTACAACTTCGTCCGCATTCATGACGCTGTTAATCGATTTGTAGGTAACAGAATCGCCTGGAATTTGTTCTTGAATTGCATAGTTGATTGCATTGACGTCGGTGTTTTTTGGTGCTAAAATCGCACGTTCGCAAAGCCATTTATGATTTCAATTGGTGACAATTTGCGGAAAAACTTCCTGAATGAGTTGTTCAATGGATGGCACAATTACGCAAAAGTTCAATGGAAATTAAATACATTTTGTGGTAGCATCAACTGGTACTTTTCCTTCGCCAATGTTCAATAGCTGTTTTGAGAATGTGTCTGCCTACTCATCGTGTTGTAAATGTACGTGCATATTGGTTTTTAATGTGAGTTTTCGCACATGTCTCTAAAGATACGATGCTTTGAAGCAAGCATTGAGCTCATCAGCTGGTGTTGATTTAGGAATCACAGGAAGAGTTTGTCGAAAGTCGCCAGATAATAATATGAGGGCACCTCCGAACGGTTGTGAATTTGATCGTAAATCTTTAAGAGTTTGTAGTGATAACTTATTTCATTTAATTTATAAGTGCATTTCATTCATTTACTGTATAATAGATGGCACCACCGTTCAGTGTCATTTTATGTTGAACGACACCGATAGGTGGCGTGGCAGTATTGTATCCCGAGAATTTTCTCGATGCTCGCGAACACTTCGCTTGCTGCTGTATAACCGAAAGGTGATGTTCGGAGATTGAATAAATATTATTTTGTTAAGTTTTAAAATCTGTTTCCATCAATCTAATTCAGGCATCTAACCTGATAATAATGGTGACCTGGCAATGCGCCCAAATAAAATAACGGACGCCTGGATTTATTTTCGCCTATATCGAAAGACAATATTTTCGCTGACCACGTGCTCACCAGTCTTCAACTATGACGCAAGAAGTCGGAGCAGTGAAAATACCGGTCTACAATTTCGCTGATCCTTCACTATGGTTCCTGATGTGCGAAGCTACGTTCGAATTAGGCACTCCGAAAGCTATATCGGAAAGCAAGACAAAGTTCAATTACATAGCATCTAATTTACCACCGGAAGCAGCTACCGTGGTACGGGACGTTATCGTCAACCCTGACAAGACCGACCCTTACGGTGTGTTGAAAAGGGAGCTGATAAGAAGAAGCGGTGAGTCATCCCATCAAGAAATCCGGAAACTTCTCGTCGGTGAACAGCTGGGAGATCGCAGACCTAGCGAACTGCTACGCGTCATGCGGCGGCGCGCCGAATCTTACAACGTGCCGGAGGAATTAATGATGGAACTTTTTCTACAACATTTGCCGACGCCCGTACAGTCAATCATCGCAGCAGTAACACCGTTAAGCCTAGAAAAGGCAGCGGACATCGCTGACAGAGTGATGGAAGTGACACCTATGCCGGTAAGTGCTTGTTCTGTTTCCTCAGTTCATTCCATTGAAGACCGATTGCTTGAGGAAATCAAAAAAATTAATACGCGGATAGATGAAATTTCGTTGCGTAGAGGTCGCAGTCCTCATCGCAACAGTGCGTTGCGTGCTCGTAGTAAATCACGATCCAAAACTTTCGCTAACTGTTGGTATCACTATAAGTTTGGCCATAATGCCAAGAAATGCGTTCCCCCGTGCAATTTTGGAAAAAACGACGACGGCCGGGTGTAGAGGCGACTACCACCTTGCCATTAAACTCTCGTCGCCTGTTCGTGCGCGATCGGCGTACCAATGTTAATTTTTTGATTGACACAGGAAGTGATGTTTCCATCATCCCTGCTTCAAGGTTACAAAAAAGAAACGCATTACAAATGACACTTTCGGCAGCTAACACCTCGCCAATTCAGGTCTATACAACTCAAACCCTTTCTTTAGATATTGGTCTTAGGAAAATTTTCAAATGGACATTTTTAGTTGGGAATGTATCCAACCCAATAATTGGTGCTGTTTTTTATATAATTTTAATCTAATGCCTAACTTAACCTCCAAAAATTTAATTGACTGCCAAACTAATATTACCTCGCCCTGCATACTAAAGAACAGTGCGATTCATTCAATTAAAACTGTATCAGGCGATAGTGTTTATCATAAATTATTATTGGATTTCCCCGAAATCACTACCCCCCCTCGTCCAGATCAAGAAGTTAAACATTCGGTTGTGCATTATATACAAACAACTGGTCCTCCTGTAACAGCAAAAGCACGCCGTCTCGCACCTGACCGTCTGCGCATTGCTAAGGACGAAATTCAAACCATGATCGAACTAGGTCACATGCGTCCTTCTAAAAGCAATTTCGCATCACCTTTGCACATGGTGCCGAAGAAAGACAGCGCTGAATGGAGACCAGTTGGAGATTACCGAGCACTCAATGCTCAAACAATTAAAGACAACTATTCAGTTCCAAACATTTTGGACTTTACGTCTAACTTACATGGTACAAAAATATTTTCGCACATAGATCTGATTAAGGCTTATCACCAAATTCCAATCAACCCAGCAGATATCCATAAGAGTGCCATAATAACACCCTTTGGATTATTTGAGAGTACTCGAATGCAATTTGGCCTCTGCAATGCTGCAGCAACGTTTCAAAGGTTCATTGATGAGGTAACTCGTGGACTTCATTTTGTTTATGCCTTTGTTGATGACATTTTAGTCGCTTCAAAATCTCCAGAGGAGCATATCGAGCATCTCCGCATTGTATTTGAGCGTTTACAAAAATATGGACTCAGTTTAAAACCCTCTAAATGTATTTTTGGCGTATCATCAATTCAATTCTTAGGCTATAAAGTTTCTGAATTTGGAATTGAACCCTTAACAGATAGAGTGGACTGCATATTAAAATTTCCAAAACCAAATACACTAACACAATTGAGGCGATTCTTAGGGCTTCTAAATTTCTATCGGCGGTTTATACAAAAAGCAGCACACATTTTAGCACCTTTAAATAAACTGTTAGAGGGAATTAAAAATAAAAAGAAATCTAAAAGACCCACTCGCAATAATCCCCAGGATACACTTCAATGGAATGAGGAGGCTGAACAAGCATTTAATGATGCAAAAAGTGCTTTAGCAGAAGCAACTCTACTTCACCATCCTATTCCAGGTGCAAAATTAAGTGTATGGGTTGATGCCAGCGATTTTGCTGTTGGCGGTTCTCTTATGCAAGTGCATGAAAACAGATGGGAGCCAATTGCATTTATGTCTGTGAAGCTTTCAAAAAGTCAGCAGAAATTCTCGACTTATGACCGAGAACTGTTGGCAATATACACAGCTGTAAAGCGATTTCAACATATGCTAGAAGGTCGCAGCTTCACAATATACACGGACCAAAAGCCTCTCATCTATGCTTTTAAACAGAAACCTGAGAAATGCAGCCCTCGTCAGTGGCGGCATCTTGACTACATATCACAATTCAGCACTGACATTCGCCACACTAGTGGAATCAACAATACAGTAGCTGATGCTCTATCTAGAGTAGAAATCAGCCCTATCTCCAATTCATTTTTTCTAGATTTCAATGCTTTCGCAGATGCCCAAAGAATTGATCCTGAATTAAAAAAATTGCAGACTGAAAATTGTACTTCTTTACAATTTAAATACATCCCCAGTCCAGTGTCAAATACCAAACTTTTATGTGATGTCTCTACAGATGTACCTCGACCATTTGTACCAGAAAATTTTCGCAGAACTCTTTTTGAACACCTTTCATAACCTTGCACATCCAGGTGTAGCAGCAACTACACAACTAATTTCATCCAGGTATGTTTGGCCTCAGATGAAGAAACATCTTAAGGAATGGGTGAAAAGCTGCATTGCATGCCAGCGATCAAAAGTGATCAGGCACACCAAGACACCTTTAGGCACTTTCGCATCACCTGATGCAAGATTTTCTCACATCCACATCGATTTGATAGGTCCCTTACCTCCATCAGAAGGGCAGACCTACTGTCTGACAATCATCGATAGATTTACAAGATGGCCTGAGGTAGTGCCTATTGCTGATATTACTGCAGAAACTGTATGTCGTGCTCTGTTCAGTGGTTGGATCTGTCGTTTTGGATGTCCTTCCACCATAACAACAGACCAAGGTCGACAATTTGAGTCCCATCTCTTTCGAGAGTTGACAAATATGCTTGGCACGACCAGAATTAAAACAACTGCCTTCCACCCTCAGTCGAATGGTTTAGTGGAACGTTTCCACCGTGTCCTAAAGAGTGCTATAAAGGCTCATGAAAATCCTAGATGGACTGAATGCTTACCTGCCATCTTACTTGGACTGAGAGCTGCTGTGAAAACAGATATAAATGCATCCAGCGCTGACTTAGTGTATGGTGTTTCACTCAAACTTCCAGCAGATTTGTGTACAGAATCTTCACCGAATAAAATTTCACAAAACAATTTCATCCAACAATTGCGGGAAAGGATGAATCACATCAAACCCATCCCTACATCCCATCATGTGAAATCCAAGGTTTTTGTGCACCCAGAATTAAACACTTGCTCTCATGTATTTCTAAGAGTGGATAAAGTCAGTCCACCCTTGTCACAACCCTACACTGGTCCTCATGCAGTACTTTCACGAGAGACCAAAAGCATCACCATAGACTTAAATGGGAAGAAAAGTTGTGTCTCACTTGATAGAGTCAAGCCAGCTTTTCTATTTAATGACTTATCTGAGACTGATTACCCTGAAACCCAACCAAACGAAAAGAAATCACCAGAAAATCCTGAGACTGTAAAAACTCAAGTAACTAAATCTGGTAGACGTGTAAAATTTAATAAGAGGTTAATAACATAAATTGGTTAAAACATTTTGTATATATTCATTTTGTAAAACATTTTGAAAATTGCATCATATATATTACATTCAAATTTTGACAGGTATATACATATTCATATTTTGTAAAGTAAATTATTTCTCTTTAACCTTTGCAGCATTTTGTATTCAGGGACATATATTAATTATGGTATATACAAGTGAAATGTTTATTACATTCAGATATTACCCAGACTGTTTTCTTTACATATTAATATGTCGAATTTATATGCCATATATATTATTATTTTTTCATTTTATTTGTCTAGTAAGTTTGCATCAGGTATCTCCCAAAGAACAATGTATGTGAAAGATATATATATTTTTTTTTAATCATTGTATATTTAATACTTATTTTTAACATTTTGTCGTTCCTTCACAAGTTCATCACTGGAGGGATACTATTGTAGTGATAACTTATTTCATTTAATTTATAAGTGCATTTCATTCATTTACTGTATAATAGATGGCACCACCATTCAGTGTCATTTTATGTTGCACGACACCGATAGGTGGCGTGGCAGTATTGTATCCCGAGAATTTTCTCGATGCTCGCGAACACTTCGCTTGCTGCTGTATAACCGAAAGGTGATGTTCGGAGATTGAATAAATATTATTTTGTTAAGTTTTAAAATCTGTTTCCATCAATCTAATTCAGGCATCTAACCTGATAATAAGTTCAATCAAGCGCTTCAAGCGATTTCTTATGAGCCATGCTGCATTCCTCCCAGACAATAACCTTGCAAATCTGCAGAACTTTAGCCATGCCAGATCCTTTGGAAATGTTACATATTGGAGATTCCGAGAAATGAATATCCAATGGCAATTTGAGCGCCGAAGACGCTGTTCGTCCCCCATCTAATAATGTCGCCGCAATACCTGATGAAGCAAGAGCCAAAGCAATTCCATTTTGAGATCGAATGTCGACCAATAGCAAACCGATGAGAAACGTTTTTGCAGTGTCGCCAGGCACATCAGGAACAAACAGACCACCTCTGCCATTTAAAATAGCATTTGTAATAGTATCGTAGGCAAATTTTTGTTCCGCAAGCAAAAGTTGTTTGTTTGCTTTAACAACTGCACGCAAATCATTAGCACTGTACTGCTGTTCTCTTACTAAATCGCGATCACTAAGTTTAATTGAAGAACGTTGTGGCGCAATAATGCCAAGTTGAATAAGTTCTTTGTTATTGATGGTTAAGCATATGTCTTCGATTTCGATCAAAGCTTGATTGAAAATATTGTCCGAAAACTCAATGGAATTGTCACTACTAATAGTACGAACACGATGCAAAATGTCTTCGCTCAAATCTTCTCTGAATTTTTCCCACAAATCTTTCGGATTGGATGGCGAACATGTGGTCAAAATGATGGCGAATAATGTTCGAATTTGTCGCGGATGACAGCTGGCACATGCATCCGTCAATGTTGTTTCCCAGTGTTGGTCGTTTTCGAGCAAATGAAGCTTTTGGCAAGCTTCTCTGTACGTCTGGCATTCTACGCCATTGACTGTTCTCAAATTTGCAAATGACGTAGGACCTTTGACATTAACCAACAGCATTCTCAAATAGTAACACTCGGCATTATTTGGGTGTACTGTATAAAAACGGCCCAATGCGTCCGACGAATACAGATTTTGATAGCCTTCAACACGCATGCCTTGCTTACGTCGTTGGAATTTCTTAGATGTAGCATTCCATGTATAGTACTTTGGAACATCTGCGTACAATAATGTTTTGGCACATTCATCTTCGTCACAAAGCGCAAAAAATGCGGCGAGTGTTGTGTGTGCTGGTTCAGCAACAACATTTCGTACAATGTCTGCCGTGAAATAGACTCTTTGTCCATTTTCAAGATGAACACTGAGATGAACAACATTGGGATTGCGACTGTGAATTGGGAAACTAAGAATACGCCAAACAGCTTTATTGCTGCTGATATATATGGACCTGTTTGAAATTGACTCACTTCATCATTGCGCGTGAAAGCAATGACAACAATGGATGAGGTGGTGGATGCAATGCTGCCAATTTAACTTTGCCATTCGCGCAGCACATTCCTGGTGTTTCATTGTTGAACTTAAGTGAAGTGCAATGCCCACAGGCCTTATCCATTTTGCCGATAATTACACTGGGATGAAAACTGTAATCGTAGTTAACATCATATTGAAATGCAGCAAGATTCAAATCAACATGTACTGTTCGTCAAGATTCAGTAGCTCGTAAACTTTTTCTTTCAATTCTTGCCGCATATTGGTCTTCTGATTCTGATGCGCGTGATCCTGTAGCATATAAACATTGTCTTTCAATTCTTGCTGCATGTTGATCTTGAGATTCTGAAGCACGTGAATTTGCAATTCGTAAACGATCTGCTTCATTGCTCGCTTGTCGTTCCTCGTTTGTTTGAGAAGCTCGAATTCGCTTATTTCTACGTGCTGCGCTGGTAGATCTACTGAGTGACGAACGTTTAGGAGGCATATTTTTTAAAGAAGCAATTGACACGATATACGCTTGTATAACCGAAATATCGATTCACTAAATAAAGATGACATTTCATTATCGAAAAGAAAAAAAATTAAGACTTGCAGTAAATATTTTCGATTTTCTTTCACTTCGTCGCTGATACGATTAGTTTGCATAATATTAAAGTGATATGCGTCCTATCCATCTTTTTAATAGAATACAAAAAAAAAAAAATTACCCAATATGCATCAGTCTTTTTATTCCATTAAGTTTTAAGCCATAGATGTATAAATAAATTATTTTAAAAATTCTATAATCATATATTAAAATTAATAGCTTAAAGAATAATGTTTAAATTGGTAATTTCAAAACACAATTTTAGAATTTTTATAACATAAACAAATAACAATTTTGACAGGTGCTGCCATCTTTTAGCAGAAAGGTGAAGCAAAAATGGTGAAGCAAATTATGTTCAGCATAGCGCTGAACATAATTTTGTATATAACTAAATTCTAATAATTGTACTATGCCTATAACCTTCGCGCAAGTTCAAGCAATAAGTTGACTAAGTTTCATCTCAATCGGATGAACGGTACAGCAGCGCATAAAATACAAACAAACAAACATTCATTTATTTTTATATATATATATATATATATATATTGATTGTAGTATAATGTATTTTATCTCCTGTGGCAACACTTGTTTTTGTTATTACATTTGGCAACACTTCTGTGTTGTTTACATTGATGTAACAATATAGCTTTTTCACCTCGTGGTTTTCTAGTTGATTAAAGCCTGAATCTAGGTTAATATGCTGCTATATTTAACATATCACTACAATTTAATCAACTAAATTTTTCGCATCCCCACATCGCTCGATTCTGCAAAATGGAACAACTTTTGAACCCGAAAGATTTGATACTGATCCCACGTGCACGGGTGCCGAGTCGAAGTGGAAACATTGGAAAAGGACTTTCAATAATTTTCTTGGCCAAGTTACCGGAATTACAGAAGATGGTAAGCTACAATTATTGTGTAATTATATCTCTGCTAATGTTTTTCGCTACATAAGTGACTCTGAAAACTACTCCAACGATATCGAAGTACTCGATTCACTATACGTTACAAAACGAAACGAAATTTTTGCAAGACACTGCTTAGCGTCTAGAGCTCAACAAACGGGAGAATCTATCAACGAATACCTCCAGATATTGAAACAAATGAGTAAAGACTGTGAATTCAAAGCTGTAACAGCAGGCATATACAAAGACGAATACATAAGGGATGCCTTTATACAAGGTATTAAGAGCTCGCGTATCCGTGAAAGAATTTTGGAGAATACCACCATTACATTAGAGAAGGCTTTTGACCATGCTAGGTCACTGGAGCTATCCGAGTTACACTCCGCATCATATTCAAATACGACGAATTCTATTCCAGTTTTCGCTGTTGAACATAGAGATGGTGACTTGGAGGAGACCCCATCGACTTCAGCTGCTTTAGCACGCTCAGAAAAGTGCTTTTTCTGCGGTAACGAACGCCACCCAAGGAACTCTTGCCCTGCCAAAGATGTTATTTGTAGAGGATGTGGAAAGAAAGGGCATTACCAACGAGTTTGTAAATCTCGACCTACTCGCTCTTCCAACTAATGCTACAGATTCTACACTGCTTTTGGCTTCTGCCTCAACAACTCCTCAATGCCTCCAGAAATCCATAACCAAAGTGTTAGTGAATGATGTGGAACTAAATGCACTAATTGATACAGGTAGTTCTCTCAGCTTTTTGAACGAAAATTTCGTAAAAAAATGTAGAATAAATGTAAAACCATACTTTGGGAAAATAACTAAGGCCAACTCATCCTTGAGTTCAGATGTTACGGGATGTAGCTCACTAACTCTAAATATGCATACTCATATATACCACAATATTGAGGTATTAATCATGAAGAATCTGTGTGAGGATTTCCTGATAGGACATGACCTTCTGAAGAGCCACTCTTCAGTAGAAATCGAATTCCGTGGTGACAAACTGCCTCTTAAAATCTGCTCATTGGCCACTGCCAGAGTTCCAGCCGCATCTTTATTCGCCAATCTCACACCAGATTGCAAACCAGTCGTCACAAAACCCAGACGGCAGATGGAAGCAGATAAGATATTCATTGCTGCTGAAGTGGAGAAATTTCTCAAGGAAGGGGTGATTGAACCTAGTAACTCACCATGGCGGGCACAGGTTTTTATAATCAAAGGAGAAAATCACAAGCCTAGAATGGTAGTTGATTACTCCAAAACTATTAATAAATTTACAATGCTGGATGCCTACCCACTCTCAAAGATTGAAGAGATGATACATAACATATCCCAAGTGTTTAGCACCATTGACCTGAAGAGCGCCTACCACCAAGTACCTATCTCAGAGTCGGACAGGCAGTATACTGCCTTTGAAGCTGCAGGAAAACTCTACAAATTCCGACGAATCCCTTTTGGCGTTACTAACGGTGTCCCAGCTTTCCAAAGAAATATTGATAATATTATCAAGGAAGAAAAACTCAAAGGCGTTTTTCCATACTTAGATGATGTAACAGTTTGTGGTAGGGACCAACACGAGCATGATCAAAATTTGCAGAAATTCTTGAATGCTGTTAAAAGATATAACCTCACACTAAACCCAGATAAATGTCAATACTCAACAAAATGTGTCAGAATACTAGGATATCTTATTGAAAATAGAATTATTAAACCTGATCCTGACAGGCTAGCACCGCTTATGAATTTACCTATCCTAAATGACATGGCAACCTTACAAAAAACTCTTGGTATGTTTGCACATTACTGCCGCTGGATTCCAAGATTCTCAGAAAAAATTCGCCCTCTTCTGACAAAAGCATTCCCACTCTCTGAAGAATCTGTGAGAACATTCAAGTCAATCAAGGAAGATGTTGCAGAAGCTTCTTTGTCTGCAATTGAAAACAACATCCCATTTAGAGTTGAAACTGATGCTTCAGAATTTGCCATTGGGGCAACTCTCAGTCAAGGAGAACGTCCCATAGCCTTCTTTTCGAGAACACTTAATGCAGCTGAGCAAAGGTACTCTTCTGTCGAGAAAGAGGCTTATGCCATTGTGGAATCCATAAGAAATTGGAGGCACTACCTGATAGGAAGACATTTTGAAGTCCTCACCGACCAGAGATCTGTGGCTTTCATGTTTAATCAGTATCACTCAAGCAAAATAAAAAACGAAAAGATTATGAGATGGCTACTGGAATTAGCTAACTTCAAATTTGATATAATTTATCGTTCAGGTAATCGAAACACTACTGCAGACACAATGTCAAGAATTACAGCAAATATCTATCCAGGAACAGAAACAAACCTCAAAGAGTTGCACAATAGCTTATGTCACCCTGGTATAACACGTATGCACCACTGGATTAGAGTTAAAAACTTGCCATTCACATTATATGACATTAAAAGAATGACTAATTCATGCCCTGTCTGTAATGAGCTGAAACCTCGTTTCCATAGGAATGAGGGGCAGTTAATAAAGGCAACTTCCCCATTTGAGAGACTTAACTTAGACTTCAAGGGGCCCCTACCTACCTCATCTAAGAATCGTTTCCTTCTGACTATAGTAGACGAATTCTCAAGATACCCTTTTGCATTTCCTTGTACAGATATTTCTGCTGCAACCATAGTAAAAGTATTGACTAATGTATTCTCCCTCTTTGGGACACCAGCCTATATACATTCCGATAGAGGTGCTTCATTTATGTCACATGAACTGAAATTTTTCCTCACTTCCTTAGGGGTTGCTTCTAGTAGAACCACTGCTTATAATCCACAAGTCAATGACAAGTCGAAAGATATAATGGGATTATATGGAAGACAGTACTTTTAACCTTGAAGACAAAAAGTGCAAGGACAGAAGATTGGGAAGAGGTGCTTCAGCTAGCTCTCCACTCAATTAGATCATTAGGGCCTGTTCACATAGGAGTCCGTTGCGTTGCGTTAAGGAAAAGATGACGTTGAGACGAAAATAAACCAATCATAGGCGTTAAAAATTTCATTGCTAATCGTTTGGAGGCATATGATTGGTTTATTTTCGTCTCAACGTCATCTTTTCCTTAACGCAACGCAACGGACTCCTATGTGAACAGGCCCTTACTGTGCACTGCCACCAACGCTCCTCTTCATGAGCGTATGTTCACTCACCCTAGGAGATCCTTTAATGGTCGATCCTTGCCTACATGGTTAACCCAGCCAGGTCCTGTTTTAATGAAAAATCATGTGCGGTATACTAAATATGATCCTACCGTGCTAGAAGTTGAACTAATTGAGGCTAATCCAGACTATGCATTTGTTAAGCTTCCTGATGGACGTGAGTCAAGTGTCTTTGTTCGACATTTGGCACCCAAATGTGACTCTGCAGCCAAGCTCGACACGCAACCCATCCATCTTCCCAATACTGATCCTTCAGATCCTCGAGAGGATGTCAAGGTTTCCTGAGACAATGATCAAGATACCACCATGCCAGAGATCAACAGTCCTGATCTCCCTAATGTGGATTCTATAAAGCCACCTACCCTGAACAATTCCCTATCTGGTCGACAGAGACGACCACCAGCATATCTTCATGACTATGTGACTTATTAACTTTTTCTGGTGGGGGGTGAATGTAGTATAATGTATTTTATCTCCTGTGGCAACACTTGTTTTTGTTATTACATTTGACAACACTTCTGTGTTGTTTACATTGATGTAACAATGTAGCTTTTTCACCTCGTGGTTTTCTAGTTGATTAAAGCCTGAATCTAGGTTAATATGCTGCTATATTATTTAACATATCACTACATATATAGATTTCGAATAGACCTATATTTGTTCCTTTATAAGTGAAGAAGTATTCCTTCAATCGAGCTGAAATTTTGTATAGATATAGTTGATAGTTCAGATTAAAACATAGGCATATTTTTTGAAAATCGGGCCCCGGAGTTTTTTTAATTAATGTTTTAATGATTTTACCCCTAAAAGTAGCTTATTTTGACAGCTTCCGCGGCTGTCCTCGCTGACAGCGAGACTATGGGGCCGAATCGTACCAAAATAGGCACGCATGTGGATTTGTAAACTCGAATTTTACAACTTTAAAACAGTTAGGATTATGAATTGGAATAATGCTCTACATTTAAATATTAAACGCAATATAGTTACTAACCAATTAATACGTTGCCAACGTTTACATTCAAACACAAAAACTATGGACGTCAGTATAAACAAATTCATAACTATAGCTATTGACCAGGGTTTTCCTGTCAATTTCCTCGTATCAATTCTAACCCAGTTTTTTAAATTAGATAATAAAGATTGCGAGAATCGTTTTAACTTAAGTTGGCAACACCAAAAATTTCCCTAATACGGCAATATTTATCCCTACTATGTCTATAAAAGTGAGTGTGCTTGAGTTTCGTGCCTCTTGCTTGGTGGGAGTTAAGTATTTTTGTATCTTAAATTTTGTAGTGTATTTGTTAATGTGTAATTATTTTGTTGATTAGTATTATTGTACTTCTGTATCTAAGTATTAAGATGTTTTCTATATTTAAAGGTTAAACCACTATTCAATTTGTAATTATGTTTTAGTTTAATATATAAGTAAAAGTATATGGTTTAACTTTGTTTCATCTAAATAATTTTTTCTTCTTCATAATTGTGTATAACTGTCTTGGTGTTATAGCCGACATCCGGGAGTGTAGTCTGGACGCTAAACATGTTTAACCGGGGTTGGGGGATCCCCCCCCCCAGTCATCAACTATACCACCTCCACTTCCGTTTTTGCTTATTTTTATATGCCTATCTTGTTTTAGGTTTTAGAAGTATTAAATGGTCGCATCTGCCCCTTGTAGTCATCTTAATTTTAAATATCTATATATCGTAAATATATTCGTGAGCAACTTAGCGCCTAAAATTTATTTACATTTGTAAACTATATATATATATATATATATACTAGCGGACCCGACAGACGTTGTCCTGTCAAACGTTGTAATTCTAGCTGAAGTACCCGGCGATGCCCGGGATTTTAAGAATGCTTGTTAACCAAAATCAATTTAAAAATTAACGCAGTATAAATAACATAGAAAAAAAAGCATACGAAATGTTATACATATTAATAATATGAAAACCCAATTAAAAATGTATAAATGTATAATAAACTCCTCAGATTTCAGCTATATTCGGTATTTCATCATAAAAAAGCTGAAAAAAATAAAAATAAATAAAAGTAATAATTTAAAAAAATTAAAATAAAAAAATAATAAAATAAAATAAAATAATAATTAAATAATTAAAAAAATAATAAAATAAAAGCTGAAATAAAAAATCCTTAAAAAAAAAAAGCTGAAATAACAGGTCTAGCAAAATTTACACAACTCTGGATTCGAACCCGGGTCGAGAGCATGGTACTTTCCAAATTGGCGACCTTCCGAATGGGCTACGATGACACGGTGTTCTATTTTTAAAGTGAAACATATTCGCTATTGGAAAGTTCTTGTGGGCTGGTGATTATACATGTCAGAGGAGTTTTTAGTCCTGCTTTTATCCTGCTAACTTATAGCAGGATAAAAGCTTAGTCTTTAGCTCTTCAATAGACACAAAGATATAGGCACAAAGATATAGGAGGATTGCAGTAGCGATTAAAAAAGATCTCGTGTCACTTAACGTGGTTGATTCGAATTTTCCATCGCGTGTCGAGAGTATCAATATGCCGTTGGATCTGATCCATTTTAGAGTATAAAATCTGACTTTAAAGATTATTATTTTCATTTATTATTCTGGTTTAATATATGACTTGAAACTTTTTGATTTTATTTATTTTTATTTTTTCGCTCGCTGTTTGATAACTAAACCTAACGTGGACGCCATTATCTAGAGGGGTGATTTCACAAACTGTACAGCTTTCATTTACCGGACGCACCCCCTTATAAATTGTTGGTTTTTTATTAATTAATTAAAAATATAAAAACATATTCTATCGGATCAAATTGTGAATCTAAACCATTCGCGAATCAACTAAATTGCACACACAAAATTTCATAAAAATCAGTCCAGTCGTTTAGGAGGAGTTCAGTTACATACACACGGACAGAAGAAATATATATATAAGATATATATATATATATATATATATATATATATATATATATATATATATATATAACCCCCTTAATGGCTGTACTTTCAAAGGGGGTATAGAATTTTCCGTTCTAAAGAGGGAATCGGAAAAATGGGCCCCGTAAGCTAAAGGTTAAAAAGAACATATGAAAATTCCCCTAAACACTAGGATTGAAAAATGGTACCCCCTAAAAATGTGGAGGGATCGACTCTCCATCCTCTTCGAACGCCTGTCTTCTTCGCCAAACCATCGCGTACCAAGTATACTAGGAAACGGCCGTGTTAACGCTTTTGTGGGTTACGGGTCCACTAGACCTACCATGAGCGTGTCCCACAAAAGCGAGCGATACTGGCGTTTGCTGGCTCTCTCTCGACTTCCTTCCGCCGTGGAAACGGATGCGTTTTCACCTTCGCTAATTAGAGAGGATAGCGGAGGGCGGATTTCGGGAAGTGAAAGTGGGTCTCTTTTGCCTGTGGTCGCTCGGCCACTGCGGAAAGAGCCGTCAGTTGGGCATTCTTCAGCATCATCAAATGTGCACTTGATTGATGAAAAAAAAAAAAAAACACACTTATGTTACCAGACAAGTCTTTTCGAATACATCAGCGTGGAATAGAGAGCAATATTGAAAAATACACCATGGGATACATTGCAAGAATTACTAATAAATCGCGACAGAAGTATGTTAAACTGTAGTTTAGGATTTTAAACTGAAATAAGGACGGATATTTAAAATTTCTTTAAAATGACAGCTATCGTGTAGTTTGCGTGTTAAAAATATCGGCATGGTTGATTTTCCTAAGGCTGTTATGTACTAATGGAGAAAATGTGTCCAAGGATTGCCGACTTCGACTGAAAGATTAAAAAACATTAAAATTACTCCTTATTAGGGAAAGAAATTTCACACTTTGGAGCGTTTTAACGTAGGATTACGTTCCTCCATAACGATCCTCCGGAAAGCAAAATTTCAGATGTCCTGCTTCGCGAGTTATAATTTTGGCAGCGCGCCACTCCCAGTTTGTATCGCTTGGGCAAGCAGTAAAAAGTTAAACAGAAAAGTACCAAAATGCGTCAAAATTTTGACTGACTGACTGACTGACACACACACACACACACACACATATATATATATAACACATACATACATATATACATGCAAAAGAGGTAAGCAACGATAAGTAACCCTACGTTAATAACTCGCGGTAGTTTCGTTAGAAGAGACTATACCTGAAATTCTTTTTTTTTTAAATGCGAATGATATTTTAAAATTTAAATTATTCGAGGAAAAAATCTGGTCTAGTGTGTTTTAAATGCTTGTAAATTCCTTTGGTAGACAAAATTTATAAAATGAATCCTGTTGCAAAGTGCATAAAAGTTCAGGCTATCTGAAAATACCATTTTTATTGGATTATCAGCATTTATGTAGCTGTCAATAGTAGACGCATCTTCTCCATAGGTCAACATTGAGGTGAGCGAATCCAATAGGGTTAGTACACAGCAGCCTTAAGCCGCCCTCATTATGTTTATGATTTTAAAAATTGGACTTATTTCCCCTTAAAAAGAAGTTCTTTTCACTGTACTTTTTTTTCGAGTATAATTCTGAATTTAAATGACTTTAAGAGGTTTGTTTCCCCGTTGAAGTAAATACGATCCCGCTTAGTTTCAAATTTCAAGCCCACACTGAACTCTTTGTGGTATGTAAGTGCCTATGGATGCACATCCAGGCCCTGATTTTCCATTAGGCCCGGTAGGCCCGGACCTAGGGGCCTCCGAATGTTGGGCCCCCCAAATTTTTATTTTAAAAGAATAAAAAAGAAAAAATTCAAATTTTTTTATTTTACCTTTTTTAATAGCAATTTTTATTATATGAAAAACTTAATCAATATACTTTACATCAATTTTTTTCTGTAAATTTGACGTAAAGTATTTGCAGGTGTACGTTATATATATATATATATATATATATATATATATATATATATATATATATATATATATATATATATATATACACTCAAGAGCCAAAACATTATGACCACCCCTACATTTTGCAATGAATTCGCCTGGATGACGTGGAAGGCACGTGATCAGGTGGAAGTGGTATTTAACTGCTGCTGGAGAGTCTGAGGAATCATTCTTTCACTTACTTCTGTGTGTGATGGGAAAGGCTGCGGATCTAAGCGACTTTGATAGAGGGCAGATTGTAATGGCTCGAAGGCTCGGAACAAGTATTTCCGAAACTGCACGACTCGTGGGTTGTTCGCGATCTACATTTGTTAGTACTTATGCAAAGTGGATGAATGACGGTGAAACCAGCAGTAGACGACATGGTGTTGGACGTCAACACGCTATCAAAGAAAAAGGTAGTCGGAAACTGTCTCACATGGTGAAGCAAAACCGGAGCCAGACAGTGGCTCAGCTGACAGCCCAATACAATGCAGGGCCAAGTAGAATAGTATCGCAGCACACTGTTCAGCGGACACTGTTGGATATGGGGCTACGCAGCAAACGTCCCACTCGTGTGCCTTTGCTGACCAAGCGTCATCGCCAACTGCGCCTGCGCTGGGCCCGGGAACATCGCGACTGGTTCATGGATCAGTGGGAGAGAGTTGCATGGTCAGATGAATCACGGTTTGTCATTCATCACGCCGATGGCCGTGTCAGGATACGCCGTCTTCCAGGCGAACTGTTGCTCCCTCAATGTACAGTAGGTCATACACAGGCCGGTGGTGGCGGTATTATGCTTTGGGGGACGTTCTCTTGGGCGTCTCTGGGACCCGTGGTTGTGGTAGAGCAGACCATGAATGCTACAGGGTATCTGAACATCATTGCGGACCAGTTGCACCCTTACATGGCCTCTGTTTTTCCAGCTGGAAATGGAATGTTCCAACAGGACAACGCCCCGTGTCACAAGGCTAAAATTGTGTTGCAGTGGTTCCAGGAACATGATGCTGAATTCCACTTAATGTCCTGGCCGCCTAACTCACCGGATTTCAATCCGATAGAACACATTTGGGATGTCATGGGACGGCAGCTCAGAGTTCAAAGACCACCAATTCGCAATATCTCGGATTTGCGTGACCAATGCTTAAACATCTGGTACAATCTGTCTCCGGCCATCTACCAAGCACTTGTGGTATCCATGCCAAGGCGGGTTGAAGCTGTGTTGCGCGCCAAAGGTGGGCCAACTCGTTATTGACAGGTGGTCATAATGTTTTGGCTCTTGAGTGTGTATATATATATATATATATATATATATATATATATATATATATAATTTTGCTTAAAATGATTACAAATAAACATAAAATAAAGCTATTTTTAATGATTAGTTTTGTCTATTCATCAAATTTACATAAAAGGTAAGTGCTCTTGATTTTATTTATTTTCTAATTTGTGAAAAGTGAATTATGAGGTTAAAGGATTATTGATTAATAATAAAAGTTTTGACTACTATTGATTGGCTCATATGATATGTATAGTTATATATATAGTTCATCATATGTATATTATAGTGTATATAAGGGATTAATAAGTTTTTCTGGTTGCATTGTATTTGTGTTTTAATAAAGTTAATATGTTGTATTGCTTTTTGTTATTTGATAATGACCTAGGCTTCTACGCTTCAAATAGCCAATTCTTGGTAAAATGATACTCAGAACAATTCATGACAATTCAGATTAATTTCAGAACAATTCATGATTTTTTTTTTTTTTTGGTGTGTGTGTATGTGTCAATTTTGGAAATTTTACTCCCACATCAGGGTTAGGCCCCCCCCCCATCCCGAGTTCTAAATCGGGCTCTGTGCATATCATTTGTCACTGTGCTCCGCATTATCAAGTAACTGTCTTTATGGGAGATATTGGGAGGCCAGGGAACTGATGAGGACGATTGGATATCAGTCCAATTAGACTATTGTTTCTTCTCCAAGATTTCTTCATGCCATTTTGTTTTAGGTTTTGTTTCTTCTGTTTGCTTGTTGTATTTTAATGGCATATAATAGTCTATAGATATATGTCTAAGTGCTATTGCTTTAATAATAATAATAATAATTATAATAATAAAAGTTTCAAATTTAATTTTTACCTGTTTTCAAAATTTGTTTCTATTTACATTAGTTTTATTTCGAATGTAACGAAATCATGTGTACATAGTGCATGCTCTAGGTTTAAACCTATGAGAGGAGAAAGGTGAAAACTAAATTCATATTTCCTGAAAACGAATTTAGCACATGCACTACTGTTGCGGGTTCTACTATCATCATTGTTCAAATGGCATTTCATTTACGTAAATCACTCAGATCGCAGATGAAATACCCCCTTTAAATATTTCGTTAAAAATAGAACTGTAGTGCAAAAATATTATAAACTATCTTAGAAATCATCTGTTTGAATTTGAACCTAATTTGGACCAACGTGCGATTTCAAACTACTTCATGTACTTGCCACATTTCACATTAGTCATTTTAACTTTATTTAATTTAGAAATGTTGTAGAGAGACTGTTAATATTGCAGTAGAAACATTTTTTTAACGTAGAATTACGTTCCTCCATAACGGTCCTCCGCAAAGCAAAATTTCAGACGCTAAAACCGTCCGTCGTCGAGAGTTATAATTTTGGGAGCGCGCCAAACCCAATCTGTATCGCTTGGGCAAGCAGGAAACAGTTAAATAGAAAAGTACCAAAATGCGTCAGAATTTTGACATCCATCCATCCATCCATCCATCCATCCACACACACACACACACACACACACACACACACACACACACACACATATATATATATATATATATATATATATATATATACACACATACGTACATATATATAGATACATATATACATACAAAAGAGGTAAGCAACGATAGTAACCCTTCGTTAATAATCCGCTGCAGTTTCGTTAGAAGAGACTACCTAAAATTTTTTTTGTAACGGAAATATTAATCTTTGTATCTATTCATGTACAAATGTAGAGCTTGTTTATGAAACAAACGTTTTTTATTACTTACAGAAATTAGGAAACAGGAATCGATGATACTCAGTAATTATGCCAGGGCAAGTCATGGTTATCTCCGACTGGAGACTATAATATTCTTGATCGTGACGATAGATTCGAGATTCTCAACTTGGAATTAACGATACTTTTCTCCTTCCAGGTGATTTTAAGTTGGGTAGAAGGGTAAGATCTTCTCTTATATTAAATTATATCTTTGGTATATCGTTGTTGATTATTGCCCCCTAGCCTAAAGTGTTTCAGGCCAGGTCCATGTAGGCTCCTCAGCCCGCAGTGGAGTGCAGTTTGGGTTTACAATAGAACCACAAGGTTCGTGGTCCGTCTTACCTAAGTACTACCTCAATTTTGACCGAGCGACCCTTTGGGCGACATCTGGGGGGGGGGGGGGGCGGGGATCGTACTGTCTCTCACCTTCTCATACAGGATTTTTCCGGTCTACGGATTTCCCGTTCCCATATCCTACCTAGACAAGGGGGTATTTAATAGCGCTTGTCGGGATTCGAACCGAGCATCCTCGGCATCGAAAACTGACGTGCTATCACTAGGCTACCTTGGGCGCTTTCTTTGGCATGACCATGGCTGTCACTGGAAGTTAACCTACTTACGGACGTTACTTGATGTTCTTAGCTTAGTCCCATGTAAATTAAATGAGCACTTAAATTCATTTTATTCTTCTTTTCTATTAATTTCTTTTACAAGTACATATGCGTTGTTATCATTTTGTGTTAATTATGACAACTTTTGCTTTCTAGTGAAATTGTTTCACAACAATTGAACGCGTTCCGTATCGGTTTCATGAATACAAATCTATACTTTGCAGTACTGATTATCTCTGAATACCTGCACTGGGAATACGGTTGAAATGGGTGGAAGCAGTATTCGAGAACTATTTGAACAGCCTCCAATAGTTTAGGAACAAAGGCCAAAATTATTGGTTGCCGTCTATTAATCACTGGAAAGGCTACGTTTCAATATTTGCCTCCGTATCCATCGGATACGGAGTATATAGTAGTTTATCGATTTATATAGTAGTACATAACTAGTTTATCGAGTATATAGTATAGTATAACTAGTTTATCGAGTATATAATAGTACATAACTAGTTTCTCGAGTATATAGTATAGTATAAATAGTTTATCGAGTATATAGTAGTATATAACTAGTTTATTGAGTATATAGTAATATATGACTAGTTTATAGAGTATATAGTAGTATGTAACTAGTTTATCGATTATATAGTAGTATATAACTAGTTTATCGATTATATAGTAGTATATAACTAGTTTATCGATTATATAGTAGTATATAACTAGTTTATAGAATATATAGTAGTATATGATTAATTTATCGAGTATATAGTAGTATATAACTAGTTTATCGAGTATATAGTAGTATATAACTAGTTTAGAAAGTATATAGTAGGCTATAACTAATATATACTCAATAGTATATAGTAATAGTTTATCGAGTATATAGTAGTATATAACTAGTTTATCGAGTATATAGTAGTATATAACTAGTTTATAAAGTATATAGTAGGATATAACTAATATATACCCAATAGTATATAGTACTAGTTTATCGAGTATATAATAGTATATAGTACTAGTTTATCGAGTATATAATAGTATATAGTACTAGTTTATCGAGTATATAATAGTATATAACTAGTTTATCGAGTATATAGTAGTATATGACTAGTTCATCGAGTACTCGTATATAGTAGCATATAACTAGTTTATTGAGTATATAGTAATATATGACTAGTTTATAGAGTATATAGTAATATGTAACTAGTTTATCGATTATATAGTAGTATATAACTTGTTTATCGAATATATAGTAGTATATGATTAATTTATTGAGTATATAGTAGTATATAACTAGTTTATCGAGTATATAGTAGTATATGATTATTTCATCGAGTACTCGTATATAGTAGCATATAACTAGTTTATTGAGTATATAGTAATATATGATTAGTTTATAGAGTATATAGTAGTATGTAGCTAGTTTATCGATTATATAGTAGTATATAACTAGTTTATCGAATATATAGTAGTATATGATTAATTTATCGAGTATATAGTAGTATATAACTAGTTTATCAAGTATATAGTAGTATATAACTAGTTTATCAAGTATATAGTAGTATATAACTAGTTTATCGAGTATATAGTAGTATATGATTATTTCATCGAGTACTCGTATATAGTAGCATATAACTAGTTTATTGAGTATATAGTAATATATGATTAGTTTATAGAGTATATAGTAGTATGTAACTAGTTTATCAATTATATAGTAGTATATAACTAGTTTATCGAATATATAGTAGTATATGATTAATTTATCGAGTATATAGTAGTATATAACTAGTTTATCAAGTATATAGTAGTATATAACTAGTTTATCAAGTATATAGTAGTATATAACTAGTTTATCGAGTATATAGTAGTATATGATTATTTCATCGAGTACTCGTATATAGTAGCATATAACTAGTTTATTGAGTATATAGTAATATATGACTAGTTTATAGAGTATATAGTAGTATGTAACTAGTTTATTGATTATATAGTAGTATGTAACTAGTTTATCGATTATATAGTAGTATATAACTAGTTTATCGAATATATAGTAGTATATGATTAATTTATCGAGTATATAGTAGTATATAACTAGTTTATCAAGTATATAGTAGTATATAACTAGTTTATCAAGTATATAGTAGTATATAACTAGTTTATCGAGTATATAGTAGTATATGATTATTTCATCGAGTACTCGTATATAGTAGCATATAACTAGTTTATTGAGTATATAGTAATATATGATTAGTTTATAGAGTATATAGTAGTATGTAGCTAGTTTATCGATTATATAGTAGTATATAACTAGTTTATCGAATATATAGTAGTATATGATTAATTTTTCGAGTATATAGTAGTATATAACTAGTTTATCAAGTATATAGTAGTATATAACTAGTTTATCAAGTATATAGTAGTATATAACTAGTTTATCGAGTATATAGTAGTATATGATTATTTCATCGAGTACTCGTATATAGTAGCATATAACTAGTTTATTGAGTATATAGTAATATATGATTAGTTTATAGAGTATATAGTAGTATGTAACTAGTTTATCAATTATATAGTAGTATATAACTAGTTTATCGAATATATAGTAGTATATGATTAATTTATCGAGTATATAGTAGTATATAACTAGTTTATCAAGTATATAGTAGTATATAACTAGTTTATCAAGTATATAGTAGTATATAACTAGTTTATCGAGTATATAGTAGTATATGATTATTTCATCGAGTACTCGTATATAGTAGCATATAACTAGTTTATTGAGTATATAGTAATATATGACTAGTTTATAGAGTATATAGTAGTATGTAACTAGTTTATTGATTATATAGTAGTATGTAACTAGTTTATCGATTATATAGTAGTATATAACTAGTTTATCGAATATATAGTAGTATATGATTAATTTATCGAGTATATAGTAGTATATAACTAGTTTATCGGGTATATAGTAGTATATAACTTGTTTATCGGGTATATAGTAGTATATAACTAGTTTATAAAGTATATAGTAGGATATAACTAATATATACCCAATAGTATATAGTACTAGTTTATCGAGTATATAGTAGTATATAACTAGTTTATCGCGTATATAGTAGGATATAACTAATATATACCCAATAGTATATAGTACTAGTTTATCACTGTATATAGTAGTATATAACTAGTTTATCGTGTATATAGTAGTAATGACTAGTTCATCGAGTACTCGTATATAGTAGCATATAACTAGTTTATTGAGTATATAGTAATATATGACTAGTTTATAGAGTATATAGTAGTATGTAACTAGTTTATCCATTATATAGTAGTATATAACTAGTTTATCGAATATATAGTAGTATATGATTAATTTATCGAGTATATAGTAATATATAACTAGTATATACTTGATAGTATATAGCACTACTTATATAGTAGAATATAACTAGTTTATCGAGTTCTATAGTAGTTTTGTATAACTTGATATTCATATAATATAAATACGACATCGTTAAATCGATAAATTACGATAAGTAAATCATTGCCAGTATTAATAAAGTGATATTAAAGGTACACACATTTGGATTTCACTCTCTGTCAGCACGTACCATACTAGGGATTCTCGATGTTTTAGCCATATACATGATGGATAATAAAACAGTAAAATAAAAAACAAAAACTGCCTGTAATTTGGAATTTCATGTGCGGTTTTATATTATACTTTGTTGGCAATGTACACACTTTAAAACCACACTTTGCCATCGGAACGTGTCACGAGCAGTGGATATAGGAATTATTATTAAACCCTTTACAATGAAAATTTTACGTACGTACCTGTGCATAATTTTTTTTTAATAAAAGTAAATCATACATTTTTTTGTAGGTTCTTTTTTCTATCCTCGCTTGGCGTGCATTTGTTAAACCTATAAATCCTTTATCTCTTCATTAATCCACATTTTATTTTCGATCCAGACGTCCCTTGAACGCCGAGTCTTCGATTGGTTGGATTCTCAATTTAGAGTTGGTCAGTTCGCATTTGTTTGTTGTGAAACATATCTCTTTCATGACTGTATGAAAAATAAAATGGTAAAGGGAAGTCGGGTTTCTCTTTTTTTTCTGCTGATTGGATTAAGGGCTACTTCGACTTCTTATCACGACCATAAATTAATTAAGAAAGCTAACAACATGTAGCTCTTGGACCAGGAAATGAATTAGATTACGGCAAATTTAATTGCGAATGGCAGACACGATAAAGGTCTCCTTACACGTAAGTAGACGGACAGTATTCACGTCATGTAAATAATGCGAAATTAAGTGCTGGGGAATGCTGTATATATATATATATATATATATATATATATATATATATATATATATATATATATATATATATATATATATATATATATATATATATATATATATATATATTTATAGTGCTCGATTTCTAGAAGTAGAGGTGTCGGAACTGTAACCTTCTGGAGTGTGTGTGTGGGGGGTATTCCAATTAATATATATATATATATATATATATATATATTTATATATCTGTATCTATCTATATATTTATATATCTGTATCTATCTATCTATCTATATATCTATTTCTCTCTCTCTCTCTCTCTCTATATATATATATATATATATATATATATATATATATATATATATATATATATATACAGTGATTTCCGCTTATAAGAATCACGTTTGTAATTACTGTTTTTGATTCTTATATTCGAAATTTATGTTTTTGGTCAGGCACACACACATTTATCTATCTATATATATAAAACAGTTCCATAACTAACTCATTCATTCACTGACTGACTGACATACAACGCACAGACCAAACCGCTGGACCTAAAGGGCTGAAATTTTGCATGGCGATTCTTCTAATAGTGTAGGGGTGCACTAAGAAAGATTTTTCAAAAATTCTTCTTAGATTTTTTAAAATTAAATTTTTAAGCTGTTTTTTAAACTTTTTTTACGTTTGCATTTAAAATAATGCATTGAGGGTTATAAAATTTATATCACGAGAAAGATCATAAAAATTCCTTCAAAATGAAATTTTTTTCGAATTTTTACCTCCATTTCCTGATTTTTGGTGAATTTTTAAAGATTAATTTTTAGAATTTAATTTATTAAATGCTGATCACGTGATTTCTTTTTCTGGTACTTTAAATAAATTTATCGTCACGTGCATAACAACTAAATAGACAAAAAAAAATTTTTTTTCATGCTAATGCGGCAGACGATTGGACATTATTTTGTCTATAAAAATATCCCTTACGATTTTTTTATAATTTTTTTTTTACATCAATTGTATACATTGATCGTCGTATTTATTACAAATATATATATATTTATATTTTTTGGCATTAATTGCATACATTGACCGTTGTATTTAATTTGAATGTACTCCGTAGCGAAGCGCGGGTTTTCAGCTAGTATATATATAAAACAGTTCCTTAACTGACTCATTCATTCACTGACTGACTGACATACAACGCACAGACCAAACCGCTGGACCTAAAGGGCTGAAATTTTGCATGGCGATTCTTCTAATAGTGTAAGGGTGAACTAAGAAACATTTTTCAAAAATTCTTCTTAGATTTTTTAAAATTAAATTTTTAAGCTGTTTTTTAAACTTTTTTTACGTTTGCATTTAAAATAATACATTGAGGGTTATAAAATTTATATCACGAGAATGATCATAAAAATTCCTTCAAAATGAAATCTTTTTCGAACCTTTACCTTGATTTTCTGATTTTTGGTGGATTTTTAAAGATTAATTTTTAGAATATAATTTATTAAATGTTGATCACGTGATTTCTTTTTCTGGTACTTTAAATAAATTTATCGTCACGTGCATAACAACTAAATAGACAAAAATGATATTCTTTTTCTTTCGAATGCAGCAGACGATTGGATATTATTCAAAAAAAATAAATATCCCTTACGATTTTTTTATAAATATATATATATATATATATTTTACATCAATTGTATACATTGATCGTCGCATTTATTATAAATATATATATATATATATATATATATATATATATTGGCATTAATTGCATACATTGACCGTTGTATTTAATTTGAATGTACTCCGTAGCGAAGCGCGAGTTTTCAGCTAGTACATACATATATTAGATATTTTACCATAAAATACGCTTTAATTTACGTTAATTATCTTTTATTAAAATTATTGTTTATAATTTTAAAAATACAACTTAATTTCTTGACCTATAAGTAGATACACATGATTATAATAAGAGAAGAAAAAATCCAATATTTGTTACAACATACCTGCTCAACAGTTTAACATTTCAACTACAGGTAGGGTGCAAGAAAAAGTTTTCTATGGTAGTTTGACATAATGAAATTTTCAGAAGGCTGTTTATACCTCTTTCAATGCCAATAGTCTCAGACCAAGATTCACCTTCTAGCTTACGTTTCACGGTTTGATGACGTGCTGAATCTACTAATGTGACGTTTGCCTAAGTGATAGTGGACACTTCGCTGAAGATTTATGTGTTTCAGGGTGCAGGAAGCCGCAACCAGGATGTGGGAGGTAGGAAAAAAATGGTTCCTGTCTTTGTTTGTCAGTGGAGAAAAGTGAAATCGGACCCGGACGGGTAGAGATGCCCCCGGGTCAAGCTAATAGGACAGTGTTGTGCTAAAGCGTTTAAGGAGAAACTATTATGTTATGTCTAACAAAGAAAGGGATGAATTTTACGACTGTTATCCATCCCAGCTTATCACTCTTTCTTTAAAAAAAAAATAAAGAAAGAACTTCATGCCGTTTGAGTGTTTAAGTGGCTTTTTTGGAAAAATGAAAGGAAAGCGAAGAGTGTAAGGTGATTCTTAAAACCGGTGGATTGATTCTTTAAAGCGAAAATTTTAACATGGAAATAATGCATTTGTTTTTGTTTTCGCGATATTGATTCTTATAACCACAGAACACAGAACAACCGTGGAATGATAGAGGATTTGTTTAATAGTTAATTTTTGCAGTTCTCACCAGAGATGCACGAAATAATTGTGAATATGTTTCAGATTTAAGCCATAGTTCCCTTATTAACAAAGGATAACCTCTATTAGTCCCAGGATCTCTACATCTAAACTACTTTAAGTAATATATACGACCTTTGCACGTACAAACATTTCGTCCACGGAGTACACTGTCCACGGAGTACATTAGACACAACTAGTCGCCTTCCATAATATAATTCTATACATATTCATTTCTGAACATATCGCTCACTCCTTTCAAAAACGTCATATCTCAAAAATTGGCAATTTTTAGTTATACCTGTTTTCAGAATGCCCTGAAAGAGTAGTATATTCCTGCAAGATCATCATACTTCACCGCTCAATATTTAGCCGCTAGAGAGCAGAATTAATATTGAATTTTAATACATTTGATTCTACTTTTAAACTTTAAAATCACACTCCTGAAAAATCACGTTTTTTGAGTTATGACGTTGTTGAAAGGAGTGAGCGAATGTGTTAGGAATTGTCGATTCGCCTGGCGTTTATAGGATCCTCTTTCTGTTATCGGTAGATGGCTCCTTTTTCCTCAATGAATATTTTATCTTACGCGATCCAAGGGTCCATTGCTGTCCTTTTCGATAGTTGGCTACAACGACCGTATGTTAGGAGCGAGATTTGAAAGCTTCTAGGCCGGTATTCTATCAACTGAACAATTCCTACGGTGTGAGGAAGTTTAATGGCGGCTTTCTTCATAAGTTAATTTCCTATCTTTTGGTGTATTATGTATTTCAGGTGCCTCATTTTTTTTAACAATTATTTGTTGCTTACATCTTTTCAATCTCTTTGAGATACAGCGATGTTTTGTCAAGGATGCTATGTTTTTCCTATCTCGGAAACATTGACCTTACTTCTTTGTAAATCGATTCCTGCTTTGGCTTTTTTTTAAAATGTGAAATCTTACTGATGATCTGTGGTTGAAATTTTAACATACTGAGCTAGAAAACCTGTGATTAGAGACGTGGTTTAAGATCACATGAGACAGGAGTGGTGGCTATGCATCAGTTGATCTCGCAAATCTTCAATATCCAAGTCAAGCTATAAGAAATTTTCCTCTCGGTGTATTTTTAATCACAGATTAGCAAATTCATTTCTTTGAATTCTGTTTTCTGCTTATGAAGGCGGACGTTTAAATATAGAGCTCAAAGTTTTCAAAATTTTGAATTTCTCCGTAGTTATTTTCTTACAGGGTGATAAATTCTTGGCGCCTATCGAGACAAAATTAAGGTTTTTTAACGTAGGATTACGTTCCTCCATAACGGTCCTCCGGAAAGGAAAAATTTCAGACGCTAAAACCGTCCATCCGTACCTCGCGAATTATAATTTTGGAAGTGCACCAAACCCAGTCTATATCGCTTGGACAAGCAGTAAACAGTTAAACAGAAAAGTTCTAATATGCGTCAAAATTTTGACTTACATATATGTATATAAATACATACGTACATATATATAGATACATATATACATAACACATACGTACATATATATACAGACAAAAGAGGTAAGCAATGATAAGTAATCCTACGTTAATAACTCGTGGTAGTTTCGTTAGAAGAGACTACCTGATTTTTTTAATGTTAAAGCAAACTAAAAATATTTTTGAGAAATCACGCGCACTGCATTTAAAGATTGTTTTTTCAAATGTAGTAAAGGGAATAAAAAAGAAATGCATTTGGTAATCTGTGATTAGAAAAATATTGAGGATAAAATTCTGTACAACTCAAAACGGGGATTGAAGTTTTACGATGCCAACTGATGTACTGCTTTAAGGGTGCTGTGTACTAGCGCTGTTGGATTCGCTCACCTCAATGTTAACCTATGGGGAAAATGTGTCAAAGGATTGACGACTCCGATTGAAAGATTTTTTTTTTAAAATTGTACTCCGTAATAAAGAAATAAATTTTTCACCTTGGGGCATTATTTTTCGTTTAAAAAAATGTAAATAATATTTTAAAATTTAAATTATTCGTGAAAAAAAATCTGGTTTAGTCTGTTTTAAACGCTTCTTAATTACCTTGGTAGACGAAATGTATTAAAATGGCACCTGTTGCAAGGTGCAGAAAAGTTCAGGCTGTCTGAAAATGCCATTTTTATTGGATTTTCAGCATTTATGGAGCTGTCAATAGTAGACACATTTTCTCCATAGGTTATATCCACCTGTCAATTATTGGGTAGTAGTTTTTTTTATTGCCGCATACCTTTAGGGTTGGGTCGGCGTAACCTTTATCATTATTTCTCCATAGGTTAACATTGAGGTGAGCGAATCCAATAGGGTTAGTACACAGCCTTAAGAGCTGAGATTGTTTTCCACAGGGACTGAAACTTCGAGAGCTGTAGTTGCCGAAGGAACGTTTGTGTTGGTATTTCTGTGGTTTCACTGGCATGTAACATAAAAACGACATACTTTCTCATAAATGGAGACTGTTTGGCAAGTAGAGATTTATGTGCGCACAAGCAACCCGAAAAATATCCCAGACTGCTTTGAAAAATTCCTGTCGCAGTTTTATGTCGTCTGTTTGACAAGAATGCCTCTTTCTGTGTTATCATGAACTAAAAGACGGTTGACGGTCACAGTGGCTCTCCTGAATTTGCATAAACAGCGGATGCGAAAGAGTTGTAAACATGATAACGCAGTATAGTCCACAAAATAAAATAAAATGAAATAAAATAACGATAAAAAAAAGCTAGCAGGATATCCTAAGTCGTTAAAAGCTCGGACTCAGAGGGTGAAGGTTGCGTCGAAATGTTCGAAAATGAGTTATGAGTTATTCATCTGAATCATCTACCGTGTGAATCCAGATCCAAAACTCTTTTTCATCCATTCTCATTGACTGGATTTTTTCCCCTTTCCTTTGTAACATAACTGTGACAAAAATATGGATCCATAAACCGCTGGAATAAGTGGCTTAAAGCGACCGTAACAGGTTGCTGTGTCGGGCCGTTACCTGTCAATTATTTTATTTGTGTAAATCGACATTCTCTCTGTTACGATTTTTATGGCTTTTGATACGAGAGATTTGTTGTAGGATGCGCTCGCCTATCACGTATGCACTCTCATATTAATATACACGATGAGCTGTGGAGTCAATAAAAAAAAAAGGGAGACATCCGTTAACTGTGAATCTTTCCTCTTGTTGTGTTCTTTATTTTATGAATGTAGGTCTCATGCAGAAAACAGGAAGGTTTATAAAGAAGTAATGTTAAAGCGATACTTTTTTTTAGATGATCTGGGATTAGTGGGTGTTTATACGTAATTTGGCGTTTTAAATGGTCCTAAATCGTCGAATGTCGTTGTGCTAGTTGGTTGAATCCGTTATTCATTTTTTTTGGAAAGGTTTGACACCAAGTGGGATCAGCAAAAACTCATCATGTTATAAATAGCAAAGACATCAAATGTAAATACATAAATAGATAACTATACATGTAATATATAAAATATTCTAGGTGTTTCTTCATTTTAACATATAAAACACGTTCCAGTGAATAGAGAAACTTTTACGATGATTTAGTTTCCAGCCGAGGCAGATAAATAAATCTATTGATGAGAAAACGACATTTATAGCTGGAACTCGTAAAAAAATTTTGCTTCTGAAACATACAAGGTGAGGCCATTAATTTCCAGGACTGATCTAATAACTCCAGAAAATATTACATGAAATACATACACATTTAATATGTTTCGAAGTAACTCCCACCTGCCGTAATGCACTTCTATGCTCGGCTATATTCAGAAACAACTTTTAAAGTTCTCTTTCGGAATGCTCTTTAATGTGGACGTCACCGTTTTCTTGATGGCTCGACATCCTCAAATCTTGTTCCCTTCAGCATATCTTTCAGTTTTGGAAACAAGAAAAGTCTGCCGGTGCTTAGTTCGGAGAGTATGGAGGATGCTGTATCTGTACGACCTCGTGCTGGGCCAATTTGTTGAAGGGGACAAGATTTGAGGACGCCAAGGCCATCAAAAATACGGTGACGTCCACATTAATGAGCATTCCGAAAGAGGACTTTAAAAGTTGTTTCTGTAACTTATACAGCCGAGCCCAGAAGTGCATTACGGCAGGTGGGAGTTACTTCGAAACATATTAAATGGGTATGAATTTCATGTAATATTTTCTGGAGTTATTAGATCAGTCCTGGAAATTAATGGCCGCAACTTGTGTAAAGTAATATAAGGTTCTGAGAGGACATCTCTCTTGATGAATAAGTTCTTGACTCCGAAAATATGTGCCAGTCTTTAACGCCATAACTTGAACCTTAACTTGGAGATTCACGATGAAGACAGAGGGCTCTGTTGATGACATCGTATTCTCACTTTCCAAAGGCACGACTTATTTCAAAATGGCATTTGTTAGGCACTTCGGTTTTCTACCTGCTACTGGCTGTGTGACCTCTAATTTTGTATCCTTCGGCAGATTGGAGATAGTTCATCGTTAACAGTAACTTTTAGATAAGCCTCCAGCATGTGTGACCTATGTATAATGTGACTGACAGGTCACCAATATTGGGTGTTTGATTTCATCCATCCATAATTTAACGAACTGTTATGCTCACCTTTTGGGATGAATAAGTTTTGGCAACTGTTTGTTCGCCCGAGCACCCAGATGACGCTTATAGTGATAGGCATTCCACTCAAATCCATTACTTTTAATCTGGTCCACTCTGTCTGAATTGCATCAATTGCCCTTTTGATCAATTCCCAGAAAATGAAAGTTATGACTGCTCTGCTACTGAAACTTTATGCTGCTCTTCTGCCAAAATATCAGGCTATATCAGGTTTAATATTTGATATGAACGTCAAGTCGTATTCCATGAATTGGTGTCAATGTTCATGTGGAGAAGCAGGGAGAAAGATCGCTTACAAATTTGATATTGCTCACGAATTTGAAGAGAGATGGATATTGTAAGGTTTTCTTTTCTGCTCATTCTTGATAAATGATACCATTATTAGTTAAAAGTTTAGGACACATGTTTGTTTAGGACACATGTTTTGTGTCTGTCCTCTTTCTCAATTGGTTGTACTTAGAAATAATCAAACTTTTTACTTCATGAGTATTTTTTTTTCACACAACTCGCTCCTAACTTCTAGGCGATTCAAGTTCAGGAAACACCTTATCACTTGCGAATATTTGATCACTGTCTGGCGAACATCCAGTGGTGTACGAACCACAGTTTCGAATCCACTGCTGTGGATAATCAAACACAAGCCATATCTCGTGGTTAAATATTCTTTAATTTCATAAAAAAGTTATAAATTCTAATGGCATCCAACTTTTCCTTTTAGAATTCTATGAGAACGGACTTTTATAATTTTCTTGAACATTTACCTTATATTGATTATAAGTATACAGTCGAACCCTGTAATAGCGAACCCGGTATATAACGAACTCCTGGATATAACGAACAAAAATTTTGGTCCCGCCATTTTCCTATTGTACGCAATTTAAATAGTATTGTGTTAATTTAATGTAATCGATTTTAGTCGATTTAATACATTAAGGATAATTTTTAATGGATTTTATAATTTTTTTAATACATCATTATTGAATACACATTGCAATTAATGAGTTATACATTTTGTGAACTCTAACATTTTTCTTAACGGTTCGGATATAGCGAACCACCGGATAAAGCGAACAAAACCTTTGGTCCCTTGAAGTTCGTTATAACGCGGTTCGACTGTATATCGATGGGTTCAAGGTATCCTAGTGGTAGCGCGTCGGCTTTCGGCTTCGGTACTTTTCGGGTGCTCGGATCTAATCTCGACAAGTGCCATTCAATACCTCTGTTTCTAGGTCGGATATGGTCACGTTAAATCCGTAGACCGGAAAGTTCCTGTATGAGGTCAGAGAGGGTGGGAGAGGATATGGTTGCTCCTGGGGGAGCTCGATCAGAATTGAGGTGGCACTTGGCTTAATCGGACTCCGACACTTGTGGTGCCATTATAAACTGGAGCTGCACCCCTCAGCCAGCTTGCCTATATAGACCTGGTCTGGAATACTTCCGGCGTGGGGAGCATTAGAAACAACAACAACAATATATTGATTATATTGATTTATCTATCAATATATTTAACATGTATTAAATACATTGATTATTAAACATATTTATTTATATGTTAAATATATCGATATACACTTCCCTCCTAAAGTTAAGGTACAACATGTTTTTCGAAGCTCACCATTAAAATAAAGGCAGTAACAATAAAATTCATTGTGTATATGAATGATAGTATGAAACTTTAAGAAAACTTTTAAAAAAAAACTTGGTCAGTTTATTTTTAAAGAATTGTCACTCATATAACAGTAACTTTCCTGACTTTGTGTAAGTATTGTGAATGATTGCTTATTTTCAGTTTTTGTTGGCAGTTTCGTTGACAGTACCCAAGAGAGTCTACCAATGTCTCGGAGAAGTCATTTACCCGATTCATTAAGGTGGCGGGCGATCGGATGGATAGAAAAGGGATTATCACAAGCTGACGCTGCTAGACGTCTCAATGTGCCTCGAAGTGTGGTCTAACGACTGGGGTATCAGTTTAAATCAGAAAATTTTGTGCCTAGAAGACATGTTCCAGGCTGACCACGAGTCACAACACCGCGGAAGTCCGCTTTCTAGCTCTTTCGGCCCGAAGACGGAGAAGCATTACTGTGCCTAAACTTGTTTTAGATCATTTTATCGCTTCAGGGACAAGAATATCCGCTACTACGGTGCGAAGACGCCTTCACAATTGGAGTCTCAATGCAAGACGACCAGTTGTGTGTGTCCCACTTAACCGACGACCGAGAAGTGCCCGTTTATGTTGGGCAAGAGAACACGTTTCCTGGACCAGGCAGCAATGGTCTTCTGTACTCTTCACATATGAGTCCAGGTTCACACTAAAGAGCGATTCAGGGCGTCTGCTGATCTGGAGGGAACAAGGTACCAGACACAACCAATCCAACATTGCTGAAAGACACAGTTACAGAGGTGGTGGAAACATGAATTGGGCAGGAATCTCTCTCTGTGGTCACACTGACCTGCATGTGTTCCATAGAGGAACTCTGACTGGTGTAAGATACTGGGATGAGATCCTTGATCAATATGTCTGCCCATATGCTGCTATCGGCAACGAATTCATTCTAATGGGTCATAATGCAAGACCTCACCGAGCTGTGCTTGTAGAGGATTACCTTGAGGGTCACGGTTTGGAGCAAATGGAATAGCCAGCTCGATCTCCAGACCTGAATCCGATACAGCATGTTTGGGACTATCTTGACAGACATGTTGCTGTCCTCCTCCACAGTCGTTACATGATCTGGAACAAGGTTTACACCGTATCTGGTCTTCGCTTCCCATTTCGGTGTCAGGCAACGTAATTGGCAGCATGGGAAGTCAGTGCCGACAATGCATTACAGCTAAGGGTGGACATATTCCTTATTAGAAACCCTTTTTTTATGTTTCCATGGAATTTTTTCCCATAAAAGCTGTGATGTACTGTTTTCTCCAAAAATGGAGTTTTCTGCCAAGAGTGCTTTTTCTGCTGAAACTTATGTTAATTATGTAAATTTCTTTGTCGCATTTAATAAAGAACTGTTTAGTGCCCATTTCGTCCAAATTTCTTGTTTCTCTGTTCATTCATTTTTAAATTAGACGTAAAAAACATAATGTACCTTAACTTTTGGAGGGTAGTCTATTTAATAAATTAATCAATATATCTTTATATATTGATATATCCATTTATTGTTTTCATGATACATTGATATCATTGAACAGGTATTTTGTTTCGTTCCTTCTGGTAATTGAACTAAAATAAGCAAATTTTAGAAGCCAAATCTTTAAAAAAAAATTCTGGAGTTTAGCTGTCGATTAAGGAGAAAATATCTATGAAATGTAAGTGTTCATTTTGCTGAGTTTCGCGAATTATCTGATCCTGGACAGTATTTCTGGTGACGCTAAAAAACTTCAATGATATAAAATACGCAGAGCATAATTACACAAATGGGTTTTCTTCATTATAGCACCGATGAGAAAATTTTTTTTCCTCTTTAGTTTATAGCCAGACTCGCAACGTTTGTAATTGCTTAAGCAGCATCGCACGGTAATTGGATTCGCCATTAATTAGATTGTCAGTTTTTATTACTGATCAATTTTTTTAAAACAATGATGAACAAATGCTGAAATCATCATATTCTCGGAAGAATTCAATTTATTTGACGACACAGAAAGTTTTCTTGTTTGGTGTTACATATTTTTTAAAATTTTTCTAATGTGTAGTGACTTTTTTTGTTTCTTTCTTGGATGTATCTTTTAAAGTGGAAGGTTATAAATTATATATTTTAGTCGTTATGGTGAACTGTAAATGGTTCTTTAAAAATATCTGTATATACTTGATAAGTTGAGCGGCGAGACTTAGCAGAGCTTTCTTATACATTAAGTCATTTATTTTGTAGAAATTGCTTTTTTTTTAAAAAGAGTCCTTTAGGCATTAGTAATTTTGACCAAAAGTTAATGGAGGGAATGTAGTGCTACAGGGTGGCCGAAAAGTCCCGAGACCATTTTAAAATAGAATAATTCTTTTATGCATTAAAAATTTACATTTATTCTTTTATCTATATATATATATATATAAAACAGTTTCGTAACTGACTGACTGATTGACTGACTGACAAATAACGCACAGACCAAACCGCTGGACCTAAAGGGCTGAAATTTTGCATGGCGATTCTTCTTATAGTGTAAGGGTGCACTAAGAGAGATTTTTGAAAAATTCTTGGATTTTTTTAAAATTAAAATTTAAAGCTGTTTTTGTAACATTATTTAAAGTTTGCATTTCAAATAATAATCCGAGGGTTATAAAATTTATATCACGAGAAAGATCATAAAATTCCTTTCAAATGAAATCTTTTTCGAATCTTTACCTAGATTTTTTGATTTTGGGTGAAGTTTTAAAGATTAATTTTTAGAATTTAATTTATTAAATGCTGATCACGTGGTTTCTTTTCTTTTAATTTTGCGTCACGTGCATAACAACGAAATAGACAAAAAAAATTTTTTCTTGCTAATGCGGCAGACGATTGGACATTATCCAAAAAATATTAACATACAGTAAAAGAAATGTTCCTCAAACCTATATTATTTAGTATGTTCTATTAGATTTAATTTGAATATTTTTTTCTACATTATTTTGTCTATAAAAATAACTCTTACGATTTTTTTTATAAATATGTATATTTTTTTGCTTTTTCTTACATCAATTGTATACATTGATCATAGTATTTATTATACATACATACATATATATATATATATATATATATATATATATATATATATATATATATATATATATATATATATATATATATATATATATATATATATTTTATATATATTATTTATTATATTTATTATATATTTTTCCTCTTTATTAAGTAAGAAATCGAAAACATCTTTATATACCCAACAAAACACAAAATATTCTTTTCTAAAAATCCTCCCATAAATTTGATGTGCGTCTTGTCGTCCGGTGCGTGCCATGGTCCGAAAAATACGGTACGTCCTTCAAATAGCCACCATTTTGTTCTTGACAAAGGCGGGCTCTTTCTAAGGCAGTGGTTCCCAACCGGTGGTCCGCGAGAGTTTCGGGAGTGGTCCGGCACCACATATTAAATAGTTGCCAAATAAATGGGGATTTTGAAAGCAATGTTCACTGAACTAGATGGGCGGAATATATCCGATGACTATCAGGTGTTGAATTAAAATTTCTTAAGAGTTCAATATAATTATTTTATTATTAGAACTAGCTGAAAACCCGCGCTTCGCTACGGAGTACATTCAAATTAAATACAACGGTCAACGTATGCAATTTATGCCAAAAAATAAATATATATATTTATAATAAATGCAAAGATCAATGTTTACAATTGATGTAAAATATATATCTATCTATGTATATATATTTATAAAAAATCGTAAGGGATATGCATTTTTTTTGGATAATATCCAATCGTCTGCTGCATTAGAAAGAGAAAAAAATATTTTTTGTCTATTTAGTTGTTACGCACGTGACGATAAATTTATTGAAAGTACCAGAAAAAGAAATCACGTGATCAGCATTTAATAAATTAAATTCTAAAAATTAATCTTTAAAAATTCACGAAAAATCAGGAAATGGAGGTAAAAATTCGAAAAAAATTTCATTTTGAAGGATTTTTCATGATCTTTCTCGTGATATAAAGTTTATAACCCTCAATGTATTATTTTAAATGCAAACGTAAAAAAAAGTTTAAAAAACAGCTTAAAAATTTAATTTAAAAAATCTAAGAAGAATTTTTGAAAAATCTTTCTCAATGCACACCTACACTATTAGAAGAATCGCCATGCAAAATTTCAGCCCTTTAGGTCCAGCGGTTTGGTCTGTGCGTTGTATGTCAGTCAGTCAGTCAGTCAGTGAATGAATGAGTGAGTTACGGAACTGTTTTATATATATAGATAGATATAAATTAAACGTTTGTCATTTGGAGAAACGTTTAATTGACAAAACGTTTACAATATAGACGTTTACAATATAAACGTTTACAATTGACAAACGTTTATAGATACACATTGGTATCTCAAAATTAGAGTAAGAGATGAAATAAAAATACAAAAATAAAAAAAGGATTTTAAGTAAAGAATGTTTTTTTAATTACTTTAAGCCCCTAAAATAATATTCAAAGTAATATTACGTTACTTAATAATTGTGTGCACGTCCGCCATCTTGGATTTTTTTGCGCCAACTTGGCGATTTCACCGTGTTTTGAGGAGTGGAAAAATTCTCGCCAATGTGTTTTAAGCGGTGTTTTCAAAACGCTGGACTTTGAATTTTTTAGCTTTTTTAATAAAAACCACCTGTTTAAATTATGAAACTTAGAAAATTTTTTGAAAAATCATTTAAACGTTGGACTTAGATTTATTGTTGGGTTTTTGATAAAAACCACTTTTTTCTGAAAAAATCATTCTCAAATATTGGAAATTTTGGGTTTTTCTTTTAGCTTTTTTAATAAAAACGACCTTTTTTAAATTGTGAAACTTAGAAATATTTTTGAAAAATCATTTAATCGTTGGACTGAGATTTTCTTTTTGTCATTTTTAATTAAAAACTACCTTTTCAAATTATGATCCATATGAAAAATTGGTCAAATGAATTTTACTTACAGATAAAATTTCAATGCCATCTATTCAGCTTGCCCTAACTCTTTGACTAATAGCAATGAATCACCAACATATTATGCCGATATATTGTTAATTAGAAACAAAATACAGCATTTTCGTACCACCTAAATAACTTGCAATTTAAAAATTATCTAAAATTCAGCTTTGAAAAATGTAAAATAATTATGAACCCATAAATTTATGGTGAGTAACCAGATCCTCTTCTTCTTTTTTTTTTTTTTTTTAGGGCATTGTGGTAATGAAATTTTACTTCAGATTTGACCTTAACCAAATATTTGGTGCATACAATAAAATCGGGACAAGGATTATTTGACCATTTATCCTGCTGTGTTGGAAATAAGAAAAAAAAACCCTTTTCCTAAACCAATAACTTAACCTTAACTAACTTTTTAACTTAGGTTCCTGGGGAGAGAGAAGTTGAACTTCAGTTATTTAAATTTATTTGTAATCCACTACAACTTGGAATTATAAAATATTTTAAAATATATTGTATTTAAAATGTATACTGTATTTAACATTTTACGAAAAAATTATGGCAGATAATTTTTACTTCAAATAAATGAAATGGTGTATCATTATAGTATACTAATTGACAATCGATAAACAAAATTAAAAGCAACTTAAATTTAATAAGTTAACGAAAAACTGATAATGGATTCAAAAAGTTTCAACAAAAAGACTCTTAGTTTTAAAAATAATTTACTCTTTGAGTCTAGTCAATTTGACTCAGATTTCCAGGTCAAGGCCAAGATCTGACCTAAAATTATTATACTGTAATTAAAAGATCACATCAGAAATAACTGTTTGATCTTAAAATTAGAGAATTTGACATTGGGTTATTTTTACCAGAACGCAATAATTATCGCCATGCGAAATGCGCCAAACCCTGGCGGAAAAATCCAAGATGGCGGCCGTGCACACAAATCTAGAGTATCCCCCCTAACTTTATTTCTACTGATCAGATATACATAATATATAGCCTATGTCCATCTGGAATAATGTACCTTTCAAACAGTGAAAGAATTTTTCAAATAGGTGCAGTGGTTCCGGAGATTACCCTCCACGTACAAAATCTGCTCTCTCTTTATATATTAGTATAGAGTATAGATATGATACGTTAGAATGTGAGTACGTTAATCTTGTATCCCTTTTGCCTGAGGGATATTCTATACCCCCATACCTCCCCCCCGGAAGGTTCCGCTCCATCAAGTCTGGGAGGGGTGGTGGTGGTCTGCATATGGTTCAGTTTCTGGCTTAGTGGTCCGCAGACTTCAACGGGGTGGGAACCTCTGTTCTAAGGAGCGCTCCGTCACCTGTCGCAATGTTTCTTGGCTTATTCCTTCGATTTCTTCACGGATGTTGGTCTTCAATTGCTGGATGGTTAGAGGTTTTTTACCTAGTAATCTGCTGGCTTCAGCTCCAGCACTAGCTGCACTTTATTCGGGAATAAATTCAGAATCCTTTGAATCCTCTGTAGTGGGCTTCGGGCTATGCACAGCTGCCGGGACGCTTGATGTTGAACGATTGTCTTCAGTGCTCCGCCGTACGCGCTGGATATTGTCCCGAGACTTCTCTGAACGTGGCCTTCCAGCACGAGGTAAATCACTCACAGCCCCTTGTTCTTGAAACCGCCGGAATAAGTTGAGTAACGCTTATTTAGAAGATGGTTTTCTGACCCCAAAGTAGCGAATGGAAGCTCTTTGGGTTAACACAATTTATAAAATGCTCTGTCGTGAATTTTTTCATAGTTATTTTCCAAGGATTACATGATGAATAATCTGAAACAAAATATTTAAAAAATTAACCTTAAAAAAATTATTGTATTCTAGAATTGTCTAGGGACTTTTGGGCCACCCTGTACAAACACTGGCATATATGGAAAATGTTTGTTGCACAAATTTTCCTTCTTAATGATGAGACAAACAAAGGAGATGTCAGAGTAGCGAAAGGTCATCCTCGCTCAGTCCCTTTTTCATCATTTCATGTCCTGCATTTTCCTTTTGTTTGCTCAAATCAGTGATTTATTGAAAAAGTTGGCTATTTTGTCGGTTATCTGGGATCACTATGGTCATTTTATGCTACACGACTTCTAAAGTGACCAGAAACTGCCGCGGTGTCTTTTGAGAATTTACTAGTTTATTTAGACCATAAATTATTTGAAGAAAGTTTTTGCCGTAAGCATACATGTACGAATATTTTTTTACCATAAACCATAAACTTACCATCCTATAAATAATGTAAAAATGAAACTTACCAAGTTTACGAATTGTTGTATCTTTGCTTTATACTTTTTTTATCGAGCATTTTCCATAATCTGCAAAATTCAGGTTCTTAAAGATAATATTAAAAGAGACTTTTTAGACATTATTAATTTTTACCGAGTGTTATTTGAGGGATGTTTATACTGGATTCCCTGAAGTAAAGAATGAAATAGGTAATGGAGGGTATTACTTTGGTTAATACAATTTCTTACTAAGGAAATCGATCTTGGATTCGATCGAAGTGATTTATGACCATTGATTTTTGAATGCATTTATATCACAAATTTATTTAAATGTCATTCAATCAAATTGTTCTCTAACAGACTTCGCTTATATACTCGCAAATTTTTCAAGGTCAGCTTAGTTGTTCAACGATATCGAGTATGAAACTGAGATCACTGAGGTTGGGCGTTTGAATTCGAACGTTAACGAGATGGATATAAGGTTTGTTAGCGAGGAGTTTAGTACAAATACGGCTGATTACGTCATTTAAAGTTACCCCCGAAATGAAGTTTATTTTAGATAGAGGGCTATGGCGATTCCTTGTCTTATTTAAACGTCTTTTTTCATGCATCCCGAACGTATAATCGTTATCGCTTCAAAAGTTAACCTTTCTGTGGGAACATCTGCCTCTTAGGCAGCTATGGTTTCTTTATTCAACTTTAATGGAAAGGGGGTTTAAAAAAGGTGAGAGTCATTTAAGAAATTGAAAACATAATGTTCAATATGTATTTATGGCTTAGTACAGTTTTAAGTTAGTCACTTTAAGTAATTGGGGTGAATTAGTGGCGTAGAAAAAGATAAATTTGATATGAACTGTAGAAATTTATTAAGTTAATTGCTGTCGTGACGATCGGCATCAGAATCAACATTGCCGTATGGACGGCATATCTTATTGAATCTTTATTAACGTCATTCAATATAAAATGATTAGAAATCATTTTGTTAGAAATTTTGGATAAAATTATAAAACAAAGTCATTTTTATATTTTCTTACGTCAAGAGATGAGTTACTACAGTACCACAGAGATCATGCTGTCAAACGCCGTTGTCAAGGGTCGTATTTATTGAAGCCTGAAGAGTGCGTGGTTGAGGAACTCACTCATGACCCTTCTTATGAGCAATTATACATACCCCCCCCCCCCCCCCCAACCTCTCGACCTTGGGTATTGCGACTCTACACATGTGGAAGGGTGATTCGTGACGCCAGCCTTCTGTGGTCCAAGTAAAAATTAGATTCATCAGAGCAAAAATTAAAAATCTCAACCCAATCACTCGCTCGACTCACTAAATACCTCTACAAAACGAACCATAATATAACCTGTGATAATTGGTTCTGTCCAATAGAAGCTGATCAAGAATTGAGGAGAAATGGTTTGATGATTGTGGATACCATGAAATGGAATAAACCACAAATACGCTCTGAATTTCTTGTTAGGGAATACCTGGGAAAGAGATATTTCATCTATATCTGCCTCACAGGCAGATGTTCCCACTAAGGGGGAGAAGAATCATGTTCCCATCGAAGGGTTAAGGCTGCTGTGTACTAACCCTATTGGATTCGCTCACCTAAGTGTGGAAAATGTGTCTACTATTGACATCTCCATAAATGTTGATAGTCCAATAAAAATGGTATTTTCAGATAGCCTGAACTTTTCTGCACCTTGCAGCAGGATTCTTTTTATAAATTTCGTCCACCAAAGGAATTTAGGAGCATTTGAAGCACACTCTACCATATTTTCCCCCCCGCCTTATTTATATTTAAAAATATTATTTGCCTATTTTTTTGGAAAAACGAAAAAATACCCCAAGGTGTCAAATTTCTTTCTCTATTACGGAGTACAATTTTTTGAAAAAAAATCTTTGAATCCAAGTTGGCAATCCTTGGACACATATTCTCTATAGGTTAACATAGAAGTGAGCGAATCCAATACGGTTAGTACACAGCAGCCTTAAACACCAATATATATCAAGGATAAGTGCTGAAGCAAATACTCTTTGCATTTAGTTACTGTCATATATGATACAATGCTACGGACTTCCCCTTAAACTCTAACGATTATCCCTCTCAGAAGAGAATAACGAAAAGTAATCCCTCAACCGCTATTAATAGAAAATACTCTCTCTCTCTCCAGTCAAATCATATAATTATAATCAAAGAAATATGCTGAAAACTCGCCTGAGCATGAAAGATTTTCGAAATTGAAAGGTTCCGACAAACTCTCACGGCGTTTTAAACCCCATTTAGACGGCGCGAAAGACCGAGTGAGCATTGACCACACAGCTTCGTCCCGGATATCCAATAATCGGATGATACCGGATTCACAATGGCATCGAAAGGGCAGCGTTTCGAAATCTCATTAGAATTTTTTGGCGTATCCGAAAAAAACAACAACAACACAAAGACCTACTTAGGGGGCAAAAAGAGCAATAGAATTGGTTCATAGGTCAATCACTTTTGGGCCTTAACGATCGGAAACATCGATAAAGGCATTGATGGAGTTGATTTACTGGAGCTACTCCGACTTCGATAACTTATTAAAATGCGTATTGAAACTCATAGTTTTTTGATACTTTACGGCAATATTTTTTTTTCTGATAGATGTAGTAATATGCATGGGAAGTAATATTTTTGCAGTTTTTGAGTAGCTATTGAATTTGCATTGTTACCCGAATACTTAAAATTTGTCTAACAACGTTTAAGGACTTCGGTTCTGACTTAATTTAAGAACGCTCAGCATGATAAAGCTTGGTACGGTGGTACCTTGGTACTCGTCATTAATTGGTTCTAGAAGGCATGACGAGTCATAAATTCCTTTGTTGGACGAAATTTATTAAATGAATCCTGTTGCAAGGAAAAGGAATCCTGTTGCAAGGAACAAATGTTTCCCGATAAGGATTAATGTAAATTGAATTAATCCGTTCCTGAAAACCAGAAAATTCCCATTTTATTGGGAAATTTATAAATTGATGGTTTTTTTAATACAAACTCTCTAAACTAGACAAACATAATTTAAAACAGTAATCAGGTAAAATAAAATAAAATTTACCTTCACTCAGTATGTACTGAAAGGAATGTGGTGGTGTTTGTGACCCGATGCTACTTGATCGACAGTATATTGTCAGTTCAAGTCCATAACGGCTACTGGGTGAAGTGGGGCGACTCCGGTTTTTAATAGCACTACAAGGGTCGGAGTCCGACTTGGCTAAAAGACCGGTCCCGTAATTTTGAATCGAGTCAAGTGGCGAGACCAGAACACTTGACCCCGCACCTCCAGAGGTAAATTTCAGAACTCGGAGAACATTGCAGCCACGACAGATTTTTCGTGCACCAGCCACCGTTCGGTGCACCGTTGTACGCACGGCGTGGATTTGTCAGCGATCGGCATCGATCCAGAGACTTCAGATCACTGTCTCGCTGCCTTTGCCAACCGGGCCACTGCGCCCACTGAAAGGAGTTGATGGCCTGATGGGATAGTAGGGAAGTAGAGGAAGAGAGGGGTTATTGCTTGGAAGGGGAGTCTTCTTCCCATAAAACATCAGGCGACTGCACAGGGATTCTTTCTCCATTCTTTGTCTCTTAACACCACCGATCCCCGTTGTAGACTCAGATTTAGGGGATTTCACTACAAACCTATTATGTGAAACTTGCTTAAGCCTAAGTTTCAAAATAGCTCTGAGGTTAGACATTGTTTGATCATTAAACAAGTCTACATTTCGGCTTGCTAGAGCTTTGTCAGAGAGATACTTTTGAAATTTTTTTTTAAAATTCAACCTATTTAGACCTTTTTTTTCGTCCGGAAAGGCACAATTCGGGGGAGCCGTCTTGTCTCGTACATGTTTTAGCACGTGCACCGAGTAAACATCATGTACGGAAAAATCTGTTTCGCTTTTGAAATGCGCCGAGATCCGAGCAAACGTCGAGTACCGAGTTTTTTGCGTGGAAATGCGACGAGTACCGAACTCGACGAATACTGAAGCAGATAGATAGGTATGACTATAACTATATATACATATATGCACTCAAGAGCCAAAACATTATGACCACCCCTACATTTTGCAATGAATTCGCCTGGATGACGTGGAAGGCACGTGATCAGGTGGAAGTGGTATTTTAACTGCTGATGGAGAGTCTGAAGAATCATTCTTTCACTTACTTCTGTGTGTGATGGGAAAGGCTGCGGATCTAAGCCACTTTGATAGAGGGCAGATTGTAATGGCTCGAAGGCTCGGAACAAGTATTTCCGAAACTGCACGACTCGTGGGTTGTTCGCGACCTACAGTTGTTAGTACTTATGCAAAATGGATGAATGACGGTGAAACCAGCAGTAGACGACATGGTGTTGGACGTCCACACGCTATCAAAGAAAAAGGTCGTCGGAGACTGTCTCGCATGGTGAAGCAAAACCGGAGCCAGACAGTGGCTCAGCTGACAGCCCAATACAATGCAGGGCCAAGTAGAATAGTATCGCAGCACACTGTTCAGCGGACACTGTTGGATATGGGGCTACGCAGCAAACGTCCCACTCGTGTGCCTTTGCTGACCAAGCGTCATCGCCAACTGCGCCTGCGCTGGGCCCGGGAACATCGCGACTGGTCCATGGATCAGTGGGAGAGAGTTGCCTGGTCAGATGAATCACGGTTTGTCATCCATCACGCTGATGGCCGTGTCAGGATACGCCGTCTTCCAGGCGAACTGTTGCTCCCTCAATGTACAGTAGGTCATACACAGGCCGGTGGTGGCGGTATTATGCTTTGGGGGACGTTCTCTTGGGCGTCTCTGGGACCCGTGGTTGTGGTAGAACAGACCATGAATGCTACAGGGTATCTGAACATCATTGCGGACCAGTTGCACCCTTACATGGCCTCTGTTTTTCCAGCTGGAAATGGAATGTTCCAACAGGACAACGCCCCGTGTCACAAGGCTAAAATTGTGTTGGAGAGGTTCCAGGAACATGATTCTGAATTCCAGTTAATGTCCTGGCCGCCTAACTCACCGGATCTCAATCCGATAGAACACATTTGGGATGTCATGGGACGGCAGCTCAGAGTTCAAAGATCACCAATTCGCAATATCTCGGATTTGCGTGACCGTTGCTTAAACATCTGGTACAATCTGTCTCCGGCCATCTACCAAGGACTTGTGGCATCCATGCCAAGGCGGGCTGAAGCTGTGTTGCGCGCCAAAGGTTGGCCAACTCGTTATTGACAGGTGGTCATAATGTTTCGGCTCTTGAGTGTATATATATATATATAATAAATACGACGATGAATGTATACAATTGATGTAAAAAAATATATATATATTTATAAAAAACCGTAAGGGATATTTTTATAGACAAAATAATGCAGAAGAAAATTTTCAAATTAAATGTAATAGGACATACTAAAGAATATAGTACGGTTAATATAGTACAGTTTGAGGAACATAATATCTTTTATTGTATTTTAATATTTTTTTGTATAATGTCCAATCGTCTGCCGCATTAGCAAAAAAAAATATTTTTTTCGTCTATTTAGTTGTTATGCACGTGACGAAATATTTAAAGTACCAGAAAAAAAATCATGTGATCAGTATTTAGTAAATTTAATTCTAAAAATTAATCTTTAAAAATTCCCCATACTCTAAAAATTAATCTTTGAAAATTCCCCAAAAATCAGAAAATGGAGGTAAAGATTCGAAAAAGATCTCATTTCAAAGGAATTTTTATGGTCTTTCTCGTGATATTAATTTTATAACCCTCAAATTATTATTTTAAATGCAAACTTAAAAAAAGTTACTAAAACAGTTTTAAAAAAAATCTAAGACGAATTTTTCAAAAATCTTTTTTAGTGCACCCCTACACTATAAGAAGAATCGCCATGCAAAATTTCAGCCCTTTAGGTCCAGCGGTTTGGTCTGTGCGTTGTATGTCAGTCAGTCAATCAGTCAGTCAGTGCGCCAGTCAGTTACGGAATTGTTTAATATAATAGATTACAGAAAACGAAATTCCATTTTGAATTACTCTCAATATAAGAAGAAATTACATAGAAATATAAAGCAAAATATGACCCCCAGAGGCATTTCAGGCCAACCGCCAAGTGTTTAAATTTGAGTGCAAATTTTGTAAATGAAAGCTAAGGTTCAATTTTTCTTCATGGAGCAATGAAGTAATTTGAGGCGGCAAGCAACAGCTGTCCCGTAATAACTCCAGAATGTCCTTTTACACCTTCAGATATCTTTTTCAAGTTTTCAAGTCAAGGAATTCGTAAGTTTTAAAAAAGGATTTTTCTTGTAAGACATTTCTGAGTTACAGAGACGCCACTGAAAATATGTGAGGGGGTGGTAGCTCGAAATGACTGGCGCTTGTCCCAGTATGAAACTTCTGAAATTTGCTTTAGTGGATTTTAGAGAGGTAAAATAAGGTTTCATTTGCATGTTTTTTTAATTTTACTGAAAAAAATTAACGAGAACTAATCTATATATATATATATAAAACAATTCCGTAACTGACTGACTGACAGATAACGCACAGACCAAACCGCAGGACTTAATGGGTTGACATTATGGCGATTCTTTTTATAGTGTAGGGGTGCACTAAGAAAAATTTTTGAAAAATTGTTCTTAAGAGTTTTTTAAATTAAATTTTTAATCTGTTTTAGTAACTTTTTTAAAGTTTACATTTAAAATAATAATCTGAGGGTTATAAAATTTATATCACGAGAAAGATCACAAAAATTCCTTCAAAATGATATCTTTTTCGAATCTTTATCTCCATTTTCTGATTTTTGGGGAATTTTTAAAGATTAATTTTTAGAATTTTTTTAATGCTGATCACATGGTTTCTTTTCTTTTCGTGATACTTTAAATTAATTTTGCGTCACGTGCATAACAACGAAATAAATTGACAAAAATATATTTCAGGTAGTCTCTTCTAACGAAACTACCGCGGGTTATTAGCGTAGGATTACTTATCGTTGCTTACTTCTTTTCTTTTCTTTTTTTTTGACGCATTTTGGTACTTTTCTGTTTAACTGTTTACTGATACTAGGTTTGGCGCACTGCCAAAATTATAACTCGCGACGCCGGATAATTTTTTTCTCTCCGCAGGACCGTTATTGAGGAACGTAATCCTACGTTAAAAAATATTGAAATACGGTAAAAGACAAAATTCAACCACTAGACCAATTGAGACGGAAGTTTTTAAAGAATTTAATTCAAAATAGTATGTTTTATGGATATTAAACATACAAATTAATTGCATACATTGACCTTTGTATTTAATTTGAATATACTCCGTAGCGAAGCACAGATATTCAGCTAGTTTAAAATATAGTTAAATTTTAATAAGATAAAAACTTTTTAAAAATTTTTAGTTTCTCTTCTGGGAAAAAAGTGTTTTATATTCCCCAGCTTACGAGGCGTATTGATTTTCTTTGGGGCAGTTTGTATTTTAAACGTAAACATTGTGTTTTGTGATGCATGGTTAATTTATATTAGGATATCCGGAAGTACACTCCTTTTAAACGTTCTGAACAGTCAAACAAAATAGAAAGAGGAGAAAGGTCTTATTTCAGACAGTGTACTGTTCAATAAAGGTTCTGTCAAAAGATGGATAGAAAATAATTAAATAATTTCAATAAAAATGAATGAAAAGCAAAGTTAAATTTAATTAGATTTTTAAAGGAATATAACAGATTTTTAAAGGAATATAACAATTAATTAAATGATATAAGTTTTTTAGTATGTCGTTATTTAATTAGAACTTCTATTTTTAAAGTTAATGATTTAATCAATTGTTTCTCACCGTTTATTTCTATCAATACAATAGTGCGATGTACAGGCAAGGCCTAACTTGATAGGGTATTTTTTTTTCAGACTGTCATTTCGCTCTTTAACTCAAATTCTTTAAAAAAAAATTATTTTATTCTTAAATAAAATAAAATAAAATAAAATTCTGACCTGATTGAACCGATTTTCAATGGCTTAAAAAATTCTATTCTATTTTGCAACATACCGTATTTTTCGAACCATAAGAAGCACTGCACGATAAGACGCACCTCAAATTAATCGGATGATTTTTAGAAAAGAATATTTTGTATTTTGTTAGGTATATAAAGGTAGTTTCAATTTCTTACTTAATGAAGATAAAAAATGTTGTATAATAAATTTAATAACTAATCCGATCATATATTCTCGTAATCAATCACAATTAATCGTGATGACGTCACAATCATCCAATTCATAACAATTCGTAAATCTGGAAAAGAAAATCTTTTAAGGATTTACACTGAAAATGTATTTCGTTGTACATGCACGTATAATACAGGTATCTATCACGAGATGTCTCTGCATTCTGAATAGTCAATATTTGTTTGTTGTTGTCTGAAGTCGAGATTGTTAGAAGGGCGGGATATTAAGGCGTAGGAGAGAGAGAAAAAGAGTCGTCTGTCAAAATTTCACTATGTTTTTCCAAATACGAATTACGAGCTCAGTGGCTCAGTTGGTAAGAACAGCGGGCTAGTGATCTGAAAGTCACTGTTTCGATGCTCGTCGCTGACAAATCCACTGCCGTGTACACTAATGGCGGTTGGGGCACGTAAAATCTGTCGTGGGTGCAGTGTCCTCCAATTTCTCAAAATTATCTCTGGAGGTGCGGGGTCAAGTGTTCTGGTCTCGTCACTTGACTCGGTTCAAAATCACGGGACTGGTCCTTTGGCCAAGTAGGAATCCGACCCTTGTGGTGCCAGTCAAAACAGGAGCCGCACCTTCATCGCCCATAGCCTTCGGGACTTGATCTGATGTTGCTGTCGGTCAAGTGGCATAAGCAACAACAAATGCGAATTACATTGCGGAGTATTCCTTTGCGGGGGAGGGAACTTTAACTCTGACAGAAGGATGTTATGGTGCATATTGACATTCATTTTAGACGTCACGGTGTTCTTCTACAGAAATTTAATTCTTTGTGAGGGTGAATTGCAACCGTTCATGGTACGAAGTGAACAAAATAAATACAGGTAGCCCACCTACAGCACGGCATCTTACAACACGGTTTTGCTCTAACACGATAGGATAAATCGCGGGAACCCTAGTATAACACTGCAACCTGTAACACGGTTTTGCTCTAACACGATAAAAGAATTGCGAAACCCTTTGTACAACACTGCACTTCTACAGCACTAGATAACATGATTTGTGTTTAACAAATTTAAAAACTAAATTACCTTAAAATAATGATGGGAAGGAATAATGAACTATAGTGGCTTTACATGAAAATGTATGAACAAATTATAATTTATTCCTTTATAACTCTATAAAATTACAAGAAGGCCTAAGCTTAGCCGAAAATCTTGAATCATTTTTCTTTAATGCAGACCCTTCCGCTCAAATAAGCCGAAGAAAAGCTGAAAGGGAACTGTAAAATTATCTATCTCCATACCGTGATATCTACAATGACCTTGTAAGAACCAGCAAACAAACCAAAATTACAAAGTTTTTAAAGAGGATAGAAGGTGCAAGAAATCTAAAAGAAAAAAAGGGTTCTGAAAGTGAAGGTGATATTGTTCAACCGAAAAAAAGGTTCTCGTTTGATTGTACTGAGCAGCGATGAGGAAGAAATTTATTAAATTAAGGTCGCATTAAATGAAAACAATATTTTTTGTTTCTTTTCGTTTTGTGTTATACATACATTTATATTTTTAATAAAAATTTAGTTGCTTAAAGGGAATTTTTAAAAAAAGTTTGTTTTTAATAAGTTTTCGGAACGTAACCCCCCTTTTTGTACTGGCTCTGGGTCTCACATAACACGGTTTCACACAACACGGCATTTTCTAGGAACCTATCTACCGTGTTATAAGAGGTTTACCTGTACTTTGACTAGCCAACGTGATGAGCCAATTCATGGTGAATCCTTACCATGTTTTTATTAACTCGCTTTCTTGTTTGTGTGTGTGTTTGTCCAGTACAAATCTTGCAATCGATTTTTAACTAACTTCCCGACTAGCTAGACATTTGAAACTTTTAGAATAGCTCAGAACACGATAACAATGCATTATTTTAATACTTTTAGCCGTCTCTAAGCAGGATTGAATTGTTTTTCAGTTAATTTTGTTTTGTAGACTGGTGCAGCCATCTATCGGCCGGGACGGGAACGAAAAGTTAAACGCAAGTTAACTTCCAATTAACTTCATTTTTTTCCAAGTTGATGGGATAATTCATCAAACAATTAAAAAAAATTATTTATTAATACATAGAATTGTCAAGTTTATATGATTCAACAGAAAATTTAAAAACATGGTATATAAAAAGTTCTTTTTATCTTGTAATTATTATCATGTGACTTATTATGAATCAGGTTTTGTTCCGTCCCTCAGTGCATGCAGATCACCATCGTCTGCTCTTTTTGTTTTGATGAAAAAAAATCCACTTCCGTATTTTTGTATTTGACACCGTTCCTCGTAAAAGCGAAAATTCTCTCCGGATTTACTTCGTTTAGTGAAAATAGTTACAAATGTAAGTCTTTACGTAAAAGCGAACTATCAGGAAGCGGAAGGTAAACCGCATTGTCTCAAAATGACGACATTTCCAAGACGACATTGTAATATTCCGATGCGACCGTCCGTTGCAGTTACAGCATCAATGGAATCAAAGAAATAACATACAAATAAAAAAACCATCAGTGATATGAGGAAATCAAGTATTTAATTTGAAAATAGCATTGATATTGGGACGTTCAAAACGATTACAATATCGAGGAATGATTTCATCAACTGATGCAGAAAGGAATCTAATATTACAGCCGGGCGTCAAAAAGAAACGGAAAAAAATAGAACTAGCTTTAAAAAAATTATCTTTTAATGGTGTGGTTGCAGTTAACGGAAGGAGACGTTTCTTTCATAACTCTTAATAAGGAAATGATGGCACTGAAGTGGAACAGGAGACAGACGAGAGCAATAAATGTTCATTATCATAAAGAGTGGCAGAGGTTAAAAGTAAATGAGACCCACCTCATAAAGCATCCGATTATTCAATACTTCAATGAAAGACTGGGAAAAGGATTTAAAGATCGCGGTTACTCAACTTTTAATCAGTGGACGTCAAGCTAGTATTTCGAAAACGTGAATTTCGTTTATCTACTAGCTGAATACCCGTGCTTCTCTACGGAGAACATTTTAGGATAATTACAATGAAACTCGTAACGGATATTTTTATAGGCAAAATAATGCAGAAGAAAATATTCAAATTAAATCCAATAGAACATACTATAGAATATAGTACAGTTAATATAGTACAGTTTGAGGGACATTTTCTCCGTCAATAACCAAAATTTCCTCAACCATTTTTTGACGGAGATCCTCACAAAGAAGACACGCCAAGAATAGTCGCAGAGAATACGATTTTCCACACAATCGTATTGGAGTGTCCCAGTTTACCCCCTTAGGGATGGAATTTCAAAAAAATCCTTTCTTAGCGGCTATACATGTCATTATAGGAATGCACTGTCAAAATTTCAGCCGTTTAGGTCCAGCGGTTTGGTCTGTGCGAGATCTGTCAGTCAGTCACGGAACTGTTTTACATATAGGTTTAATGTAACATCCATAAAACATACTAATTTGAATTAAATGCTTAAAAACTTCCATCTCAATTTGTCTAGTGGTTAGATTTTATCTTTTAACGTATTTTAATATTTTTTTTGTCAATTTATTTCTCTGTAATGCACGTGACGCAGAATTAATCTAAAGTACAGTAGAGTCCCAGAAATCCGAAATGATTGGGACCAGACCCTTTTCGGATTAAGCGAAATCATTCTTAAAATATACTTAAATTCCATAATAACATGTGATGACATAAATATTACATATTTCGTGTGATTACACAGTTTATTTTATAAGGTCTGTCTAAACATTACCAAATCTCTGGACGCAGTGGGTGATAAGAGAGCGGAACGCTGCCTAGTACAGTACAGTACAGTAGAGTGTAAGTCGTTCGTACGACGATCAGTAGATTGTTGAAATGGATTTGAAAGACCCTGTCAACGTCTCAGACGAGAGTGAAGGTGAAGCAGACGGTGACAGCGAGCAGCGGGTATCCCACTCAGACGTCGCGGTTGATGTAGCGCTACGTAATTTGGCATCAAGGGAGGGTTATTCTTCTCTTCGACAAAAAAATTTAACAGATTTTTTCAAACCTATGTAGTTCAGTAATAATTAGTTCAGTGTATTGTCTAACTTTGAATTTTCTGGTAATTTTCAGAAATATACTTTACATTACTAAGTATCACTGTGGTTTTATTGTAACCTTTTTTTTTTACTACTTTCGATTTCGGATTAAGCGGACTTTCGGATTACCGAAGTTCGGATTATCTGGACTCCACTGTATCACTAAAAGAAATGAAATCATGTGATCAGCATTTAGTAAATTAAATTCTAAAATTTAATCTTTAAAAATTCCCCAAAAATCAGAAAATAGATTCGAAAAAGATTTCATTCTAAAGAAATTTTTATGATCTTTCTCGTGATATAAATTTTATAACCCTCAGATTATTATTTTAAATGCAAACTTTAAAAAAGTTACAAAAATAGCTTAAAAATTTAATTTAAAAAAATCTAAGAGGAATTTTCCAAAATTTTTCTTAGTGCACCCCTACACTATAAGAAGAATCGCCATATATATATATATATATATATATATATATATATATATAGACTAGAAGAGAGTCAAATTATATAAAAAACAAACAACTATTAGTACTATGTGTGTATTAATCTATGGTTATGATTTAAAAATGTATCACACTTTTACATGCTGTATTTTACCCCTATTTAATAACCTGAGTAATATATATTTCTGTCAGATCCTCTCCTGGGAAATGTGAAATACAGCTGGATAAGTTTAACTGTGGGTAAAATCCTATCGAATTTCAGACTACTGATGTGTTTCTATGTTTATCCATACCCTTCCCCCCAACACCCACACACACATATATATTCTCGGGCAAAGATAAATACTCCTATGACTGAAGAAAATAAAAATGTCAGACTGATATGGACATAACGAGTCATAAAATATTGAGGTGCAAATGCAATTCTTCTCCCAGACGGAAGATAAAATTCAGAGTCGAAACTTCAATAAGATGACTTCTCTAAAAGAAAATTCCTATGCTGGTGTACTGTCACCAGATGTATCAACATTGAAATGTTTTTCACTGCGAGAATTGAAATTATAATGACTATTCCGTGTGGGAAAGACATCGAAATATGATGAAACATTTTAAGTGAAAATCGAAATCAAGAATCATAGGTGATGGATGATACATGCTTTAGGAAATATGTGAAATTAATTCTCAATTTTATGACTGTCTATCATGATGTCTGCATTCTTTAATTTTTTTCTCAGTTTTCTTTTATCTATATTGATCCTATATCTGAAGTCTTCTTTGAAATACTTAAAACTTTGATTAAATTTCCATCTCATTTTTATTGGGTGTAAGACATGCAAAATTTGACTTTTTCCTTCTTAAACGTGCTGCTTCCCCTATCAATTGTATTGAATAGTGTATTAGGAATTTACAAAACTATTTTAATGAAATAATTATATTAATATGAATCTGTCCCCCTGTAGTCGCTTTACTTTACAACGGGCTAAATATCTACAGTCTACAATTTACAATCTACAATCGGATATCTACAATTCAACGGGTTAAATATCTACAGTCTACATAGTACGATCGGATATCTACAATACAACTGACTAAATATCTACAATATCTAAAATCTATATCTAGATATATAAATATATGTAGGTCAGGAATTAACTGGTCGAGTGGGATAACGAATCATTTATTTAAAAGTTCTTGGATATATAGGGTTACATTTATATTTACAAAGGAGGTTGATAAATTCTATGTCTTCAGAATAGTTTCTTTTAACAAAAGCGCCGTCGTTTAGCATTGCACATAACATAACGTTACGAGTCCATCTTATTCGAATCAACTTCCGTTCTCGTCTGCCCGCCAAGAATCAAAGTTCAATTCCACCGAGGCGAAAGCTACGTCCGCAGCATGACGTCACAGGCGAACACATTATGAAGAATGAGGAGGGGGAAGGCGGCTCTCTCTCTCTCTACACACACATATATATATATATATATCATGGTAACTAACACACACACACAAACATATATATATATATATATATATATATATATATATATATATATATATATATATATATATATGTTACCATGAAAGACCGAAATTGGAGAATGTCGACATTCTCCAGTGAATGTCAACACATACCAAATACGTCGGTAAAAGACCGAATATTCGGTTATATTCTTATACATTCAGACCATCACCGGTGTATGTCGACAAGCACAGATATGCTCTGGTGGAGGTCGAAGCGAGAAGTCAGGAAAGGTGTTGCTGTGAAACCAATGGTCAGTTTGGAGTAAAACTCAAGATGTCAAGTCGATGTGATAGACCAGCAGTCCTACAGGGATGGCGAATATAAGTTCATAATGGTGTATCAAGATCATTTAACGAAGTTTGTCGAGCTACGACCTTTGAAAACTAAGACAGCTGAAGAAGTAGCGTATCACCTCCTTCAAATATTTTAAAATTTTGGTGCTCCAGCTATATTGCATTCAGATAATAGTAGGGAATTCGGTAATCAAGTCATATCCGAACTATGCGCTATGTGGAAAGATGTTAGTCTCATCATAGTTAAATACAAGGCCCAGTTGAAAGGGCCAATTAGGATGTATAGAATATGTTAAATGCATGGATGAACGATAACGATACAAATAAATGGTCAGGTGGTTTACAGTTTGTTTGATTTGTCAAGAAAACTACATACTACGAAGGAATACGCCAAAGTCCTTATGAAGCCCTGTTTGGCGTTAAACCAAAAGGAGGCATAGCATCGCTATCTTTGCCTGGAGAACAAATCGCAAATACTGAAACTGAAGAATAGCTCGAAGAAATTGTTTATACTTTTGAAGAAAATTTGAGCAGTGGCGAAAACCAGATTCCGAAGGAAAATATTGAAGAGGAGCTGCAACCTACCACGTCTTCATATCAAGCCCTGACTGAACAACACGAGTTTCTTTCTATAAAAAGAGTGGCCGCGAAAAAGAATCTTCTACTGCAAGCAACGAAAATGCAAGAACCTCAAATAGAAAATTTCCTCCTGCTCAAAATGGTGATACCGCACGAATATAAGTCTCTGATGTCGATCGTGGTCGTACAGATGCGTGAAATGTGTTGGCGGTTGTTGTTGGAATAGAAGAAAGACTTCGACTTTTATAAATTAGCAAAGTAAAATGGTACCTTTAAGCAGCTTTATACCCGTAATCAGTTCGTAAATTGTAAAGAAAAGTTACTTTCCATAGATGAGATTTCTTCGAAAGAAATGTCGCTGAGGGAAGCAGCTGCAACTACACTGCTGGCCACCCAAATTGCAACACCAAGAAAGACAAGAGATATCACAACAAAATTTATTTTGTAGATAACATGTTGACCAAGTATCAAATGATTCAATTTATAGACTTCTGTGAAGTGTGGTTCCTGCCAAAATCAGTAGCCAGAGTAGCCTCCATTGTTGGAGATCACCGCTGCCACACGCCTCGGCATTGATTCAAAGAGACTTTGGATGAGTTCTTGGGGTACAGCAGACCAAGCAGCTTCCACACGTTGCCAAAGTTGATCTGCTGTGGCAGCTGGGGAGGGAATCTGGGTCAATCGTAGAGCAACCATGGACCACATGTTTTCTATCGGCGAAAGATCCGGAGAGCGAGGTGGCCAGGGAAGCAATTCAATCTGGCGATTGACGAAGAACCGTTGGACAATGCGTGCCACGTGTGGTCGCGCATTATCCTGTTGAAATATGGCTGTGGGCAAGCCCTGAAGGTAAGGAAGGACAACTGGCTCCAACACCTCGGAGATGTAGCGCTGGCTGTTTAAAGTACCGGCAATGCGTACTAGAGGTGTGCGAGAGTGATATCCAATACCGCCCCATACCATAATACCCGGTGCAGGACCAGTGTGGCGGTGCATAACGCAGCTGTTCAGCATCCTCTCTTCACGGTGTCTCCAGACTCGAATGCGACCATCGTGGTGTTGCAGACAGAAGCGTGACTCGTCAGTAAAGATAATTTCATTCCATTCTGCCGTCCACGTCCTTCTGTCATCGCACCATTGTCGGCGGAGACGTCTGTGGTTCTGCGCCAAGGGTAGACAAAGCAATGGACGTCTTGCGGACAGACCACTCTGCTGTAGACGGCGTCGAATGGTACGTGCAGACACTGGATGATGCGTTACAGACTGCATGTGCTGTGCTATGGTTCGTGATGTGACTGAGCGATCCGTCACTGCCATGCGCACAATTTGCCTGTCATCACGTGAAGTGGTGCGCTGAGGTGGATGCGATCGAACACGCCGGTCCGTCGTACCCTCCTGCATCCAACGATCACATATCCGCATTACAGTTGTTTGGTTTCGTCCAACACGACCACTGATTTCCCTAAAGATAATCCACAATCTCGGTAGGCCACTATCCTTCCTCTGTCGAACTCGGATACTTGATCAAAAGATGATCGCTGTTTTCGACGAGGCATAATTGATCGTTTTTTTGAAAAAACCACAAGAAAAACACAATTGCCGAACTTGAAATCGTCGAAATCTCCAAGCCTTAAATAGCGCTTTGAAGTGGCGCCACAGGCGCGCGTGATGTGCGTCTGCGCTGAAATTCTAATCATTTGCATATCTCACCTCCGCTAATGCATGTTGTAAATTTCATGTTATTTGCATGTTTCCTTCAGGGTGTTGCATTTACAGTGGCCAGCAGTCTAATTCGAGACGTGGAAGGCAAGGCTATACACGCTGTCATTGCAAAAAGAAGTGTTCCACGACTAAATGCATTTGTAAAAGAAAGGATTCTTGTGCAATTCAAAATGTCATAACAGTTTAATTTGTTGCAATAAATAAGATTGTATAACGGCAATCACATAATTTAGTTAGTTTATTATTGGTGTTTTCTTTTCTCATTTAGAATGTACTGTTCGTTTTAAGTTCAACAGTGTATTTACATGTGCTGTTACTTAAGCTTTCTCCTATTTTGACATACATCATAATATGTTTTAATAATAAAGTAGGATTTAAAAATGTAACAAAAATATTTTCATTCAACATTCACCATCAGTTCATGGTGGATGTCGACATTTGCCGGTGTAGTGAGAAATAAGGATATTTATCAAATATTTCGGACATACACCAAGCGACTATGTGAATGTTGACATTCACCGGAGAATGTCGACATTCTCCAGATTTCGGTCTTTTTCGATAACATATATATATATATCCATTGTACTATGGTTTTGAAACGCAGACTTAATCATTTTTTGCCTATTGTTTTTACGTATGCATTTTCCCTGTTCTTGTTCTATAACTTTTCTGTGTGTCTTACAATCAAAGGGAAACTCTGCGTCGTGGTTTTGACTCAGAGGTTATACGTTGAGCTAGTGCTATAATGGTTATTCAATTTTCGATTTAGATTTTTGATCTAACTTTGTTTGAGAAATTTCATATTGTCAACGGATGTTGCTCTCTATAGTTAAATCTTTCGTTCAATTTTATCGCTGGAGATGCAGCGTTCGGATTGTTGACATTGGACTTTGACATTGGATGTTTGACATTGGACATCTATACATTCTTAGGGAAAAAAAAAGAAAAACGACGCATCAAGGGATAATGAAAATTGGACGCAAATTGATATGCATACAGGTTTCGACGGAAAATGCAGAATTTTAAAGTTTGGTGGCCAATGAATGAACATGTGACGCTGCAGTGCCTCTTAACTGCGCAACTGGCAAGATATTAAAGAGGAGAAATTTCGATTCCAGGTCATAAATTTTTTTCGCATTACATTCCGTGTTCTCAGGTAGACAGTAACTATGCCTCGCATACAGGTACGCGAACGATATGCGCAGATGCCAGCATTTGAGAGAGGACGTGTAGTTGGGCTCAAAGAAGCCGGTTGGTCGACATTTGGATAGGAGCGATGCCACTATTAGACGGTGTTGGCAGGAATGGGTGAACCAGGGCCGAACACAGCGTCAAGAAGGAAGCGGTCGGCCTAGAGCAGTGGTCGGCAAACTCATTTGTCAACAGAGCCAAATATCAACAGTACAACGACTGAAATTTCTTTTTAGAGCCAAATTTTTTAAATTTAAACTATATAGGTAGGTACATTGTTATTAACTTAATTAGGATACTCCAAAGCTGGCTTTTGCTAAAAACATCGTAAATCTGATTCAGGTACGTTCGCTAAGGTCGACCCCTTCCAACTCTCCGACCCACACTCGTCTTATATGCTTATTTCGTCTATCTCCTTTCGTTCATCCTCTCTATATGTCCAAATCCTCTCAACATACCTTTCTCAATCCTCGACACTAGATCTTCTTTCACTCCATAACGCTCCTTAAAATTAATAAACTTTACTTAAAGATTTAAGCCATAGTAAACTATAGGTGGGTTGAATAAAACTTGATATCAAGCTTAATAACGATATTATTAATTGATAAAATTCAATTGTAAGGTATCAATAAAATTAAATCATGACAATGACAGACAAACAGTAATGGTAACAATGGACTTGCATCTCCTTGGAAAGTTTGGGTAAGTCGGTTTGTATATTTTTGTTTTTAATTTTAGGCACGATTCCAGGTTATCATCAATAAGATTTCTCAATTTACTCTTGATGAGGTTCATGCTTGAAAACGATTGTTCGTATAAATTTATCGACCCAAATAAGGAAATAACAGCAAACGCTAGTTTTTTCATCATATTATATATATGAGTCGGGAATACTATTTCAGGTGTTAAAAATCAACATATCTCCCTTCTCCAGGTCTTTCAAAGCAGACCACCTGTGCTATGAACTAAGTTCAAATTTGTTTTTCTCCAATACTAGGTGGTCCGTGAGACCCTTTCGCATGCGATTAAATTACGATAAATTTTATAGCGGGGTTGGTGGTTTGTAGTAGGATGAAAGAAGAACCGGTTCATTTGTAGCAATTGTTTATTTGTCAAATAACAGTGGTGCGTAAGGATAATACAAAACCAATTACAAAACGTCTTTGGCCACAATATTGGAGGTGAAGCATAAGACAAAACAGGGGAACATGAGATATGTACAAGTCAAAACACCTTTGTAGACAATATTAAAAGTAAATTACGACAAAAACTCGTGGAAAATGTGATATTTACATTAGAAAACCTCTTTGTGCACACTATTTGACCGTGCCGTTTCGACGCATCCAGGGAAAGAACTTTAGGGCCAAAAGTCAATTTTTCGCTTCGATTTTTTAACAAACAATATAATGTGTCATTCAGAATTAACAATTCTTTAAAAGAGGAGAACTTCATCTTTAAAATGGTACCTCATTTATCGATTTTGGTTCAGTATGAAGGGAGAAAAAAGGATAAAACAAACACCTTTTAGAAATAATATATAGATAGATATACAGGTATTTCTTATATCAGCACAAAGACGTTCAAATTTCGAGCTCCACAATTCTTTGTTTTTCAAATCAATTGCATTTCAAATTTGCCAATGTCAATATTAAAGGGAGGAAAATTTATTTCTGTTATAGTAGCATTAAGAGGTTCTTAGAGAAATGCTAACGTCGCATTGCTGTTTCTGACTTCCTGAAACCTGTTGAGAAAAGCTTCCCTCATATTTAAAAGCATTATTTTCAAATAGCAAATATCAATATCAGAATTATTTTCTTGGCGATGTTTCAATAGGCTTGAAAAGTGAATCAAAGTTGATTTATCAAAATCTTGAGCAAAAAGAGATAATTTGTTTTCGAATGAAATAACTTCTTCTAACATAAAAAAAGTGTGTTTCCTTTCCCCTGTAGTTTACGATTAAGCTTATATACGGACTCGTAGATGAGACGTAATGTCTACCATGAAATTAATTTTTTAGATCCACTGATCGTTTGTTAGTTCTGGATAGTGAAACACCCTTCTCAAGGAGAATTGCTTTAATTTCTGTTTTTAAGGAAGCGAAACGTTTCAAAAAGTTTTCTCCTGATTACCATCGTACCTTGTTATGCAGCAGAAGATCTGCGTACTCACTCTCCATTTCACCTAAAAATTCTTTTAATTGTCGATGATTAAGAGCTTTGGTTGTAATGGAGTTGATAATCTTAATCACCAATTCCATAACTTTGCAAATTTCTTCTGGAAATGTCTGCGCACAAAGCACTTATTGAGGAATGATGCAATGGTAAGTAAGTATTTCGTGATTAATTTTTTCTTTCAAAATAACAACAAACCCGTTTCTTACGCCTGTCATACTTTTAGCCCCGTATGTTGAAATTGAGACAATTTTACAGAGTTGAATATGATGTTTTTCAATGCACTCAATTACAGCATTCTCTATATCCTCTCCAAGTGTTTGACTTTTGAGTGGCGATTATCCTAAATGTTCTTCTTTAGGACCTGTAGATGGACTAAATCGTACAAAAAGTGAAACTTGTGCTGTATCATTTATGTCACAAGACTCGTCAACTGCTATTAATATAGATGAAAGCAACTTAAGATCTTCGACTTGCTGGTTGGTTATATTCGAAGAAATTTTGACTAGTCTAGTCTTTCCTGTGGGAACACGCGCTCGGAAGTAATACACTGTAGAACACGATGCAAAGACACGACTTGACGATACGCGTTGACATTTAATCTTTCTGGAAATGTTTTCTCATCAAGTCGCTTCAGAGCACTCGCCTAAAGATAAAGGCACATAAACACCAACTAAATATGTAAAAATAGAAATAAGAACACCAGTTTCAATCGCACTGTACGTGGTATTTTGTGGAAGAGCCACACTCAAGGGGCCAAAGAGCCACATGTAGCTCGCGAGCCGCGGTTTGCCGACCACTGGCCTAGAGAAACGACAGAACGTAAGGACCGAGCAATTGTCAGATCGGCACTCACAGCCCCAGATTCATCATTATTATCCATCTTACGCTTAACTGGTGCTTCGGTGACCGCAAGGACCATAAATAGGCGACTCAGAGAAAGGGGGATCAGCTCACGGCATCCCTTGCGCCCACTACCATTGACCACTGTACACCGACAAGGTCGTTTGCAGTGGTGTCGGGCACACTCGACCTGGAATGTCACTGACTGGAGTAGAATTATCTTCATTGATGAGTCCCGCTTCGAACTGAGCCCCGAGGACCAGCGAATACGTGTTTGGAGACGCCCCGGACAATGGTGGTATACCAAGCTGACTGTCTTCCGCCATACGGGCCGACAACCAGGAGTGATGGTTTCGGGCGCCATTTCATGTCATAACAGGACCCTTTGTGGTTGTCATCCGCCGCACCCTTACAGCACAGCGGTACGTCGACGATATTCAACGCGCCGTTGTGGTGTATGCCCTTCATATCACGCCATCCTGGACTTACATTTCAGCAAGATAATGACCGCCCGCACACGACGAGAGTTTCTACTGCTTGTCTTCGGGCTTGCCCAACGCTACCATTGCCAGCAAGGTCGCCGGATCTCTCCCCCATTGAGCACGTTTGGAGCATTATTGGCAGGGCCCTCCAACCAGCTCGGTATTTTGACGATCTAACGCGCCAATTGAACAGAATTTGGTACAATATCAAGCAGGAGGACATCCGCCGCCGCCTCTGTCAATCAATGCTAAGCCAAAGAACTGCTGGCATAAGGGCCAGAGGTGGACCAAAACGTTATTGACTGTTTCACTTCGTGAAGCTCTTTCTCTTAAATAAATCATCCTATTTTTCTCAAATTGTAATCATTTGTCTTTCTGGACATGTACATCACATCTATCGATTTTCGTCCCATTCGGATAACTCCTTCTTGGTACGTCGTTTTTTTGTTCCAAGAGTGTGTATATATATATATATATATATATATATATATATATATATATATATATATATATATATATATATATATATATATATACACTGCTGGCCATCCAAATTGCAACACCAAGAAAGACAAGAGATATCACAACAAAATTTATTTTGTAGATAACATGTTGACCAAGTATCAAATGATTCAATTTATAGACTTCTGTGAAGTGTGGTTCCTGCCAAAATCAGTAGCCAGAGTAGCCGCCATTGTTGGAGATCACCGCTGCCACACGCCTCGGCATTGATTCAAAGAGACTTTGGATGAGTTCTTGGGGTACAGCAGACCAAGCAGCTTCCACACGTTGCCAAAGTTGATCTGCTGTGGCAGCTGGGGATGGAATCTGGGTCAATCGTAGAGCAACCATGGACCACATGTTTTCTATCGGCGAAAGATCCGGAGAGCGAGGCGGCCAGGGAAGCAATTCAATCTGGCGATTGACGAAGAACCGTTGGACAATGCGTGCCACGTGTGGTCGCGCATTATCCTGTTGAAATATGGGTGTGGGCAAGCCCTGAAGGGAAGAAAGGATAACTGGCTCCAACACCTCGGAGATGTAGCGCTGGCTGTTTAAAGTACCGGCAATGCGTACTAGAGGTGTGCTAGAGTGATATCCAATACCGCCCCATACCATAATACCCGGTGCAGAACCAGTGTGGCGGTGCATAACGCAGCTGTTCAGCATCCTCTCTTCACGGTGCCTCCAGACTCGAATGCGACCATCGTGGTGTTGTAGACAGAAGCGTGACTCGTCAGTAAAGACAATTTCATTCCATTCTGCCGTCCCCATCCTTCTGTCATCGCACCATTGGCGGCGGAGACGTCTGTGGTTCTGCGCCAAGGGTAGACAAAGCAATGGACGTCTTGCGGACAGACCACTCTGCTGTAAACGGCGTCGAATGGTACGCGCAGACACAGGATGATGCGTTACAGACTGCATGTGCTGTGCTATGGTTCGTGATGTGACTGAGCGATCCGTCACTGCCATGCGCACAATTTGCCTGTCATCACGTGAAGTGGTGCGCTGAGGTGGATGCGATCGAACACGCCGGTCCGTCGTACCCTCCTGCATCCAACGATCACATATCCGCATTACAGTTGTTTGGTTTCGTCCAACACGACTACCGATTTCCCTGAAAGATAATCCACAATCTCGGTAGGCCACTATCCTTCCTCTGTCGAACTCGGATACTTGATCAAAAGATGATCGCTGTTTTCGACGAGGCATAATTGATCGTTTCTTTGAAAAAACCACAAGAAAAACACAATTGCTGAACTTGAAATCGTCGAAATCTCCAAGCCTTAAATAGCGCTTTGAAGTGGCGCCACGGGCGCGCGTGATGTGCGTCTGCGCTGAAATTCTAATCATTTGCATATCTCACCTCCGCTAACGCATGTTGTAAATTTCATGTTATTTGCATGTTTCCTTCAGGGTGTTGCATTTACAGTGGCCAGCAGTGTATATATATATATATATATATATATATATATATATATATATATATATATATATATATATATATATATATATATATATATATATATATATATATATATATATACTAGCGGCTCGTCCCAACTTTATCCGGGTTGAACAAAATATTATAACAATAAATTTCCAGTTGATAGCCAATAAATTGCAAATCTTTTTTTACCTTAAATATCCAATAAAAAGCGTAGTTCGAAATGTAGTTTTCTTCAATAAACCCTTTAACGTTGCCAGTTTCAAGAATCCTTTTTGTACACTGCTGGCCACTGTAAATGCAACACCCTGAAGGAAACATGCAAATAGCATGAAATTTACAACATGCATTAGCGGAGGTGAGATATGCAAATGATTAGAATTTCAGCGCAGACGCACATCACGCGCGCCTGTGGCGCCACTTCAAAGCGCTATTTAAGGCTTGGAGATTTCGACGATTTCAAGTTCGGCAATTGTGTTTTTCTTGTGGTTTTTTAAAAACAACGATCAATTATGCCTCGTCGAAAACAACGATCATCTTTTGATCAAGTATCCGAGTTCGACAGAGGAAGGATAGTGGCCTACCGAGATTGTGGATTATCTTTCAGGGATATCGGTAGTCGTGTTGGACGGAACCCAACAACTGTAATGCGGATATGTGATCGTTGAATGCAGGAGGGTACGACGGACCGGCGTGTTCGATCGCATCCACCTCAGCGCACCACTTCACGTGATGACAGGCAAATTGTGCGCATGGCAGTGACGGATCGCTCAGTCACATTACGAACCATAGCACAGCACATGCAGTCTGTAACGCATCATCCAGTGTCTGCGCGTACCATTCGACGCCGTTTACAGCAGAGTGGTCTGTCCGCAAGACGTCCACTGCTTTGTCTACTCTTGACGCCGAACCACAGACGTCTCCGCCGCCAATGGTGCGATGACAGAAGGATGTGGACGGCAGAATGGAATGAAATTGTCTTTACTGACGAGTCACGCTTCTGTCTGCAACACCACGATGGTCGCATTCGAGTCTGGAGACACCGTGAAGAGAGGATTCTGAACAGCTGCGTTATGCACCGCCACACTGCTCCTGCACCGGGTATTATGGTATGGGGCGGTATTGGATATCACTCTCGCACACCTCTAGTACGCATTGCCGGTACTTTAAACAGCCAGCGCTACATCTCCGAGGTGTTGGAGCCAGTTGTCCTTCCTTACCTTCAGGGCTTGCCCACACCCATATTTCAACAGGATAATGCGCGACCACACGTGGCACGCATTGTCCAACGGTTCTTCGTCAATCGCCAGATTGAATTGCTTTCCTGGCCGCCTCGCTCTCCGGATCTTTTGCCGATAGAAAACATGTGGTCCATGGTTGCTCTACGATTGACCCAGATTCCATCCCCAGCTGCCACAGCAGATCAACTTTGGCAACGTGTGGAAGCTGCTTGGTCTGCTGTACCCCAAGAACTCATCCAAAGTCTCCTTGAATCAATGCCGAGGCGTGTGGCAGCGGTGATCTCCAACAATGGCGGCTACTCTGGCTACTGATTTTGGCAGGAACCACACTTCACAGAAGTCTATAAATTTAATCATTCGATACTTGGTCAACATGTTATCTACAAAATAAATTTTGTTGTGATATCTCTTGTCTTTCTTGGTGTTGCAATTTGGGTGGCCAGCAGTGTATTTATCAATACCTCCTCTACTTGAATCTTAAAAATATTAAACATTTTCCTTACGGGGTGGGATAGCATATATCCGAAGCACATACTCTCGAAAAATACGGTGTGATGTCGGCAGAGATATAGTCTCGAATTCCACTTCGTTGTGACTTTCCTAACGTCTTTGCCCAAAAAGAACAATTGGGTGACATTCTGGGAACGGAGGATCAATGTTGCCGAAAAGGACTGAATAATAATCTTTTGCCGTTCTAGCTAGAGGCTATTTCTTTTCAGGCGAGAGACATCAGAAGGGCGGTTCACCCGCGGTTCATCCATTTTCAACCGTTTGAGAGATGAAAGATGCACGGAGTGCCGATGAACTACTATTGAAATTCTTCTTCAATAGTAATAAGAAAGCAATTAACCACTCTTTCCCTTGACCCCCCCCCCACGCTGAATGTTCCCCACGTAAAATGGAGATAGGAAGTAGATAACATTTTCTCGTTGTAAAGAGCGATTTCGAAAAAGCGGTAGAGGACAGTAGCGGTAACAATGGAGATTGTTAGGATTAAGACCCTAACTTTATTTCTATTTATAAGATATACATAATATATAGCCTATGTCCATCTGGAATATTGTACCTTTCAAACAGTGAAAGAATTTTTCAAATAGGTGCAGTGGTTCTGGAGATTACCCTCCACGTACAAAATCGCTCTCTCTTTATATATAAGTATAGATATATATGTGTGTGTGTGTGTGTGTGTGTGTGTTTGTTTGTTTGTTTGTTTGTTTGTTTTATAATTTTTCTTTCTTTTTGGTTAAGGCTGCTTTGTACTAATCCTATTGGATTCTCTCACCTCAGTGTTTACCTATGGAGAAAATGTGTATACTATTGACAGATACATAAATGCTGATAATCCAATAAAAATGGTATTATCAGATAACCTGAACTTTTCTGCACCTTGCAACAGGATTCTTTTATAAATTTCGTCCACCAAAAGAATTGATGAGCGTTTAAAACACACTATACCACATTCTTTCCCCGTATAATTTAAATTTAAAAATATTATTTGCATTTTTTTAAAACGAAAAATGCCCCAAGGTGTAAAATTTCTTTCGCCGTTACGCAGTACAGTTAAAAAAATCTTTCAATCCAAGTCGGTAATTCTTGGACACTAATTTTCTCTATAGGTTAACATTGAGATGACCGAATCCAATAGTGTTAGTACACAGCAGCCTTAAAGGATTTATATATCCGTTTTGTCATCTTCGTGTAAAGGCTATAATACTAAGGGTTAATAACAAGTGTCCACTTAACAAGTTACTTGGCATTTTAAGCTGAAATGGAGGAAAAGCCTTGAGAAAAACTAATTAAATATAGACTGAAAACGCAGGATAATTATCCAACACCAGCTGATGAGAGAAAATGTTGTTTGCCAGTGCGGCGCACTTGTCAATTCTTACTATTGTTTATTAATCAAAGGTTTTAACGTCACCAAGATTAAATGTAACGTCTCTCATCGTCACAGGTGCGAGCTGGCTGAAAAACTTGCTGCTGAGAGAAAACACATGTTGAAGGCACTTTCGAAATCACACATTACACCTGTTTGTAGCTTTAGTCAAAGGAAAAGAATAATTAAGACTAAAATGACAGCTGCACCGTGAGTTGGCAATAAATTTGACTCGTAATGTCAGATGCCTAAAATTAGGGTATTTTTTCTGTTTCACGAGGTACAAAGCAGGTTGCTACTGAATGTAAAGCCGCAGAGATATTACGTGTAATAACTCTTCAGAAATGCCGTGCTTTTGTTTCATTCATTCATATGGTGGCTATTGAAAATAACATAAGAGTTAACGAATCTGGTTACCTTGTTAGCTAAGCTACACCGTTAAGCCTAAAGGCTAACGTTTTAATACTGTGTGTGCATACATACATACACACACACACACACAGTGGAATCTCGATCTATCGTTCTTCAAGGGACCGACGGAGCTGAACGATAAATGCAAGAAAACGATCGATGCAGGAACATACCAAAGCAATATGATTGTTGGGACTGGGTGAAATAAACGTTCTTTCATATATATATATATATATATATATATATATATATATATATATATATATATATAATACATACACATATAGATATATTTATATTTAAAAAGTCTCATGCATCATTGTATTATTTCAGTCCATCACAGAAAAACAAACGGGACTTCTATTAAACGCAAACTACTCGTACAAAATACCATTGACCCTATAATTTTACCTGGTGTATTTCTGCCACATTTTAAATCTCCCTGCGAGAGGTTAGCACAAAAAGATTAGCCACGTTCCTTCGACGTTTTTTGGCAAATGCATGCGCACACAAACCTCTCACGTCGGCTGACACGGAGTGTGAGTAGATAAATACGATCATCATACGATATTTCGTGACAGCTTAAAAGCGTTTACGAGCACCCGACATTCTCCTAAATGTATTTTACGGTAGCTCTTCTCGACAATCCCTTCAATGGTGGCGGGTTTCTTTTTTTTTTTTTTTTTCGCGAAACTTTAGCTCCGTTGCGCAATTCCTCAGATCTTATAGGATGAAGAGCGAAGAAGAAAAAACGAACTTGGATCGTATAAAAAGGCTGCTTTATCCGCCATTCATATAAATGTACCCCAAAATTTAAAGAATGTCATTAGATCAACCATTTTTTCGTACAATCCTTCTCTGTTGTGAAATGCGTTTTTCATGAATGGGGTCTACGTTTCGATAAAAATGAACCCATTGTTGTGAAATTTGAAAAAAAAGTTATAAAATACGAATAACAACTCCTTAAGGCTGCTTTATACTAAACCTATAGGATTCGCTCACCTCAATGTTAACGTATGGAAAAAGGTGTCCAAGGATTGCCGACTTGAATTGAAAGATTTTTTTTCTTTTAAATTATACTCCGTAATAGGGATGCGACATCGAATGTCAATGTTTTCAAAACATCGATGTTTTGATAAAAACATCGATGTTCTAAACATCGATTTATCGAAGCCGATTTTTTTAAACATCGATGTTTTGTGTTTTAAAACATCGATATGTAAATATATCTAATTTTCTTTTGTATTATTTAATTAAAAGATAATTATTTAAATAAAAGATTTGTTAATAAATTGTTCTTATTAATTTTTTTGATATTAAACTCTGTTGAACCAAACTCAAAAATTCTTTGAATGATTTTGCCTTATACTCTACTGATATGAAACCAATGCTTTTATCTCGTGTTACAGTCATGACCTTTAGAATTTTTTTTACTAATTTATTTAAGCCTCCTGGAAGTAAATTATTCTCCAACTTGTAAATAAATATGACGTGATATTTACAATTATTTTTTCACATTCAACCAATTTAAATTAGAAAACGTAACGTATAGAAAAAGGTGTCCAAGGATTGCCGACTTGGATTGAAAGATTTTTTTCTTTTAAATTATACTCCGTAATAGGGATGCGACATCGATGTCGATGTTTTCAAATCATCGATGTAAAACACGGATTTTTCTTTATGGCTTTGGTCCTATCAACGTGTGCTCAAAACTCTTCCGATTTTTAAAAGTTCTGTCTCTAGTAAACTTGCACAGGTTCGTAGTTCCCCGCTGTTCTTTGGTGAAGCATGATACACAACATACAGTTTGTCGATGAAGGATTTAAATCTATCAACTCCTGAAACTGACTGAACTACATCAGACACTGAAAGTTCAAGCCTGTGGTTAGCACAGTGCCAAACAATAACAGAAGGGAATTTTACACAAAATAATGCTCCAACAGCTTTGTTTTTACCAATAATAGTAGCAGCGCCGTCACATCTTAAGCTTGTTAAGTTTTTACTTAAAAACGAGTCAGTTATTCCATTAGAGTGAAGACAGTAAATCAAAGAGTCAAATTCCGCCTTAGCAGTAAAGCCATCAAGTTCTACTAAATCTAAAAAGACCACACATACCAGTTTTAGGCAAAGAACAACGAACGTAAACAATCAAACTTGACTTGTTACTAAGGAAAGTTGACTCATCAATTATCAGGCCAATTTTTGTGTCATTATTCATTAGTTTATTAACAAATGTTTTCTTAATTCCTTTCCTTATATGCAAAGTAATGTTAGTACAGGATTTGTATGAATGTAAAATGCGACCCATGTCCACCCCATTAACTTCTTGCAAATCAATTTCTGTTTCAAAATTGTGAAAGGACTGATTTTCTTTAATAATCTTATAAGCAGTACGAAATATATTTTCAGTAGTTTGTTTTTCGTGAGCACGCTGCTTCAAAACAACTTTCCCCAATACTTCATTTTTACCTTCACATAAAATTTTGACAGCTGCTCTATGACCAGCACTTTCTTTGTGTTCATCAATTTTTTTCTTAACGAAGTTTGCTTTTTTTCTTTAGTGTCGCCGTAGCTACTTATCTCACCACTTGCCCACGCTTTTGTAATTTTCATACCTGTTTTCTTATGGACAGATAAAACCCCAACCTTTTCACAAGCACTGCATCCTAACGTTCCCTTTTTAACAAACAACCAGTCATATTTTTGCCAAAACTCGCTTTTTGCGAGTTAATCGAGCAATCTGGCAAGACATTGTCGCACTCAATAGGTGTATCTTTTTCTGTAGGGTATTCTACATTACAGACAAGCTTTTCAGAAGCCATTGTTTAGCTTGCAGTGTTAGAGGACGGTTGTGAACTTAGGCTTTTCATTTCGCCGTCATCGTCATTAACCACTTTGTCATCACTGGTATCGTCACAACTAATGGTGTCCTTGAGTCTTTTACTGCCACACGAAAGTGAGAAAAAATCGATTAGTTTTTTGCTCATTTCACTTCCCAATTTATCGCTCTCACACAGACTTGACACTGCTCAAACGCAACTAACCTCAACAACACAACATGGAAGAAGGGTAGCTGCCTCAGGGAGGTCGATTCTCGAAATGAGGGGTCGGGGCTAATCAATACCTCATTTGAAAACCCACGAAAAGTCAGTGCAGTCCGCAAAAATGAGTCAGACTACCGTCCCGTCAGCCGGCCAAGGTCAAGTCACAATACCACCCGCTTCAGTGAAATAGTCGCAGTTCGCTGTACTCAATAGTAACTCTCAACAAACTACCCTAGCCTCACATCATAATCGATCGTTACGACCTGCGAATGGTTCTTTTATGTGAAGTGTAAAGAGTAGTAGGTCAGGCTCACTCACTAACAACAGAGTAAGTTGTGATTAAATAAATGTTTTTAACTATCGTAATTTTTTTGTCCTAAAGAGAGGTACCGGAACGCCGTTCCGGCGCGTTCCGCCTCAAATCTAGCCCTGTATATATATATATATATATATATATATATATATATATATATAGTGGAGTCTCGATCTATCGCTTTTCAAGGGACACCAAGGACTTCAAAGAGTTGATATGGGCACATTAAATACGTAGACCGGAGAGTCCTTCTCTGCGTCAGTGGTTGGGGAAGGTACGATCCCCCAGATGTCATCCCCGGGGTTGTTCGGTATAAATTGTGGTGGCACCTAGCCAAGTAGGATTCAACTAAAGAACAGATACTCTTGTGGGCTATTATAAACCGGAAACCGCAGTACTTCGTCAGCTAAGCCTATATGAACCTGGTTTAGGACTTCCGACCAGGGGGCAACAGGAACAACAACAACAACAAAGATAATTTAACATTTCTGAATTAAACGTTTTCAGGGACATGTGTTATCGTGGCAAACTTTTCTATCCCCAAGACATTAGAAAAAGATGTCAATTTATACGAAATATAATTAAAGTGTATGGGAAAAACAACCATTTTTACTATATCATAGAAATATGAGAGTTCACGATAGGGAATTCTGTTCCCTAACGTTAAAAAATGCCGCTATCTTAGTGGAAAAATTTCCAATTTTATTATGTTCGGGGAAATACGCCTGTTCACTGAAGATATTTTCTATCTGAGAATGTTAGCAAAATATTCCAGTTGGGTCAACATTTCTGTTCCTTGTAATATTTGCGAAATATTCCGGTTTATTGAAATAAATATTCCGATGTGTTGAATAAAATCCTAGTCTAGATTTATATTTAAATACTATGCTCAGATAAAAAAATCGAATTCTGTAGTTTGGGATGAATTCACTCAAATTTCTATAATGTTAGAGAAATAGGCTACTTTAAAGAAATTAATATGAGCCCGAGGTGGCCTTATAGTAACTCGTCGGATTTCGGTACTGAGGGTTATCGGATCGAATCCTGACAAGCGCCGTTAAATACCTTCGTGTCTAGACCGGACATGGGCACGTTAAATCCGTAGACCGAAAAGTCCATCCATGAGGTCAGATAGGGTGATAGAGAGTACGATCTTCGCAGATGTCGCTCCTGGGGTCATTCGGTCAAAATTATGGTGGCACACAGCCAAGTCGAAATTCAACCGTTGTAGTGCTATAATAAACAGGAACCGAACTACTCCGCCCGTAGAATGCATATATATATAACCATATATATATAACCATATATATATATATATATATATATATATATATATATATGTCGGACGTTGGTGCTTCACGCCCGATCAATTTACGTAATTTCGACCTCTTTGGAATCATCATGCAGTCAGCAGTGGTCCGGTGGCGAGGACATATCAAACCTTAAAACTCCATCAAGCTTTCAAGATGTTGACACAGTATCCATAGAACAGTCCAATTGATTTTACAAACATCTTTTATTGACTTCCAATTAATTACTCAGCTCCATCAAACTAATTCCCAATACCCCACCCAATTTAAATCTGTGCGCCTACGGCACATGCGCTACTATCTCTCCATGGCTCTGAAGATTTCCTTTGTTTCAACCTTAAAAACCAACGCTTAGCGACGCTCATTACTTATTCGTGTCGTCATAACGTACATGCTCTTTTTGCTGATCTAAACACTTCCTTTCTTAGCGCCAAACTGCAAGGTTATACGTCTACCTAAAATTCTCCCCTGTTCTTCGGAAATTGAATCAAGTCGAACCCATTAATCTTATTTTCACTGCAATACCTTATGCCGCTTATTTGAACTCCCAGACTTTTAAATTGTTAATCCTATATTTTAATAACTAAATCCCGTTTTAAGGTCACGCGATCGCCCCCCCCCATATTTTTAGCCTCACACACACACACATATATATATAGGCCTATATGGACCTGGCCTGGAACGTCCAGGGGGCATGAGGAACAACAACACAGGAATTAATTCCCATTCTGCAGTGTTCAAGAAATACGTCTGATAACTGATAAAAAAAATCTTTCGTTATATCCAAAGTAACACAAAACCGTTGGGAAATGGTTTGGCAACAGTATTTAGCATCGTTGGCGATTAGTTGGATTTGGCCGTTGAGGTCATGTTGAAACAGCGGTTGGCATTGCAGCTCACCCAACGATTGGCTGTTAGTTGTATCAACCGCTGGGAGAGCAGTTCAACTCTCATTTACAGTTGGGACAACAGCATTTTATAATTGGACCGTTTATTTTAAAAGTGGTGTACGTCCATTTACTTTTTTTCAAAAATAGGATATCACATAATTTGTGATTAATTTAGTGTCAACTTTTTATTTATAACTATTTAATATTTAATATCTTAAAAAATTCCTATGCTTTGTTCAATTTAAAATTGGCCAATAAAAGAAATTGCGTATCGATTGATCATGAAAGTGGAAATTTTCTCGAAACAACAAAAACTGGACTTGCACCACTCTCAAAATACTTAGTAATTAATTTATTGTTGTGGCGTAATTCGCCGCTATTCTCATATCTTATTTCGAAACGCATCGCAGAGAAAGTATTTTACGGGGTGAACTTGATTCACGTAAATTGAAGAACCAGGAAGGGAATCTATAAATAGTAACAAAACTAGCTCCGCCTCGGCCTCATTTTTGGTGCAAACGTCACACGCATGCGCGATGGCTTTAGATGGCAGAAAAACAATAGCATTTAATCAGACGGCGGAAAATTCTTGATGGAGATAGTCACGCGTCGCGCGGGAGCTTGATGACTCTTGGATTTAATATATCAGATTGAATCAGGTAGCTTAAGATTTTGGAAATAAACGATGTTAGATATATTAATTGTAGTTCTTTGCCACCGGCCTTTTAATTCATTGACTGCATAATATCGAATCCACACAGGAGCAAACACGCTGTCTGTCATATATATACAGTATGCCCACTAAAGTCCCTTCCCACCCTCTTAACTTCGGAACGGTTGCTGCTATATTCATAAAAGTGGTGTCTAGGCATAGTAAAGTAGCCATGCGCTACTGAATGAAACCACCTAAAACGCCACCTGGTGGAAAACTGCGGAGTTAGCATTCCTATCTCAAAAATGGAACGAGATAGGGAAAATAGTTATTTACAAAGTTGTAGAAAATCATCGATTTAGTACGAAAAGATACCTTGTGTACATTAATGAGAAGACTACAACGGTTAAAACGCGCATTTGTTTTTTCGTGATTTCCTACACTGTGACGTGACAAAAGGATCTGTGAAAGAAAAAAAACAACTAATTTTAACAATATACCTTTATTTGAGATGTTCAAACTTCTCACCGTCAGCTGCAATACACATTTGGATCCTCGTTTGAATCTCACGTTCCACACGTTGGAGCATAGAACGTGACATGTTGGCACAAGCGACCGTAATGCGTCATTTAAGGTCTTGCAATGTTTGTGGAGGGGTCGCATACACCTGCTGTTTCAGGTATCCCCACAGGAAAAAGTCCAGTGGAGTCAGATCAGGCGAACGTGGAGGCCACTCTTCGAAACCGCCATACCCAATTATTTGGTCCCCGAATTCCTTGACGAGGTACTGCTTCACTGGAGATCTCAGCTTTAGAATACTCAGCCATAACCACGAGCATCAACATACTACAACGCCAAGAAGATATCTCTTTTATAGCTGTCTCAGGTGAACAAAAATTTCGAACACCAAGCGCAAGTTGCGTTGAGTTGATGCGACACTATTTTACACGATCTACGTATTGTCTACTCTGTTTATAAAGACAATCAGTACAAGGATGAAAATCTCGAGGTTTGAAACGCGGTCCTTTTGATTGGGGATCAAAATCGATATACCACTGTGCACATTGCGGTGTCGTGTTTTGCCCGAAAGATAATCATTTCTCCTTTCGTTCAAGTTTCGTGACGTCACAGTGTAGGAAATCACGAAAAAATCAAATGTGCGTTTTAACCGTTCTATTCTTTGCATTAATGTCCACAAGGTAACTTTTCGTACTAAATGGATGATTTTCTACAACTTTGTAAATAACTTTTTTCGCTATCTTGTTCCGTTTTCGAGATAGGAATGCTAACTCCGCAGTTTTCCACCAGGTGGCGCGGTAGGTGGTTTCACTCAGTAGCGCATGGCTATTTTACTATACCTAGACACCACTTTTATGAATATAGCAGCAGCCGTTCCGAAGTTAAGAGGGTGGGAAGGGACTTTAGTGGGCATACTGTGTATATATATATATATATATATATATATATATATATATATATATATATATATATATATACAGGGTGTCCCAAAACGACCGCATAAACTCTGCACAGCTAGATTCCTCGTTGGGAGTACATTAAAACTGCCCAAAGAAGCGTTCCTGTACGATCCATAGTTTACGAGAAAAATACAAAAAGCAAAGTATGACGTCACTGCCAGTGCAAGAAATAACACTTTATTGAACATATCAACAGCATGCACAATTTAAAGCAGATGTTCAAAGTGTCCGCCGTGCATGTCGAGGCAGGCTTGAGCACGCCGTGGAATGGCGGTCATCACACGTTGCAGCATCGCGGGGTCCACCGAAGTACAAGCAGCATGCAGACGAGCAACTAAGTCCATTTGTGTTGTCACTACGTCTCGATACACCAGTTCCTTCAGATGGCCCCACAGGAAAAAATCCAACGGTGTAAGATCTGGCGAACGTGGCGGCCATAGAACCGGACCCACACGTCCGATCCAGCGGCTGGGGTATTCCATATCCAGCCAACCACGTACAGGAGCACAGAAATGCGCCGGAGCCCCATCATGCTGGAACCAAAGTCCCTGTATTGCCGCTAATGGTATGTCATCGAGGAACTCGGTTAAGACCTCATTGAGAAACACCAAGTACGACTGTCCCGAGAGCCGTTCAGGCAACAGATATGGTCCAAAAAGGCGATCCCCGAACGTTTTAAATATTATCGTCTGGAAAGATATGCAAATATTGTTGTTGATATGTCCAATAAAGTGTTTTTTTCTTGCACCGGCAGTGACGTCATACTTTGTTTTTCGTATTTTTCTCGTAAACTATGGATCGTATAGGAACGCTTCTTTGGGCAGTTTTTAGCTGCGTTTACATGAACAACAATAATACCCGGGATTTACCCGCTAATAGGGAAAACCTTCGAAGCCCGTTTACATGGGACCACATTTTCACCCTGCTTTTACCCGTCTTACCGGAAGTAAAGGCCGTCACATGATTCGGCGGAAGTGATCCTCATACACCATCATTCCTTGTAAATCACGTTATGGGTTCGATCCCAGCCGGTGTCATACTTTTCCAAATTCACTGTATTGCTATTTTTAGCTTTCCATCTTCGAACTCCGCATTTATCTCGTTACGAAGTGTATGGTCCTGGGGAAGGCCTTTTTTTTCCCAATTGCTGTTCTTTTGACCTCGTATTCTTAAATTTTAAAAATAACAACAACAAAAAATTCATAAAACTTTAAAAATCCAAAAAGATTGAAAAACTTACAAAAATATTTTTTGTATTCTTATGATATCTGCTTTTCTGGGCCTCTTAATATTATTACTTTTTTGTTTTCCGTGGATTATTAGTCTTATCTAATTTTTCTTCTAAATTTTCTTAACTTGTAAGTCTATATTTTTTCTGTTAAAATTAACTTTTTTGTTTTAATTTAACTTTACTATTAATTTTTTTTCTTTTACCCGCGTTATTCTTACCTTAATATTTTAATTCATTACTTAAAATTTTAACTACTGAGCACTCCCACCTTGATTACATATATCTTGCTTACAGGAGATAAAGTCGACACGACCAATGCACTCCTCTTCTAAAACACAATTACGTCTGCGTCTATTTGTTATTTAAATGCAGCATATGTCAGTCGCTGTTGATAATTATAGAACGTTTACGATTGTTTACTGTTGTTTTTAAAAATAAATTTAGAAAATAGATAGGAAAAAAGGAATATCAGAACTAGAAGATTGATGCGGATATTAGATATAATCGTACGATCTATGGCTTCATCGCTAAATTTAGTTTTTCCACAACAAAGAATGTGGGCAAAATTACGAAGCTCTGTTTGGTGGGAAGAAATTATTTTAAATTCCTGAAGTAATAAAGACTGGAAAGAAAATTTTCCAATCGATAGGTGCATTTTTTTAAATTATAAGATTAATTGTAAGATACTTATTGTTTTAATAAATCCTTTTATAAAATCAAAATGTAATTTTGATTTCAATTTTGTTTCAGTAATTTTTAGTCATGTATAAATAAAAAAATCATAAATAGATATAAATAAATTTTTATCTGTGAATTCTAAAATAATTAATTTATAAATAAATTTTAATGTTACGTTTAATTATTGATTATACTTATTAAATTTATTAATTTTACCATAACACTTTAAATGAAAATGTTACTGAAATTTTATTGAAATGAAATTTTATTTCTTATTTTACATACCAGATGGCAGTACCATTCTATTTATAATTTAATTGGGGATGGTTCAGATCAAGAAATAAATGAAATCCTTCGGAAAAAAATAGGCACTTTTCTACTGTTTTCTTGAAAATTATGCAATCGTTAAGGGGTTCCAGATCCTTCCATCGATCATTTAGCTGCATTTTCATGGATTCACACAAGTTCAAATCCGCCATGTTATTTACTCCCAGCTTCGAAATGCATCATGGGTAATTAGCGGGTTTTATCCTGGGTCGAAGCAGGGTCGAAAATCCACCCTGCATTTTTCCCTATCGTAGGGAAAAAGTAAGAAACGACCCTGCTTTTACCCGGGTTTTTGGCACATGTAAACGTCACTTTTATGTACTCCCAACAAGGAATCTAGCTGTGCAGAGTTTATACGGTCGTTTTGGGACACCCTGTATATATATATGTATATATATATACACTAGCTGAAAACCCAAACTTCGCTACGGAGTACATTCAAATTAAATAAATACACCGGTCAATGTATACAACTGATGTAAAAAAAATATATATATTTATAAAAAAATCGTAAGGGATATTTTTATAGACAAAATAATGTAGAAGAAAATATTCAAATTAAATGTAATAGGACATACTGAAGAATATAGTACAGTTAATATAGTACAGTTTGAGGAACATAATATCTTTTAATGTATTTTAATATTTTTTTGGATAATATCCAATCGTCTGCCGCATTAGCAAGAAATTTTTTTTTTCTATTTAGTTGTTATGCACGTGACGATAAATTAATTTAAAGTACCAGAAAAAGAAATCACGTGATCAGCATTTAATAAATTAAATTCTAAAAATTAATCTTTAAAAATTCACCAAAAATCAGAAAATGAAGGTAAAGATTCTAAAAAGATTTAACTTTAAAGGGATTTTTATGATCTTTCTCGTGATATAAATTTTATAACCCTCAAATTAGTATTATTTTACATGCAAACGTAAAAAAAGTTACTAAAACAGCTTAAAAATTTAATTTTAAAAAATTTAAGAAGAATTTTTCAAAAATCTTTCTTAGTGCACTCCTACACCATAAGAAGAATCGCTATGCAAATTTCAGCGCTTTAGGTCCAGCGGTTTGGTCTGTGCGTTATATATCAGTCAGTCAGTCAGTGAGGGAACTGTTTTATATACATAAACACTTGGACAAATATACAAATACACACACACACACACACATATATATATATATCCACCACAAGATAGGTGCCACCACAATTTTAATCGAATATCCCCAACCTACTGACCTCAAAGAAGGACTTTCCTGTCCACGGATTTAACGTGCCCATATCCGGCCTAGACACGGAGGTATTTCATGGCGGTTGTCGGGATTCGATCCGAACACCCTCGGTATCGAAAGCCGACGCGCTACCACTTGGATAACTCGGGCCCACATTAATACAGATATGCAAGCAGCAAAATTCTATTCCATAACATTTGATATACGTATATGTCAATTCATTCGAAAAATCCCAAAGCTATTTTATCAATAAATACTCCATTTTTATGAATATATCTATGGTGCCCGGTATAAAGGACTTAAGCTAAAAACAGTGATTTAAATATATGAAGCTATTGGCTTTTATACCAATCACAGAACAATAATTTCGACTTGAGTCTTTTGCACAACGAAATGTACTTTTGTATACAAAATTGATAGACTTAAGCCTTTTATACAGTCAAAAAGATTTTTAATTTTTTTTTTTTATCAATTCTAACAAATATCTAAATATCCCTTTTCTTGACTTAAGCCCTTTATACCGGACACCATAGATATATCCTGTTACCATAATCTTTTAGAAATATGTCGACTTTTGAAAAAAAAAACATTCCATAATATTAGATGTCTCTTAATTGTGCGGAAATGCAATCCTATTTTATAGATCTTGAGAAACACGCCAGTTCAACTGAAACAATATTTTGTCCTATAATTCTAGTGAAATTGGCTAGGCTATTAAGAAATTTCTATTTCGCAATGTTAGGGAAATATTTCCTTACGGAATAGGAATTCCGGCAGTACAATTACCCTCCCATATGATGTTAACGAAACATTCCAGTTCATTGACATAAATTTCTGTCTCTAATGTTAGAAAAATCTTCCAATTTATATATAAAAAAAATACTTTTTCTGCTTATTGAATCATACGTCAATCTTAGAAAAATAATCCAATTGAGCGAAGAAAATCCTGCCCCATAACGTTTGAAAAATATACGAAACTTTAAAAAGGAATGGTTTTATAAGTAATATTTTATATCATTAAAATATTTTTCTTTGGGTTGTTGCAAAAAATACTTTGCGCATAGTGCCGAAATTAAAAGGTTACGAACATGTGTTTACAAAATATCTCAAGTACCATTTCAATTTTCAAAGTAAGTTAAAGCTATTGATAATCTGTATTTTTTACAAAAATATATTTCGTTTAAGTTTTCTACTTTTGAAGCCGAGAAAAAAATAGAGGACCGAAGTTATTAGCTACCTTAATAGACAAAAAGGGAAATCTAGACTTTTACATGAATATATATATATATATATATATAAAACAGTTCCGTAACTGACTCATTCATTCACTGACTGACTGACTGACTGACTGACATACAACGCACAGACCAAACCGCTGGACCTAAAGGGCTGAAATTTTGCATGGCGATTCTTCTTATGGTGTAGGGGTGCACTAAGAAAGATTTAAAAAAAAATTCTTCTTAGATTATTCTTAGAAATTAAATTTTTAAGCTGTTTTTTAAACTTTTTTTTACGTTTGCATTTAAAATAATACATTGAGGGTTATAAAATTTATATCACGAGAAAGATCATAAAAATTCCTTCAAAATGAAATTTTTTTCGAATTTTTACCTCCATTTCCTGATTTTTGGTGAATTTTTAAAGATTAATTTTTAGAATTTAATTTATTAAATGCTGATCACGTGATTTCTTTTTCTGGTACTTTCAATAAATTTATCGTCACGTGCGTAACTAAATAGACAAAAAAAAATATTTTTTTCTCTTTCTAATGCAGCAGACGATTGGATATTATCCAAATAAAAATGCATATCCCTTACGATTTTTTATTAATATATATATATATATATAGATAGATATATATTTTACATCAATTGTATACATTGATCATCGCATTTATTATAAATATATATATTTATTTTTTATACGTTATTATACGTTGACCGTTGTATTTAATTTGAATGTACTCCGTAGCGAAGCGCGGGTTTTCAGCTAGTATATATATATATATATATATATATATATATATATATATATATATATATATATTTACCAATGCGGAGGCACTTGCAATTAAACATTCGCCCTTACTACGCCGCAGTTTTACTGCCCATTTTATTGTGGGGGCACCGTATAGGCGGACAGCATTACACCCCTATGAAGGGACGACACGAACGGAGGCATTTTTCGTGGCGCAACGCCGGGATTGGATCTGAGCACCCTCAGCACCGAAACTCAGCGCGCTGTACCACTGGGCCACCACAAGCCCTACATGAATATATTGTTCACTAAATTTTGGATTGATGGGTAGGATAAAACCTCATCTAATCACACAACACAAAAAACTAAAAACATAATTTCTCAAAAACCTCAGCATCGAATTTTTTCACAAGATCCTTAACGTCAGTAATTTAAGTCCGCAGAAAGTGGGGAAAAATCGATAGAATGATTTACTCGAGCTAGAATCCCCCCTCCTCCTTTCCTTAAATTTATACCTGTTGAGCGAACAGTGCCCAGCTGGTGTCCCTGACGGCAAATTAACGACACATTGGCACGGACGCACGAAACCGCCCTCGTAAATTTTGCAGTGCTCGCTCTTGGAACGAAATGCGACAACTGATCACACCATTTGATGCACTTCTTCTATATTTTAATGAAATATTGCGCCTGAGAAGTCACACCACTCTGAAACGCATGCTCACGTTATGAAAATGACAGAAACGTTTCCCGTTTTGTTCGCAAATGCCGAAGAGTGTTTTCAGAGCATTGTATATACTGTGCCGGAAAGAGTTTTTTCTCAGTGATGGTGACTTAATTTGTCGCGCATTCTAACGTTCATGAGAGTTAGGCCGTCTGCACACGGAGCAACTCAAAAAAAAACTGATAACCGACTCAAATCACAAACCAGTCCGTGATGAGTCGCAACCTATGTAGTTGAATGGAGCCACGCACACGGCGCAACTGGTTACAAACCCGTCGGACGGGTTTGTAACCAGTTGCGCCGTGTGCGTGGCTCCATTCAATTACATAGGTTGTGACTCATCACGGACTGGTTTGTGATTTGAGTCGGTTATCAGTTTTTTTTTGTAGTTGCTCCGTGTGCAGATGGGCTAAAGGTAAACGCACCAGTAATGGGCCGGTTAAGAGAAAATTTGAAGTAAATCTGAATTTTTCCCAGCTATAGATAAAGCAAACTGGTCCAAATTTTTACCTGCCATTTTAATAACTGTCTTACATCTGTAGTGGCAATTGGAGCGCACTGGCTGCATTCATAAAAATATATATATACATAAATAATAACGAAGCTGATGCACCTATAATGGCCCATTATTTTATCCGAAGTTACCATAATGGGCCACCCAATAATGGGCCATCAATATCGCCCATCACAACATTAATGGGCCATCTATTTAATCTGTTATGGAACAAAAATCAATTCTACAATATCATAAAATTGGAAAGAAAATGAACTAAAAACATGATGTATATTTTTAAACCGGTTTATTCATTTTATAACTACAGTTACAACTACACTAAATATATAAAAACTGAAATATAACTGAAATATAAATTTATTAACTTAAACATCTAAAATTAAATTTACTTAAAAATTGTGGTTAGTGTTGCCGGTGATGTACCGCTTTACTTGACAAAGCTGGTATGTTGTTGCAAATATTGACATTTCCGATAAAATAATTTGTACCAGTACACGGGCTGGCCCAATACAGGGAAAGTGTAACAATTCGTCATCCCATGATGGGCCACGCTGTTTTGACAATGGAATCTAAGTTTTTTGTCATTTAATAACTGTACAATTTGAATTATACATACTATCGTAATGAATAATAGTTTAAGTCAATAAACAGGCATTATAGTACTTAAATAAAATTTTCTGAAAAATTCACTTACCTTAACAGATTTCTTAAGCAGACGGTAAAACAAACACAAATTTTCTTCTCTCTATCAGAATACACCTTACACTTCTCACAAATTAAAGGAATGAACTGACTTCCAATGCTAAGGGATCCTCGCAGGTAGTAGCCAATCACCCTCACCCCTTCTACTGCCTAAGGTAACAATAGACCCCTAATTTCTCGACATTTCTAAAGGGTGGCCCATTATAGGGACATGACCCATTATAGGTGCATTTACCTTAATTCCGACTTGCAACAGTTTCAAGACAATTGTTACCAAGGGGCCATAGTAGTTGTGCCATGGATGAGTTCACTCTCTTTTCGGTACAAATACACTCGTCATGGTTTTATTGCAGTAATGGGTAATTGTAACTGTCGCTCACTCTAACGTTCATGAGAGTTAATTCTTACTTGTAATACTGCGAGCACACATTCGCGAAACAGAGAGCGAAGTGTAGGGGAAAGCAGTGATTTATTGGTCTCGTCTCCGAGAGGAGGTTTTATGGCGTCCCTCGTGCCTTTGATGTTCGCACTCAGACCGCTCCGGAGAGCGGTTTTAAGACGAATGATCAAAGCGATGAAATACTTCCCCCACGTTGGGGGGGGGGACTAATCGACACCAAAACGTGTCAAGAGGCGACGGGGGGGGGAGCTGATTCGCTTGTGTAGATGCGCCTTAAAGACGATCGTCGCCTAGGGGTCATAGTGGTTGTGTCGTGGGCGATTTCACCCTAACTTCGATATAATTACACTCGTCGTGGTTTTCTCTCAGTGATGGTGACTGTCATTTACGTTAGAGTCGACTCTCATGAACGTTAGAGTCGCGCACTATAACTTTCATGCGAGTTAATTCTAACTTCTAAAAGTTTCAAGATGATCGTCGCCTAGGGCTCATAGTGGTTGTGCTGTGGGTGAGTGCGCTTTCTCTACGATATAATTACCCTCTTCGTGGTTTTCTTTCGGTGATGGTGACTGTAATTGTCGCGTACGAGTTAATTCCGACTTGTAACGGTTTGAAGACGATTGTCGCCTAGCGGCCATAGTGGTTGCGCCGTGGTTGAGTACGCTTTCTCTTCGAAATAATTGCACTCGTCATGCTTTTTTTGGGAGGGTGATTGTAACTGTCGCGCACTCTAACGTTCATAAGAGTAAATTCCAACTTATAACACTTGTGGGACCAATGGGCCCTAGGGGTTGTATTTTAGGTGAGGGCATTTTAATCCGGAGATAGGGATCGTCACTGTCTTGTCTACGTAATGCTACTACCGTTAAAGATGTTGACCCCGACCCGCAAGTAACTTACCCAGAACATGTTCTCGAAAAGTACATACTGCTTGGTTTCCTATATTTTGAGTCCCTCTTGTTATTTCACTTTTTAAAAACCTAAAGAATACAAATTAAATCTAACGAATACAAATTAATTCATATTTACATAGGCAGTTTAAAATAAATAATGGAAAACATTTAACGAAAACCATTTTTGATACGGCAAAGTTGATACGGCTGCAAACGTATCAACTTTTGCGAGGTTAATCAGTAATGACTATTACATATTTTAGATGCGTAACATATCACAATTCGGAAACCAACGAGTTCTCGTATCAATTCCAAATCTAGCCTGTTCGAAGTACAGTTCGAGTACGAGGTACAGTCATACCTCGGTACTCGTCGCATTCGCCTCCTCACGTCGTCAAAGAAAGAATGAAACAGTTTGAATTACAAAATTTTGTTCAAAAGTACCACCCTTGCAAAGTTGTTTTAATGATCAAACGATGTCTCATTTCAGAAACATTTTGAATCGTGGACAAAAGCAAGTTTCTCTTCATAGCTTTGTAGTAAAATTCCATATATCTGAGTCTACAACAGGGATTGGTGGTGTTAAAAGATACAGAAAAGAGAGAGAATACCTTAAGCACAAGCGCTTGATGTTTTATTGGAAAGAGACTCCCCTTCAAACAATAACCCCTCTCTTCCTCTACTTCGCCACTGTCCCATTAGGTCATCAACTCCTTTCAGTACAGGTTGAGTGAAGATAAATTTTATTTTATCTAACTAGTAGGTAACCCGTCATTTTGACGTCATAATGGAAAAAGTATATGAAAGTTAAAAAATAACCCGAATTATCTAAAATATTGCATTTAATCGACACCTTGTAAAAGCAAACCCTTTCATTATTTTTTATTTATTTAGTTTTTCATGCGATTGGAGTAGTAGACTGCCATCCAACCCGTCATTTTGACGTCATAATACTAAAAATGACGTCATAATGGAAAAAGTATATGAAAGTTAAAAACTTTTTTTACAGTTCACTTCGCGATTCATTCACATTCAAGTTTATTTACTTTCAGAATTCATCGCAAAAGTAAACAGATTTTTAAAAACTGTTAAATATACAGCTAAAAACATCCAATTTTTTTAGTTCTGAATGTTTTATAGAAAAATAGGCTGAACAAACGTGATTTGATGGAGAAGATATTTGTTTTTAGGTAAGAAAAAAATCTGATCCACATCTGAAATTGAAATTAAGCCTAACCGGCGATTTGTTTACTGAGGGCTTCAATTGAAAGATGAGTACAGCCCGGAAGTGTCATACAGAGACAACGGCTATTATGCTGGGTTGTTCTCGGCTCTCTTCGCCGTTTATTGACTTTAGGCAATTTATTTTAAACGAATTTATCATGATTACTATTAAGTCTTCTTATCCGCAATAGATTTACCCAGGTTTACCCAGCACGCAAAGTTACTACTCAGTAGGAAAAAGACACAACTAATAATTTAAATGACGAGAGAGAATTAAGGTTAAATAATTTAAAATTTATTTACATATAAGCTTTCACTAAAATTTACACAAACATATTTGATATACTTTATAGATATACATTAAACAATTTTACCATCAATGAATAATAAAAACACTTTGAGTCCCTATCCTCTTAAAAGGAAAAATAAATAACTATTAAGTCACTCAATGCATGTTATAAGCGGACTTACCCCATTTCAGCTGGGCTGATGTGCAGTGGTTTCCCATCTCTAAGGAAAGACCTGTACTAAGTGAAATCGTACTCTAAAAAAAACTGAGTACCAGAATATCTCTTCTCTCTGTCGCATAACTTTTTATAACCTTCTCTTTTCTATACCACATTTCTATTTTCCAATAAAATCATTTTCCCCTCCTTCTGAGTCTAATATCAGACCGCCCTTTTTCAAACCTTGATCGCCAAATGGTCTAGAATTATTTCCATTATTAAATGTATCATTCTCATTGGATTTTCTTTATTCGATTAAAGTAGCGGACCCCACGCAAATGGCGGCAAAGGCGACAAAGCATGTTCCCCTTTTTCTACCCTAAAAGATTTTGCTACAATACTCCTTTGAAAACTTCCGCCCTTCCTACCGCTTACTAACCTTTGACTCCACAATGACCATTTCTTCCCAAACACTCTTTCACTTTAACCGCACAATTCGTGATCCTTTAAAACATATTTTTTCTGACTCCGTCTTTCCATAGCTATATATTTTATTACCCTTTTCTTCATTGTAAAATTGTTATTCTCTCTTTCGTTTCTATACTTATTCTTATTAAACTGCCCTTGTACGATTTTAGGCTATACATGAATTCACCTTCCTAAAATATTACTTGCTAAAATTCTTAACATTCATACAAACTCTTAGGTGTGCTTTTATACCTTCTTACACAAACCTTGTATTTTGCCTATACGAACCCCACCTGCATTTTATTTGAAAGCAAGTTTTAGGAGTAAACAGCCTCAAAATTCCAAACGAATATCACTTTAGTTTGGTAGACTGAAAGGTCTAGCAATGCACACAAAATCCCAGAAAAAGAAAAAAAATAAATAAAAAAAAGAAAAAAAATTCTAAGTTCCTATTTTTCGATCGAGTGACTGAATGGATGGGGACCCAAATATTAATAATAAACATAAAAAATAAATATAACACACAAAATACCAAGTTATAGAGATATAGATAAAAATAGAAAAACATTTTCCTAGTTGCGAGGGAAAAGAAGTTTAAATATAAATGAGCACTAACATGAGAGAATATGCAGGAAGAGTATAGTACACAAGATTCGAAACATAAGTGAATACTTAAAAGCAATAATCATTTGTGTACAACGAATAATCATAATAGTAATAAAACAAATATTGAACTTATAAAATAAATTAAAGAAAACATAAGAATAATGTACACATTGCGCAATGATAAGACATTTTAAAGCAAAGAAAAAAAAGATTAGTTAAAATAATGATATAAGGATTAAAAAAAAAAATACATAATGCACAATAAAGCAAAGGAGGAAAAAAAATTAGATAACATACTGATCTAAAGTAATAAAATATCTAAATAAAGCACCCTGAAAAGGAAGTACATTTATCTAGATCGACAACAACAAGTGATAATTGTTGAAAAGACTGTAAGAAGGATACACACTATAAATAAAGATGATCCGACAATTTTCAAAAACAACAACGAAGTATTTAATGCTGGTATTGGGAACCAGTCGAACATTGAACTACTCGTCGAAGAGCTAGAAGAACTAGTGTAATTTAAGTTCAATTGTTGAAGTTCAATTGACGGCTCTTGAAAACATACATTCACCTGCTGACATTGAATTAATGTTTCGGATCGCAGGCACAGTTTGTCTTTCAAACACTGTTGAGAGCTTAACAGTTTGATTGTATAGTACATTGGCTCAATCTGTAGACGGATGGCACGGGTGTACACCGAGAGTCCCTGGAAATGTACAGTCACCACACCCGGCTCACAGGTACTATGCGCCTTAAATTTTATACGGGCAAACAGAGCGCAATTGTAACACCCAGTAGCTTCAATCTCAGAGGTGTCAAATTTAGGACAGACTGTAGACTGCTGTACAGCAATTTTGAAGTTGGTGAATACCAGCTGTACTCTAACAGCTGATGTGGCGAGCATAGTGGAGGTTAATTTATTGTCCTGGATCTGGAGGAGATGCATGTCTTTTTGCAATGGGAGTGCAAACTCCTGTGTTTTTCGTAAATTTTCCAAGGCGTCTGTCGCCAAGGAACAGCGTAGCGTATCCTCAAAAAAAATCGCAGGATGATATATTTTCATCGAAAATGAAGTTTTTAGTGAAGGAGGTGTTCGCTTGGACGGCTCCAATCTCGCTTGCTTTCGGGTGATTTCGAATACTTGTTGGGGCTAAGTAAGCCTCGGAAGGACGGCCGACACGTTGTATCAATGAGTCACTGAAGTGTAGTTGAGGCTGGTCATACGCTCCCAAAATGGAAATCTTGATACCTGTTTTGGTGTATGCTACATCAGAAAGAGAGATGTGCGACACCGTATTATTCTCGATATGCGTGACTGCAATGTTGTATTGGCAATCATGACCAGTAATTTTGCTGACCTGATAAGAGTGCAATAGATCAGGCTCGAACCACGTGCGGTAAAAGTTGCACGCGGCACGCGTCAAAATTGTGCATCCGACACCTAAACCACCTGCGACACACGAGGAAACACCGGGAAATTCCCTGCTCTCTGGTGTCTCCGCTTCAAAGTTGAGTCCCTGTTTACCCACGGACTTCTTAACACAATGTACTCCTTGGCCGCAATATCTACACTCAAAGGAATAATTCTGGACTCATGAGGCATTAATTCAAATTTTGAGTGCAACCGAGCATAATCAATTGAGACATTGTTAAGAGCAGTAGAATTAGAATCCCGTAATTTTACAACAGAATTACCCGATTTCATAGTATCGGATTGTAAGCAAATATTATAATTATGAGTTTTTAGAAAATCAAAACCGAGTATCGCGTTGTAATTAGGGGACAAAGTATTTCCAACAATATAAAACGTGTGGCGAAGTTTTTTCGTTCCTAACGTAATAGGAACAATACAAGTACCTAAAATATTAAGATTATCGCCAGAAATGGATTTTACCATAACATCAGTTTTAATTTGTTTGACATTTTTATCGGTTTTGATTTGATTAAACGCGTTTATTCCTAGCAAAGATACCGAAGCTCCCGTATCCACCAATGAAATAATTAAATGACCAGCGACTTTCAAAGCCACTACAGGTAAACAAAACTCTTTAGTTTCCGACTCTATAAATTGAGTATTTACTCTATGCGTCGTAATGTGCGAGCTTTGAAACTGCTTAATGCGGTTTACACGTCTATTATAAAGAGAAGGGGGTGCATAATGGCCCGCGGGATGTGAAATGACCCCCTCAATTAGTTTAAATTCTGTGTACTTCTATAGGGAAATGAAGGGTGGGTAGGGTACATTCTTCTGTCGGTCGTAAATCGATTGTTGGCGTGGTTTCTGTTGTGGGATGTCGTAAAAGTTCCCCGGGTCGTTTGTTGAGGCGTTGCAAAGAAGCAGAAGGAGGAGTCGTGATTATTGCGACCGCAAATTTGACACTGGGTCCTGAAGTTGTTAGACCTGTTATTGTTATAAACCCGCGAATTCTGAAAGCGCGGTGAGAAAGTTTGGGGTCTCGAAAGAGCGTTGCGGTTCGAAAAATAATTTGGAGGGTGTGGAGTGGCAGCTCTGAATCTATTCTGCATTCTAAAATTATTATGGCGCGGCTCAATTTTTAGATTTTCGATCTGCTTGGTTAATGCAGCGACAGTTTCGTGCGTTTTCTGCGCGTGACATTCAATGACTTTCAATAAGTCGGCATTTGAATGATTAAGACTATTAACCTCGCTAGAAATATTCTGAGAATCAGTAAGTGTAGATTCATTAGTTTGTAATAATTCAACATAATTTAAAGCCTCTTGGAAGGATTGTGGATCCTTCATTAATGCCGGTTTTTTAAACTCAGGCAAAAGACCATCAATGAATTTGGATAATTTCGTTTGTTCAACCAACCGCTGAATTTCAGGGTTTGTAGAGTCTAATGTTCCAAAAAATTGTTGCGTTGCATTTGAAACTCGAGTTGCAAAAACTTTTGCCTGTTCTTTAGGCATCATGCGGCAATTAGCGAATTGATGCTGTCGGGTGGCAAGACTAGTTTTCTTTTCGAAATAGGCCAAAAATTTTGTTTTGAATGATTGATAGTTTTTCTCTTGTGATAAATCGGGAGAGTTAATAATATGTGATAAAGCATCTCCCCGAATGCGTGATTTTAGAGTGAAAAGTTTTTCTTCATCATTACAATTAGCAAGTGATGTAACGTGGTCGACATTATCGAGGAAAAATTTGGGAGTAACCGCGGATACGTTATCGAATTGGGGAATAATCGTTTGAAAGCCCGCTAATTTAGTAAATAAACTACACGAAGTATTAGACATTGTATTTTCCGTTTCAGGCATGATAAAATAATAAGATGAAATTATACTACCGGACAGAAATGTGTATATAATAATAAGATACTGATATACGATACATAAATAATTTAAAAGAAATATTATAACGGAAATTTTATATCAATATACAACATGAAACACATTATGCCACCAAAGATATTCATACTCTTAAAAAAAAAAATTTTAAGATTCTTGTTTTAATCAAGAGATTATAAAAGAAAATTCATAATAATAAAAGAAAATTGTATCATACTACTTATACAATATACATAATAATAAAATACTGATTGAGACTCATGAGGGAAGAAATAAATGAAATTTGTTGTGTCTGTTTACTACCGATATTTCTAAAAAATTAAAGACATTTATTGATATTAATCCCAAATGATCACGGTAACCAAACTTATAAGGTATTAAGGAAATACAAATGGTTACAGCAATAATCAACTGGAGTGGTCACGCACCAACTGCTGGGTTGTTCTCGGCTCTCTTCGCCGTTTATTGACTTTAGGCAATTTATTTTAAACGAATTTATCATGATTACTATTAAGTCTTCTTATCCGCAATAGATTTACCCAGGTTTACCCAGCACGCAAAGTTACTACTCAGTAGGAAAAAGACACAACTAATAATTTAAATGACGAGAGAGAATTAAGGTTAAATAATTTAAAATTTATTTACATATAAGCTTTCACTAAAATTTACACAAACATATTTGATATACTTTATAGATATACATTAAACAATTTTACCATCAATGAATAATAAAAACACTTTGAGTCCCTATCCTCTTAAAAGGAAAAATAAATAACTATTAAGTCACTCAATGCATGTTATAAGCGGACTTACCCCATTTCAGCTGGGCTGATGTGCAGTGGTTTCCCATCTCTAAGGAAAGACCTGTACTAAGTGAAATCGTACTCTAAAAAAAACTGAGTACCAGAATATCTCTTCTCTCTGTCGCATAACTTTTTATAACCTTCTCTTTTCTATACCACATTTCTATTTTCCAATAAAATCATTTTCCCCTCCTTCTGAGTCTAATATCAGACCGCCCTTTTTCAAACCTTGATCGCCAAATGGTCTAGAATTATTTCCATTATTAAATGTATCATTCTCATTGGATTTTCTTTATTCGATTAAAGTAGCGGACCCCACGCAAATGGCGGCAAAGGCGACAAAGCATGTTCCCCTTTTTCTACCCTAAAAGATTTTGCTACAATACTCCTTTGAAAACTTCCGCCCTTCCTACCGCTTACTAACCTTTGACTCCACAATGACCATTTCTTCCCAAACACTCTTTCACTTTAACCGCACAATTCGTGATCCTTTAAAACATATTTTTTCTGACTCCGTCTTTCCATAGCTATATATTTTATTACCCTTTTCTTCATTGTAAAATTGTTATTCTCTCTTTCGTTTCTATACTTATTCTTATTAAACTGCCCTTGTACGATTTTAGGCTATACATGAATTCACCTTCCTAAAATATTACTTGCTAAAATTCTTAACATTCATACAAACTCTTAGGTGTGCTTTTATACCTTCTTACACAAACCTTGTATTTTGCCTATACGAACCCCACCTGCATTTTATTTGAAAGCAAGTTTTAGGAGTAAACAGCCTCAAAATTCCAAACGAATATCACTTTAGTTTGGTAGACTGAAAGGTCTAGCAATTATATATAGGATTATTGTTTTAAATTATGTCTGTCTAGTTCAAAGATTTTGTATCAGAAAACAACCTCATCCATTTAAACATCGCGATCTCATAAAAATTTAAGTTGAAAATATGAGATCCACCACAAGGCGAAATCGACTGGAATAACTCGCATAATATGTGGTCATGTCTGATTCAGATAATGTCCTAATAATGGCTATGATTTCGGTATAATAAGGCAATAGTTTAATCCAGAAACAGGGGCTTCTCAGAACGATTAAAGTCTACAGTCATACGTGGGTTGCGTAAAAAAGCTGACGCTGCGCATCGAAGGAATTTCTTTAACGATCTTTCTTCAAACTGATAACGATTTCAAACCAGTTGACATTAATGTGATCCATGTCAGGGAGAAACAAAGGTTTCAAGAAGTTTTGAAATGAGTCCAAAGTCAAAGAGTAAAGAGAAAAAAACAAAACAAGTATGGGCAAGTGCAAAAGAGTTTCAGTTATTTATTCCGTTAAATAACATTTCCCCCTTCTGGTGTGATCGTTATTGAACACCAGTTAGTATTGATGACAATTCTATGACTGAGAGTTTTTTGATCTACTATTCGGAGTTATTAGAAATGGTCATAAATGTTTATATCTCTAACCTCGAAATAAATAAATGAGGCATTCTGTATTCAGGAGAAAGTTTAGAAACACTCACGTGTTTCTAAACTTTCTCCACACAACTGAGTGTGGTTAAATCTGAATGAAATCCAGGAATTATTTTTAGATGCACAAACAGAAATCTAATCTTGGAAATTTTTTTCTTAAGATTGTTTGAAACTGCTAAAAAGGTTATGCAAATCTAATGAAAATTGTATTACAGGTACGGACTATTGACTCGTACTTGTTAATTGATAATCCCACCGATATTTGGATTGCTAAGATCCATCATTAGTGTTTTAATAATGATGAATGTCCATTTTCAATAAAATTAAAGTAATCGTGGAAAATTAGAGATAAAACTAATGTATCGAACTTAATACACATAGAAATCTATTAAAACACATTTCAGTCTCTTCATTAATTCTGTGGTTTTGATTGTTTAACATTTAAATTTTTAACATCCCTTTTAAATACATAACAAATTAATTATAGAAACTATAGCAAATACAGGGTGTCTGGGCTAAGGGTATCCAAAAGTTATGGCTTATTTTTACGGAATTACCCATTAGAATTTTAAAAAAAATTATTTAAATAGAAAGAAAATCTCACCAAGTTTAAATATCAATCATAGATTTCGATCATAGTATCATAGATTTCGATGTGGGCACCTTTTGTAGCACGACTAACCAGGCCCTGATTTTCCATTAGGCCCGGTAGGCCTGGGCCTAGGGGCCCCCCAAATGTTGGGGGCCCCAAAAAAAATTAATTTTAAAAGGAAAAAAAGAAAAAACTTTCCAATTCAATTTTTTTAATTTTACCTTTTTTAATAGCAATTTTTTTATATATCCTTTCAAATTTGATTGATTGATTGATTGCTTCATCATATGTATAGTTATATGTATAAATCATCATTTGTATGTTATAGTGTATATAAGGGATTAATAAGTTTTTCTGGTTGCATTGTATTGGTGTTTTAATGAAATTAATATGTTGTATTGCTTTTTGTTATTTGATAATGTTCTAGGCTTCTAGGCTTCAAATAGCCAATTCTTGGTAAAATGGTACTTTCACAATGATTCATTATTATTATTTTTTTTTTGTGTGTCAATTTTGTAAGTTTTACGCCCACATCAGTGTAAGGGGGCCCCCATCCCGAGTTGTGCCTATAGTCAAGAATTTTCTAAATCGGGCCCTGCGACTAACGTCTAAATGGTGATCTAGTTCTCTCCAAGTGTTTCGTATCATATCAGGAGTTATTACACGAATTGCTTGAATGATACGCTTCTTCAACTCATCCAAAGCTTCAATTTTTTGTTTATACACAACGGATTTAATGAATACACAATCACAAGTCTAATGAATCATGAATCCAGGTTTATTCTATGATAGAAGGTATAAATTCCGAAGGACTTCCCTATCCAGGGGTCTAGGAGTGCAGGATCCCCGCGAAAATGGAAAATTAAGGAATTATCTCGTGCAATGTTTCCACCCTTATACCCCTAAAACTCTTGACCCTATTTAAATGTACAATAAAAGTAAAACAACGGACTGATTACAGTATGTTTTATAAATTTAAAATTACAGTACTCACAATGTAGACTTATACTCTCGCGCACAGACAGTATGATGTGTTTATACGATAAAATAGATGAATGTGATGCAAATGTGTGCAATATTTAGATAACAGTCGAGTTATAACTGTTAAATTTTGTTCAGTACTTCTCTTTAAGGAATTGCAGTAAGTGAACGGGGAGAGCAAGAAAAATTAGGACCAATTAGCTGTGGAGCGGCAAACTAGGGCCTATAATGCCGCAAATCTATTTGAAATTACCAACTTCTCTGGTAATGGATTGGGATGAATTTGCCTACCAAATAGACATATGTCGTGCATACAAAGGTGGGCATATTGAGCACCTTTAATTTGGTTTGTAAAAAAAAAAACTTTATGATTAGACATGCAATATAAAATTAATTTTAAGTTTCTATGTTCAATATTTTTCATAATATACTCATTTCAAATCGGATTATTTATTTTGAAACACCCTGTAGGTTAGTATGGATTAATATAGATTTAAAAAGAAATGTACTCTCATTACAAGAAATTAACAACTGTCGCGTAGTTCAACGGACGAATGTCGAAAGACAATTAATGTGCCTATCACATTGGAAAATAATTACAAGATAAAAAGAATTTTTATATACCATGTTTTTAAATTTTCTGTTGAATCATATAAACTTGACAATTCCATGTATTAATATATACTTTTTTAAAATTTTTTTGATGAATTATCCTATCAACTTGAATGAAGTTAATTGGAAGTTAACTTGCGTTTAACTTTTCGTTCCCGTCCCGGCCGATAGATGTTTGTACCAGTCTACAAAACAAAATTAACTGAAAAAGAATTCAATTCTGCTTAAAGATGGCCAAAAGTATTAAAGGAATGCATTGTCATCGTGTTCTGAGCTATTCTAAAAGTTTCAAATGTCTAGCTAGTCGTGAAGTTAGTTAAAAATCGATTGCAAGATTTGTACCAACACACACACACACAAATAAACAAGAAAGCGAGTTAATAAAAACATGATAAAAAATAAACGACTTTTACCATATGCACGAAATAATTCTCTTTAAACTTTAATGAAAAGGCAGTGTTCCAGAATTCTTTTTTTATGAGATTAAAATGCGTTAAAAAAAGGCTAAAGAATAAAGCTATCTGAAAATGTCGCTTTTTCCGACGGCTTATTGAAGAAACGTCCAAAATGAAAGCAAGCATTCGGCGTTTGTTTTGAAGGGTACTGTTAAAGCGTCATTGCGCACATCGAGTAGCTTTCCCTAAGCTTCTAAATGCGGCCGGCAGCATCTTCGCTTTATCGCGATGTGTTTTCTGCATACGTCACCGAGATAACGTCCGAAAAGCCCAAGATATTGCGAGAGTCCTTCGATTAGCATAAAAATGGACGCAAGCGTTTTGATTGGGGTGAAGGGAATATGTTATGCAAGCGCTGAACTTGCTTTCGAACTACAGTGATTTCCGCTTATAAGAATCATGTTTGTTATCACTGTTTTTGATTATTATAAGCGGTTGATTCTTATAGCCGAAATTTAGGTTTTTGGACAGGCACACACACACCTATATATACATATATTAGATAATTTACCATAAAATACTCTTTAATTTACGTTAATTATCTTTTAGTAAAATTATTTTTTATAATTTTAAAAATACAACTTAATTTCTAGACCTATAAGTAGATACACATAATTATAGTAAGAGAAGAAAAAAAAACCAATATTTGTTACAACATACCTGCTTAACAGTTTTAACATTTCAATTACAGGAAGGGAGCAAGAAAAAGTTTTCTATGGTATGTATTTCTATGGTAGTATGACGTAATGAAGTTTTCAGGAGACTGTTTATACTTCTTTCAATGCCAATAGTCTCAGACGAAGATTCACCTTCTAGCTTACGTTTCACGGTTTGATAACGTGCTGAATATACTAATGTCACGTTTACCTAAGTGATAGTGGACACTTCGCCGAAGATTTATATGTTTCAGGGTCCAGGAAGCCGTAACCAGGATGTGGGAGGTAGAAAAAAAGAGATCGGACCTGGACGGGCAAATATGCCCCCGGGTCAAGCTAATAGAACAGTGTTGTGCTAAAGCGTTTAAGGGGAAACTATTATGTTATGTCTAAGAAAGAAAGGGATGCATTTTACGACTGTATTCCATCCCATCTTATCACTCTTTCCTTAAAGAAAATAAAGAAAGAACTTCGTGCCTTTTGAGGGTTTAAGTGGCTTTTTTGGAAAAATGAAAGGAAAGCGAAGAGTGTAAGCTGATTCTTAAAACCGGTGGATTGATTCTTTAAAGCGAAAATTTTGACATGGAAATAATACATTTGTTTTTGTTTTTGCGATATTGATTCTTATAAATGGTTGATTCTTATAACCACTGATCACTATAAGCGGTGGTTACTGTATTTACATGCAATCCGGAAGACTCTTGACATCCGCTAGTTACGATTGCTTTTGCTCTATAAATACGTAAATTTAGACTGCGTATGTTTCACGTCTCTTCTGATTTTAGTTCACGGTCGTTTGATGTGTTATTCGGTATGATATGGGTGGCTATATTTTGAAAGCTCAATTTTCCTATGAATGAATGGTATTTGTTTCTTTGCTGTATGCCATTTCTGCTCATGAAAGCTCCTATGTAGCCATATGCTATGTGTAATTATTTAATTCTGGATAGCGGAGAGAATGTGCGTACGTTTATAAACCTGTCATTTTTAAATAGCTGCTAATAGCGTGAAGTATGATTTACGTACTTAACTCTTCAGCAGTTGTGCCAATTTTTGGAACATCAGCAGGCGCGCGTGGCACAAATTGCAACGTCTCTTTCGACCTTGATTATTCCTTTTGTAATAAACTTTTTCTTTTGAAACTGAAAATAATGATTCTGAGTTTTATGACAAGATATAAAATGTTGATAATATTGAGATATATTTGTAATTAAAGGCCAACGAATGCAGATAGAATCGCCTTGTTTCAAAACTGTCCGATTTATTGGATCTAAGGACAACTTGCGAATGGATTCCTATTATGTCCCAAAACCTATAAAACAATGAGATTGTCCATCTTCGTGATATGCGGGATACCGTGTAATAGCTGCACATTTGATCGACTACATCAACTCCTGCTTTTGTCATATAGTAATCCAGTATAATCGCTGGTTTACCACGGTTAAATCACGACTAACTAGGGATGCGACATCGACAACAAAACATCGATATTTTGAAACATCGATATTCAATATTAAAACATCGATGCTAAAAAACATCGCCCAGAAACCATCGATGTTTTTAAGCATCGCTGTTTTTGAATATCCATATTTTAAAACTGCTCTAGTAACCTCTAACTTTAATGTTACTTTGGTTAGTCGTGGGGGGGGGGATTTAATTTTACTCTCTGATTGGGCTGAGACAAATGATAAAAACTTGGTTGCTAGAGTCAGCGCATATCACAGAATTTCCATCATACATTTTATTACTTTTCGCAGGAAATCTGACGAAGATATTTTTGCTATCAAAACAATTGATAGGACCAAAGCCATAAGGAAAAATCCATGATGTTTTCTAATTTAAATTGGTTGAATCTGAAAAAATAATTGTAAATATAAAGTCATATTTATTTCAAGTTGGAGAATAATTTACTTCCAGGAGGCTTAAATAAATTAGTAAAAAGAAAATTCTAAAGGTCATGACTGTAACACGAGATAAAAGCATTGGTTTCATATCAGTAGAGTATAAGGCAAAATCATTCAAAGAATTTTTGAGTTTGGTTCAACAGAGTTTAATATCAAAAAAATTAATCAGAACAATTCATTAACAAATCTTTTATTTTCAAATTGAATAAAACACAAGAAAATTCGATATATTTACATATCGATGTTTTAAAACACAAAACATCGATGTTTAAAAAAATTGGCTTCAATAAATCGATGTTTGGAACATCGATGTTTTTTATCAATACCTCGATGTTTTGAAAACATCGACATCGATGTCGCATCCCTACGACTAATAAATGAATGGAAAGGAATACATGGGTCAGAAAATCAGACCTGCATTAGAAAGGGTGTAGCTATAAATAGAAACTGCTTAGAACATTCAAACCTTACATGTAAAAATAAACCATTCAAAACCATTCACCATACGAAAAAGTTGCACTTTATACACGGGCGCGCCCGCTGAAGGGTTGATGAAATCCTTGGAAAAATTAAAAACTTTTTTCTGTTGTATTCTGTTTGCATTGAAAAATGCCTTTTTTTTTGTTGTTGCCTAAAAAATCATTTCCGTGTTGGGTACAGGCATACAGACAGCAAGAGAGATGCACCTATCTTTTATATACAAACACTGGTCGTTTCGAAAAACTGCAAATGCATTTCTACATAGTCAACTGTACGTTTTTAAAGTGTTTTAGTTCAAGTATTAAACCTTTAGCTTACGAGGCAACCTTTAACCTTTATTTTACCTTTAGCCATTTTTCCGATTCCCTCTTTAGAACGAGAAATTTCATACCCCCTTTGTAAGAACAGTCATTAAGGGGGTTATATATATATATATATATATATATATATATATATATATATATATATATGTGTGTGTGTGTATGTATATATATATACATGTATAAATATATATATATATATATACAGGTGGTTATCAAAATAATGGAAACACCTATCAATATTAGTGGTGTTTATAATATTAGTGGTGTTTATAATATTATAAATTATTGTTATCAATATTAGTGGTGCTTCGTATTCCTTAAAAAACAAGTCTGACCACCTGTATTTTTTATATAATATAGTGTATGTATTATTCTACCGTCAGGTAGCAGTAATGAAGATAAGGGCATCGTGCTTTTGGGGGGAATAGCGTAAAATGTCAAACCCTGCAGACCTTGTGTAAAGAGTGCTAATTGTTAGAGCGCGTTTAAATTGGATATCTGTTACTGCAACCCCCAGGGTAATGGGTGTTTTTCGAGCTATGGTATCGAAAGTCATGATAGCATACAGAGTGCACGGAAAAACATCCTTTGCCAAACAGAATAGTGGACGAAAGGGAGAGCTGAGTGAAAGAGACGGACGAGGTATTGAAGCGGATTGTGACAGGAAGAAAGAAAACAACTGAAACCAAAATGACCGAAGATCTCCATCGGCAACTGCATGTTCTGGTATCAACCATTAGAGGTAGAAGGGAACTTCACAAACAAAGCATTTACGGAAGAGTAATTATCCCAAGCCACTTGTAATAGATGCCAATACAAAATATCGTCCACAATTTTGCCACGAGCGCAAATCCTGGTCAAGTAATATGTCGAAAAATGGCCGACGAATCATTGTTCACATTGTTCCTCGCAACAGCACGTGCGTATGTCTGGAGAACACCTACACAAGCGTAAGATTCTGGCTCTCTCATCTCAACTGTCAATCATGGAGGTAGATCTATCAGGGTTTGGGATGGCATATCATGGTTTTCTTCAGTCCCTATTGTAACCCTAAAAGGGAGATTGAATGGGACGGACTATGTCGAAATTTTAGCTCACTAGTCCATCCTATGGTGCAAACATTGTTTCTTGCAGGAGATGGCGTTCTCCGGTATGATAACCCCCCTATACATACAGCTAAATCTATCAAGTATTGGTTTGAAGAGCATGAAAAAGAAGTCAAATATCTTGTCTTTTCCTGTACAATCCCCCCGACAATAAATCCTCCAACCACTGTGATCTGTATAAGCGGATAGATAAAGGTATCGATATCCACCACAGCATCTCTAAAAGAACTTTTATGATTTTCCCCTGAAGAATGGTATAATATATTCTTAACCACTATTTATGACTTGTATAATCCAATTTCAAGGTGAATCAGGTGGTATTGCATTACAAAGGTGAACCTGCCACGTATTAATAAAGGTTTTCATGATGTTTCTTAGTGTTTCTATTATTTTTATAACCACCTGCATATACATATGTATATACACAGTGCTAGATTTCTAGAAATAAAGGTGCCGGAACGGTAACCTTCCGGGGTGTGTGTAGGGGTATTCCAAATTATTTGCCTGAGAAAAAGAAATCGTTTGTTATACAAAAACTTGAACATTTTATTTAATTTCAAATTTTATTTTGGAAGACAAGTACAAAAAATTTTAATGAATTTAAATACCTTGGCACTATAATTAATGACAAAGATAAACTATGAACAGAAATTGATAACAGAATCAAAATGGCTAATAAATGCATCTTTGGACTTAGAAGACAATTCAGATCTAATCTCGCAAAACTAAATTAAAAATTTATAAGACACTAATACTACCTGTCTTACTTTACTTAAATTAAACATGGACCTTGAGCATAGACACGCAGCGCTCACTGGACATGTTTGAGAGAAAAATCCTCGGGACTATCTTTGGCCCAGTGTAGGAAGAAGGACGTTGAAGAACCAGATATAATTTTGAACTGTATAGGCTTTGTAGGCAATAAAAAACAACACAAGTCTTCCGTAGTGATAGATTAAGATGGCTTGGCCATGTTTGGAGAAGCTCGGAAGATAATCCCTCTAAGATCTTGACATTTAAAAAACCCGAGGGATCCCGAGCTAGAGGTAGACCACCGACTAGATGGTTAAATGACATTGAAAAAGACTTAAAAACTTTGAAAATTAAAAATTGGAGAAGAGTCGTCGCAGATAGAAGACGCTGGAGGGAGCGCGTGGTTGAGGCAGCCAGGACCTGCAAGGAGCTGTTTCCTTCATTTCTTCACAATGTTTCACAAATGTTTTCTTCATTTCTTTACTTATGTGCAAAGCAATGATAGTACTTATGTGCAAAGCAATGATAGGCTTTGTATGAATGTAAAATGCGACCCATGTCAATCCCATTAAGTTCTTGCAAATCAATTTATGTTTCAAAATTGTGAAAGGACTGATTTTCTTTAACAAATTTATATGCAGTACGAAATATATTTTCAGTAGCTTGTTTTTCGTGAGCACACTGTTTGAAAACAACTTTCTCCAATACTTCATTTTTACCTTCACATAAAAGTTTGACAGCTGCTCTATGACCAGCACTTTCTTTATGTTCATACATTTTTTTCCTTAACAATGTTTGCTTTTTTTCTTTAGTGTCGCCGTAGCTACTTATCTCACCACTTGCCCACGCATTTGAAATTTTCATACCTGTTTTCTTATGGACAGATAACACCCAACCTTTTCACAAGCACTGCATTCTAACGTTCCATTTTTAACAAACAACCAGTCATATTTTTGGTAAAACTCGTTTTTTGCGAGTTAGTCCAGCAATCTGGCAAGACATTGTCGCACTCAACAGGTGTATCTTTTTCTTTAGGGTATTCTACATTACAGTCAAGCTTTTCAGAAGCCATTGTTTAGCTTGCAATGTTAGAGGACGGTTGCGAAATTAGGATTTTCATTTCGCCGTCATCGTCATTAACCACTTTGTCATCACTGGTATCGTCACAACTAATGCTGTCCTTGAGTCTTTTACTGCCACCCGAAAGTGAGAAAAAACCGATTAGATTTTTGCTCATTTCACTTCACAATCACACAGCACTCTTTTCACTTCGCACTCACACAGACTTGATACTGTTCAAACGCAACTAATCTCAACAATCCAACATGGAAAAAGGATAGCTTTCTCGGGGAGGTCGATTCTCGAAATGAGGGGTCGGGGCTAATCAATACCTCATTTGCAAACCCACGAAAAGTAAGTGCAGTCCGCAAAAATGAGTCTGACTACCGTCCCGCCAGCCGGCCAAGGCCAAGTCGCAATTCCACCCGCTTCAGTGAAATAGTCGCAGTTCGCTGTACTCAATAGTAACGCCCAACAGACTACCCTAGCCTCACATTATAATCTATCGTTACGACCTGCGAATGGTTCTTTTGCGTGAAGTAAAAAGAGTAGTAGGTCAGGCTCACTCACTAACAACAGAGTAATTTGTGATTAAATAAATGTTTTTAACTATCGTAATTTTTTTTCCTAAAGAGAGGTACCGGAACGCCGTTCCGGCGCGTTCCGCCTGAAATCTAGCCCTGTATATATATATATATATATATATATATATATATATATATATATATATATATATATTGATTGTAAATATCCGTTATGACCTTCCGAATAAATCACCCAGACAGCGCGAACTTCCCCCAACAGGTGACCTACTGAAATTCTATAGATCGGCGCCTAGAAGTCTAGAAACAGAGAAAAGAGTCGCATCTATCTGACGTCCCCTGGGTGGAAGCGAACTAATGATTTATCGGACATGAACTAATGAATTTCTGATCAGCTGATTATAAGAGCCGGCAGAGTGATTTCGTCACCAAGCGAATCAGAGCCAACGAACATGACGTCACAAATTTGGCCAGCCAACCTAAAAATTTCCAGTCACGTGACTGGGAGTGCGAGTTCCGGAGCCGGGAAAAAAATTCAGTTTTTTTAGCAGACTTGGTCGAGACTCTCATCCAGAGAGCACCTTTCGTCTCAGAGGTCCTTTGAGCGACCGGCTCCATCCCGGAGATATACCTTTCCAGAGCAGCACGCTCTATAAGCTTCTCGTCAGCTAGAATACTTCATCCCGAAGTTATATCTATTTTTCAGAGCTACCCGCTCTAGAGGCTTTTGCCGAAAACGGCTTCATCCCGAAGTTACTCTATTTTCAGAGCTGAATGCTCTATCGGCTGTGTGCCAACCCTTATAGTTCTCAGTTCGTTACTGTACTATCCGATATCTTCTCAGCGATTTGGCTGTTAAGAAGGCCAGTTCCCTCTATGTCTAGAGGTAGATCATCTAAACTGTAAATAGTCTATAAAAATTCTTCGAAGTAACGTTTAATAAATGTGTAAATTAATATAGTAGACTGATTCTGAATATTTATTCGCTTCCCTGAGTCCAAAAATATCACAATATATATAAATGTATGTACACTCATGGACAAAAAAATTAGCGCACCAAGAAATAATTGCGGGATCGTAACGAAACTTGCAATGAAGGTACATGTCGGGGAGATATGCAAATGATTAGAAATGCAGCGTGATTGCGCATTACGTATAGCCGGTAGAGGGCGTTGAACATCGTACTCTGTGGAGTATAAAACAGGTAACCAAAGCTTGTTTGAGTGTGCTGAATCATTTACAAAGGAAGAGCTCGAAGACAATATAAGCAGTTGTCGCAGTTTGAGAGGGGGAGAATCGTCGGGATGATGGAAGCTGGGTGGTCAGCTAGGCGAGTAGCTCGTCAATTAGGCCGCTCTGATTGTGTTGTGAGGAGGTGTTGGGACCAGTGGACCCGAGAGATGTCATGTACACGAAGACCAGGCTCAGGACGCCCTCGACAGACCAGTCGTCGAGAAGACCGCCACATATCGTCGTAAGAAATGCACGCGTACAGCCAACTGCTTCATCGGCTGCCATCCAGGCACAGGTAGCACCTTCACTAGGGGCATCTGTGTCTTCTCGAACCATACGAAGGCGCCTGGCTGAAGGACAGTTGGTATCGCGGCGCCCATTACGTGTGCTGCCCTTGACGCCCACCCATCGACGTCTCCGTTTGGAGTTTTGCCGCGCACGAGGAAACTGGACTGCAGCGGAATGGAACCAGGTCGTCTTTAGCGACGAATCCAGATTCAATCTCGGCAGTGATGACAATCGTGTTCGTGTGTGGAGAGCCCGTAGTGAACGCTTCAATCCTGCCTTTGCTGTACAGCGACACATCGCTCCCACAGCTGGTGTGATGGTATGGGGTGCCATTGCCTACAATACACGGTCACCCCTAGTATTGTTCCGTGGCACCATGACAGCCCAGCGGTATGTTCATGAAATCCTGCAACCACATGTGTTGCCACTCATGCAACGGCTCCCAGGAGCCATTTTTCAACAAGACAATGCTCGGCCTCATACGGCAAGGGTGTCACAAGACTGTCTCCGCACTGTTACTACCTTGGCCTGCCCGATCCCCAGATTTGTCTCCAATCGAGCATATCTGGGATCATTTGGGACGACGAGTTGGGCATCCCACGAGTTTGAACGAACTAGAGGAAAGGTTACAGCAAATATGGAGCGAAATGTCTCAAGACATCATACAGAACTTGTATGACTCAATGCCCGATCGTATCGCATCGTGCATTCGCGCTAGAGGGGGTCCAACGGAGTATTAACTCCTCCGTTCTTTTGCCTTTTTCTCTGAAATAAATTATCCTTTTTCTTTGATTTTCTTATTTACTTATATCAAAGTAGTCATTACGTATGTAAAATTTCGTTTCATTTTGACGACTCCTTTTTGGTGAGCTAATTCTTTTGTCCATGAGTGTATATATATATATATATATATATATATATATATATATATATATATATATATATATTCATTCTTCGGCCCGTATTCTTGGGATACATGCTATCCGACCCCTTAAGGAAAAGGTTAAAGAGCTTCATTAAATCAATGATTCCCAACCGATGATCGGCAAGGGGTGCTTCGAGAATATTTTTAGGAAGAAAAAAATATTAGTAGGGCCCACTTAAAATAAATATTAAGCTGAATTAATTACACTCATGGCCGAAAAATTGTGACACAAATCGATGTGCTTGTTCTAAAGGATGAATTAGTTACTCTCACGCCCACGACTGTTTGGCCTAATATCTAACATCTGTGCCTTCAGCATCAGTCGCAAGTCTCCCATTAATTAAACAAAACTCTTTTCAGCGATTTATATTGTAGACCTGTAGTATAATATTATACTGAATCCCACGGCTATTTTTGAAACTGTATTAATATACAGTCGAACCCCGTTATAGCGAATCTGGTATATAACGAACTCACGGATATAACGAACGAAAATTTTGGTCCCGCATTTTTTCTATTGTACGTAATTTAATTAGTGTTGTGTCAGTTTAATGTAATCGATTTTAGTCGATTTAATTCATTGATCATTTTTAATTGATTTTATCATTTTTTAATATATCATTATTGAATACACATTGCAACTAATGAGTTATATATTTTGTGAATTCTAGCATTTTCCTTAACGGTTCGGATATAGCGAAACACCGGATAAAGCGAACAAAATCTTTGGTCCCTTGAATTTCGTTATAGCGGGGTTTGACTGCATTCTATTCTGCTGTTTGCTACATATATCTATCAATAAACGAATAAAATCAGCTATGGAGTCGTTATTTATTTAAGCTTAATTTTTAACACGTGTCTGATATATATATTTCAATTTGATTTAATTTTTAAAAAATCCAAAAAGCTAAAAATTGCCACGGGTGCCCCAAGTTTCTAATCTCATTCCTAAGGGTGCCGCAAACATAAAAAGGTTGGATTAAATAATGTCTGTATAAAAAATTGAAATTCATTTTTTTCTCTTGATGACGCCAAATTTAGCATAGGCACTGTCTAGGGATCTTTAAAAAGGCTACCAAATAATGGACTCATTTCAGGCTTTTCTTGATTTTATTCCCGTAACAATTTGTATTAAATTCCCATATTACCTTTAAGTTGTTTTCTGAGCTATTACGAGGACGCATCTGCGCTTTTCCCGCAAGAATTGCGAAATATTCGATAGTGGCATCAGTTAACGCTGAAAATATTAAGGGATTTTTTCCCCCTGTAATCGTTGAGTTTTATTCAATTATACAATTTTTCTGGCTCTTTGCACTTGACTCTACGCTTGATATCAAACAGATCCTAAAATTCATATTTATAAAGAGCATTTATCCCATATAGCTTCTGAGGGCCTATTCACATTGCATCCGGAGCGTTATGTTACTACATTGGCTTCGAGACTGTTGACATGAACTGTGATTGGTTTGGCATATCACGTAGTCAATGAACCGAATGCTGTGACTGGTTAAAATGTTTGACGCTGACGCTGCGTAACGCTGCGATTTCAGTGTGAACAGGCCATAATTTTTTAAAATTTCTTTTGAAAACAAAATTGAGTTGAAGATATCAGGGCCTGCTCTCTTCACATATTAACACTGTAGTGTAATGTTTGTAAACGAGCACTAGATAAAGGGAAAATGTTGTAACCCGTGATTCCCCCCCCCCCCTCTACCAATCAGACGGTTGGCTGCGGAGGTGTTGAATCCAAGAGGGTGCTGGGGATCGCCGGGCTGTGAGTAAGAAAGAGAACAGAAGGGTCGCGTCTCTTGTAGGAATCAGAGGTCTGGCGAGATACGTGCAGGCTCGTCTCGCCTCTGGTTAGTAATTATTCGGTAATTAGGATAGGGATAGAGAGAGCGTCTCTGAGAGTAGTTTCAGGAGGCCTGGCTAGATAAAGCAGGCTCGTCTCGCATCCAGCGAATTAATTAATCTGTAACTAGGTTAGAGTGTAGTACAGCAGAGGTCTGGTAAAATATTCTAGGCTTGCCCATCTCGTGCTCAGTAGGGTGGAACGAAAAAAACTTTTTTTTGAATTTCAATATGCTCTAGTTTTCAAAAGTTGCCTTTTAACAAAATAAAGACGGAAATTAAATATTAACGTTATTCGCAATTATTTTGAAATTGAATACACTTTTAGTACAAAAAATTAGCAAAATATGTAATTTAAATATTCCTTTTAGTCAGGAGACCTGCTAAACTGATTCTATAATACGTTTTACTTCATAAAAATAGTACACATAAAGGCACTTAAGGACGAGGCACTTAAAAGACACTCGGACATCACGGTGGAACGAATTTTTTTTTTTTGGAATTTCAATATGCTCTAGTTTTCAAAAGTTGTCTTTTAAAATTAAAATTAAGAACATAAAATCTTTTTGCTCTACTAAAATATTTTTAAGTGCCGCAAAGGGCTTCAAAATGGATATTTTTATGAAAAAGTGATTATAATTGTATTTTTTGTTAATTTCTTTTGTAGTATATTAAAATAATGTATATTTTCTGTAAATAAAATATTCAAAATATGATATTTTGACAGAAAACTTGCATATTCTAAGTATTTCTAATTTTTAGATGCCATACCAGAACAACTGATTTTGTGGAATTTCGCGATTTTCATCATATTAATTTTACAGTAGCATATTCTTATAATACACATTGGAATGAAAGAAAAACAATTTTTAATTGACGGACCTTAGTTAAAATAAACAAATCACACTTATTTAGAAAAATATTAATGTAATGTCTGCAAAGGCAAAACGTTGTTTAGAAAAAAATATTCATGCTTTTCAAAAGTCCATAGTAATCACACATGGTTTCCATTATTTATTTCACTGACACATTGAATTGTTTTATTGTTTCAAATTTTGGCATTATCTTTTGAGAATGTATTTTTGTTTTTATCAATGCATCTCTTGCAGAAGTACCACGAACGGACAAGGATGACCCGGTAACTAATTTAACAATCCTTTCTACTACTTGTGTGTGACATGGAATGTTGTTGAAGTCAATAATTTGTTTCTCGTGATCAGATTCTTTTGCTTCCTTTATAAACTATTTTAGTTTGTCATCAGAAACATACCTTGTCATAGGAGGTTCTGTTACTTTAACATCATTCCATTCAATCATATCAATATAATCCTTGGCATCAAAGTTTATACGTGAAACTAAATTCTTCCTGATGCCTCCTTCATTTTCCGCCCTTGCTTTTAGAATCCGGCGTAATCCAAGCTCTCTTTCATGACTGCGACCGTCTAATATCATACAAAGGAGAAGATTTTCAGAAGCGGCAAAGTAAGCATTTCTTTGAATGACAGGGTCAATTACATTTTTAAGAGTCTGATTGAGGTAACGTGAATAGCTTACAAGTTTTTCACAAGTGCTTCGATCCACGGATACAAGATGGTTTCAGCTTTATGTTAAACCAAATTGGTGCATAAACTTTCAAAATGTACTCAGTCAGTATTCGGAGATTTTTTGCAGGACATTCTGTTCCCACATACAAGCGGAATATTCGGTTTGCTAATGTTAGCCCTCGTAAATGACAAAATTTTCCTGATTTTCTCATGGACAAATCAGAAGAGCACTTTCCAACAGAGATTGCATTATACATTTCTAACAAATATTTTGGGTCTACACTTAAATCATCCTTAATTTCTAGTAATGGAATGTTATTTTCAATAGGTGAAAATTCAATCACTGGAAGTTCATAGCAGTTTTCTAGTTGTTTACCTATTTCTCCTCCAAATTCATTTGGACCGTTAGTTTTTCCATCTAGGAAACAAAATAGGTGACGTAGGGCAGTTCATTTAAATTATAGACTCCAACAACATTCCATGTCACACACAAGTAGTAGAAAGGATTGTTAAATTAGTTACCTGGTCATCCTTGTCCGTTCGTGGTACTTCTGCAAGAGATGCATTGATAAAAACAAAAATACATTCTCAAAAGATAATGCCAAAATTTGAAACAAAAAACAATTCAATGTGTCAGTAAAATAAGTAATGGAAACCACGTGTGATTAATATGGACTTTTGAAAAACATGAATATTTTTTTCAAAATAACGTTTTGCCTTAATAGACATTACATTAATTTTTTTCTAAATAAGTGTGATTTGTTTATTTTAACTAAGATCCATCAGTTAAAAATTGTTTTTCTTTCATTCCAATGTGTAGTATAAGAATATGCTACTGTAAAATTAATATGATGAAAATCGCGAAATTCCACAAAATCAGTTGTTGTGTTATGGCATCTAAAAATTAGAAATACTTAGAATATGCAAGTTTTCTGTCAAAATATCATATTTTGAATATTTTATTTACAGAAAATATACATTATTTTAATATACTATAAAAGAAATTAACAAAAAATACAATTATAATCACTTTTTCATAAAAATATCCATTTTGAAGCCCTTTGCGGCACTTAAAAGTATTTTAGTAGAGCAAAAAGATTTTATATTATTAATTCTAATTTTAAAAGACAACTTTTGAATACTAGAGCATATTGAAATTCCGAAAAAAAAAATTTTTGTTCCACCGTGATGTCCGAGTGTCTTTTAAGTGCCTCGTCCTGAAGTGTCTTTATGTGTATTACTTTTTATGAAGTAAAACGTATTATATAATCAGTTTAGCAGGTCTCCTGACTAAAAAGAATGTTTAAATTACATATTTTGCTACTTTTTTGTACTACAAGTGTATTCAGTTTCAAAATAATTGAGAAATTTGTCAAAAATTCAATAAAAACCAAAAGTTTGCCCTTCTCGCGCCAACTGAAAACATGCACCAATTACGCTAATATTTAATTTCCGTCTTTATTTTGTTAAAAGGCAACTTTTGAAAACTAGAGCATATTGAAATTAAAAAAAAAGGTTTTTTCGTTCCACCCTAGTGCTCAGTTGTCTGTAATTTTCATGTTAAGTGTGAAAGTGTTTAAATCTGTAAATAAGTTTATGTTCGTGTCGTTAAGAGAGACTCGTTATTGCATTACCTCATTTGTCCTCATGCCATATAGTAAAAGAACCTAAGTGAACCGGTGAAAGAAAGAGGGTTCACGACAAACACCCAGAGCAAATGAAGTATTAGCGCTCGTGCATACTTGATTTCTTTTTTCAAGTCACATCTCTTTAAAAAAAAAAAATTCACACAAATCTGGAAATGGAGTTTTGACGTACCAATAGCTCTTTATTTTTTGTATTGTTATGTTAATATAGCGACGATAGAGTGTTTCATTATAATTCACATCAGTTTCATTACCAAGGCCACCCGCTTTCTCAGACCATGCCATACAATCGTCCTTCGTGCCTCGTCGAGTGTGAATAATTATATATTCAAAACAGGTGTCAAATCTTCCCATCCGTATTTGCAGCTTCCTCAATGGGACATTTTGGACAAAGAATTCGAGAATTTCATTCGAGTGGTTCACTTTATACCTTCGGGTTACAAGGGACGTGAAATATGGCATATAGTTTACTAACAAAATTTCGCTGGTAAGGCCGTCTGCACACGGAGCAACTCAAAAGAAACTGATAACTGACTCGAATCACAAACCAGTCCGTGTTGAGTCGTAACCTATGTAATTGAATGGAGCCACGCACACGGCGCAACTGGTTACAAACCTGGCCGACGGGTTTTTAACTAAGAAATTCTAGTTTTTGTTCGATTTTTGGTAATTTGAAAGTCCACCATCCCCTTAAGCAATAGGTCCCGGTCTAATTATCCCCATGTAGCAAAAAAAATTTTTTTTTTAATTTAAAAAATTAAAGTAGTCTCTTCTAACGAAACTACCGCGGGTTATTAACGTAGGATTACTTATTGTTGCTTACCTCTTTTGTATGTAAATATGTATCTATGTATATGTATGTATGTATATATACATAAATGTATGTCAAAATTTTGACGCATCTTGGTACTTTTCTGTTTAACTTGTCAAAGCGATAGATTGGATTTGGCACATTGCCAAAATTATAACTCTCGAGGACGGACGGTTTTAGCGTCTGAAATTTCCCTTTCTGGAGGACCGTTATGGAGAAACGTAATCCTACGTTAAAATGACCGTTGCGCTCTCAATCAACTTACTACCTGTCTACGTTAATATAATGTATAATGGCTGTGGCCAGTACTTCCCAGTACTTTTAGTCTCTATCAAGTTTAATAACTTCGAGTATTCTTTGAGTGCTTTCACCGCCAGGTTGGGGGTTCGATACCCGCTTGTTCGAGGACAAGGCTGAGATTAGGGAGCTATGTTGGCCAACTTTTACGATGCTCCTATGTTAAAAAAGCCGACAAATTGCCACCAGATTTTCATTTTACTTTTCACTACATATATCAAATGCATTTTATTCCAATATTTACATATTTTTTTAAATATTAATACACCAAAAAGAAAATTCTAGTTTTTGTTCGATATTTGATAAATTGAAAGGCCACCATCCCCTTAATTTAATATTTAAATAGACTGAAAAAAAATTAAAATTCTTGCGAGGGTGCCCCAAGTTTCTTATCTCATTCCCAAGGGGTGTCGCAAACATAAGAAGGCTGGGAAACCCTGGTTTAGTGACTGGTATCTAAGCGTGTTATCTTTACATGTCATTCAGTCTATAGATTGGCCACTAAGCTAAAGCGCATAAGAATCTATCGATTGGGAACTTCATAAAAAGGCTGGGTAGTATTCCTTTCTTGCGCCACTTCAATAGTTCCATTAATATAATTAATTTCCCTAGGAGTAGCGGCGCTTTGATGTTAAAGATCTCGGATAGGTTATCTCGTGTAAAGAGAACGCATTTACCCCATGATTCTCGTCTAGAGCTTATTTTTCTGTTATTAGATAATGTAAGTCACTTGAAAGACAACTCCTAATTAAATTAAGTATTCTGGTTCTGACGTTAAATAGTCACCATTTTGTTTAGCCTGTAAACGGAAATAGTTTCTCCAAAATGAATTGCCGCAACCATTTCCTATAGTTTTGTTTCCCGGGAAAGAAAATATTGTGAGTATTATATTTCTCAATAAATTTCATTAAATTGTATGCAGAAGTTTCTTTTGGAATTCTATACCACGGTTTGGGTATTTTTTGAAAATTATTAAAATAGCTCACGACTTTGAAAAATTTTCTATACAGAAATTTATAGAAATTTCACCCCTCCCCCATTTCCACCCTGTACTTTTTTATTCAGGTATGTCGAATTAAACGATAATCTATATATATATATATATAAAACAGTTCCTTAACTGACTGACTGACTGACAAATAATGCACAGACCAAACCGCTGGACCTAAAGGGTTGAAATTTTGCATGGCGATTCTTCTTATAGTGTAGGGGTGCACTAAGAAAGATTTTGAAAAATTCTTCGTAGATTTTTTAAATTAAATTAAACTGTTTTTGTAACATTCTTTAAAGTTTGCATTTAAAACAATTATCTGAGGGTTATAAAATTTACATCACGAGAAAGACCATAAAAATTCCTTTAAAATGAAATCTTTTTCGAACCTTTACCTCAATTTTCTGATTTTTGGTGAATTTTTAAAGATTAATTTTTAGAATTTAATTTATTAAATGCTGATCACGTGATTTCTTTTCTTTTTGTGATACTTTAAACTAATTTTGCATCACGTGCATAAGAACGGAATAAATTGACAAAAAAAATATTTTTTTTTCTTTCCAATGCGGTAGACGTTTGGATATTATCCAAAAAATTATTAAAATACAGTAAAAGAGTATTAAAATACAGTGGCACAATTCACAGCTTACTTACTAATTACGGTGTCTAATTCTCTATTATTATGCATAACATATAGTTTCCCAAATGAAAAAAAATCGTAAGTTATGGGGAGTTTTTAAAGGAAAGTATCTGTGAAAAGTATCGCCTTTCGGAACCAACTGATTTCATATTAATATGACCGACTTCCCGAATTCGTTACCAGTTTTCCATGCAGATAAAGACAACCAAGTTCCTGTTTCCCAGGTGAAAATTTGGTTATCTCATGTTATCAAGGAAAGACTGAAAGGTGTTACAAAAATTTTTCATGAAATTGTAGACCTCTACGTAGATAATCTAAAACGTATTTCTATTTTTCTCAAATTTCTGCAAAACGTTTCTATGAATAGAATTTACTTTATGATTTAACCCTCAAACGATACAGTGGGGGTCGGATCCGACCCAAGGGCGTGTCTTCCCACTCCCGCACACTCCCCTCTCATTGCAAGAGATCGAGTTGACAAGGAACCCTACCAGATAGACCTACTAGACAACCCTACTAGCTATAGGAATAAGTAAATGCGAGTATCTTTGTTGAAAAACATTATTCATGAACACTAGTCATTTAAAAAAATTTTATTTTAGATTTTTTAATTTTTTATTTCGATTTTGAAGGCCAAAAATGTCAGTATATATTATTTCTTACATTTTTGTGCTCGGAAAGTTGGTTTCACTAACTTCTAAAATTAGGTAGACTAAATTATATATGAGACCTAATATATACAACACTCTATAAAAATGCCAAAGAAATTTTCTTTGTTTAGCGAAACTGCAATTCGTTGGTCATTTTTTCTACGAAAAGGTTTTATTTCATGTAAAATATTATCAGTAAATGTTATTGTACAACAAAAATGCTTATTGTGTACTTATTTCTCCCAAAACCCCCATCAAAAGAGAGATCGGGTCGGATACGACCCGACCGTACCATCTGTTTTGTCTCAAACCACTGTACCGTTTGAGGGTTAAAGCGAAATGTAAAGAATTTCTAATACGGTTTCACAACACTGCAGAACATCGGAGATATGTAGCAAAAACCTTGATTTATTGCAATGCGCAAGATAGGTAACTCAAAAACTGAAGCGTTTTTCGATGATGGTGCATGATTTGCATTTCTTTGTCAGCAAACGAACGTAAGATGGATTGGGTCGTATAGCTACAATACTCGTTCCTCATTCGGAAAAGCTTTTAAATAGCTTTGCAATCCTAAATAGCTTAGCAAACCTTTATTGAACTTCTGACCGCTGCTTTTTTCTTGATCACATATTCACAGGCTGAAATAAACAAAGGATGATAAAGTCCAGGTTTATTCGAAAAAAAAATGCGCATTCTTTTTCGTGTGTGCATGACATTTAATATGTGCATTCATAAGTTATATTCTCACTAAATCTACACACGCTTAGACAGGGAAAGGAAGAACGATTTGCATGTTTCAGAACTTACGAATGCAAATCAAACGAGAAATGTCTTAACGCTATGAATGGACCACATCGGAATGCAAGAAAGTGTAGTGCCTCTAACTACGATTTTGCTTCTTTTAAGCATAAATCTGATTCTATCTCTGTTACGTTCTGCTGGGAGTCTACGGCTGGAATCTCAGAGCTTGCGAATATATCTAACTGGTTTCTTTTTGGCCCTTTCGTGTTGCTGTAGTATTAATATTTATCCCTGGATATTACTAAAATCGATTTTTTTTCCATGTCCGAAGACTGCTGTTCAATAGGAAAAATGTAATCAAGATCCTGCTCTAAGGATGGAATGAGTAACGAAAAGTAAATTTGGAAATTTTTAGATCTTTTTGGCTTCGGATATAGATTAACATCCTTTAGTTGTTGTTTTTAATGCCCCCTGGCCGGAAACATTCGAGACCAGGTCCATATAGACTTCGCGGGCTGAGGCTTTGTGGCTCCTGTTTATAAAGGCACCACAAGGGTCGGAGTCCGATTTAGCCAGGTGTCACCTCCATTTTGACCGAGACCCCCCCCCCCCCACCCACACACACGGGTGACACCTGGGGGATCGCACCCTCCTCCACCTTATCTGACCACATAAAGGTACTTTCCGGTCCATGGATTTAACGTGCCCATATCCGGCTTAGAAACGGAGGTATTGAATGGCGCTTGTCGGGATTTGATCAGAGTACCCTCAGCACCGACGCGTTACCACTATGCTACCCCAAGCTAACATCCTTTTGTTTAGGTTTTTGGTTTTTTTTTATGGAGACTTTTTTTTCGAAGTAAGGAGATTTTTTTTTCACATGAGAACTTTCGCTTACTGCAGAGTATTTCTTGTCGTGACCACATGGGATTAAGATGGTCATCTGCAACCTCTCCAAGCTTCCATCGAAATGCTTTCAAGGTAGCTTACAGAGAGGTTAGCGCCAGACTAACGAAAGTGCAAATTAAAGTAACTGTGCATAACGTTAAAAAAAAAGGGACAAGTTTGGTATTTCTAAGTTTCCCATTACGCAACAAAATAACATACTGTTGTTCTCGTAGAACAGTTTTTACATCTAGGGTTATCTATATTTTATATATACATATATACCTCGACTTACGACCGAGATAGGGACCGAGACATTGGTCGTAAGTTGAGTTAGGCCGTCTGCACACGGAGCAACTCAAAAGAAACTGATAACCGACTCAAATCACAAACCAGTCCGTGATGAGTCGCAACCTATGTAAGGAATCTCAATATCCCTCTGTGCTCCCATAAAATTCCTTATAAAAATGCCTGTATGATTATAAAACAGAAAATAAAGGGTTCCTTTTATTTCTGATCTCCAAAACCGTATTCAAAATAAAGTCTGGAGCAAGACCCCGAATGGCCTTCCCTAAGGCCGTCTGCACACGGGGCAACTCAAAAGAAACTGATAACTGACTCAAATCACAAACCAGACCGTGATGAGTCGCAACCTATGCGACCTGGAACAAACCCGTCCGACGGGTTTGTAACCAGTTGCGCCGTGTGCGTGGCTCCATTCAATTACATAGGTTGCGACTCATCACGGAATGGTTTGTGATTTGAGTCGGTTATCAGTTTCTTTTGAGTTGCTTCGTGTGCAGACGGGCTTAGTCGTAAGTTAAGTTTCAAACAATTTTTTTTGTATATGTACGTACATATATTTTTTATTTTCATACATACATAAGCAATTTAAGAGGCATTGTACATTATTTAGAAGGCATAAATTATTCTTCGTCATCATTACTTATTATGTTAGTACATTCCAATGGTTCAGAATTTGCGATAGAAGATACGTTGCAAGTTTTTTTTTTAACAAGGCTATCCAAGGTAGTTTTAATAGTCATGTTATACATATAGGTATGTACTGTATATTCAAGGAATAATATTTTTGAGAAAAAGATAAAGATAAGTAAAAATAAATAAATTAAAAATTTCGGTCGTAAGTCGAGTGGTCGTAAGTCCAGAAATACCTGTATACTTTTTCTTCTCTCTATATTTTGTTTCGGGAGAGATCATCGTAATAACAAAAGTTTATTAAAAGTTATCAGGTTTTGTTATGATGAATGTTCAATAGAGGGCATATACGGTAATGAACAGAACGAATTAATAGAGACCTTTATAATCGCAGTTATTATCATATTACATTTATAGCCATTTGGTGAGTTTCCGCTAATGTAGACGGGAATGCTTTCGACCATATTAATGGTTACTTATTAAATGGAATAGAATTTACACAACTACATAGATTATTCCAGCATGACTAAAGGGTTTACTTAATAACCAACCACACTTATACAAATTATTGTGGATTTAGGATAAATTTATCTATAACTCAATATCCAGAAGGAAATAACAATAACAATCCAAAAGGAAACAACTTAACATCCAAAAGTCCCATCCGGCATGACTAAAGAGTTTACTTAGTAACCAACCACCCTTATACAAATTATTGTGGATTTAAGATGATTTTATCTACAACTTAATATCCAAAAGGAAATGACAATAACAATCCAAAAGGAAACAACTTAATATCCAAAAGTCCCATCCGGTATAACTAAAAGGTTTACTTAGTAACCAACCACCCTTATAAATTACTGTGGATTTAAGATGATTTTATCTACAACTTAATATCCAAAAGGAAATAACAATAACAGTACAAAGGAAACAACTTAATATCCAAAAGTCCCATCCGGCCTGACTAAAGGGTTTACTTAGTAACCAACCACTCTTATAAATTATTGTGGGTTTAAGAGAATTTTATCTACAGCTTAATATCCAAAAGGAAATAACAATAATAATCCAAAAGGAAACAAATTAATATCAAAAAGTCTCCTCCGGCATGACTGAAGAGTTTACTTAAGCCAACCACCCTAATACAAATTATTGTGGATTTAAGATGATTTTATCTACAACTTAATATCCAAAATGAAAGAACAATAAAAATCCAAAAGGAAACAACTTAATATCCAAAAGTTTCCTCCGGCACGACTAAAGGGTTTACATAGTAACGAACCACCCTTATAAATTATTGTGGGTTTAAGATGATTTTATCTACAACTTAATATCCAAAATAAAAATCCAAATCATATATCTAGTATAAACGAGCGGTTATTGATTCACGTTACGTAGAAGCAATGTTTCGTACTTCCTTAAATGATTTTATCTACAACTCAGTATCCAAGAGGAAATAACAATAACAATCCAAAAGGAAACAACTTAATATCCAAAATTCCCATCCGGCATGACTAAAGGGATTACTTAGTAACCAACCACCTTTATACAAATAATTGTGGATTTAAGATGATTTTATCTACAATTTAATATCCTAAAGGAAATAACAATAACAATCCATAAGTTTTAAAAAAATAATCTCATTATTTTGCTTAAATTTGTGAAATTGTGCAAGCCTTTACGCTTTGTTGGTGTCATCTCATCTTGGAGGAATGCTCTCAGTTGGGAACTTGATAAAGCGTGTAGCAGAATTGAACCTAAAAGGAAGCAATTTCAATTTGTCAGTATGGTAGCCTCTCATTAACCAGATAGATAACTTCTTGTGAAAAGGAGAAAAAACATAAAACCATAGATGGGGATACCCCTGAAAGTTGGCATCCTCATTCCATGACCTATGGCAAATATGAGAGAGAATATGTTCAGTACAGTCTAATATGATATAGAATGATCCCTCAAATACAGTGAAACCTCTCTATCCGGCCATCCCTCTAAACGGCTATATTTTGTTCAGAAAGACCCCATAGAGCCGATATTATGAAGATATCTCTTTTTGACGGCTACCTCTCAAAACGGTCAATTTTTTTCGGAACTGTTGCTGGCTGCCGTAGAAAAGTTGCACTATATATAGATATTATTATTCGATGTAAATAACGACAGAAAACTTGATGACCATAAAACAGGAACTATAAAACTGCTTCGTAAAGTCTCCAATAAAAAATACTGGTGTCAACTTACTTTATTATAAAGGAATCTCAATATCCCTCTGTGCTCCCATAAAATTCCTTATAAAACTGCCTGTATGATTATAAAACAGAAAATAAAGGGTTCCTTTTATTTCTGATCTCCAAAACCGTATTCAAAATAAAGTCTGGAGCAAGACCCCGAATGGCCTTCCCTAAGGCCGTCTGCACACGGGGCAACTCAAAAGAAACTGATAACTGACTCAAATCACAAACCAGACCGTGATGAGTCGCAACCTATGCGACCTGGAACAAACCCGTCGGACGGGTTTGTAACCAGTTGCGCCGTGTGCGTGGCTCCATTCAATTACATAGGTTGCGACTCATCACGGACTGGTTTGTGATTTGAGTCAGTTATCAGTTTCTTTTGAGTTGCTTCGTGTGCAGACGGGCTTAGGCCCACGCGAAATTGCAGTTGCTGCTTTCAGAATTGCAACTGAACACGACTGCCTGGCTCTGTATTTAAATAAAATGGTATTTTTTTTTCTAGCCCTATATGCCCTCTTTACATTTCCGAAAACACAGACGGTACGCACATCATATTCTGCTCCTGTCTTCTCTGTACAGACGTTGGTGGGAGGCCCGTGATCGCATGAGAATTCTATATTAGTTGATTTTCTTGTTTATTACAGGCAGTATGGTATTTACAGGCAAGTTTTGTTTATTTTTTAATTTTTTAAATGCCATTTTACCATAAAAGACCAAAATATCCTTTAAAAAAAATGATTTAAAAAAAATTGGCTCCGAACGTAAGCAGTCACTTTAAGTGCTAATCTTACGGGTATTAATCGCATACGAGTAACTCTGAAACTACTTTAAAAAGATAAATTTATTTAACTTCTGATGATCATGCTTATGTATAAACGTCATGTAATGTTACGAGAGTAGTTGCAAAAGTATGCTTTACTATATGCTTTATTTCTAGCCCTATATGCCCTCTTTACATTTCCGAAAACACGGACGGTAAGCACTTGATGTCCTGCCCCTGTCATCTCTATACAGACGTTATTGGAAGGCCCGTGATCGCATGAGAATTCCATCTTAGTTGATTTTCTTATTTATGTATTTTCCATTTTGCTCTTCCTTACAGTTTTGTATTTTTACCTATTTTTCTGTAAACTAAAGGACTTTGTCCACAGGTATTTGCTTTAGAAATTTTTAAAAAAAAACGTACTTTATGTTTAGAAGCTTTATGTTTCTGTTTCGCGCGTATTCCTCAAGTTTCACGTAAGTCTCATTTTGCCTGTAAACTGCAATTTGTTAAGATATCTTTATCGCTTAACAAATCCCATAGGAATGGATGAAATAGTATCAGAAGCACTAAATCTTCATCATGATGGGAGGAGATATGACGGTGGATATCACGAGGACGAGGCAAAATGGAATGAATCCGATGGCTTTTGATATCGTAAAAGAAAGATTTTAAGAATCGCGAAGAAGTGCATGATATATAAGCAGGCTTCGAAGCCTCGCAGGCATTCGAATAGTTCAGAGTATTTTTGGATAGACAACTAAAAAAAAATCTCTCCTATCACCCAGGATTCGATGCTCACATTACTTGATGCAAAATGAAGGGAACGGGCAATATTCAGCTTGTGATCATGATTTGATGGAATGGATAGCAAAAAATTGTTTTGCCGAAAGGAAAGTAGCAGAGAACGTAAGATTGGAGTGTATATATATATATATATATATATATATATATATATATATATATATATATATATATATATATATATATATATATATATATACACAGGGTGTCCGGGCTAAGGGAATCCAAAAATCATGACTTATTTTTACGGAACTACCCATTAGAATTTAAAAAAAAATTTAAATAGAAAGAACTTTTCACCAAGTTTTAATATCAATCATAGACTTCGATCATAGTATCATAGATTTCGATGTGTGCACCTTTTGCAGCACGACTAACGTCTAAATGGTAATCCAGTTCTCTCCAAGTGTCTCGTAGCATATCAGGAGTTATTACACGAATTGCTTGAAAGATACGCTTCTTCAACTCATCCACAGTTTCAGTTTTTTGTTTATACACAACGGATTTAATAAATCCCCAAGTAAAAAAGTCTAATAACGTATGATATGCTACGAGACACTTGGAGAGAACTGGATTACCATTTAGACGTTAGTCGTGCTACAAAAGGTGCTCACATCGAAATCTATGATACTCTGATCGAAATCTATGATTGATATTAAAACTTGGTGAGATATTCTTTCTATTTAAATAATTTAAAAAAAATTCTAATGGGTAGTTCCGTAAAAATAAATCATGACTTTTGGATACCTTTAGCCCGGACACCCTGTATATATATTTTAAAAGTCGTATACAGTAGGAGTTAGTTAAATCTGTTATTAGAGTTCAGTACCTTGATATATACAGGAAGAATTTAATGTTGCCACCTGGTTAGAAGACGAAAAGAGATAACTTACCGTCTTTGTGATAAAAAAATCTAATTTCTGATATCAAGTTTGTTGATAATAAATAAGCATTTACAACGTATTGATAGCCAATAAGTAAGTACTTGAGTGGAATATCGAAAAGTAATCTAACTTTTATAATTTTGGACCATATTAACAGTAGAGATTGCAGCCACTTTTGTCCGAAAATTGCACTGTCGAATGAATGACTGAGAAAAAATTCTAAAATTAAATGAAATACTCATTAGTTTAATATCTTGAGGATCGAATCAGCAATGCTGAATCTTTTTCAGAATACACTCAAACCTGTTTTTGTGCGGTCTTTTTTTGTGCGATTTGTTTTGTGCCAATGTTTCTGTACGATTTTTTTATATGCGGTAGGTATATGTAAAAAAATGCCCATGAAAATACACAATAGAAATAAAAAGTAATAAATTAACGCAATTAAATAAGAAATTAACTGAATGAGAATTTTAAGTTATTTGAAGCGATTTTTTGTGCGATTTTTTTATGCGGTCCCTATCTATCGTAAAAAACAGGTCTGAATGTATACAATTTATTTTAGTTAATATTTTCTAATTATTTTACTGATGTAGTAAAGAAACTCATTTGCCTCCCACACATGAAGTATAATGACTACTCTGCTGGGAAAGATTTTTCTTAAACTTTTGATTAAATATGGCTCGATAAAACTCCAAAAAATATTCCAAAAGGCCTTTTCCGAAAAGAAAAATCTAGGAAATTTATGAAGAATATTCCAATATATAATATACCATGAAGTTAAGGGGAAAAAATTGGATTTTTCCAAATTTTTTTTTCTCCGAAGGATAAGGTTTTAAAAGATACTTATGGTTTAAAATGAATTAATTAAAACTGATAATAAACTTTTTCCCACCTAAAGACTCACACGCTTGAAGTAAGGTAAGTTGGTGTAACTGGGCCATCCCCTCCCAGATTTTTCCTGTACATATTAGGTGGAATTCCACTCTGTTGTGGAAACACTGGTAAGCAGAAGTCAACAAAACATCTTACAACATTGGTAATTGCTTTGAAATATTATTTTTAAATAGGGGTAGATTTTTTTTCTTATTCTAGATATACAAGCATGGGACCCAGTTACCCAGTCACAGATTCTGTTGTTTCTTATTAGAAATAGACCTGGGTGGTCCACTTACCCCATTTATCAGGGGAAGTGGGCCTACCTGTATTTAAAAATATATACAATATTTATATATAATATATATATAGAATAATTTATATATAATATATATATCCCTAAGACTTACTAAAATGCATGCAATACAAAGATTTTTGAAAATTATACATATTAGTATAATTTTAATGTGTTAAAAGTATATTATATAAAAAGTTTAAAATATTTGACCTAGTTACCCCAACTTACCTTATACGTTATAATCTAAATCAGGCCTGCAAAATTCGAAATGGGATGGGGGGGGGGGGGCAGATTACTTTATGTAAAGCTGCTGCAGGCGGAAAGAAAATTAGATAGATTGGGAAAGCGAAAAATATTTTAGCTAACAAAAAATAAACTGCTGCTTATTTTTATAATTAAATAAATATGGATATTCATTGATCAGATATTCCTTCCGTAATATTATAAATCTAAAATAATATTCCGTATTTTCTTATAATAATATGCGATTTCACAAAAAGGGGTCGTTCAAGTATTACGTACAATTTTAGTCGTACATTATTAAGTACATATTTCTGTGCTCAGATGGCAAAATGTTATAAGTCACTTTTCTCAAAAAAATCAGTTTTTCACATTCCGTATTCTCGTTCGCCGATATTTTCTATTTATTGTAACTACTGTAAGTAATAGCCAACTATTAATACATATATAAATACAATATAACACAAATATAAAACAAATTACTGATTTTTCATGGCATCTTGAATCTTAGAATTGTTGTCACGTAAATTAAAAAAAAAGTGACTCATAACATTTTGCCATCTGAGCACAGATTTAGTCCTTTTTGACCCCTCCCCCTCCCTTTGTAAGTAAAAATAACCAGATGTCCGACCCCCCCCCCCTTGCTTACGTAAGATTTGGCAAATTTCTTGTCGCTTTTTCGCAAGCCAAATTATTTCTTTTTCAATCATTAAGTTTATTTTGCATTCCTAAGTAAAGTATATAGATATTAAATCTGTGCTCAGATGGCAAAATGTTATAAGAAATTTACATCATAGCAATTCTAAGATTCAAGATGTCATGAAAAATCAGTAATTTGTTTTACATGAGCAAACGTGGTACCAATGTTTCAGAAAAATAGTTGGCTATAACTTACAGTAGTTACAGTAAATAGAAAAATATCGGCGAGCGAGAATCTGGAATGGGAAAAACTCAATTTTTTAAGAAAAGTTTCTTATAATATTTTGCCATCTGAGCACAGGAATCATTTACAGTAGGGATCTTCAATCTTTCACGTTGGCGAGCCACACCAATAAATTCGCAAAGTTCCGCGGGCCATACATCTGTGAAATAAGCAGTATAGGCAGAGGAAAAAAAATTATTATTTGCAAACGAGCTTCAGCCTTCGAGATGATTGCTTGATTTGCTCTTTATAGCATGATGATGAAGGATTAATGCCTTCAAAACACGTCACCGACGTTTTGTGTGTATGGCGTGTTTTAAAAAGTATTTTGTAACTTTATAACTATTATAAATTAAAAAATGCTTTTATTTATTATTTTCTACAAAAAACAAAAAATGGGAGTTGAATCAATGTATTTCGTACTTTATATTGCATGAAACAGAATGAATGTAGGAAGACGAGACGCATGTGAGGTTCTGGAAAGAAAGAGCCTTGGCATTCAGCTTTCTGCGTTTATTTCGTCTTAAGATTCTGAATACAAGGACCAGTTTATTATTTTGCTGGCCTATGTGCCGTAGGCTACTTTTCCCCTTGCATTCTTGATCTTTTTTGTGTGAAAGAATTTGCCGTTCTAATTTTTTTTTTCAAATTTATATCAAACTTCCGTTTTGCAAGATCGAAATGTTTCGGCGGGCCACTAAAATACCGTCGGCGGGCTACGCGTGGCCCGCGGGCCACGGGTTGAAGACCCCTAATTTACAGTAGAAGCAGAACAACTCATTTTCAGTACTGGATGGCAGGGGAGTGGGTGTAGTCAGGAGCACATTGCAACACGCTCTCACACGTGCCTGTTTTCTTAAAAAAGCATTGCTCTGATCCCCCCCCCCCTTGTCAACAAAAATGAACAAGGCTTGAACGCCCCCCCCCCTCCTTTGGATGCTGGCATAATACTTAAACGGCCCCAAAGATTACAGATTGAGTGCTGGCGGGCCGTATGTTGTGCAGGCGTGATCTAAAATGGTTTCTATTACGTTGACTAGAATGCATAAATCCGTTCGTATTTATTTTAAAAAGAAAAGCGCCCTTTTATCCTCCACAAAGGTTGCTGATATGAATTTTATTTCCCAGGTGTTGCTGAAGTATCAAATAAAAGCCTTACCAAGCTTAAATAATAAAAGCCTTTCATTGTTTTTTTTCTTTGTTCGAGAGACCAAACTTTGAAACGCTTTGTAGATAAATCCAAATCAAAATAATAAAACTAGCAGAAGGATTAACTGCAGGATAAGGAGCTGAATTAAATATTCATGGAAATCCATTCGAAATTTAAATGCAACATAATGCGTCGTCTAACGGAAATTTATCAAATTGAAATGCTCTCCAAATTTATTTCCACCTTCTAATAATTATAGCAGTGTTTCTTTCGTCAAGACATTCATTTTCAGTATTTGGTGTGAAGGTGTAACTGGATAATGAAATGTTTTATACAGATCGATGTCATGAAATCAACCAGGCTTTTGATGCCTTTAAAAGGGTAGTGGATCTTATTTACTCAATATGCCTAGAAATTACGGGAATCAAAGTCATACCTGAAAAATCCAAAATGTTAATTCACGACACGAGAAATCTAGACACTAAACTAGTGGTTAGATTAATGATACAAGAAGACCAAGTTGTTGTATGATTGAATCCGTTTTTAGCAACGTTCTTAACAAAACAAATGAGGAAACTCATCAGTGATCTAGGACATGGCTTCCCAACTTGTGAGTCACGACCCCCAAGGAGTTCGCGAAGGGTTTTCTGGGAGGTCGCCATGGGTTCTTCTTAAATAACTTTTTAGAGAATTTCACCGAAAAATTTGTCAACATTTTTTACCATGAAACTATAAGGCAGTTCATGTTAAGCTGTCATGATAAGCCCATGCGCTGTTTTTTAAATGGAAATGTCTCTTTCAAAACGCAAACCCAGTTTGTCAGAATTCTACTGCTTTCATTTGGTGGTAAATGAAATTCGTGGTTACTTAACTACATACACCGCACGAATTCTAAACGTCAGTTTGTCTTTCACCAATCTCTGCTGTTACTTTTGGCATAACTAATAGGAAAAACAATTTTATTTAGGTAAAAGCTTTGCTATTTTTACTGTTATATAATTCTGAAACCATACGGCAGTTACATTATTTTTTTCTTGAGGCTCTGTTCTGTTATTTTCTGTCCTTGCTTTTTACATATCCTTGGCTGAGCGATGGATATTTCTTAGGGTTCTTCATTCCTTAAAATTTCATTAAAAAATTAAGCATTTAGATGGAATTAAAATTATGGAAAACGCATTTTAGTGTTTTTTCCTATATGTTTAAAAGGCCTTTTTAATAAAAATATGCAGGTTGGGAAGGAAGGTGTGTGTATGGGGGGGGGGGGAGTTCGCTAGATGCGTGGAAACCATTGCCGGGGGTCGCAGCTTGAAAAAGGTTGGGAAACACTGGTATAGGAAATAGTTTACTGGGCAACTAGCGACTATAAGAATGACGTGACAGGAAGATCTAGGTGCTATACGGTTAACTTCGTTTTTATGTGTGTAAATATGGCCCTAACAAACCAGAGGAAGGACTGACGTATGTTTAGAGTTGCATGTAGTGGCAAGTGGTTTAATGGGCGGTAATTGGATTAATTTTCTTGTCACAGATCAACTGCATACCTGGTGTGGTTAGTGATATCAGGCGAGTACTGAAGAGGATTATTCCCTTTATTCGATTTAGGGTTCGGTGGCGATAAACATTTAGCCACAGGTCGGTCCTCTGTTGGAACAGTATACAGATGAGTTGATTACAAATATTCACCTTAACTTATATAGAAAATTTATGAATAATTCCTGTTTCTGTATTAATTGTTTACAGAACCATATAAATTCAATTCCTAATTGTATTCGATGTACCACAAGAATTTTTTTTTTTTTTTACTAAATCTGTTTTTTGACTTAAATAAATTTTACGTCAGTTTTTCCGTAAAATGTTTTGAATTATATAAATAATTATTTCTTTCAATATTCGGCTTAACTTACATAGAGATTTCATTTTAACAAATCCTGTTTCTGTTGTTATTGTTCTTAGAATATACAGAGGCTGTTCGTACATTTTTTAGACGATTTTGGTAAGCGGTAATAAAAATTCGCTTGCTGCAAAAGAAATAATTGCAATTGTACTATGTTTTTAAAAGTCAAAATTATCGTCTGCGGCTTGAAAGTTTTGTTTTTATTCAAAATGGCGTTTTTAACAAAGCAGTGGTTCGAAGGCTACATTTATGCTCTTTCCGAAGAGAAATATGCATACTCCGTTATCCAAAAAACGATGTGACAGTCATGGTTTTGTGATATCTAAAGCGTCGATAGGTAATATCGTCAACAAGAAAGGAAAAAAAACGTCAAATTGGAGCCTCAAGTGGGACAAAAATTCCAAACAAGTATCCAAGGAAAAAACGGACATCTTCGACTATTGCAAAGGTACGTTGTTTAATGTTAAAAGAAAAAAAACCCTAGTCGAAGGACAGTTGCAAAATCATTAAAATGCTCGGTGTCCACTGTAAACAAAATGATAAACGTTTATTTAAATCTTAAGAAAGCGAAAAAACGCAATGTGCATCGTCTTCTTCCAAATCATATCACTGAACGCAGGACACGCTGCAGAATTCTATATGAGAAACACTTATCCAAAGAAAAATGGAAAACAATTGTCACAATAGATGAATCATGGGTGTATTTAAATGATTGCAACAAAAAAAGAGCCATTTATTATCATAAAAGGGGAGAAAAAAATTTAAGTACATGGTTCAAAGAATCGAAAGAAAGTTTTTCTAAGGGATTCATGATTGTTGCTGGTTTTTCTTATGATGGCAAGTTAAAAATAAAGAGAGTGGAAAAAAATGTCAAGATTAACTCCAAATACTATCAGGAACATATTTTATCGCCAATTTTTCTGAATGAAATACCATCGCTTTACTCACAGTGCCATCAATCTGTGAGACTCCATCAGGACAAAGCTAGCAGTCACACATCAAAATCCACTGTAAATTTCCTGAAAGAAATGGAACAAAAAACTGGTATCAAGGCCATACCCTTCACTGATATCCCTACTAAATCTCCCGATGTATCACCTATGGATTTTTGTGCTTTCGGACTTTTAAAATCTGCATTATCCAAACGTCGTCCCAAAACCCTTACAGGACTCTGGAAAGCTGTTCAGGAGGAATGGGATAGAATACCTCTTCTGACACTTCAAAAGGCATTATTATCCTGGAAATTGCGGTGTCGAAAGATAGTTCAGAATAAGGGATGTCAAATAGAACATTTAAAACACAAGAATTTTATGTAATTTAGTTTTGTGAATACAATATACATCGTCTAAAAAATGTGTGAACAGCCTCTGTATATACGAATATCATAGAAATATACGATTTCTGTCCCTAAGTGTATTCGATATACCTTGAGAAGATGTTCTATTTTTAAAACCTGCTTATTAACGACAATGAATCGACACATAAAGGCTTTAGTCAGCTTTTTGTGTGCCGACTCACTGGCAGGTAAACACAGAGAATATTTAAAAATCTGAAGTTTTTATGTCTTTTTTTTCATTAAATGTATCAAATTATAGGTAGAATTACTATTTCTTCCTGATGCAATTTTCTACCTATACGCAGGGGCACATTCTCGAAGCATGGAATCACAAAATTACCATTAATTTTAGGGAGCAATTACAAATTTTAATATTGTTAATGCCAAAAAAGACGCGACGTACGTTGTTTGATGATGATGTCAAATTTTTTTTTCAACCCCTTAGATATCTTTTTAGATGATTTCATTCGAAGGAAATGAGGTAACCTCGCGAGATTGGTATACATGGGATATTGGTTTATATATGAGATTCGTATATATTGGTATATATGGGAAACTGGTATATATTGGTATATATATGAAATTGGTATACATTGGTATCTATATGAGATTGATATATATTGGTATATATGTGAGATTCGTAAATATTGGTATATATGTGAGACTGGTATATATTGGTATATACGAGATTGGTATACATTATTATAGGTTACGGCCAGTGAGAATTTGCCGCGAAAGCACCCGGTGGTAGAGAGTAGATTGGTCAGGAGAGAGAGAGAGAGTGAGAGAGAAAGATGATGATGATGAAGGAAGTTAAATGTAAAATGTCTGAAATGTTTGCCCTTGTCTTGTCTTAAAAATGTTGCAGTAGTAAAACCAAATGCTGTTTCTTCACGAACTCATATCAAATAACATTTGGAAGGAGGTCAACTTTGTAGCGTCACACTATATACGGTAAAAGAAAGCAAATGAAGAGTCGATTGAAAGATGTGTGTATATGTCTCATTGTTGTAAGGTTTATTAAATTACTTGAAATTTATTTGAAAATTCAGCATAATATTTTATGCTTATCAAATGAAGACGGATGCTTATTCTAGATTCTTTGTTTAAATTAATTTAAAAAAAATAAAGGACAGTTGTTCATGCTAAAAAAAAGATGCGTTTGATGATAGATTTTTTCCTTCAACCTCTGAGCTGTCTTTTCAGGTAGTTTCATTGAACGGAAATGACGTAAGCGAGCGAGATTGGTATATATGGGAGGAAGATAATATCCACCATTAAGACCAGGAGTCTACACAGCATTTGGTGGCTACTCGCAGGGATCGATGAGGCGTATCCGGTAATCGAAACCCAATGAAGAGTCCATTGAGGGTGTGTATGCGTCTCGTTATTGTAAGATTCATTAAATTATTTGAAATGTATTTGAAAATTTAGAATGATGTCATACGCTCATCAAATGATGTCGGATGCTGATTCTGGATTCTTTGCTTAAAATTTAAAAAAAAAAAAATAAAGGACAGTTAAAGACTTGGACAGTTAAAAAAGGACAGCCCCTCCCCCCCAAAAAAAAATCTGAATGAGAGATGAAGCTTTATAACAAGGGAGGATCTGTAGTGGTCAACAACTCCTTATCTACCTGTTTTTCTTATCACTTACTTGCAAATAACACTGAAATACAATTTATCCTTTAAAATTTTTATTTTAAACATATTTTTGCTTACGATCTTAAGGGGGGAGATCACCTTAAAACCTTCAAAAGCAAAAAAAAAATTAAAAAAAAATTATTATGATTTAATTTTGAAGAATGGAATGTAAGGAATCTTTAATAAAATTTAGTTGATACTACAATTAGAACCGATTTTATGGCCAAATATATAAAGCTAATAGTACAGTAATTTATCGAAATTTTAAACTTTAAATGGCTTTTTCTAAAAACTGTTATTTTCAAACTTGTACGCACTATTTCTTCAAAACTAACGGTCACAAATTACTAAAATTTTGTATACATGTATATCTAGTATGTTTATACAATTTCTACCTAAATTTAGGTAAAGAACATATTACTAATTTTTTTGCAGCATTATTTTGTGATAAAATTTTATGACATTTCTTGTACATTACAATACATTCGCCTGAAAAAATATTTTTATGTGAAATATGGTAATTATTTTAGGAGTAGATTAAAGTATAACCTATGGATAGAATATATACAAATAATTTAATATATATCTCTTATAGTTATTTTAAAAAATCTGCACGCAATGCATTCATTATTCATAAAATATAATTTTTCTAATATAAAATAATATATAATAATCTCCCAACAATTATTCTTTTGTTTTCTAATAGATAAAACTTTGCACAATTCACCCTAAAAAATTGGTTTAAATTAATTACAAATGAACTGTTTAACAACACATTAAGCTTGGTAGTAAAATCAGTGCATTTTTGCGAGTGCAAAGGTGATCTCCCACCTAAAGCCGATAAGGGACGTGCAACCTCGAATTTTTCAGTTATATCATTTTTTAACTCTATATACAAATGAGAATAATTTGTATTCTTTTTTAGTACATTGAAGTCCCTTAAAATTAAAAATAAGGTGTTTTGCCAGAATAATGCCTGGTTTTTTTTTTTTTTTTTTTTTTTTTTTATAAGCATTTTTTTATTAACTCGCTTTTTTGTTAGTGTGTTTGTCCCGTACAAATCTTGCAATCGATTTTTAACTAACTTCCCGACTAGCTAGACATTTAAAACTTTTAGAATAGCTCAGACAATGCATTCTTTTAATACTTTTAGCCATCTTTAAGCAGAATTGAATTCATTTTCAGTTAATTTTGCTGTTTGAAAATTTATTATAATTGCTCTCTTTATTACTCATTTGATCATTTTCTTTCCAGTTGATGGGATAATTTACCAAAAAAGTTTTAAAAAAGTATTTATTAATACATAGAAATGTCAAGTTTATATGATTTAACAGAAAATTAAAAAACGTGGAATATAAAATGTTCTACTTATCTTGTAATTATTCAAAAAAATTTTCCAAAATGCCAGCATTCTTCAAAATGTTCCGTGTGCATTCCAAATCATTTAAAATCCTTAAATTTTGTAATATAACTTTACCGTATATATGTATATATAAACATAATTGTGCATTCATTTTTTTGGGTATGAATTTAAAACCATAAATAATTATTTATTTAATCTGCTTGTTAATTTTTATGTTTTTGCTTTATTTCGTGGTCTGAAAAAAATATTTGGGTTTTAATGAATTTTGCACAGTTTCATACCAAAGACTTCCATTAACAATCCTGAGAAATTAGAAGAAAATACATAAGCGTGGAGCATTTTTGAAGAATTTTTTTTTGAAAAAAAACAAGTTTTAATTTTACACAAAATGCTTATTTGTGGATTTTAAGTGCTTTCAATGCGGTAGAAAAGAATATTAAATATTATAATTTTGTATATAGAGTAAAATATTTAAAATTAAAAAAAGAAACTAGGTCTCTGTTCCTTTAAAAACAAACAAAGAAAACGCAATCTTCCAGATTTATTACCGCTTTTAACCGCAGGAAAACCGGCAGAGAAACGCGATCAGCTTCTGTGCAGCAAATTTAAATTTGAAAAAAAAATCAAAGTAAAGACTAATGAGCATGTGGCGGATATCCCTCAACGCGTCTCTCAAGCGAATGACTCAAAATGCTCATCTGCATAGCAAGTTTTCTCCACTTCTTACGTGTGTGTGTGGCAGCGGCGCCCTATCCGCAAAATTCGGTACTGCCCACGTTTTGAAATGAAAAGAGAGAGAGAAAAAATCCTGGAATAAAATATGAAAACAATTGGGTCAGAGCGAGGATCTCGCGAGGAAGCCGTAACCGTGGCGCATGCGCCAGAAACTTTTCGTTTGGCGGCAGTCCAAAAGCAACTCACTTGTTGGCGAGCGCCCGCTCTTTCAACTGTTGACATGCCCATTCCAGAGTTCACAGATTAAAAATTATTTGGAATGGACATCGGAGCGGAGGATCTTCCTTGATTTGCACAGGCTGGGATGCTGCGGACACGTGGAGACTGACCAAGTGAGGAAATGTTCTTGTCTTTGATATGATTTTTTTTCTTTAAAAAAAATGACAGTGCCTAAACTATGTTATAAAATTTCGGAATAATTCTGTGCCGATTGTCACATTTATTTTTTTTGCTGTGGAGTTACTTGAGAAGGGTATAAAATTTTCAATTAATTAGTTCTTTATTATTATACTTGTTAACTACGCGCAGACTCCTGATATATTGTTGGTGTGAAATCTTTTTCTGTATAGCTCGGTTATCCTATCAAATGTGTGATTGAAAAAAATTATTTATTTTAATGAAAAATATGTTTTTATCTGGTATTGCCGATCAGAGATTCCAAAGCATAGATACGTTTTTGTTGGATGGGGTATCTGGTCTTGTACCGACAGTTTTGTCCACTTTTTTAATACTCTGTCAAAACATACCGGCAGAATCATAGCAATAACGTGCTTCTAATTTAAATTTTTTTTTTTTTTTTTTTGGGGGGGGGGGCACGAATTTAATTTAGTTAGGGCCCTCCTCAGCGCATTGACTGCCGGACGGTCATTAAAATATGAATATTGATTTTTTGAATTTGAATAACAATAGAATTGATGTTTGAGTAGTATTCAAAAGTTATACAATGAGAAAAATAAGCATAATATAAATAAAATGAGAAAAAAAATATAGTATCGAATTTTTGTTAAGGATCATATCATTGTTAAAACTTATGTGAAGGATAAAGACATAATCGGAATGTTCAGTTTCACAGTTTGAAAAAGCAGAAAAAACCCAATTTTCTTAAAAGTTCTCTACAATTTTCCGATTTTAACTGAACTTCTATATAACGTTTTAATTTATTTCAGGTCTATGTTTCTTCTATAAGTTTTAATTTATCCCCCCCCCTCCCCGACGCTACGCCTATGGGCAGAATCAAAGACGCCAGAAACTAGTTAAAAAAAATATGAAGCAAAATTAACCTTATAAAGTCATAAGAGGAATTAAGTGGTAATCTTACGGGTATTAATTGTATACGAGTAACTCTGATACTACCTCAAAAAGATAAATTTTATTTAACTTCTGATGACCGTGCTTATGTATGAACGCCATGTAATGTTATGAGAATATTGCAAAAGTGTGCTTTATTATTATATACATCTGATATATTATAGCCTTGGAGTATTATTATTATCGATCGTATATTTGTAACAATATTTATTATATAAAACAAATTATAAATATCTGAAAGTAATTATTTGATAAAAATAATTATTTGAAAAATAAAACACCCGTGCATGTCTTCAAAAATTCATATAAAGTATATTTTTTTTCACATTTCTTCATGCTTATAACGGCCAACGCACAATACAGTTTCGTTAATTTGAATGTCTATGAATGATAGTCGATGAAGGCAATCCATGCATTAAATTATTACCACTTAACCCACTGTTGACCTGTACCGAGTACACTCGAATAACAAGTGTTGTTTTTACACGCAAATGTCAAAGACAATTTAGGATAAAGGAAAGTCGTGTTGGAGTAATTATTGATTCCACTGAACATTTGCTGTATGTGAAAACTACTTTTTACTATGACCTGAATGAGTTTCGATCAAATCCTCACATTTTTATCATTTAAACTGTGAATCTCAGACCCCGTAAAAATGCCGTACTTTATTCTAAAATTTTCAGTCTTTACCAGCGACTCGCGTATATATTTAAATCAAAATTGCCGGTCAACATCGTGTTAAGAAATGAAGTCTTATATACAATGAGTAATCATTTTTTCAACTACGGAACAGTTATTGAGCCATGGGGTTTAAACATTTCTGTCACCTAAAGGGCACTTGTTATAAATCGTTTTTTGTAAATTTGGTTTTTTGTAAATTTGGTCATATGTTAAGCTGATAGTTGAGGTAGCTGTTATTTACCTAACTATATTGGGTATACGTGTATGTGTTCGTACGTGTATGTATTCAGGAGCTCGAAAGAGAAAGGGCGAATTAAAAAAAATATTTTTATACATAATTTTTAAAAAATTTAAATTTTTTTGAACAGAAATCTATTAATTCACATGTAAAGAACACCGTCACAACTTTTACGTCTATACTCGCCTTTAGTATCTTGTGAATAGCATTTAATGTACGGACTACATGAAAACAGCTGAAAACTATGCATATATATAGTATGTATATGTCGATACCTTGGAGAAGTGGTTCCCCACCCGTAGAAGTCTGCGGACCACTAAGCCAGAAATAGAACCATGTGAGGACCACCCCACCAATTTGAGATGGGGGAACCTTCCGGGGGTATGGATGTATAGAATATCCCTCAGGCAAAAGGGATACAGGATTAACGTACTCGCATTCTTATGTATTATATTCTAATAACAAAATAATTTTATTAAACTTTTAAGAAATTTTAATTCAACACCTGATAGTCATCGGATATATTCGGCCCATCTAGTTCATCGAACATTGCTTTCAAAATCTCCCATTTATTTGACAACTTTTTTATGTGTGGTGCCGGACCACTCCCGAGGCTCTCGCGGACCACCGGTTGGGAACCATTGCCTAAGAGCACAAATGAGCTATGTCCGTTCCTTACTACTTTGGAAAACTCAAAGTAAAGTTTTGATACGTGCATTACTCCAGTAATGCAGATCATTGTCTTTTGATATTTACTATTGGTACTTATTTTGATATTTACTTTTGAAACCGTTTCCTATCACCAAACCAGTGTTGCCAACATCTCAAGACTAAAATAATGGACATGTGCTCTAAGGTATCGATTAGGCAAAAATTCAAGTGGCAAGATTCTACCGATCAGCAAAAATTACTCGTGTCCTGAGTGGACAATCTGTAGTACCGTTTGAGATCATATTCATGCCCTTTTTTGGATACCATTTACTGAATTCAACACCTACTATGACAAGGGATCGCAAAATGTTTTCGTGACGTCACCGTAGTTTTTTCATTGGACTTGAAGCATAAGCATTCATGCACTCAGTGTTTTATTGTCACACTAATTATATTACATACCGTCGCCCACATAGTATAGTGGTTAGCGTTTTGAGCTACCCTTAGGTTCGAATCCCGAATACGGCCTGGTCGTTTCCGTGTCGTCCCCCTCATAGGGAGCAATGCTGGCTCACCTATATGGTGCTTCCATAATAAAGTAGCCATAAAAAAATTCTCGGGTCTTCATGGGCCAATGTCAGAGAAGTACCTGCTGCAATGATATATATATATATTCTAAAAATTACTTTTCACTAAAAAATAATTGATTTCAATTATATAGTAATGAAAGTATAAAATATTCTACTCCGAATTTTTGGTTTTTAATTCTAAATTCCATATTCTCCCTTTCTAACCCGAGAGCATTCCCAAACTTTAAACTCGATTTCCCAACACCATGAATTTCATATTTGCCCTTTCTATTCCGAGCTCCTAGATTGTGTTTTTCTATTAATATGTAAATATTATACATAGAGTATAAGACTGATCTTCTAATGAATTTTAGAACTCGGATACAATGATTTTCTGTCGATGAGAAAAATCAATTAAATGTTCTCTCGTACATCTTACATATTATCGTATAACAGCGTCGTTTATCCAACAGAATGATCCATCAGTTTTATCAGTGATTTTTCGAGTTACCGAGAGAAGCCGTTGTAATTAAAACTCGATTATTTTCTCAATGTAACACTGTCACTTGAACCTTTTTAAAATCACAAATATTAAAATATTGTGTTAAGCGTTCTAGAAAGATGTGTAAATCTTGCAGAATAACTCTTTTTCATACATTGCTTCTAATGTTTTGTTACCCTTTTCAAAATGCTTTTTTTTAAGGCAACAATGGACCATGAAAAACTTTTTTATATTTATCAACCAATTGCTATGAAATTTTGTATACTTCTACAGTGTTGTTTAGCGAGGAAAATTCTAAATTTAAAAAAATCAGAATGTAATTAAGATATTAATTAAAATCAGTTTGTTAATTACTCTATTTAAAAATGCTCTATGCACATCAATTTTTGTCTCAGATATCTAATTTTCGTTCTTAAGCTAGCTTTATATAGTTATAATAAAAGTTACTAGCAATATTTGATTTACAGTCATATTTATAAAAACTAGAAAAGAAATCTATAAAATAGGTCATTTTATGCAAAATTTTATCAAAAAATTTTTTTATTGTAAAAATTTTAAGTTGTTTTAAAATAGTATAACGAATTTATTAGTAAGTTTTATTCCAACATATATAAATAATCATTTTATGAAATTTTATGAAAATTCAAGAAAAGTTATGAAGCATGGAACATTTTAAACTTACCGAAACGACATTAAAACTTGTTTTGAGAAAATAGCATTTAAAGTTTTAATTTGACTAACATTTCCATTGTTTACGTTTGAAAAATACTTATAACTCGGTTAATAATGATCGGATCAATATAATTTTTTTTAATTTAAAGCTGATGAGTTGCAGAATCGTTTTCTGAAAGAAAAAAAAATCATTTTGGGGACATATTTTTGTCAATCTGAAGGTCCACTGTCGCCTTAAATTGAATTCTCGCTAGTTTTACATTTAACTTCATTTGTATCAATTTCCTCTTTTGTTCCCTTTGTACTTGGATAACATGAATTAAAATTCAGAAATATTACTTTACGTCCGACGGTATAGAACTTTATTTTTGTTATGATTTCAATCCAACTTTGTGTATTCATTAAGCTAATCAATAAGTCATGGTAAAACACATAACTTAAAGTACGCTATTATAGTAATTTAAAGCTTAAATCTCATTAAAGTGAGTATTAATAAATTTAAGTGCGACTGAAATTGAAAACGTTTATTTCGGACCGTTTCAAACTCCTCGAAATCTCTCTGGGGAAATCTGATTAATATGGAGGTTAGTCAGGGTTGTTTAGACAAATTAACTTGTCAGAAGACGAATCGTGATATATCTGTCAGTTTTTAAGTGACGACTTTCGTGAGCTAAAAGATCCCATTAGTCTGTTATGAATAGGTTTATTTTTTAAACCGCAGCACGAAGTCACCCGTAAAAACGCTTAAAAGCTTTAAAAGTATTTTTTTCCGTTGTTCTCGTATCATTTGTACATCAATGTGTTTTATAGCATTTTCGATCGTTTTCCCATAGAATGCATTGTTTGCACGTTTGAAAACACCTTTTTTTTTCAAAGGATGAACATACATTTTTTTTCTTCTATCAGTATTAAAATCGGTATAATTTTTTAGCCACGCTATTTGCTCGAATTTTAAACTAAAGTCTTTTTGTCAACCGCAATCCAAGAGATAAATAGAATTTTAAATAACTATGATGTATGGTATCATTTTGTTATCCATCAAGTTTGGAACTACATTGGTTCCTCGGTATTGGTCGTTTATTGGTCCCAGGAGGTACGGCGAGTACCGAAAACGACAAGAACTGAACGAAATTTACCCATAAGAAGTAATGTAAATTGAATTAATTCGTTCCTGAAAACCAGAAAAAAATTTCAGGTAGTCTCTACTGACGAAACTTAGCGGGTTATTAACGTAGGATTTACCTTAAAATTTTTACTTATCGTAACTTTAAATTCCTGACTGCTGAGCACACGTTCCTTGATAACATTTAATTTACGTACAGGAGATCAAATCAACATGACCTAGGTACAGGTAACCCTCCTTTAACACGGTAGATAGGTTTCTAGAGAAATACCGTGTTGTGTGAAACCGTGTTATGAGACCCAGAGACAGTTCAAAAAAGGGGGTTGCGTTCTGAAAACTTATTTAAAAACAAACGGTTTTATTTTTAAATTACATATAAGCAACTTAATTTTTATTAAAAGTATAAATGTATGTATAACACAAAATGAAAAGAAACAAAAAAAATATTATTTTCATTTAATGCGACCTTAATTTAATAAATTTCTTTCTCATCACTGCTCAGTACAATCAAACGAAAACCTTTTTTTCGGTTAAAGGATATCAACTATACTTTCATAACCTTTTTCTTCATTTAGATTTTTTTTCACCTTCTATCCTCTTTAAAAAAATCTGTAATTTTGGTTTATTTGCTGGTTATTTCAAGGTCATTGTAGATTCACGGTATGGAGGTGGACAATTAATTTTGCAGCTCCCTTTTGATTTTCTTTCAGCGGAAGGATCTGCATTCAGGAAAAATTATTAAAGATTTTCTGCTAAGTTTAGGCCTTCTTGTAATTTTATAGAGTTGTATAAACAAATAATTTATTCATTTATATTTTCATGTAAAGCTACTATAGTTCATTATTCCTTCCCGTCATTATTTTAAGGTAATTTAGTTTTTAAATGTGTTAAACAAAAATCATGTTATATAGTGTTATAGAAGTACAGTGTTGTACAAAGGTTTTCGCAATTTTTTTATCGTTTTAGACCGAAACCGTGTTACAGATTGCAATGTTATACGAGGGTTCCCACAATTTATCTTATCGTGTTAGAGCGAAACCGTGTTGTAAGATGCCGTGCTGTAGGAAGGCTACCTGTACTCCGTTTGTAAAGACTAAACTGATTTTGGATTTGAATTAACGTAGGATTACTTATAGTTGCTTATATCTTTTGTATGTATATATGTATCTATATATATGTACGTATGTATATATATATATATGTATATTAAAATTTTGACTCATCTTGGTACTTTTCTATTTAACTTGCAGAGCGATAGACTGGGTTTGGCGCGCTGCCAAAATTATAACTCGCGAGGAAGGACGGACGGACGGTTTTAGCGTCTGAAATTTTCCTTTCCGAAGAACCAGTATGGAGGAACGTAATTCTACGTTAAAATTCACATTTTACTGGGCAGTTTATAAATTGTTGGGGCTGTTTTTTGATACAAAATCTTTAAACTTGACAGACATAATGTAAAACAATAATAATATATTATAAAATAAAATTCATCGTCACTCAACCTCCACTGAAAGGAGTTGATGGCCTAATGGAATAGTGGCGTAATAGATGGAGTTATTGCTTGGAAGGGAAGTCCCCTTCCAATATAACATCAGGTGCTTCCACAGGGATTCTTTCTCTTTTCTGTCTCGAAATGCGACGAGTACTAAGGTATAACTGTAGTTTCGTTATTTTCTTTGTCCTTAAAGTTCCACTCTCTTTAATTATCAAATGACTCTCAGATGAGCGCATTTTTAAGCGTATTTTAGATTTATAAGGTGCGAGCGGGGTAATCATTACGAGTGTCACGAAGTTCACTGGTTATTCGAGCATAAAATATAGACTCAAGAGATGGATCTGATAGTGCTTCAATCCAGTTACAAGTGATAGATTCGGGTGACACCAACTGAAAATTAATGTGTGGGGTCGTTTGGAACATGGGTCATCTATACTTATTGTTTGCATCTAGATAAATTATATAAGAACCTGAGTCACAATTTTTCATATACTGGAAACTTCTCCGACAAAAAAGTGGCCGTTTTGAGGGGTTGCTGTCGGAAAAAGCTTTTTTGATAACATTGGCTCTATGGAGTCTTTTATAGGTTCTCAACAAAATATGATCGTTTAGCGGGGTGGTCGTCTAATAGGGGTTGCTAGCTAGAGAAGTTTCACGGTATTTATTTGCACTCGCCCAAATCATAGAAATCCCCCTTCGAATGCCCGTTTCTATAAGGAGATGAATTTCAACACCCGAGAGCAGTTCGATGGTTCGACTATTCATTTTTGCCATATGAAACCAGGAGCTTTCATCGTGTGCACACGGCCGTAATATTTCTGACAATGTCCTGAAATATTCATACTCATAAGCTAACAAAAGGACGTCAGTTTTGACATAAAGATCGTGATATTCTTGCAGGTCTTGTAAATTAAAGGACCTGCAAGAATATCACGCAAGAATCCTGGATCCTGCAAGAATATCTTGTAAATTAACCCATACGTTTTGAGTATAATCGTGAACAGTTGTGCTTCACAGGCTAAGATGTTTTAAAAGGCTTGAATGGGTGACAATGAAGTCTCAATTACTTATGTTATCTTTTAACACATTAAATTTGTCTTAACTCAGATTGCGACTGATTTTTCTAGCGATGACATTATGCTGAAAACCATCTATGTCTTGCATTGAAACTGAACTTCCCGCTTGGTTACGGTTAACAGAGAAACATATATACTTCTCTGTGTTTGTCGCAGAAACATAAAATTAGTGATTTTATTTTTAAGACTTCGCATAATATGGTGTTTTGAGTTACGGAATACTACCGGAATGATTTTGCGAATTTTGTATTTCAGATAACAGGGGATACTCAGAGCCCTACGATAATGCCTTGTCATGATCGGGATTCTTCATTTAAGCATGATTAAGCTTTTTCTGGCGGCGTGCGTGGCAAAGAGATCTTTTAAAATTTTCTGTAGTCATTTCAATGGGTTTGACCTTCATCAAAATTCGGGACTATTCATATTTATCCCGAACTATGTTTTGCAACAAAAATATCAAGCGTCGAATCCTCCTTAAATGGAGACTGACTCGTAACTTTTACCTTGATCTACGATAAAATATGCATATCCGCATCCCAGACGTATAGCAGTTTTTTCAGCAAAAGTGTTTTCAAAGTTATTCTATTCATTTCATAAAATTATTCCTTCGAACAATGATACAAAGGATGTATGCAGTATGTACTGGTGAGGTAAGTTGATTAAAGAAAATGTTATAGTCTCCCGAGGACATTTTGATGTCCTGGTGTAAATGTGTTTTACTATACTTAAGGTGCTCTTGTAGATTTTTACTCTCTTTGAAATCAATGTAGACAATAAAAACCCATATGGGTCGTGGCACCATGGTGCTTCAGCTACGCCACCAACCTGGGTATATTTGTTTTGTGATAACTAAAAAAGCTTACTAATAAAGAAGCAATGCACTCTTCTTTGATTTCTTTTAGAGATGTTGAGAGAGAAAACATCTAAACACCTTTATACATAGGCCTTCAATTTTTTTAAAGTCCCGTCCTTCCTCCTATAGAGATAGGCTCGTAAATTTATGTAGTTTAGCTGTAAACTAATACAGGAACAGAAAATTTTGAACGAGATTTGTATTTTATTTGTTGAAACTTTTAATTTACGCTATAAACTTGCCATTTCTGTGTTTGCATATGAAATAAACGTTTGGGAGATTAGCTAAGCAGTGTATTTATTCCAGCTCATATGAAAATTTATAGACGTTGGCACTATATTTAATGACCACTTTATATGATTAATAATGTATCTATTCATGATACTGTAAAACCTGCATGTATTTTACATCACCAGATACAAAAAGACTAACGCGCCGTCATTCGGTGCAAATGCATGAAATAACACGCGAAAAGACTAACAGTTGTCGACTAACGTTTATCAGTCATCATCAGTACACCTAAAAATCAAAGCGGGGATACTAAAGTGCCTTCCCCGCTTTTATCCGCCATTGTAGACATTGAGACCAGCCCTTGATAACAGCCAAAATATATTTTTTACTAATATGAACGTACTGATCTCAAAAATAGACAGAAAATTACAGATTAGCTCTGGTTTTCAATGTATGGGAGATACAGGCGACGCGATTGACTGGTCTAATGTATTTGACTTTCGAGTAGTGAAGCGAAACATCTAACAAAATTGTCCAGAATAACTAATACGAGTTCAAACTGGATGATGTAATTTTTACACCGTGATATATTTCATTTCATCTTTATCTGTCGTAGGGAATTGTAAGAGAATGTGTTTTGTAAAAGAATGCGTTAAACATCAACACAGTTTTTGTCATATTGCTCGTTAAATTTGGTATCACGAAAGCAATCTATTTCGCATATGATAACAACCAAAAAAAGCTTAAGGGTTTTATTTTGGGTCTGAGATCAGGCTCAGACATCTGCAATCGAATCTTCTAGAAGAAAATGTGACTATTTCCGTGTTTCGTAACCTAACCGAGTAAACACTATTTTAATCTTTTCGAAATGACAAACAAACCTTTTTATCTTGTTGTTTCTTTGTCTTAAACCAAGGGATCTGATGATAGCTCTCAATGTGGACTAAAAGGACGGAGATCAGAGTCTGCACATTGAATCCTCCATGTAAGACTTAAAAGCTGGGCCATGCACAATGCTACTGCGTTGGTGTCAATGAAGCATGCAGTCAACATTAAAAAAACACATGGTAATAGGCAGAAACATTTGCTCATCGTCAGCCATGGCAAGCAGAACTGTGATAACTGGAAGATCATAGCCGTCCTGCTTGGGTTATAACAAGGCTAATCCTATTTATGTTTTCTTTGCGAGTGGTGTAATCGACATATCGATATATAGAAATGGGGATTAGCCCACACAAAAATTACATCACCAAGGCACAAGAACGTACTTTAAAGAACCAATTTTCCATCCCAGCAAAACCTTTCCCTCTCTTATACTTAAGGAATTTTTTCATTAACCCGGTTATCAAGTCGAAGAATGAAAATGGAGGAGGGTTTTAGTTGCTTTGATAAGGTGAAGCAAAAATAAAGGTTTATTCGCCGGTTCAGTTCTTTGGAAACGAGCGTTTCGATGTTCTCACAAGTCATGAAAAGTTTGTTTTGCTTTCCAGAAACTTTCAAATAGAGAAGGCTGACAACCACCAGCCTTCTAAGCATTAGCTCTTAAAGGAATACGTCTAAGAGCTAATGCTTACTGGGAGAAACTAGGTGGAATAAGTCTTCGGAAATTCGCTTTTACACTTTCACGCATTTTTTTCTTGAGTAATTATTGTGAGATCGGACACGATCACGGTGAACATTTTCGTCGCGTCATTTTTTTTTTATTTATTTAAAAAGAAAGTGCAAAAGGGAAACGATATGTAGCAACACTAACGGGTAAGTGCCGGACACTTGTAAGATAAGCTCCAAAATATAAGTATCCATATGTGAAGTGCCATCACTATGGCTTATGTCATACTTTGATTATATTACAGTATATATATTCTAAAGTACTTTTTTTAAATTATATTTCCAAAATTACAGCTAATTTATTACTTTGTCATTTTCGTATTCAACATACATTTAAAATAAATATAAATTTATTTAATCTCAACACACTAAACAATTCGAAAAGTTATCGAACAGTATAATTTATGCATTTATCAACACTGGCTTGAGGATCTTTGTATGATATTCTTCGGAAGCTATTCATTCTTTTACAGAAAACGTGTTTTGAATTCCACCATTGAAGGAAAAAAAAATTATCACCTATCCACAAAAATGCATTGCTTGTTCACAACGTAAGAACAAATTCAGATGTGAATTTCGCTTGTTGTCCATTCGTTGCCCCCTTTTTTTTAAAAAAAATTTTACTTGGTGTCAGAATTTGTTTGTAACCTTCAATTTAAAAATCGAGTCATAAATATCGCAAAAACAATCGTAACACCGCTTGATGACCGTGAACATGCTCCGAGTTACACCGTTAAGATTTGGATATAAAGGTGATACCTACGAAAGACTTAATTCTTTCCAATTATCCGTCTGCTTTTTTATGGCTTCTAATTTGCTTGGCTTTTGTTCTTCACTATCAAATTTTAATACGTGAGTGGTACGGATTTATTGACTCACAAATTACATACTAATTTTTTGTACAGCATGTCACGCCGAAGATAAAAAAAAAAAATATTGACCTCGTATACTGCATCTACGAATTTCAATCATCTTATAAGATGCATAAAGAACGACCCGTCCATTGTGAGTTTGATATAGTATCAGCGGCTATTGTCCTGAAATGATGTTCTCAACGTCTGTATCTTTTCCCTTAAGACTACAAAACTTCCAAGACTTATTAATTCTCGCTGTTATTCTTTCATTTGGAATTCTGGAGTTGTAATATTATTCATGAAAGTGCAAAGCTAAAAGTTCATAGGTTTCGCTTCATATTTACATTTATTCCACGAATAAAAAAAATATTTTTCGGAAATTAATCCTTTTTTTATTTTGGTTTTGTGATTTGTTTATAGTTAAGGATACGTAATTTTCGTATTAACGAAATAGATGCGAATAAATGAGAAATTTGCCGATAAGAGCGAATAAATGCGAAAATGATTTTTTCTACTACTTTTTTGGCGAACACTCGGCGATAAACGTCTTTTTAAGCGAAATTAGGTAATAATAGTAATAATTTATCAACATAATTGCTTAACTAAGATCATCCACGGTCTTTAACTGAGAAATCTCACTCTCCTTCGGATTTGCTCCGAATTTCATCCGGACAATTTGTCCGTACCGATGTCGAACCTGAAAATCTAACTGTAAAAATCAACCATCAAGTTTTGTGGAATAATTTAGTAGATTTAAGCGCCATTCTCTTGAGCGCCAAAGTCGAGGTTATTTCAGCTACTTGCAGTAGTCAACCAAGAGACTCATGTTGATGTTATACAGATTTTAATTGCAAGCGAAATGCTGCTACCTTAACTCTGCAAAGGCTATGCAAAGCTATAAAAAGTCTCTATAGTAACGAAAACACAGTACATGCTGAGATATTTTAGTACGTACAACATAATAATTAATGACAGAAGGCAAAGACTTAAGGAACATATTGTGGGTACTACTACAATGTTAGCTTTTAACTAAGAATTTTGATACTTACCTATCCAAGTAAGTAAAATTGTAATTTTTTTAAATAAATGCGAAACTTTTGAATTTATATGTACCGGGTGGTTATAATTAAACTTCCCCTATAAACGGCATCCTACAGCGCAAACGGGTGAACGGAATGCAACGAAATTTTGTATATGGGCTGTACACGAGATGCGCTCACGGAATTTCGGAAAAAAATTCCGAAATGTCCACCATAGGGCGCCCTTTCGGGAAAAACATGAAATTTAACACAATAAACGACCAAAACGGAATACAGAAACAATATTAACATTTATTGACTAGTTTCTGATCACCTTGTCATCGAACCACATTAAGTAAAGGTAAGGGAGAAACAGAAACAGTTCAGTTTGCAGAAACAAGAACAGATTAGGACGAAATTGCACAAGAGGAGCAGTTGTTAATCGTGTCCAGGACGATGTAGGGAAAGCTGCTCCACGTGACCACCTTCATTCACCTGCAAAATTTCAAGTCTATGGACAGTGTGTTCAATAGCAGATCGTAACTGATCAGTTGTGAGGCTTCACACATGAGGCGTTATGGAGTTCTTTAAGTCATTCAACGTCGCAACACCTCCACGATACACCAGACTTTTTAAATAGCCCCATAACCCTATACATCGTCTTGGACACGATTAACAACTGCTTCTCTTGTGCAATTTCGTCTAATCTGCACTTGTTTCTGTAAACTGAACTGTTTTTGTTTCTCCCTTTACTTAATGTGGTTCGATGACAAGGTGATCAGAAACTAGTCAATAAATGTTAATATTGTTTCTGTATTCCGTTTTTGTCGTTTATTGTGTTAAATTTCATGTTTTTCCCGAACTGGCGCCCTCTGTTGGACATTTTTGGAACTAGTTTTTTTTTTCGAAATTCCGTGAGCGCATCTCGTGTATAGCCCATATACAAAATTTCGTTGCATTCCGTTCACCCGTTTGCGCTGTAGGATGCCGTTTATAGGGGAAGTTTAATTATAACCACCCGGTATATATTGCGAATAAATGCGAAATTTTATATATCGTATTTTTTTGTTGCGAAATTTCGATGTTTTTTATGCGAAGTTTACGTATCCGTATTTATAGTCATAAAGAAAGCTGTACTCTGTTGAGACTGAAAAAATACGGGAGTAACTTAGAATCTGACTTGTATGCACGTCAAGCGCTACGCGTTTTGAAAGTACAATATAACTGCATCTGTCAGGTTACCATCTTGTATTTAAAAACACATACTCATAATCACAACACTACAGTGTAAAGTTTTGAACACTATTGGAAATAGATGTATAAACGTAACGTACGTTTTACAAAATACTTTATTTTAATTTTTTCATAAAGCAATTTTAATTTTGTCGTAATGACATCAATAATTTAGTGCCTTGTGGAAAAAAAACCCACTGAAACATTCAAAATTTTGTAAACTACTTGCTCTTTAATGAAGCGTATACTTCCATATGCACAAAAAAAAAGAGAAAAAAAGCATTAGCTAATTCGCGATTAGGTCCTAACTTTGTTCCTGAAGATCAGGGATATCAATTAAAGCGCCGCCGCCGACAGATCGGAAATAACGGTCTCTCACGACGGGATTCGGACTCCCGGTTTGCTGCACAAGGTTCTTCTAACAAATTAAAAACCCGCTATATGCACTGTAGCAGTCATGTGTGGTTTCGAATAACGTAGTCATCTTTTGGGGGGTCATTTTGTTACGTAACCCGGGATACCAGTACCCTTTTTGTCGTATTTCTCTCTCAAATTGTAAACCATACCTATGAAGTCACCAACGATACCGATTATTATATCTAATGTGGCGTATTCTTTTCCAAACCAACGGCAAATGGTGTATAGACGTGACTTTAAAAAGTCGGTAAGGCTGATATTAAAATCTGTAACCGTAATTTTTTTCTACAATTCAATACAATACAACTTATCTTATGAATCTAGCGGAAAAGCACCAATTTCACGATGTCTTCTGTAAACATTAAAAGCAGCAAACATGTAAAAAGGATCTGAAAAAATAGTAAAAATAGCTTTTAGAGCAGAGATTCCCAACGGGGTCCAGGTGGATCCCTTGGGGGTCGATGGAAGTTTAAAAAGGTTCTAGTATTCCAGGGGTCTATTGGGGGTCTATGATACTTTTTTCTGTTTTAAAATTTAAATTCTTAGGAATGTAATTATTAGATAATAATATCCGTTTTAATATGTATAAATTCAGATTTGCATAAGACGGAGTGATCCATGCATTTAAAGTCTAATCTCATGACGCTTTTGTATATGCCTCGAATGCCGCCGTCGGCTTTTATTTGTGTACCAACACTAGGCACAACTGGGGAAATCCACTGGACCTTAAACGGCACATGGGTCCTCCCGATTGCATATTACCATTCCTTACATGAATTCACGCCATTACATCGTTTGGCGGCTGCTGATTGGTCAATTGAGTTTGCATCGGTAATTGCCATAATATTTGATCCTAAGCGCATTTTAAATGAGATAAATGCTAAAATATATGTCTTAGTTGCTTTCATTTCGATAATTGCATAATATTTGATACTAAGAGTATTTTAAATGAGATAAAATCTATTTCTTATTTGCTTTCATTTTTATATATTTTTTTACGCGATACTCTACAAGGAACGTGATTGTTTTTTAAAGTGGCGCCACCTATTAATGTAAAAGTAATTTAAAGTAACAAACTATTTGTAAAAGAAATTTTCGCCATAAATGCCTTCATATTTCTTTTTTGTGCATGGAAAATTTTAAGAAATCACCAATTTCCGTAGTAATTTCACTGTAAAATTTTAGGAGTAGAATAAAATAGAGTAAATATTACTCAAAATTGAATTTTTCTTAAATTTAAATGTTGAATTAAAAAATGGAAAGATATTTTCTTTTTTTTTAAATTTAAATGTTGAATTAAAAAAATAAAAGCTTTATTTATTTATTTTCAAATTTAAATATTAAATTAAAAAAAATTTTGTATTTTTTTTAATTAAAATCTTAATTGCAAGATGCAAATTATATATTTTTTGCTGTTTTGCACACTTTAGTTTTTTAACCTTACTCTAAAAAAAAAAAATTATAAATACTCTTCTAAAAATTACCAAAGATAGACTGAAAATAAAGTGACTTTATTGTACAAATTCTTAAATTTTATGATGCACAAATATGTAATTTTGAACGTTACTGCGTACTACGATACTATTATTTGAAATAGATTCTATTTCGTTCAAAAATAGTGATGGAAGTTTTGATTCTTGAAAAACAGATATGCTTTCATAAGAATCAGCGCACCAAATACACAAATACCGATGTAAACTCAATTGACCAATCAGCAGCCGCCAAACGATGTAATGGCGTGAATTCATGTAAGGAATGGTAATATGCCTCCCGATTCAACCATGAGAAGCAGTTTCGTTTTTTCTCTTGGTGATGTTTGTGCAATTACAATCTGTGTTTATGAAATCTTGTTTATACTTCTGAAAGTAAAAATGCAAATAGTACAAAAATAATAAAACATAAATCTAATGAACCACTTTTTCTATTTTTTCGTTCATATTCTTAGTCAAATTGTCATCTTTAAGTGTTTTATGTTCAATTATCAGTATTATAATTATGTTGTATGCCCTATTATAGAGAAACATGTGAGGGGGGGGGGGTCGACGAAGAAAATCATTCTTTAAAAAGGGATCTATGTAGGAGAAAGGTTGAGAACCCCTGTTTCAGAGTCATTGAGACCAGTCGGTAAATTTCCAAAACAATTCTTTCCGGATCAGAAAAGCAGAATATGTTATGAAAAGATCCACGATCTGTAGAGCATACTGGAAAAATATCAGTAGCTGCAAGGCTGAAGCCGTGCAAGGAGGACTCCGTGACAACATGGCCATGCAAAGCATTTTAAGCATTTCATTGTCGTCCTTAAACTTTTTGGCGCTGTAACGTTCTCTAGGCACTTAAAGAGATACAATTCAATTATTTACTTCGTTTACAACTAACCAAAATTGTTATTTATAGTATATACAGGAACTTCTTTTGACAACAGAAAGATAACTTTTCTTTGTCAAACCGAGAGCTTCCAAACTTAGGCGGATTGTCTTCGATGCTTTATAACCGATAGATCACACTCTTATTCGGATTGTCTCTGAATATACCTCCGACAGCTTGATTTATCCGCACAAGTTATCTCCACCTGCACTCTTTAAAGACCATTTCTTTCCCCACTCCCACGTTGGATCTCCCCGTGCGGTCTAGGGGTCGAATCGAATTCAGTTAGGGCCCTCCTCAGCGCATTGACTGACGGACGGTCCTTAAAATGTGAAATATGATTTTTTTTTAATTGAATAACAATAGAATTGATGTTTGAGTAGTATTCAAAAGTTATACAACGATAAAAATAAATATAATATAAATAAAATGAGAAAAAAAAATATAGCATCGAATTTTTGTTATGTATCCTATCATTGTTAAAAACTATGTTAAGGCTAAAGACATAATCGGGATCTTCAGTTTCACAGTTTGAAAAGCGGGAAAAGAGCAACTTTCTTAAAAGCTTTCTACAATTTTCCGATTTTAACTGAACTTCTATTAACGTTTTAATTTATTTCAAGTTAAGTCGGGGGGGGGGGGGGGGGGACGTGCCCTCCAGTGCTCCGACGATACGCCTATGCTGATTAGGGAACTAATCTATACGGCGACTGAAATTTATTCATTATGTTGGAGGATCCAATACATTTTGAGTTGACGTGAGAAAAATCTGTACTTGTTTGACCCCGACCACTCTAAATTACCGCGATTTAATCTTACATTTACTGTCGCTATTTATCAGGAAACTCTTTCCCTCCCATCAATTTACCGATGAGCGGGAAATGCCTCCCACAACGCGGCTTTAAACTTCCGTTTGAGCACAGATGTCCACTGATAATTTGGAACCCGATTTCCGTCAAGTTTCTCGGACTCCACATCAAAACTAGTAGTCATGATCTGTTTGAATTCTTCTCCTTTTAGGAACTCTTCCCCAAAAACGTTTGGGATTCACATCTCGCAGCTGCTGGAGAGGGAGGATGTATCTCATTCTTTGTGGCGTGGTATATCCGGAGCTATCCAGAACTATAGTTTCAGTGCCGCCCTACTTGAAAACTGACCAGAAAGTCAATTACTTGTCCCTTTTCCCTTGCCGTCGTCACAAAAGTATTCGTTAGGCCGTCTGCACACGGAGCGACTCAAAAGAAACTGACAACTGACTCAAATCACAAACCAGTCCGTGATGAGTCGCAACCTATGTAATTGAATGGAGCCACGCACACGGCGCAACTGGTTACAAACCCGTCGGACGGGTTTGTAACCAGTTGCGCCGTGTGCGTGGCTCCATTCAATTACATAGGTTGCGACTCATCACGGACTGGTTTGTGATTTGAGTCAGTTGTCAGTTTCTTTTGAGTCGCTCCGTGTGCAGACGGGCTTGGTCAGTACACCTAAGGAGTAATTCTGCCGTCTCAAGCATCAGAAGCGTATCCAAAATAAATAAATAAATAAATAAATAAAAAATAAAAACTTTTGTGTATGAGCGTTTTTGTAAATGTACATCCCGCACCTGCTGAATATTGTAGGATTTAATGATGTAGCGCAGGATTACGTTCCTCCATAACGGTCCTGCTGAAAGGAAAATTTCAGACGCTAAAACTGTCCGTTCGTCCGTCCTCGCGAGTTATAATTTTGGCAGCGCGCCAAACCCAGTCTATCGCTTGGACAAGTTAAACAGAAAAGTACCAAGATGTAACAGTAATAATTTATTAACATAATTGCTTGTCCAAGACCATACGCGGTCTTTAACTGAGAGATCTCACTCTCGAAATTTGCTTATTACTTATTGCTAAAGACTTAAGGAAGATAATGTGGAGACTACTACAATGTTAGCTTTTATCTAAGAATTTTAATACTTACCGAACCAAGTAAATAAAATTAGGATTTTTTTAAAATAAATGCAAAATTTTTGAAATTTTTTTTTGCGAATAAATGCGAAATTTTATATTTTGTAATTCTTTTTTGCAAAATTTCGATATTTTTTATGCGAAATTTACGTACCCTTACGTATGATAATCTGGAGTGTATAAAACAATTGTGATAGTTTACCGCATGAAGATGATTTTTGGCTCGCTTCATGAAATGTTCTTTTACCAGACCATTAAAAACTCTATTATCAAAAAAAAGATTAAAAAAAAAATTAAATGAACTTAGTTTTGGCAGTTCTCAGCTGTATATGTAAACTTCTTCCAAAACATTAAATGAGTTTTTTATTTAAAATACCTAAACAATACTTAATAATTTTGGGAAAACTAAAGAAAGAAAATGATATAAACAATTAAAAGTCTAGAATTTGTTTCTCGTAAATCAAGAAAATAAAAAACATTTGCAGTGCCGGATTTCCGCACAGACGGGGGAGGCGCAAGCCTCAAGTCCCCCCCCCCCCTAATTCAACCAAATAATTTTAGCTCCTCATATATTAAAATTTTTTATTTAGGTAGTCACTATTGTGTACAATGTGAAGGCAAAAACATACAATTTCCCTTGGCAATTCGCAGAATTGGGGTCCAACGCCAGCGTAATGATTTAAGTCATTTATATACTTAACTAAGTGAATTAATATTTGAAAACATCAGATTGGGATCCAAATTTATTTCCACCTCGGGTCCTTCAAATGCGTAATCCGCCAATGTACATTTGACAGAATGTATTTTGTTACTGATTTGGAGTTATTTAGATTTGAATGTTGTTTGAAACTAATTCTGAAATCATTTATACTCCTCTAATTTCAATCTGTTCTTCTATATTTATATCTGTGAAAGTTCCGACTGAAATCAGCGATACCTTTTTAGATGAAGATGGGACAAATAGAGGAAACGTAATAGTCATAGAGAGCGGACATTTAATCTTGTCGCCAGGTCAGAAATCGGAGAAATTGGCGTGAAAACTGAGAAATAATCTCGGAACAAGGCTATTAAATGTCTTACTGCGCAACCAAGTCTTGTCGGTAAAGAGATTAGGGGTAACACGAGTATCTCTCGCCACGTTTCTTTTTTATCCATTGAATTAGCAGCTATGAAAACACATGGAAAGAATATCCCACATTCCTTTGGCGTAGAAGTCGTGGTCGTTATGCTTAGTATCAGAAGATTAGTCATCGTAGAATAAATAAAATATGGAGTAGTCGGGACGCATTTACAATTTTTCGTTTGGAGTTTGTAAATAGTGATAAAAAATTATATTTATTAAAACCTATATTTAATTTATAACATTTTATCATTAAGGTATTAATTAATATCAAGTTCTTTTCACGGGATGCTTTATTATTTTACTGTAGAAGTGCATTTATACGGCAGTGCAGGATTTAAAAATACATAATTTTTAAAATTTTTATACAGTCGAACCCCGTTATAACGAACTTCAAGGGACCAAAAGTTTTGCTCGCTATATCTGGTGGTTCGCTATATCAGAACCATCAAAAAGAGTTCACAAAATGTATAACTCATTAGTTTCTATGTATATTCAATACGGATGTATTGAAAGAATGATGAAATTTATTAAAAATGATCATTAATGAATTAAATTGACTAAAATCAATTACATTAAACTGACACAATACTAATTAACTAAAAATGAGACAAATGAAAATAATTGATTTTATGTTTCATTGTTGCTTACTGCTTTGATACAGAAATAATCGGTAATCTTCTGCTGACGTGATGCCGATTTCAAAAACATTATATGAATTTCTTTGTCCAATACATCAAATGACTCCAACACTCTTTCTTCCACAGTTTGTGTAGATAAAACCTTATTTATTACACTCATCGGTGCTGTAGCATCTGAGATGGTGGAGATTTGGTCATTTATGTGCTCCTCTTCATCACCATCAGAAGCAGTATCTTCGATTTCAGAATGATTCATTTTAATTTCTTTCATAATATCTTCATCAGTCGGATTTTCACATGTAATGTCTTCATCATCACATTTTCGAACAATTGCCACAATCTGAGAATGATGAAATTTTGTGCTTTCCTATCCACATCGCGATAGGTAAATCATCATCATCATCATCTTCTTTAACATTCTTTGCTTCTCCAACATTCGTTGTATCTTAAACATTCTTAAAAAGTTTAAAAATAAAAAAAAAATCAATTGTCGACAGAAAAAAATGTTCGTTATAGCCGATTCTTAAGATTTCGAATGTTCGCTATAAAAAGATAAATTAGCATTAAATACAATAAGAAAACGGCGGAACCAAAATTTTTGTTCGTTACATCCGGGAGTTCGTCATATACCGGGTTCGCTATAACGGGGTTCGACTATATTTGCATATCTTCATGTTATCTCGCAATTTCCCCCCTAACTTATTCCACCATTAAATTGCCTATTTAACTATCACTGTTTTATAACTCCTTTCACTCAAAACGGCTCTGGCATCTGGAAGTTTCAGTCATAATTGAAACCTAGATGTCGAAACTGTCTACTGTATTCCTGTATTCCGTTTTTAAAAACTATTTCCTTCTGTATCCTTCTTTTTTAATTTGTCCTATATTATTAATTTAATGTATAACGATCGGCATCGACGTTTTCTAATTATGTGTTTCAACTGAAACGTGGGTTCCTTGCGTGGGATTAACTTTTTAAAATGCTAAACGAATGTTCCACCTCCTCTCTCTTTCTATAGTTAGAAAGGCTGGCCTGACACACATTAAAAAATTGGCGACTTTTCGTAGGACTTGATGCCTTTTTTTTTCACTTCTAGGTGTTACTGATTTGTAATGAAACCCATTGCTTGCAGTTAAAGTATTATAACGATTATAATTTCGTCATCCAGTATCACAAAAAAGAGTAAAAATTTGCTCATAAACTATACTTATTAACTAGCGTTACGTAGAGAAGAACTGTTTAGTGAAAAGCTTTTCATTTATGAAAAAATTATTTTTTTTCTTCAATAATATTCATTTTTGCTGGGCTTGCAGTCAATTCAGTCGGTTATACCGAAGGGGGTTGTCTGATCATCTCTGCATGTAAATAATCTAAATAACAAAACAACCGATATAAAACCAAAATTATTTGACTTTTTATTCACGAGTGGTCAAAACTTTTGACCATTCAATTTCAACGACAATCCGCCAAACATTTAAAAAATTAAAAAAGTTAAAAATTCATCTGGTACAATGAAAAATTTTCCTTTTCTATACCTCCATCAAAGTTTAATGGGAAAATTAAATCTTTTTTTGAAGAAATTACTGTTTTCCCCTGTCCATATTACGTAGAAACGGGGTAATTTTGCAGCCAATTCAGAATTGTATATAAATTTTCAAAAAAAGGTTATTTATAGATGGCTTTGTTTCAGTCTGAAGGGAAGCGAATGGCCTCTGTCTCTGGTTTATTCCAATCGGCAATCAACGCATTTACGAAGCTTAAAGACATTTTTTCGCTGCTTAGCGTTTCTTCAAGTAAATGCATTAAATTAAAAAAATTAATTTCTAGAATGAACTGAGTCTATTTCTTTAATTAATCAATCCGAAAACCTTAAATTTATACGATATAGTTATGTAGCAAGTAAAAAACTGAACTGCCATGTGAACCCATAATCTTTTTCTTGTGTCGGTCCGAAATTTTTAAGGGACGTTACACCGATATCTCCTTCACTGTCACCCTTGTGTGATTAGGTGGAAATTTGCCCGTTCTTATGAAGTTGTGACTTGTACCCCCTGGCCGGAGCATGCTAGACCTAGTCCATATATATGGCTGCGGATTGATTGGCGCGATTCCGGTTTTAAATGGCACCACAAGGTTAGGAGTCCGATTTAGTGAGATGCCACCATAATTTTGACCGAGCACCTCCAGGGGTCACATCTGGGGAGCTCGTACATTCCTTCCACCCACTGACTTCACAGAAGGCCTTAACGGTTTACAGATTTAACGAGCCTACATCCGGCTGAGACACAAATGTAGTTAATGGCGTTCGTCAGGATTTGAACTGAAGTCCCCCATATACCAACACCCACGATTTCTTATCGTGTTGGTGTTGAACAGTGTTATCTATAACAGTGGTATAAACCGCGGGTCGCTTAATAATTGGAAAGGGTCGCGGATAGTCTGAAGTAAATTTATATCCTACTAGCTGAAAACCAGCACTTCTCTACGGAGTACATTCAAATTAAATACAACGGCCAATGTATGCAATTAATGCCACACACACACACACACACATATATATATATATATATATATATATATATATATATATATATATATATATATATATATATATATATATATATATATATATATATATATATATATATATATATATATATACATACGACGATCAATGTATACAATTGATGTAAAAAAAAATATATATTTATAAAAAAATCGTAAGGGATATTTTATAGACAAAATAACGCAGACGAAAATATCCAAATTAAATCTAATAGGACATACTAAAGAATATAGTATACAGTTAATATAGTACAGTTTGAGCATCAGCAAGAAAAACATTTTTTTTTGTCTGTTTAGTTGTTATGCACGTGACGATAAATTTATTTGAAGTACCAGAAAAAGAAATCACGCGATCAGCATTTAATATATTAAATTCTAAAAATTAATCTTTAAAAACTTACAAAAAAAACTGAAAATGGAGGTAAAGATTCGAAAAAGATTTCATTTTAAAGGAATTTTTATGATCTTTCTGTTGATATAAATTTTATAACCCTCAAATTATTATTTTAAATGCAAACTTAAAAAATGTTACTAAAACAGCTTAAAAATTTAATATTTTAAAAAATCTAAGAAGTATTTTTCAAAAATCTTTCTTAGTGCACCCCTACACTATAAGAAGAATCGCCATGCAAAATTTCAGCCCTTTAGGTCCAGCGGTTTGGTCTGTGCGTTGTATGTCTGTCAGTGAGTCAGTCAGCTACGAATCTGTTTTATATCTATAGATTGGATTAGTCATTAAAAAATATGCTTTAAATTTTCTATTTATTACATATTTTTATTGTTTTTATCTATATTTTTTATATGTTAAAATGTGTTATGATATTGTTAAATAAGGAGTCAAACAGTCTCACAATAAAAACTCCATCAGCAAAAGGCTATACGTCCATTTCTTCCATTATCATCTACCTACCTGTTTGAGACTGGATTTTTTAATCTGGATTTTAAAAATACTGTAAAATCTCGACTATAATACGCATGCTTGATTTTGCGCGAAATTTTCGGAAAAAATTAAAATTCGACTATAATACGCACCCGTAACTTTTCAATATTTTATTTCAAAAATTGCACAAATATTTATTAACACAAATAAAATGTGTAATAAAAAGAAACGTAAACGTCAAATTCGGTAAAAAAATCTTAATATGTTAATTCAAAACAAACAATACTGTCAAATTGTCAGTCTTAATCATTTTCCCTAGAATACAGCTCATCTATCGTTGTTGCGTCCATGTCATAATTATTGGTGCCATCGTAATATCTATCGCCATCTTCATCCTCACTTCACGATACGAACTGTGAGTTCCGTTTGTTTAAAAGGAATACCTGCTTAGTAAACGGGTGGATGAGTCACGGAGTGCAGATGCGCACGCACCCGTGTTGCGACAATGTATTACAGCTGCTGTACGTTCGTTTATCCGATGTCTTAAACTACGTTTGTTTTATACGCCAGTATAATATGTACCCTCATTTTTACGGACTAAAATGTGAAAAAAAAGAGCGTATTATACTCGAGATTTTACGGTAGTTTGTCGAAATGTGTGTATTTCTTTTTATATTCTTAACATTTTCCTAATTTTTTAAAAATTTTGCTTCAGTTCAAAAAAATTTCCTCGGGACCGTGTGAATTTTTTTTTTTTTTAATTTAAAGAAAGTGGGTCACGTTTGAAAAAAGTTTGAGCACCACTGATCTATAATGTGAATGCATGCACGCATGAACATGTCTACGTTTGTTTGCGTTTCATCTAGTCAACTGTCGATTGGTGTTCTGTGGCTGAAAATCAAAGGCGCGAAGTTCAGACCTTGTTTGCGTGGCCGTTCCTTGGCTTAAAATTAAAAAAAATAATTTCGTTATAATCTACTGTAGACGCTATTGCTCAGAAATTTATGCAGTGTTCTACTTGAAATAAGCTCTGCGTCAATTGCTGCATGATGTTAAGAGTCCGAAAAAGCCGACAGATCGACGTATCTGACGAGATATCGATGACGTGACAAAAGGAAGGAAACCTATCTTCGAATCGCGACAGGGGACTGGTATTTATAAATCCTAGGAAGTAGAAACACTTCACAGAGTATTTTGGGAATCACGGAAGAAATGGGGGGGGGGGGGTGTCAGAAATACGTGCTACTAGAGCTGATAGCACGGTTGCGTTCTAATTTAAAATTTACAGTTAACATTAAGATTATTAATGCGGTGTTTAATTAGGCATTTGTTACGCCATTATTAACGTGTCTTAATTTCGTTTTTGATCTCATCGCCAGTCACTTTTATTTAAAAAAATTCAAAATAGGGCATGTAGACGAACACCCATTAGTTTTGCTAAAATGACGTGATTTCAGAGACATAACTTTCAACGAAGCATGTGGGACTATTCAACTCGAATGTTTGGCTCCATAGCCTTATATGCAGTCTTTGAGAAACCTACCAAACTCAGTAAATGGTCAGGAAATGGAAATTCTTTTATAAATCCGGTATAAAACATGAAATAAGCCCAAATTGAATTTCTAGAGCGAATTATGCATTCTGACCTCAGGAGTAGTGTAAGAGAACACCTACACATCTAAATAAGGTAGACAAATAGGTCATTCCGTCTGCCTTGTTTTGCTGTGACATGTAATACACCTCATCTTTTTTTAAATATTTTATAAATATATATTGTATTTTTCACCATTTGCGGATTTTAAGTATTTTCATAATTTCATCATGCAAATTTTAAAAAAAATTTCCCGATGAAAAATATTGATATATGAAGAATTTTAGTTTGATCTTTTTTGGTCACATTTTAAAAATGTTTTTGTATAAATTTACGATAAATTCACGATGATTTTTGTATAAATTCACGATGTTTTTTGAAATTTTTTTTATGTAATTCACACTGTAGGGAAAAATTTTTTTTTACGATATTTACTTTCACAACTACTGTTGTTTCAATTCGACGGGAATTCGTGGAGAAAATAATATATCTCTAATGTCATTCTGAGATGAAAAACAAATAAACAAACATAAAAAGTATGGATTACAACAATTAACCGGTTGGATGAATAAATAATGTGCACGGTAAAAATTATTTTAAAAATGCATGAAGTCATTCATAAAAGCGTGTAAACATATCAACGAAGTTGATAAAAACGCCCGCGGCGTTTCAGAGAACTAACTTATGATTCTGTCGCAACAAAGGATTTTCGAGTGTTTGGCTACGCCATAATGCACCGACCTGGGACTCTGAAAGTACATATCCCTCCGCACTAGTATTTTCTACATCAAAATCTTATTTTATTAATCTTGGCGGATATTACATGAGTTGAGGGGGGGGGGGGAACTCGGAAATTGAATTCTTGGAAGAAAAAAATTTTTTCATTTTGCTTAAAACGTATAATTAGGGATACGTAATTTTCGTATTTACGAAATACACGCAAATAAATGCGAAATTTGCCGATATGAGCGAATAAATATAAAAAATATTTCTTTATTACTTTTCGGCGGCGAAAACTCGGTAATAAACGGCTTTTTAAACGAAATTAGGTAATCATAGTAATAATTTATTAACATATTGTTTATCTAAGACCATCCACAGTCTTTAACTAAGATCTCACTTTCGAAATTTGCTTATTACTTATTGCTAAAGAATGGGGAGACTACTACAATGTTAGCTTTTAACTAAGAATATTGATACTTACCTAATCAAGTAAGATTGTGATTTTTTAAATAAATGCAAAATTTTTTAATTTATACATATCAAAATTTCGCATTTATTCGTAAATATTTTTATGCGAAATTTACGTACCCCTACCTATAATAAAAGTTTTAGAGTTATATAAAACAATTTGCATGTTTCTGCGATGAATAAATTGTTATATAGAACATATTAACGCTATATTTTCTATGCGCACCTTACTGTACATCTGTATTTAGGTCTATTTATCTGAGATGGGAATTTTTCACATTCAATTTGCCATATTTGACCCTCTAAGCGTTTGGGACTTTTTATCTCTCTTCCGAAAGAGTTTCTGGCGAATTATTCCACTCTTTAGTTTCGTATTCAAGAGCGTGCAAATTATTCCATCATAGGCACTTTTTAATACCAAATTAAGGATAGAATAATCTGTCACAGACGCTTTTCGAGTTGAAAGTATTGCGTCGGAAAAATACGTCTCAAACGCTTAGAGGATTAAAAAAAGAATATATTTGAAATTCCTCGCAAGATGTTTATATGAATGTTTGTACAGAAGCCTTCTTTTGGGCTGTTTTCAATAAAGCACCCCATAGTTTCTGATTTAGTGTAAAAGTTCGGAAAAAAAATTTCCATGAGGCAAAAATTATGCTGATGTTTTTTTCCTTTTAAAGTGGTTAAAATTTCATTAGTAATTTTTTTTCATAAATCTTAAAGATAATTTTTATAAATCATTTCCATATGCACAAATTGAAAATTTATGCTAAGAAAGCTAACGAAGAGGTTCAGGAGATATATATAAAAACTGAACATGTATCGAAATACTAATTTTAATAGTTATTAAAACAGTTTTAAAGTGTTTAAATGTTTTTAACATACATAGTGATATTTATATAAAGACTTGAATAAGTCGTTTGAAAAGTAATCACAACGAAGTATATGTTGTAGCGTACTGGAAATAGGGTCTTATTTTTTCCCGAAAGGAATGTGTTGTTCGGTTCCAACAGTTCGGAACACGTGGGGGGATTACAAACCGTTTTCCTCACAGATGCAGCCACTAAAGCTGTCATCTTAACGTTTCGGCAATGTAATAAAGTTCGGCGTCTAAGAAGATGCTGTCAGCCGATAATCTGCCGGCCCCCCCCACCCCTTTTGAAAATCCAGACATTGGGGAGGGACGCTGTATAAAATCCGAGCGGGATAGACGTGTGTTTGCTAGGCTCCTGTGTTGTGGGGCCGAGAATGGGCCCTGGAGCGTGCATTTGTGAATCTGCACGTAAATTAAGTGATTATGTCGGAAGTGTTTAATCTTTAATTCTTTTTGTAAATAAATCTACTTGTTAAGTTTTTGTTTTAAAAATTTGGCTTCGCTTTTAATTAGAACACTATCTTTCTTTGGTATGGATCAATAGTTGTGAAATTTCTTCAAAATGCCTCAGAGTTTATCAGCCTTGTCGTGACGCCACAATGTAAATGGGATAAAAAACCATTACACGAAATTTCATTAAATTATTTTTTTTCGTGCATTTTGTTGTGGTTTTTTTTGTTCTCAAGTGTGTTTTCATGGAAAGATTATCGCATATATAAAGAATGCTTGAACTGTTGGAAATTTTTTTTTAAACAAATTCTGTTTGACGTTTAAAGCATCTTTTAGTTTTTAAAATGTGCTGAACCAACACCTATTTCTATAATTTTTTTCATTAATGTCCATAGGAAAGGTTTTAATTTAATTTATTTGCAGGATTTGTATAATTTTATTTATAAAACTGTTTATCACATCAAAAGAGAAAATAAACAGTTTTTGTTTCAGCGAAAACGTTTCATAATTTTTATTCTAAATTGTGACGTGTATTCTTAATTAAGAATAATGCTCTTTGGTAGATTTTACAAATACAGTGAAACTTCTCCATGGCGGCCAGTCATGGTTCCGAAAAAAATGGTGGTCGTTTTGAGGGGTGACCACGGAAATCGGAGTAAAATTATATTGGTTCTATGTAGTGAATGGTTCTATGGATGTAATCGGTTCTGAACAAAAGGTGGCCGTTTAGAGGGGTGGCCGTCGAATAGGGATGGATGGTTGGCTTGAGAAGTTTTGAAGTCACGATGATGCCATTATTGCTGGGCAAAATTTTTGGTATGCTCCGAAAGTAACGTTCAGGAAGCTTTGTATTATATGTTAAGCTAAGAATGAATATATATATATATATATATATATATATATATAACGTTCCTGACCCCTAAATATTAAATTTACTGAGAATATGCTAAAAGGGAAGATTTTATTAAGTAATTTGTGGAGCTCAATTCATCACTGAGATCAGATATTCTTAATCCTATAACAACAAAAATCTCGATTCAAAAAAAGATAAATTAATTGAGATGGAAACTAATATTTCCATTTCTTTCAAACGCAGTTTGTAAACATCCACTGGTGCGTTGTAAGTGATAAAAATGACGCAGGAAAGACACAGGAATAATTTATGTGATAGTTGTCACGCCACGTCGAATCTTTAACAAAAGCGAACTGAATATTTAATGAATTTTTGTGAAACTGAATGTTTATTTTCTTTTTAAAAGAATATTCAATCCTTTTTTTTATATTTATTCTTTTATTTTTTCCCCTTTCTGTACAGCAAATAGTGATGAATAAATCAATAAGTTTTTCGTGTTTTTTTTTGTTTTAAAGTTTGTTGTTGGTTTAAAGTCTACATGTTACTGCTTCATTTTTTTTAAAAATTGAAATTCTCCAGGTATGTTTTGCGTGGAGAATCTAAGAAAATAACATTTTCTCGTGCCGCCGAGATAGTTCAGACGGTCGAATCGCTGCCGGTTCAAATGTAAATGACCTAAGGCCGTCTGCACACGGGGCAACTCAAAAGAAACTGATAACTGACTCGAATCACAAACAAGTCCGTGATGAGTCGTAACCTATGTAATTGAATGGAGCCACGCACACGGCGCAACTGGTTACAAACCCGGTCGACGGGTTTGTAACCAGTTGCGCCGTGTGCGTGGCTCCATTCAATTACATAGGTTACGACTCATCACGGACTTGTTTGTGATTCGAGTCAGTTATCAGTTTCTTTTGAGTTGCTCCGTGTGCAGACGGCCTAAGGCTATTAGGTAAAATCCCTTAAAATCTTTTTTATTTGCTTTTAGTACTGTGACATCATAGGCTTTTCTCTGAGGCTTTTATAAAATGAATAAAATCGTGGTCAAGAAAAACAGAGTCCGAGTTGGGAATGATGAGGCCAGAGATTAACAAAAAACTTAACAAAAATTTACAACAAAACAATTTAAACGGTACCGTAGATCAGCTTGAAATTTTAGCAGTTACAGTAGGACAGTGCGTCAGCGATTTATCAGCGGTGCTCCGAGGCTAGGTCGCTTTAGCCGGAGCTCTCAACGTACAGCCGTTAGCTTGATGTTTCACCGAGACTCTCCCTAAAAATCTCCAAGTCTCTGACTATATCTCGTGGTCCTTTCTTTTGTCGGCGTCCATCCGAATTCCTAGAAATGTGTCTGTTTTCCAGAGCGGGGGCCGTGCGGATTAGCTTGTGACAGTCTTCTTTAACGACGGACATTCCGGCAAACTTTATTGCGCTATAGTGTCAAACTCGCATAGAGCTATTGCTACGAAAGACAGTTTAAAGAGGCGATGGGAGACGCTTCTATTTTTAAAATCAGATATTCCCACATTTTGTTCGAGAAACCGATATGCCTGGGCTTAACTTTCAGGCTAAAAATTCTGGCGGCCTTTGCTGGTATCGCTTTTTTAATCCGTTCGAAATGTTCACACGTGTTCAAAATGGTGGGAACTGGAAAATGGTATTTCGATAAGCACGCAGCTGAGTTCGTGCACCCTGTGGGGTCTTGTGAAAATAACCCCATAATTGCGTGACGCTACAGCACATTGTTGACCAGTACCCCTATTCGACAGCCAACCCTCTAAACGGCCAGACGTTGTTCAGAACCGATTTAACACTCAATAGGGCCAATGTCATGGAAGAAACCTCTTTTCGACGGCCACTATTGTTTTTACACCCTCGTAAAAACTCTAGTAAACTCGTATTTTTACACGCAAATGTTGAATATAATTTAGGAATAATAAAGGAATATAATAAAGGAAAGTCTTATTGGAGAAATTTTTGATCAACTGAACACTTCTTTACTTGAAAACTACCTTTACTATGACATGAGTTTCGGGAAAATCCTCACATTTTATCATTTAAACTGAATATCCGACCCCCATATAAAAAATCAGATTTCAGAAAATAAAAATGAACTAAATTATTCTAAAATTTCAGTCTTTGTCGGCGACTTGTTTATATATTTAAGTAAAATTGTCGGTCAACTATGTGTTAAGTTTTCTGCGGTTTAATTTCTTCAAAGTATTCCTACATTAACTACGAATTATTCATGTTAAATTAACAGTACCGTATTGTATATTTAACGGGGTAGTGTAAAATAGTTCCACATGTTACTTTTATGCTGTTCCCTGGTGTATATATCATTAAAAGTTCTTACAAACGTCCAAACTTTGGAATTCGTAAATGATTTTGAACTTTGCTTTACGACCCATTTATACGTTTTAAGATTTAAATAGTCTGGGAGGAGGCTCCGAAATGGGTTCTTATCTAACATCAGAAAGCTGCAGCGAATCAAAATCTTAATTGTTGTTGAATATGAATCATGATTTTGGCATTGAGGGTACTAAAACTGAAAACTGATAAAAGTCCAGAGAAATTAAAAAGTGTCTAATCGCTGAGAGATTTGCAGTGGATCAATCTCATGCTATATTGCTAAGTTGGGCATTCTGTTCATGATTTTGAGAGGTTATCTCAGCAAGAACCCTGTGTGTGTGTGTGTGTGTGTGTGTGTTGGTGTTGACAAAGAATGGGCTATACGCTTATGTGATCGAAGTTATTAAATGTATGGTTTATATCAGTGGTTCCCAACCGGTGGTCCGCCTCGGGAGTGATCCGGCACCACATATAAAAGAGTTGCCAAATCAATGGGGATTTTGAAAGCAATGTTCGTTAAACTAGATGGGCCGAGTATATCCGATGACTATCAGGTGTTGAATTAGTTTTTATGTATTTTTATGTAATTTTTATGTATTAAAATCAAAGAATTCGTTATTAAGTCGTACTGTACACTGTACAATAGCAATAATCAACGTGTTCTAAAAACTGTTTTACTTAATCACCCATGAATCAATCAATATGTTTAAATTTAAGGCTGAGATTTAGGCTATCTAATTCTAAAGATTGAAAACAAAGTTGAAACAAAAAGTGAGTACGTATCCCTGTATCCTTTTGCCTGAGGGATATTCTTCACCCCCATACTCCCCGGAAGGCCCCCTCTTTAAGTCGCTGGGGGGGAGGGGTCCGCACATGGTTCAATTTCTGGCTTAGTGGTCCGCAGACTTGTACGGGTTGGGAACCACTGGTTTATATAGAGGAGTGGCATTTCCGAGATACTTCTAACACATCATTTACACAGTCGCGATAGCGGCGAGTCGAATCTCGGGGGGCGAATGTGTAAACGGTGTTCTCGCCGTTTCTCCTCGCCAATCGTGGCGCTCGCTTCGGGAGCGGTTTTCTCGCACGAGTCAAAGAGGCGAATGGCGCTGGGGGTAGTCAAAGGGGCGAATGGTGACGAAGTTGCGAGGGGAAGGTCTTGTTCACAGCAGGAGGCGGGAATGTGAGAACGGTCACTCTCGTCGATGCAGGAACGTGACTAATGTCTCGCGAATATCTTGCGGGTGGCCGCGATCGCGAATGTGTAAATGCGGCATTAGGAGAATCTCTGAATACAATCTACATGTCTCTCAAAAACGACGATGGATCTCTAAATAAATTCACTGAATTTTGCTGATCATTTTTGAGTTTAACTCAGCAAAAGTGATTGATATGGGTTAGATATAGCTTCGCTTTTATCGAGCTGTAGTTGCGAAGTTGTACAGTATAGAATGCAATACAGGCGTAGAATATTATGCTTACAGTACTAATGCGCTGTAGAATGTACAGATTTTTTTTTTTCAATTGCGGAGGGATTTGTAGTGAGTCATTCACCCTTCAACACCGCTAAGTCTTGCTGGTCACTTTATTATGGGAGTATAATTTAGGCATTTCTCCCCATGAAGGGACAACACGGTAACGGACAAGTCTTACTTGGGATTTGAAACCAAGCCCTCGACGCTAACCCCTGTACCATGTGGACGGCACAATATATAGTATAATGCCTGCAATATATTGTACAATGCAGAGTTGTAGTGTTGTACAATATGAGGTGCGACTATGATTCACTTTTATTGCTTCTTTATAACGCTTAGTAGCAGAAAAGTTTTGTGATTAAATGCAAGACTGGAAAAGAGATTTTTGTGGGCACTGAGAAATTTACGTGTTTGATCTTAACTGTTCTGTCTGACAGTAAGCGCTCTATGTCTAAAAGACTCGCATATTGTGTGGTTTTTAGTATTTAATACTGATATTTAGACGCCATTTATTGTAATAAATATTCATTAAACCTGGGAACATTCTAGAAACTGGATTTTTAAAATTATTGAACAAGACTTTTTAAAAATAAATCGGTACATGTTTTCTTAATTTAATACAAAAACTTATATGTGTATTTTTATTTAATAAGTAATTTCAACACCTACGTTTTGATTTGAGAGGCTCTTCCCCAGACTGTCAATTTGTTCATTTCATTAATAGGAATTTTTAAAGGTATAGGCTCTTTGTTTACTAATAATTTTTTTCTCTGAAAGCCTTACCTAAATAGTCTGCAAATTCAATAGTAATCTTTACATAACCTAACCATCCAACCAAACCCCAACCAAACTCCCCAAATAATAATAATAATAATAATAATAATAAAGGATCTACTAGTTGTATAAATCATATCGCAGTAAGCTTATGCGAGTTCGAGGAAACACTTGCACGATATAAATTGGTTTGTTCGTTTCATATAGAGCAGGGATACTCAAACTGCGGTCCGCGGACTGCATGCGACCCACCAAGCTTTTATGTGTGCCCCTGCACTCATTATCAGGCATGTGCTTTTGTAAACGTAGTTTTGGAAATGAGTGCCTGAAAATACAAAACTGCACAAAACTGGGCCACCTCCTGCTGATGTTCGCATGAACGTACATTTGTGAATCATCCATTTTCCAAACTGATATATACGAAGAGTGTATATGGAAATCGGCTTATTGATTCTTACCTTGAGAGTAGCATGTAGCAAGTATAAACCTGATTTGTCTAAAATAGTCGAAAGTGTACCTTAACATAAAAAAAAATTAAAAATCATGCTGATTTTTAAATAAACATTTGAATACAGTTAGGTTTCGAGTTTTATTTTTTACATTATTATATTATAAGTTATAGTGTACCCTTGTTGCGGCCCGTGACACATAGCAAACATATGCATGCGGCCCGAGAGATAAAAAAAAAGGTTGAGTATGGCTGATATAGAGCAATGTTCCGTTAAGGGAACGATGGACGCTAAATTTTTTTAAAAACTTTTTATCATAGATATAAGTAGTGTGCACATGAGAGAGCTGGCGCAGACCCACAAACACCCCCATAAAAACCGAACCCACTTTTAGAAAAGTAATGGCTCTATTTCGCCCCATAAAATCTCCACCCACTTTTAAAAACAATGGAGTGAAAACCCCCATAAAAACTCCACCCACTTTTTAAAACAATGGCTCTCAACCCCACCATTAAAATTTCCACCCACTTTTAAAAACAATGGTGCGAAAACCACCCATTAAATTTCCACCCACTTTTAAAAATAATGGCTCTCAAACCACCCACTAAAACCGTACCCACTTTTAGAAAGTGATGGCTCTATTTTATCCATATAAATTATTTTAAATGATGGTGAAAGCCTCCCCATAAAAATCTCACCCCCTTTTAGAAAGTAATAGCTCTCAACCAACCATTCAAATCGAACCCCCTTTTAGAATTCAATGGTATAAAAAAAATGCCATAATTGTTTCCACCCCATAAAAACTCCGCCCACCACTAAAACCGAACCCAAGCAAAAAGTCGCTGAGCCGCAAGGGTACCCCCTTCGGCGAGCACCCCCTTTTAGAAAACAACGGTCCAAAGTTTTTATAGCAACGCACCTTCTTTGCTGCGTTGAAAACTTTACCTCTCCGACATTTTAAGCACTTAAAGAAATACATTTAGTATAGAAATAAAACCATGGAAAGTCATATTCTCGAAAGTCTAAACTCAGTAGGTAACTTACAATCAAACTACCTAAAGCTGGATGCTTTAGAAATTGATAAAAAGTACCTGATATCCGATGCGAAAATGATAAAGACACGGTATGGTGAAAAGGCTGTGGTAAGTTTGGAGGGAACAGGTTCAGTTTTCCTCCCGGACCGATTCAATAAAGTTATGACTGATGAGTATCTAAGCTTTATGAGAAAGTGCCATTTAATCTATCGAGGTAAGAAGGATACTGGAAAAGCCCACCCCGCACACCAAGTAGAGTTTTCTCCTGCCAACGATGCTCTATGAGATGATCGCCGTCCACCTTAAGTTTTAAAAGCGTTTGCTTTTAAAATTTGTCTATTAGAGCTCTAAGCGACAATCTGCCTCATCGCATAATGTCCATGAGCCAAAGTATGGATACCATCTTCCAATATATGACGCTTGTCATCTTTTCCTGATAGGGCAATCTTATTGACTTGTATGGAATGAATCTCATGCTTTGTGCTCCTGATGAGATTCATGGTTCTGTGCTGTACTTCTTGCTTGAATAGGCAGTTCTTGTAGTCCTCAAAGGTTATCCTGTTTTTCACGACACATTTCTTTACTCCTTTGGATTTTTTCACCAAGTCTGTTTCAGTCTTACAGGCATACATCTTAGATCTTAAGCCAACGAACTCCTCCAAGATTTTTCCAGAATTTTCATCCTTCATCTTCCCCAAGACCTTTTTATTTACTCTAGGCATTCCATATCTATTATTTTCCTGATAATCGGAGGTGTCGAAATAATCAATCATTCCTTTCATATCTTCATAAAAGTCCTCGGTCTGTATGTCGTAGATGTAACTGTCAGTGTCCATGTACAATAGCTTGATATCGTCCCCATATTTAGGCTTCATAAGATTATAATGGAAGTCGTACATCAGATGCTTCGATAGATCTAATATACTCATGCCGACGTATATTGGCTTATTAAAAATCACTTTCGTCTTGTTCATATGCACGGCGGCTAATCTTTCGTCAAAAATGGTCCTTCCCTTGAAATTGGGCTTAGCAACTAGCTTCTCCGCTTTCTGGGGATCGCATACTAGCCTAATATCGAGTCGCTTCCTGATATTTTCCATCGTCTTGCCAAAGACCGAGTTGTTCATAAGTTTGAAGAAGTCTTTCTCAAAGTCATTGGTTGCCTTTGTCCTCATTTCTGTGTTCAGGTCGATGTACCTCTTCAACCAGGGAGACTGCTGAAACTCCAACACTTTGTGCACCTTTTTGAGCTTCATCCCCAACTGCAACAGTTGCTTCAAAACCCTGTAATGAACCACATAATGCTCTTTGTCATAGAGGGTCGTCAGTAGTTTTGGCTGTTTTGAGCCATCGGGCATCCTGCTCTCAGGTGCTAGAGGTAGGTCTGAATGGAGGTTGTGTAGATGGGTCGGGTACTGTAGATCGCAATCTACGATGTATCCTTTGTCTGAGTCATCCGCTACTTGGGTCACATCTGACACAGTGCTCCACTTGAAACCACCATGCGGTAGGTATTGACTCATGGCCCATCCGTAAAGGTTGTTGGCGTCAAGGTACATCAGGTAGTTAGACTTCTTGTTCTCGTCATAGTCCCTCATGTACTTGTTGTTCGCCCTCCCATATCGGTTACAGCACTGAGAGATGCCTCCTCTGGTCCCCTTTTCTAGCATGAGTATCATGTCATAGTCTGTCAATAGCTCTAGCTCGACCTCCGTGGTTTTGAGCATGGCGTCCCACGAGAGTCCGGGTGCAGTGAAGTACCATGCAGGATCCAACTTATAGGTCTTTAGACAGACATCTCTAAAGTGTTCCATGATGTCGGCTAGGATGAGTACATCAGTCTTCACATACAAATCGGAATATTCACCCAATGTCTTAATGTTGAATGCATTCCATACCGTTTTAGCGTGCTCGTAGTCCTCATCCTTTATGTGTGACTCATTCAATTGGTTGTAAAAGTCTTCTTGTGGGGGTAGCTTGGTTTCTTCGCATTTGTCCCACGAGTCCATATAATCGTATGGATAGACGCCTTTTCGGGTGACGAGGTCCAGTTTGTCCTTGGGGAAGTACTTGGCTGTCTCCCGGAACTCCTTTACGTTCTTCGCAAGACTGTCGACGCTAGCGGCCATGAACTTGAACGAGTCGACAAACCTCAACTTTATACCAGGTACCTTTGCTTTCTTCCCATCGCCTACTTCTACAGTTTTTGCCCCGACCTCCTTACTGAATGAAATGTACCTCTTCTCGTTGTTCGGAATGACATCAATGTCTCCTTTCTCCCCACCGAGCTCCTTTATGAAGAGATGGGCGTCGTAGCCAGATAGGTTGTGGATAAACACCGGAATGAACGAAGGCTCTTGGTACTTTAGGTTGCAAAGGTTGTGAGCAGGTCCTCTGTAGTTCGATTCACATTTCGCCGGATCGAGAAGATGGTCATGATCTCTGACTTTTCGGAAGTCTGGCTCATCCTTGGGTGAATAGGGTGAAGGTTTCTTCCTGATATCTCCGTCACAGATATGGCAAACATGGGTCCTTTGGAAATGCTCTTCATCCTCGGTGGTCATTTTGATGGGTTGCTTCTTATCATAAATGTTCTTTATCGCTAGCGCCTCAGTCTTCACTGTATCAAAGAACAGCTTGGTGGCATTGGGTCCTCTGTATGTGATTGGTGCCTTATAGTCTGCGTGTTTATATTTGATGTAGACAGTGAAGCTCATAGGTTCATGCTTTTGATATTTATGTAAGAATGAGCTGTCTTTTGTAGGGCGGCAGGTGTTTATCTTGTTTGTCAAGCACTCGAAGTCTCCATACATCACAAAGGGTAATCGTAAAGACCTTTGGTAGTTTTTGAACCGCAGAGATTCGTCCTCCTTGGGCATTACAATCTTTACTGGCGTATTCTTCCTACAATCCGTTTCATGAGCTTGGAGGTCCTCTTCGGAGTAATAATACAGCAGGCATCTCTCACAGGTGAATACCTTTCCGTTGTGTTTAGTCACTTGTCCGCTTATCAATTTGGAGAGGTCTTTTATCCAACAGTAATGACTGTTTCCTTCCTTATTCTTTATGTACAGCAAATTGACGTGTTTGTCTTCCTTATTTTTAGTGATTCTCAATGGGTAAATGTCATTACCTTCGTATGAATATATGTTCACCGATATGTTATTCAACTTTTCGAACCTGTTAAATACTCTATCTTCCATCTTCACTGGAAACTCAATGCCTTCAAACTTTAGCTCATTCTCATACGGTTTATATTTGGTGACTCTTTGGGCATCTTTTTCCACTGGATGCAGCGCAGAGAGTATTGCCCACATGAAACACTTATTATCCTCATTTTGTACGTTTATGACTGCCTTTTTGGCTTTAATCTTTTTCGGCAGATCAATGTAGGATGCCCCTCTCAGCGGGTTGTATTTATTGATCCTCACCTCAAGGCTTTTAATTCTAACAAGCGTCCATCCCGAACCTTTTGCAACAAACTCCTCCATTTCTGTCAATAATTTTTGGATAACCGATCTGTAATAAGCTACCAAATCAGTTGATTCTAAGATGACTGCGTTTTCTGTTTTGAAGTTTTTCTCCATTTCTATAATAGCATCGTCTTTACCCTTTTGATAGTCACAGAGGAATTCGAAATTAACCTTCAAACCAAGCAGCCTCTTTATGTGTTTAGTGATGAGTCCCCGGACTAGTGATGCCACATCGTTCAAAAAGTCTTTGGGAAGCATCAGGTTGTGTTCATTTTGGATGTCGTACGTCTTCAAGCGAGATTCAAAGGCTGTATTAACTTTGTGGAGGGTGTAGAGCCTTCTCTCTCGCGTATCTAAAAACAGGTCTGCATCAAACCCGAAATGACGGTTGAACAATACGCTTTCTATGTATGCTATGATGTCTGCCCTCCTTCCTAACATGGAATAGCCTCTAATGCCATGCGTTCGACAAAATTCCCGTAGTTGGGGGAGAGTCATGTGATGTAGTCGATGCTCCACTCTTCCACACTCTGGGAGAGCGGCTGCCTTCTTTGGTTTATAGTTTAGGTGCCCTTTAGATTGTAGGTGCTTATTCATGCTTGATCCCTTAAATAACTTACCGCAACACCTGATCTTACGCACTCTGTTCTTCTTTGGCTTGCTAAACAAGTCATTGTGGAAAGGAAAAGTGGAAAGGCCGTTATGATATTGAATGAGGTCGATCAGTTCCACCTTTCTAAGTTTCGAGTATCCTCGAATATTATGTTCCCGACAGTAGTCTTGCAACTGCCGGACGGTTTTTGATTGCAAATCTTCCATCTTTATATATAGAATTAATTTCTTTAAATGCTTAAATCCTTGATGAGGTAAAATCAAATTAAAAAGGGGTTAAAAGGAAGACTTTATAAAATAAAATATGGATATGGAGGAAGTGATGGAAATAGTAAGACTGTTTGACCTAAACAGAAAAGTTTCTTCAGACTTGAAAACTAAAGCCCAAGAGTGTGAGCACGAATATGTAATACAAAACGATGATAGCTGGTACATTTGCCAAGCATGTGGCGAAGAACTGAGGTACAATCCCAATAAACCCCCTTTGAACCATCTACAACTGTATTTAATCATGAAGAGACAGCAGAGCTTGAAAAGCAGAGCAAACAATCTGGAAAACTGGATAGGTCAGTTCAATCTCCCTTTCGAGGAACAGCTGGTTGTTGACTTTTTGTCTTTAATCCATAAATATGAAGAGATGTTTCCAGAGCGGAAAAACCTAATCAGCAAAAACTACATCTTGTTCCATATGTTACGAATAAGGGATTTCGAGGTCCCACTCAAGTTACCAAAAATGAAGAAGACGCTAGCTCAGTATGAAGAAATCTGCAGAACCATTTTCGAAGCATTAAATTGGAATTTTTAATAGCTCTTGTCAGCTATTAAAAATTAACTAAATCTTTTTTATCAATCCAGCTTGTCTCAGGATAGCCTAACCATTTTACTAGATATTTGTCCCCTTTCTTTTTGAGGACTTTTTCGATCTTATATACATCGTCCTTCTTATCATACTTTACTAGTTCATTTTCATAAAAAGTGCCTTTAACCTCATCATTATTTAAATCCTTAACTCTGTAAGTGATTGGGTCGGTTTCTAGTACCTCAGAGATGACAAACACTTCTTCTGTAAAGGTTGCTTGATACCCTCTTCTGAAGGTTGTCTTGTATATCGATATCCTAACTTTATCACCCACCTTATACTTTGCTTTACGGATCACCTTTTCCTGAAACAGGTTGCGATACACGTCTCCGCTGTTCTCCTCTTGACTGGCTTCAACAGGGGTCATTTTGATGCTTCTGTGGCGCGAGTTGTTGTAATTTTTGACCAGCTGACTCAATATATCCACGTACCTGTTGGTGTTGTTGGCGGCCAAGTACTTCCTAATTTTCCCATTCAAAGTCCTGTTGAACCGTTCCACGACAGAACATTTGATCTCCACGTTTTCGGTGGTGAACCAGTGAATGTCGTTCTCTTTGAACAGAAGCTGTGCATCTTTATTGATGAACTCAGTCCCCTTGTCTGTCTGGAGCTTTTCGGGCACTCTCTCCTTAAAGATCTGTTTGAAGGCCTTGGAGACTTCTCCCCCTGTCTTCTTCTTGATTGGTATTGCCCAGCCATATTTGCTAAAAATGTCAATGACTGTCAGTAAGTAGTTGTTGCCATCGTTGTAACGAGAAAGGGGCCTTAGAAACAGCAGGTCTGCTTGCCATTGATCGTCTATGCGCGACACGTAAGTCCTCCGCCTTTTGAACTTTCGAATGAGGGGTTTGTGCTTAGTGTACACGTCTTGTTGATGAAGGAAGTCCGATGCTTCTGCTCGAGTCAATCCCGTTCGTCTGCTAAGTTCGTCTATACCACAAAACCCTGTTTCGGGGTCGTAATATACTTTTTCGGGGCAACTCTTTTCAGTTACCCCTTCAGCGGTAAAAAACGGCTTTTCTTGGAGCCACAAGATGCGCAGATTCCTTTCATCATGGGTCTGCCGTTTTTAGAGGTAGCATGATATGCATCTTGGGTGTCGGTGTGGGTTTTACATTTCAGACAATACATCTTTGATCCCATTCCAAATGTCTTTTTTGCTTTAATGATAGGCTTCACAACAGCTCTTTCTAGTCTTTCACGAATGGTTGGATTGGGGATATCGTCCAATTCTTTTATCATGTTTGTGTCACAAACTTTGTTTCTTGTTTCAGTATCTTTATTTTTAATGTAGCAGACATCATGTTTATAGGCACTTTCATCAACCCTATTAATGGGTTTACTCCATTCTTTGTATGTTAAATCGGGGTGCAACCTAGTTTTCCCCTTCAGCAGTTGAGTTCCTGGTCCTGTGAATTGATGTCCTGGCAGATGCATTTCAAATGGTAAATTGTTGATTGCTGCGTTAACAACGCCTTTCCCTTTCTTTTTTCCACACATTTATTTATACAGAAAAAATTATTTTCCGTACCCGTTCAAGCCTTTCTCCTTCAAATATTTTTCCATAGGGAAGTACTTCAAGTCCTTAATAAATTCTTGCTCTTTAATCAAAGCCTCCTCCTCCGAAATAGTCTTCGCTCTCAAGGAGTTTAGTAAAGACTTATAAAACTTGTAGGCAAACCTGTATTCTTCCTTCCGTTCTGAGATATGTAAGGATTTATCAATAATCTCTATGACACTGACCACGATGCTCAAGGACGCTAAGGGAAGCAGAGCGAAAGCAGTCAAACTCGAAGTACCAAACAAGAACTTCGCAATCGTCAGAGACAGACTAACATCACTGTAGAATTTATAGCTTTTTCTGTATACGTACAACCACGACTCTAATTTTTGTTCCATGTTTTATTTAAAGAATCAAAACATTTCCTGTACCTCATTTCAGGGTTAACTAAATCAAGCATAAAAAAATCCTGAGGTTTCGTGACACACTGTTTGTACATACTATTGAACTCCTCGCTGGTGAGACTACCATCGATTTCCCGCAGGATTTGTTTAACCTCCCTTGGTTGGAGTCGAAAGAAGATAAAGTAGTTACAGTTCTTGCGTATGTTGATGGGTGTTGAGTAATATGATTGTGATATATAGATGATGGAGGCATTTTTCTTTCTACCTCTTATGAATAGGTCCTCAATGACTTTTTGCTTCTTTTCAGTCACGCAGTCATCAAATACCACTAGATTCTTAACGTTAGGATCAAGTTCATTCACTGTAATAAAATCGGCCAGTTCTGACGTGAATAATGTTTCCTTCTTGAACTTGTGAAACATTTCTAAAAATTTTTCTTTATCAGCCTTCTTAACTTTTTTAAGGTTAAGAATATCATCTTCCTCTATATCATTAAACTGTGTGTATGTTTCTTGTAGAGATGAATACTTGGGCTCAAAGATGTCTTTTGCACATACGTAGAGATTGTCAAACTTCAACCAATCGTAGATGAAGTTAAGAAGCAAGTTTGTCTTACCACACCCTGAAGGTCCGGTGATTAAGAGTCTGAAGGGATGTTTGGGTAGCAGAGGATGCTGATCAGCAGATGCAAACTCTTCAGGTTGCGTGTAATTCTTTATTTGAATCATATCTTTATTTAAGGTGAAAATATTTACTTTAAGGTAAAGAATATTTGCTTTAAGGCAAAAAATATTTGCTTCAAGGCAAAAATTTATTTGTCAAGTAATAAAGATGAATCAGTTAGAGAAGGAACGCATCGAAAAGATAAAGGGGCAAATACTAGCTCAAAAAAGATTGGGTGAGTTACAAAAAGATCTCAGAAGAAAAAACGAGCAGCAGCTTCAAGAAAAATTAGGTGTTCGAGAAACGTTAACAGAGTTTCATAAGCCTGTGACCGAACAGTTGGCTCAGCAGGAAGTATCGAGAAACGAGCAAATGAAAGCTGTTCATAAAGCTGTTCAGGATGTAATGCAGGAAATATCCATTCCATCGTTAGAATCCACAAGAATTCCTGAATTGGAATATGATTATGGAATAAAAGATTTGGAGCGCACGATTTATAATTTAAACTTAAATAAGGATCTAGACGAGTCTTTCATCAGGAAAGAGGGTTTTGAATTGCCTTCAGAATTAGTGAGCAAAAGTGAGGGCGAGCTGAATGAAATCATAAAACGTGCCAACGACAGAAATAAAGAATTCGGAACTAGAAAAGGGCCTATAAAGAAAGAATGGATGAACGTTACAGAAGATAATGAAGATAGGAAAGAATATTTAAGAAAAGAGTTGGGCAAGTATGATCACAAAATTCAAATGATGAGGAACTATACAAAAGCACTCAAAACACTCAGGGATGGACATTATTATACAGGCGAGGGTATCGATATGATGGAGCTGCTTTCGCGACTGACGGATAAAAGATGTAGTGGGAATAAAAGTAAAAAGCTCTACAATAAAATCGTTACTCTGTTGGATACGCTTTTAAAAAAGGGTGAGCTAACCAATGATTTTGTAAAAAGCTACTACGCAAAGTTTTTGAGCTAGCGAAAATTTTTCTCTGCATATAATAAATGAGTAACTACGTTAAAACAAAAGTACATCTGAGTGATCATCAGATCAACAAGTTAAAGACTGCACACAAGAAAAAAGAGGAGGTCACTTTACAGATCAATACCTCCAAGGCGCCAAGTCATGATCTATATCTTACTCAAACACAGATCGAGCAACTAAAGAAGGGCAAACGCATAAAGATCAGCAAAACACAACTGGAGAAAAATGGTGGATTCTTGCCTTTTCTTATCCCCATTCTCACCACTTTGGCTACCGGTGCTCTTTCGGGGGCAGCTGGATGGGGAGCAAAAAAGATTATGGATAAAGTGAGCGGATCCGGTTGCAAGGGAAAGAAAAAAAAGGGGAAAGGCGTTCTACAAAACTGGGAATCTCGAACAAACTGATCGAGGAATGCATGAATGGTGAGAAAGGATTTCGTGGCGTCTTCACATCTGACATGCTACCCAAAAAGATGAGAAAGTTTGAAAGTGGAATTATTAATTTAGACTTGTCGACAGGGCCTGGTACTCATTGGGTGGCCTACTACAACGATCCACATAATAATTTTGTAGAATATTTTGATTCATTCGGAGACTACAAATATAACAATATTCCTTTAAAGGATGTCATTATCCCGGCAAACATATTTCGCTACCTGAGATCATCAAATAAGGAAGTTCGATACAATTCAAGCTTCCTGCAGAAACCCACATCTGACCGTTGTGGCTACTTCAGTATGGCATACATAAAAAAGAGAAATAGAGGCCACCTTCCTTGGGACATCTTGTACTCCCTAACTCAAGAACCAAGTGATCATAATGAGAAGAAAGTGCTACTTTAATGAAACATGCGTGTGTTATTTTAATAGGTCAAAGCCTATTAAAATAAAAAATGCTTATAATAAAATGACTCTGCTTATATTAAACTCAAAAGACTACCCAAAATCAGAAGACTTTACTGTCGAATACGCTACACCTCTGAAGATCAAGAGGGTTGCTTTGCAATCTTTTTCCTTATGGGTTTCATGGTACAACATTTGCAAGGCCTATGAGAACAACAAGCTTTCATTCTACGATGGCAGCCTTTGGCATGATCTAACTATTCCTGATGGAAATTATACTCTGGGGGAGCTAAACGATTACATGACGACATACTTCAGGGACGAAAGTCCTCCCATACAGTTTGGCGTGATATTCGCTCGACAGAGATTTGTGATAAAACTGAAAGAACACTACAAGCTTGATTTATCGAAGAGTAAGCTTCATGAGATTTTAGGATTTGAACCAAAGGTTTACGAAGAAGTGAAACAAGAAGCCAAGTACGTGGCCAACATCTCTAGAAGCGTCGATGATATTCATATCCATTGCGATATAATATTGGGCGCTTATTTGAACCAATTTGCATCGGAAGTTATCCATTCTTTCACGCCGGCCCAAGAGCCAGGTAGTTTGCTCTCTAAAGATTTTGACAGACCCATCTTTTTTAAGACAAAGAGTAACCACGTATACAGGATCAGGATGCGTCTGACCAATCAGGACGGTGTACCAATTAACCTCAATAATCAGAGAGTACTTTACAGGTTGTTGGTAGAGTGAAGAAAATTTTTGTACTTACAATAAATGAACAGACATAGACTTTACGGAGCAAGCAAGAGGATACAAGGCCGAGGTTTCTTTGGGAGAAAGCTTTTGAACGTAGCTAAGAAAGAGGTTGAACAAGAGGTGCAGCAAGCTGTGAGTAGTAAATTGGAGTCAATCCTTAATAAATCCATTAAAAGAGGCGCAGGCTTAAAAGTAGTGAATGAAGCTAAATTAGAAGCTATCCTTGCAAAGAATATGAAGCGAAAATAATTTTACTGCATATAATAAAGATGAACAATATTTGGGAATTAAAACAAACGTCAGAAGACGTCATCAGAGACATAGAAAGTTTTGAGTACAGAGAAATTAAAGAAACGCACAGCACTCAAGATACGAGTGAAGATGCCACGTTTAACTTTCACATACTCGACACAAACGCTAAAATTCTCTACTCCAAAGGATATATTCACCAAGAACTCAGAGTCGTGAAAGGAAACGGAGATTCTGTAGGGGAAGAGAACGTGACATTGGTGAATGGTGGAGGTTTACTCAGGAGAAGTATCATGACCGTCGGTGCATACGAGATAGATTCAGATGTGCATGACACATCCTTGATGCTTCAGGTTATGGGTTTAATTAACTTCACACCTGATTATACAACTTCGGAAGCGACCAATATGTTTTACTATATAGATACCTCTGATTCTGCCGAGAGAGGATCGTTCAAGTTTAACGGTGCCCTCACCGATGCTACAACAATAACAAATTTTTTCGCTAACTTAAGAGTGAATGATGAGCGTAACGAAGGTTTTGCCAAAAGATGGATATATACCCGAGATAGTCAGTCTGTGCACATATTTATACCACTCAAATACATTTTCGGCTTCCTCAAAGATTATGAAAAAGTCATTACAGGCTTTGACGTAAAATTTCAGTTTCAAAGAAACAGTCACAAGAATATGCTGTATACAAATGAACAAAATCCTAATTATAAAGTACAAGTCAAGAAACTTTCGCTTTGGCTACCTTATGTTAAATTCAATTCTTCTGTTGATGGTCAGTTTACAAAATTGATTCTGTCGGACCAATCCATCGACCTTAACTGGAGGCAACCGAGAGTAGTCAAATCCAACATTTTAGAAAATAGCAGCGGATCATGCAACATACCCGCCACGACTGATGAAGTGATGAGCCTTTACGTTGTGCCCCAATATGATGAAAGAAACGAAAACTTTTCTCAAAACAACATGCTGTTTGATAACTTAGACATGATTGATTGCTGGCTTATGGTCAATAACGTGAGGGTGCCAAACATCAACTATACTATGGACTTTGAGAAAAAAGATTATTCGAGACTCTACGCTGCTCTCTTAGATGCAGGACTTAACAATCTCACTTCCGAGACCGGATGTCTCATCAACTATGAAACCTTCAGAAGTCTCTATCCAATCATATGCTTCAACTTATCTTTTCACGAGCCGTACGTAAATGTTAGCAACCTGATGATTGAATTTCACTGGAGACTGAAGAGCAGCCCCCCGAATAAGAAGTATGTATTTTACTTTGTTTTGATCGAGAGAAAGAGATGCAAACTCAATATGGCAGAAAAGAAGATCACAATGTTGAATACTTTAAGGATGTGAACTTAATAGATTATTTTAGATTTTAATAGATTACGATCTATTAAAAACTTATTTATAATAATAAAGATGGCTTGGTTTCCTTTTGGAATATACTACCCTAGAAAAGCAGTGGGTCTTCGCGGTCCACCTGGAATAGGGTTTAAACTCACAAACGATGGGAATTATGATATAGAAAATAAAGTGTTGAAAAACTGTCACAACCCTATTGATGATCAGGATGTTTCAACTAAACATTTTGTCCAGAAAGAGTTAGAAAGGAATTACTTTGGTTTAAAAGACATCATTGAAGACAATAAAAGCAATTTTAATGATAGTTTCTTAAAGTTTGTGCAGGAGACAGCTGACAAGATAAAAGATCTGGATAGTGCTCTTAGAGGAGAAATTGCTGATAGTGTTTCTAAATTAGATGACAGATTCTTGAGCTATAGTGAAAGAAAGACTATCGATGTAAAAGGTAGGAGAATAGGGAATGTTGCTGACCCCACAGAAAGCAAAAACGCAGTCAATAAGAGATATTTGGAAAAATATGTAGCAGAGAACAGTTTAACGATGGACGATACAAAAAGTATCTTTAATGCTAAGAATCTATGTATTGGGGCTGTTCATGAGCCCAAAGATCCACAAGATGTTGTGACAAAAAATTATATGGAGAAGAATACCTTAATGACAAAAAATGGTATATACGATGCCAATAACTGTAAAATTTCAAATGTGACGAGTCCTACGTTAAAGACGGATGTAGCAACTAAAGAATATGTTGATAGTAGTATAACGTATGCAACCAATGCTCTATGTTACGTTAGTGTTCTAGATTACGTTACTTATAAACCTGGCAATTTTAACAGGGTCAATTTCACTAAATTTTCAGGGGATTTACTGACTAGTGATTCAAAATTTTCTCGAAAGGCCACTTTAAGAATATCATTGTTTCTGGATTCTAATAGTTTTTTAACAGAGTCTATCGACTTTAAAGTAGTGATTAAAAACATTATTACTTACAGCTATAAAGCGAAAGTTTTCTCTGAGGTTTCATGGTTTATTAATGTTGAAGAAGGTTATGCACTCTCTCTATTTGTAAAGTCTAGTGTTGAATTTACCATTAAAATCTTTCTAAGATTTGAAGAAATAAAGTGGTCAACTGCACTACAGTAAAAATATTTTGCTATGTAATAAATGAGTAACATTAATTGGAATAATATTTCGAAAACGGCTTTGCCGGAAGCCACTCTTAGAACCATGCAAGATCACCTTAACTGGACGTTGGTGTTTCAGTACTCCCAGCTTTCGGAACCATTCATCGAAGAATTTGCGACAACCGTAGATGAATGGTATGCTGTTTCTAAAAATCAAAAACTGTCGGAGCCTTTTATGCATGAGCATAAAGAACAATTAGACTGGATCGAACTGAGCAGGTATCAGAAAATGACTGAGAAATTTATAGAAGAACATATAGGGATGATTGATTGGAGGAATATCAGCCGGTGGCAAGCTCTTAGCGAAAGTTTTATCCTTAAGTATAGTGTAAAGTTACATATGGACTTAATATCAGCATTTCAGAAATTGTCGGAAAATACCATAAGAGAACTGAAAGATGAATTAGACTGGAAAAGTATTACAAGATACCAGACCTTCAGTGAAGAATTTATCAAGGAATTTGAGACAATGATCGATTTTTGCTATCTCTTGATCTATAAACGTCAACAATTGTCGAATACATTTTTTATTGAATATGGGACCAAGGTGATGTGCATTCTTTTGGCAGAAATGTGTTCTGGTAACCGAATAGTTTTAGGTCACGACCCTTAAGTTTTAATGGTTCTTGAACCATTAAAATTTCCATCCAGCGGACTCAAATTATTTTTATATATAAATAAAAATGCAAGCTATCATCGATAAACTCAATGCTCAACATATTAGCACTTACAAACAATTCGACACAGACATTTTAGTGGCTGATATCGTTCAACATGGTAATTATATAATAATCCGCCTACAGAATAATTGGATAATTCGTATTCCCTCAAAATCTCTCACTAAGGAAGATATTCTATGCTTAAATGAATGTACTGATCTCAGAGTCTTTGCAAACAAAGGTATCGTAAAATTTCGAGGGCAGTGAATGAATAAGCAATAATTGTTTTTTAATGGTTTTACAATCATTAAAAAATAAAGTCATAAGAGGCTTAGTTACTTAATAATTCTGGTCAATTTTGATAGAATGTCAAAACCCGTTTTCCGAACATTTATATCCTCTTCTTTATGTAGTATTTGATACATTTCAATAATATATTTTAAAACTAGCGAATAAATTTCAGGAAATTTCAGGAAATTATCTGTTTCTTCTTCAACAGCAGTCATTAAATGCCGACACATACTTGCAAGAGTGCGCATTCTACTGCTAGTATTTGATGTATATGAAGCACTATATAAAGCTCTAATATCACCTAATAAGTCATGCGTATTTTCCATCTCTTTTATTATATATATCATTTCTTTAAATGAAAAAAATATGAAGCAGTAGAAGATCCTTTAAGAGAAACGGTCTTCTATGATAACCCGCCATAAAAAAAAAAAGAAAAGTGCCGGCAATGACCTTGTTTTAATGTGAGACTACTTCCTTGTGCGCTTGACCTTGTCTAAGGAAGAAGAAAGCGAACTCAGAGTTTTATCGGAATTAAAACGAGATGGCAGCACTTATCAGAAGGAAAGCTTCTGGTTTAATGGTTAAATAGAAGATATGAATAAATACTAGTGGGTACCCATGGCTGAATTGGTAGCGCGCTGGGCTTGTAACATCAAAGTCCCTGGTTCAAACCCCGACCTCTCCCGGATTGTCATACAATCCGGGTTGATGGTTATTGACCTATACCTAGCCAAAAAGACATGTCAGCTACTCTCGTCGTTGGACCAATAGAGTAGCAATCATCGATATTCATTAGTGGAGGGTGGGATCCCGACGTCACATGACGTCAAAGTCGTACAGTGTTGTCTTATGTGTCTCAATGTTGTTTGTACGCCTCAGTGGCGCCAGGCTCAGAGTGTATTTGATCTTGGATTCGGCTCATCAGGTAAGGGCCCGCTTGGTGGGTCGAATTTGAGGTTGAATATACTCTGAGCCTGGTGGGAGGCATTTTGCAAAAAATTTTAATGTTTATTTTCGCCCAGTAAAAATAAATCAATCATAATTTTGTTGATGGGGATTATTATTTTAAAGGTGCGCTCGATTCATTCTCAGTGCGGCAGAGAGGGTGCGTTGAAAAGAGGAAAAGGGGGTGCTCGCCGAAGGGGGTACCCTTGCGGCTCAGCGACTTTTTGCTTGGGTTCGGTTTTAGTGGTGGGCGGAGTTTTTATGGGGTGGAAACAATTATGGCATTTTTTTTATACCATTGAATTCTAAAAGGGGGTTCGATTTGAATGGTTGGTTGAGAGCTATTACTTTCTAAAAGGGGGTGAGATTTTTATGGGGAGGCTTTCACCATCATTTAAAATAATTTATATGGATAAAATAGAGCCATCACTTTCTAAAAGTGGGTACGGTTTTAGTGGGTGGTTTGAGAGCCATTATTTTTAAAAGTGGGTGGAAATTTAATGGGTGGTTTTCGCACCATTGTTTTTAAAAGTGGGTGGAAATTTTAATGGTGGGGTTGAGAGCCATTGTTTTAAAAAGTGGGTGGAGTTTTTATGGGGGTTTTCACTCCATTGTTTTTAAAAGTGGGTGGAGATTTTATGGGGCGAAATAGAGCCATTACTTTTCTAAAAGTGGGTTCGGTTTTTATGGGGGTGTTTGTGGGTCTGCGCCAGCTCTCTCATGTGCACACTACTGATATATGAAATTTTGTACATGTATATATTTCACCATAAGTATATAGAATACCTCAGAAAAACCTATAACTTCACCATAAGTATATAGAATACCTTAAAAGACATTTCCAATCTTATTACAAAATTTAAGATTTTTAAATTTAAAAATTTACAAACAAAATTTTAAAATGCTCCTTGCGACTTGATTTTTGAGATTTCCTCGATTTTGCAATTTAATCACTTAAAACTGTATTACAAACAAATCTGGGTATCGATTATTTAATACGTTGAATAGTTCACTTTTGAGAGATTTTTTTTCTGAATTCCATCCCGATTTTCATCAAATTTTAACCTTTAATAAGTTATAAATAAAATTTAATTAACTTAATGAAGTCCAATTGTAAAATGCATATCCAGTTTCTTCGTAAACTGCACCAGGATTCTTCCTTATCCATTCTATGAATTTTGAACAAAAATTAAGTCTCATGGAGTATTTAAAAAATTTAAAAACCTTAAAAAATCTGTTTTGAGAAAAGCAGATTTAAAGTTTGTTACTACACTTATCTGTATTACTTCGTAAAAGCTTCATAAATGGTATTTTACTTGAAAAAAAAATGCAGGGGGTTCGGGCTTAAAGTATCCAAAAGTTATGACTTATTTTTACGGAACTACTCATTAGAATTTTTAAAAAATATTTAAATAGAAAGGAAATCTCACTAATATCAATCATAGTATCATAGACTTCAATGTGTGCACCTTTTGTAGCACGACTAACTTCTAAATGGTAATCCAGTTCTCTCCAAGTGTTTTGTAGCATATTAGGAGTTATTAGACTTTTTCGCTTGGGGGATTCATTAAATCCGTTGTGAATAAACAAAAAATTGAAACTGTGGATGAGATGAAGAAGCGTATCATTCAAGCAATTCGTGTAATAACTGCTGATATGCCACGAAACACTTGGAGAGAACTGGATTTCCATTTAGACGTTAGTCGTACTACAAAAAGGTACACACATCTAAATCTATGATACTATGATCAAGATCTATGATTGATATTAAAACTTGGTGAGATGTTCTTTGTATTTAAATGATTTTTTTAAAAATTTAAATGGATAGTTCCGTAAAAATAAGCCATCATTTGTGGATACTTTTAGCCCGGACTCTCTGTGTTTTGTACTATTATCCTACAGAAATATATATTTTTCCATTAACAATCAATATTACAATAAAAAAGATTTACTCAAATAGAGGTCCACTGTCCCCTTAAGCTTATAAATTAATCTTGAACAGCTTGACTCGTTTACTAGCAATTTACACTTCCCCTGCGTTGTTTTCTCCACAAATGTTCGTGTTTCGAACTCGTCCGTGTTCAATAATATTTTCATGATGCGGAATAATCGTTTGGTATCGAAAGCTCTTAAGGAAGCTCCCGATAAGCCGACGAAAGTTGTCGAAAGAGGATTAGCTTTCGTTTTCTTTAACCCTCTCTTGGGAACATTATCGTTATGTACGCGTAATTGAGCGCGGTTACATAATCCTTATCCGAGAGATTAATTTTATTTGAGTGAGAGTACGTGTCACTTGAAACTTCTATTTTAGGACTGTTTTGACGTTTTCAACTAACAAAGTCTCAAGCAAGAATGTTGGCGAAAGGGCATATTTTGTGTATAACTGTGTACTCCTAATTAAGCAGATATGATAAATATACAGTAAAAGATTTTGTGCGATAGATTTGATGCTTATTTCTCTTAGAGACGATAGAGGTCGTTTTGAAACAACCCAATTCACGGCCTAAGACAATGGTGCGCAAACTTTGTTCGAAAGCGGTCCACTTTTTTCAATAAAAAATAACTCGACCCGCCCCCCTCCCCCCCTCCATGAAAATTTTTTAAAGTCGCAAATTTATTTTAAAAAATTAGGAAAATGTTAACAAAAAAATAAAAAAAAATATCGGGTAGTCTCTTCTAACGAAACTACCACGGGTTATTAACGTAGGATTACTTATCGTTGCTTACCTCTTTTGTATGTATATATGTATCTATATATATGTACGTATATATATATGACGACCGGTGGCGTAGTGGTTAAAAGCGTCTAGCTGCCACGCCACTGGTCTAGGATTCGATCCTGCGACTGGGCAAGGTCGGCTCAGCCTTTCATCCCTTGAGTGGATCGATAAAATGAGGAGCAAACATGCTTGGGAACTAAACTTTGGGGGTCCCACGTCAGGTTGACACCTGACTGAGACATTTGCTGTATGGCACCCCAGCCAACGGTCAAGAAAGCGGAAATGCGCCGGCCTTGGTCCACAGCGGACTGTTGCGCCATGAGTTTAGTTTTTTAGTATATATATATATATATATATATATATATATATATATATATATATATATATATATATATATATATATATATATATATATATATATATATATATATATATTAATTATATAAATTTTGGTACTTTTCTGTTTAACTGTTTACTGCTTTCCCAAGCGATACAGACTGAGTTTTGCGCGCTGCCAAAATTATAACTCGCGACGACGGATGGTTTTAGCGTCCGAAATTTTGCTTTCAGGAGGACCGTTATGCGTTTTAACGTAATCCTACGTTAAAACGCAATTTTGACAAACTATTTTAAAAATCACTGATCTGTAAATTTCGGGTTTATATTTACATTGCATAATAATAATAATAATAATAATAATAATAAGTCTGTTACCTAACACGTTTTTGGCAAATCTCACGTGACTAAAACTTCGTATTTAAATATTAATATGTATCTGTAATTCATTTAGGTAAAAATTAACAAAAATTAAAAAAAAAGAGCTTGATTTCAAAATTATAAGCTTTGTATTAAAGCAATGAACATTATAGACTTCATTTATCTGTATAAAACTAAAATACTTAACGCATATTAGTTGAATTTTCGGCGCTGAAAGGGTTATACGTTTAGAATAAAAATTCAGTCGAAACGCACTCTATTTTAGTCCAAAAAGAGAAAATTTTTGCTAGTGGAGTTGTTATTGTACGACTGTTTCACGTCGTATTTAGCAATATCATGTCATACATTTTTTAACACATTAAAAAGAATATTTAAAATATGTAATTATAAAAAAATTCAAGCATATTTTTTAATTAAATAATTCAATAAGATATAAATTGACGTCAAACTATGTTGCGACCCACAGTTTGCGCACTATTGGCGTAAGAGATAAACCATGCATCGATCCTCCACTATTGAAGAAGAATTATCTTGATGCAAGTTGTAGAAGTTGAACTTTTAATTTTATTGCAGGAAAGAAAAAAAAATCTTTACCCATACTTTAGTAAACCTTTCGTTTAAAGTGTCGCAATTTAGATCATAAAAGAATCGTTTCAACAACCCGTTTTCTCTTTTAAACTCGTATTTGATGGACATTATTTTAAAACTGTTCTTATCAAACAATTTTAGCGTTTGTTCTCTAAGATTTTATCTCTGGTTGGGGGACTTTGACTACAGCGAATTGGCATTAAGGAATTGCCCACAGAGATAATCATGCCTAATGCCGCTCAAAACTAAATTGAACCTTATTGCATAGTTCGAAACTAGCTGTCAATCTTAAAATATCTATGCGTTTTCAAAACTAAAATGAACCGTATTGCGTAGTTCGAAACTAGCTGTCAATCTTAAAATATCTATGCGTTTTCAAAACTAAATTGAACCGTATTGCGTAGTTCGAAACTAGCTGTCAATCTTAAAATATCTACCTGTGTTCAAAACTAAATTGAACCGTCTTGCATCGTTCGAAACTAGCTGTCAATCTTAAAATGTCTGTCTGTCTGACTGACTGACTGAAAGAAAAAGGCATTCCCCTAAATTACTTTTAAAGCGTATTTCAAATTATCTTTTTTAATAAAGCACAACCCCTCTTCCAAAATGCAACCTAAGAATAAATTAATAATTTATACTGCCCCTTAATGCACCTGCCGATTATTACGCAGCCACTCGAAATATCTACCCCACCCCCCGAAGGCCTCATTAAATTTGTATATATAAACAAGGCTTGTTTTCAAATTCCTGTTTACTAACAGAACTCAGAGCGCGCGTGGTCTCGGGAAACCCACGCGACTATTACATCATACATCACATGAGAAATACGCATCTATGGTCCATATGACTGATTATGGCCAATTAAATATTTCAACCCTGGTGGCGAGATGAGAAATATTCATTCTATAAACGCTGAACGGAAGACTTTTTGTAACTTTCCACTCTCCCGGTAAAATCCGATGGCTACTTCTGAAAATATGCCTTAATCCTGTTAAATAACTGAATAAATATTTGAATAATCATTGGACATCATTTTAAATTCATCCTGTATGTGTATTTTATATATATATATATATATATATATATATATATATATATATATATATATATATATATATATATATATACACACACACACACTAGCCGGGCTTCGCCCAGCTATCGAATCACTTGACACTCTAATCACAGTTCACTTGAATTTAAATTTTCACTCTTAATTGCCAAAAAATACCCGAAAATTCATTACATCTCCAAATGATCTATTTATGATTAAGAAGTTTGAATTAAAAGCAAGAAAAATAGAAAAATGATTAAAACTTAGACACACGATGAAACATTTCTTTTCAGTGATTCATTTTTAGTGGGAATCACGCTATGTTTACATCGCAAAACATGGCGTTACGTTTTGTTCGGCGGAGTATGCATTTTGAATTGAAATATCTCTTAAACTATTAAAGTAACAGAATAAGTGTACGCAGTAAAAATTATCAGTTTTTAAAGCTCTTTCTAAATATGTAACATTTATGTACTTTCATGTGAAAAAAAAAGCATTGATTTCGACATTTTCAAACGGTCTATCCGGAATTGTTCCTCGACCGACAAAGTTTTTCCTTTATTTATATACATATATAATTATAATTAGTAGTGGATATTCTGTGTTATGGCTCTGCATAGTTGGTAAATCTGAAGTACGAAAAATATGAAGCAAGCTGTCTTACAGTTTTATGAACTAAGTTCAAAGCAAAAGTTTATATTTTTATTCATAAAAAAAATGTTGTTTATTAATTGCTACATATTTTTAAACTGGCAACCATGTTCAAAATAATACTAATCCATGTAAGTTCGTTGACAGTTAAAAAAATTAATATTCATAACATTATTTTAACACACAAAAGATTATTGAAATCAAATGAATATTTTTTTAACATCACCACATTTAAATCCCGAATTCAGTTGTTTCGCTAACTTACGAATACGCGCCCACGCATGCAAAATACATGATACTATTCATGTAGTCTACAGATTTGTGTCAAGTAAAATCAGCCACAATTATCGAACAATGACGTCTTTTAGCTGTAAAAGAACGCGACTTCTGACATTTGGGGACACCAGGAATTAGACATCTCGGCTCGTGTCGTTCGTTTCCATTTGCAAATCGTTTGCGCTTTCTGAAAACGGGAGAGGGAAAAATAAATTAAAAGGAAGCTTGTTCTCTTGTCGCGCGGCACAAACCGAATGACGATATACGAGGCTCTTTAATTTTCAATTTAATTTCAGTTTTACAGCCGCTGCATTGATTGAATGTGACACGTTTAATGCGCCAACAAGCGTTTCGGATCGTATGTAAATTTAATTAACGTATTTCTGAGACCAGTCCATTTGAAGACACTGGAAGGGCTTTTAAACGAGGTTAGCTTTTAGTCCCCAAAGTTCTCCCGAGATGTTAAAAGAAATTGTTGTTAATGAAAATTTTTTAAGTTTTGCGGCCTGCATATTTCCATTATACTTTGTTATTTTTAACCCAGTTGCTCTGAGGCTGTAGAAAATTCGGCAAATGACGCACGTTGTTGACACGTAGTCTTGTAGCCGATAACAGCGCTCATTATTGGACTCTGATAAAAACGGCGAATGAGGGTAGCTTTTTTTTTTTCTTCTTTTACCCCGCAGGTTAAAATTTTTGTTTGACCTTCCGGTTCTCGAGTACTTGATAGTTTTACGAAAATAAATTTTAAGAAAAATAATGCGAAGGATGCGCAACACCTAGGTGTTAATTTTCTGTGACATCTTTAAGTTTTAGTAACATTTTAACTTTCATTTATTTTTTTTAACGTAGGATTACGCTCCTCCATAACAGTCCTCCGGAAAGCAAAATTTTAGACGCTAAAACCGTCCGTCGTCGCGAGTTATAATTTTGGCAGTGCGCCAAACCCAGTCTGTATTGCTCGGGCAAGCAGTAAACAGTTAAACAGAAAGATACCAACATGCGTCAGAATTTTGACACACGCACGCACACTCAAGTACGTACGTACATATACACTCAAAAGCCAAAACATTATGACCACCTGTCAATAACGAGTTGGCCCACCTTTGGCGCGCAACACAGCTTCAACCCGCCTTGGCATGGATGTCACAAGTCCTTGGTAGATGGCCGGAGACAGATTGTACCAGATGTTTAAGCAACGGTCACGCTAATCCGAGATATTGCGAATTGGTGGTCTTTGAACTCTGAGCTGCCGTTCCATGACATCCCAAATGTGTTCTATCGGATTGAGATCCGGTGAGTTAGGCGGCTAGGACATTAACTGGAATTCAGCATCATGTTCCTGGAACCACTCCAACACAATTTTAGCCTTGTGGCACGGGGCGTTGTCCTGTTGGAACATTCCATTTCCAGCTGGAAAAACAGAGGCCATGTAAGGGTGCAACTGGTCAGCAATGATGTTCAGATACCCTGTAGCATTCATGTTCTGCTCTACCATAACCACATGTCCCAGAGACGCCCAAGAGAACCTCCCCCATAGCATAATACCGCCACCACCGGCCTGTGTATGACCTACTGTACATTGAGGGAGCAACAGTTCGCCTGGAAGACGGCGTATCCTGACACGGCCATCGGCGTGATGAATGACAAACCGTGATTCATCTGACCAGGCAACTCTCTTCCACTGATCCATGGACCAGTCGCAATGTTCCCGGGCCCAGCGCAGGGGCAGTTGGCGATGACGCTTGGTCAGCAAAGGCACACGAGTGGGACGTTTGCTGCGTAGCCCCATATCCAACAGTGTCCGCTGAACAGTGTGCTGCGATACTATTCTACTTGGCCCTGCATTGTATTGGGCAGTCAGCTGAGCCACTGTCTGGCTCCTGTTTTGCTTCAGCATGCGAGACAGTCTCCGACGACCTTTTTCTTTGATAGCGTGTGGACGTCCAACACCATGTCGGCTACTGCTGATTTCACCGTCATTCATCCACTTTGCATAAGTACTAACAACTGTAGGTCGCGAACAACCCACGAGTCGTGCAGTTTCGGAAATACTTGTTCCGAGCCTTCGAGCCATTACAATCTGCCCTCTATCAAAGTCGCTTAGAACCGCAGCCTTTCCCATCACACACAGAAGTAAGTGAAAGAATGATTCTTCAGACTCTCCAGCAGCAGTTAAATACCACTTCCACCTGATCACGTGCCTTCCACGTCATCCAGGCGAATTCATTGCAAAATGTAGGGGTGGTCATAATGTTTTGGCTCTTGAGTGCATATATATATATATATATATATATATATATATATATATATATATATATATATAGTTATAGTCATACCTATCTATCTGCTTCAGTATTCGTCGATATATACTGATTTTTGGTGGATTTACTGATTTTTATGTGATGGAACAGCGGGGGATGTCGAGATCACTTGAGCGTAACTCAATGGTCAACAATCGTCGAGATCACGTGAGAGTAACGCAATGGCCTACAATCGGTGTATTTTTTTTCTCATGAAAGTACATAAATGTTACATATTTGGAAAGAGCTTTGAAGAATGATAATTTTTTCTGCGTGCACTTATTCTGTTAATTCAATAGTTTTAGAGATATTTTAATTCTAAAATCACTCACTGCTGAGAAACCAAATCATCTAGTGCAGGGGTGCTGCCATCTGTCGGCAGCAACAGGAATGAAAATTGAAAGGAATTTATTCACTTGAATTTAATACATTTGTAGGCCTTTTTTTTCTTTTGTGGGGCCCGAAGTACATAAATATGTTACACGGAGGGCTTGAGCATAGCTAGGCGAAGCCCGGCTAGTGTATATATATATATATATATACACACAGTGATTTCCGCTTATAGGATTCACGTTTGCTGTTCTGTTTTTGATTCTTATAAGCGGTTGATTCTTATAGCCGAAATTTATGTTTTTGAACAGGCGCACACGCACCTATATGTATATATATTAGATAATTTACCATAAAATACTCTTTAATTTACGTTAATTATCTTCTATTAAAATTATTTTTTGTAATTTTAAAGATACAACTTCATTTCTTGACCTATAAGTAGATACACATGATTATAGTAAGAGAAAAAAATCAAATATTTGTTACAACATACCTGCTTAACAGTTTAACATTTCAACTACAGGAAGGGTGCAAGAAAAAGTTTTCTATGGCAGTTTGAGATAATGAAGTTTTCAGGAGGCATTTATACCTCTTTCAATACTAATAGTCTCAGACGAAGATTCACCTTCTGGCTTACGTTTCATGGTTTGAAAACGTCCTGAATCTATTAATGTCACTTTTGCCTATGTGAAAGTGGACACTTCGCCGAAGATTTATGTGTTTCAGGGTCCAGGAAGTCGCAACCAGGATGTGGTAGGTGGAAAAAAAAAGAGTCCCTGTCTTTGTTTGTCAGTAGAGAAAAGTGAAATCGGACCCGGACGGATGAAGATGCCCCTGGGTCAAGCTAATACGACAGTGTTTAGCTAAAGCGTTTAAGGGGAACTATTATGTTATGTCTAACAAAGAAAGGGATGCATTTTACGACTGTATTCCATCCCATCTTATCACTCTTTCTTTAAAAAAAAAAGAGAAAGAAAGAACTTCGTGCCTTTTGAGGGTTTGAGTGGTTTTTTTGGAAAAATGAAAGGAAAGCGAAGAGTGTAAGCTGATTCTTAAAACCGGTGGATTGATTCTTTAAAGCAAAAATTTTAACATGGAAATAATACTTTTTTTGCGATATTGATTCTTATAAACGGTTGACTCTTATAACCACTGATCACTATAAGCGGTGGTTACTGTATATATATATATATATATATATATATATATATATATATATATATATATATATATATATATATATATATATATAACGGGTGTGGTATTACACCCGCTATAATGGAAGATGTTGCAGTCATATATAATCATTTGGTTGAATTGCAGCGTAATGGAAGGCAGTTCAAGAGTCAAACACACACAATAATCCTTTTCGATATATTTATTATTTCTTCCAACTTCTAGAAAACCACCTCTCCGAGATCGCGCACATCGTAGCCCCCGCCCTACTCAATCGCGGAGCAGTCCTAACGTGTGACTGCTGTCATTGAAAAATCGTCTCGGTCTGCTTAACTTACCTATCGTCTCAAAAGCTTCTAAAACTACTGCGCTTGCTCATGACGTCTGCGCCGGAGATGGGGAATGGGCGCGGCCAAGTTTGATACTATTTTTAGATTCTCAAAAAGAGGATTTCCCTCCTTTAGGATTGAGAATTGGCGCGTTTCGAAATACGATAATTAATGAGATTTAATTCTAGAAATTTGATTATTCTGAAGCCCCCCTGTAAATTGTTTAATTATTATTCTTTTTCTCATTAATTTTTAACAATATATATATATATATATATATATATATATTCGCCTTTTATTATTCACCGCGAAGTCTTGCTGGCTACTTTATTGCTGGATCACCATTTCTCCCTATGAGGGGACAACACGGTAACGACCAAGCCTTACTCAGATTTTGAATCTAAGCCCACTGCGTGGAGGCTGGCAACACTAACTACTATACCAAGTGGGTGGCTTTTGAGTAAAAATTTAAGTTGAAGATTGTTGATTATATGTTAAAGAGAGGAAACAATTTTCTTATATTCTTTAGACTTCTCGTAAGAATCATAAAATCTTTTCTAATGTAGGATATTTATAATTTATTCTAGCAGGCATCTACTGAAAGAGAGTATATACACCATTTATTCAGACAGTAGCTACTTATCATGATAGATGGATTTTGAATGGAACATACCCTTATCTGTTTCTTGTCACCAGACTTTGGCTGTATGGCCAATAATTCATTTCTCTTACTACTGAACAACTCTACTGGGCTTCAATTTTATAAAATATATTATCTAATTCCAAATGTTTACTACTAATCCTCCAGCTACGTCTTGACTGAACTAATTTTTTATCGATTGGCCCTTCCCCCAATATCAATATATATATATATATATATATATATATATATATATATATATATATATATATATATATACATACACACACACTACCCTAGAATAATGAACTGGACAGGTATAAAGGAAAGAATACATGCTTTAATAGGGGGAGGGATGGTCCCCCGCGTGCTGTAATTACATAAGCAACCCTTCTGGGCATACTTTCAACAAGATTGATACACATCTATGGGTATTTGTGTCCATACGTGCTGCAAGAATGTCGCCAGCTCAGCTGTAGATTTCGGACGTGGTTCCCTGGTTCGTAAGCATCGCTCTAACTCTTTCTATGGAGTTTAGGTCGGGACTCTGAGCAGGCCAGGGAAGAAGTTTTGTATCCATACCTGGATACCACTGCTTGACAGAGGCTGCAACATGACATTCTCCCGCTTGTATAGATGGGATTGAATGTTTTACCATGTGGACACTTGACCATTTGATTTATTTGTTCGTAAAGTGATATTTTTTTTTCTTTAAGATAGCCTTGAGACATTTCAAAGAATGAATATGCTAAATCCCCAAATCTCGACATCTTCATTTTTTCAACCATATTTCAGAATAAGATCTGAGGAAAAAGTCGCATGGGGAATGGCAGTCTCTACTCATAGTTTTAATTCTTTCCGAAAATGCCGATAGCAATGGCTTGATTTCTTTTACATTTAAAAAAATTCCGTGAATAACAAGATTATATGTCGTATTATAGTTTCAGATATACTGTGCTCCATCTTTTACTCACGAAGGGGCTTCTGATGGCGACAAATGAGTCAATGAATCATTTTTCCTGTATTCTCAGTTTCAGCGTTAGGTCAAGTGGTCAGTAATTCGTGAGTATGTAATCTATTGGGCTTCAGTTATCGATACCTTTTGCTCGAACTGAGAACATTAATTCTTTCGTCTTTGCTCCTCCATTATTTGTTTTTGTAGATTTTATATATACAGTCGATTCCGGTTAATCGGACCATCCGCTTATTCGGACCGAATCCCGTCTTGTAGCATAAGACACGTCCGTTTAATCGGACCCGGCGGTTATTAGGGCCAAATTGATCGCGTCCAGATGTGGTCCGATTAACCAGAATCTACTGTATGAAGAGATGCTGTCAAAAACCTCTCTCATTCTTATCTTTCATGTTTTTAGTTCCTGGCTGCAAGTAGTTTTAGTGCTCATACTGGTTTTTCTCTTTCAACTATGTCTTATATATATATATATATATACAGAGGCTGTTCACACATTTTTTAGACGATGTATATTGTATTCACAAAACTAAATTACATAAAATTCTTGTGTTTTAAATGTTCTATTTGACATCCCTTATTCTGAACTATCTTTCGACACCGCAATTTCCAGGATAATGCCTTTTGAAATGTCAGAAGAGGTATTCTATCCCATTCCTCCTGAACAGCTTTCCAGAGTCCAGTAAGGGTTTTGGGACGACGTTTGGATAATGCAGATTTTAAAAGTCCGAAAGCACAAAAATCCATAGGTGATACATCGGGAGATTTAGTAGGGATATCAGTGAAGGGTATGGCCTTGAGACCAGTTTTTTGTTCCATTTCTTTTAGGAAATTTACAGTGGATTTTGATGTCTGACTGCTAGCTTTGTCCTGATGGAGTCTCACAGATTGATGGCACTGTGGGTAAAGCGATGGTATTTCATTCAGAAAAATTGGCGATAAAATATGTTCCTGATAGTATTTGGAGTTAATCTTGACATTTTTTTCCACTCTCTTTATTTTTAACTTGCCATTATAAGAAAAACCAGCAACAATCATGAATCCCTTAGAAAAACTTTCTTTCGATTCTTTGAACCATGTACTTAAATTTTTTTCTCCCCTTTTATGATAATAAATGGCTTTTTTTTGTTGTAATCATTTAAGTACACCCATGATTCATCTATTGACAATTGTTTTCCATTTTTCTTTGGATAAGTGTTTCTCATATAGAATTCTGCAGCTTGTCCTGCGTTCAGCGATATGATTTGGAAGAAGACGATGCACATTGCGTTTTTTCGCTTTCTTAAGATTTAAATAAACGTTTATCATTTTGTTTACAGTGTACACCGAGCATTTTAATGATTTTGCAACTGTCCTTTGACTAGGGGGATTTTCTTTTAACATTAAACAACGTACCTTTGCAATAGTCGAAGATGTCCGTTTTTTCCTTGGATACTTGTTTGGAATTTTTGTCCCACTTGAGACTCCAATTTGACTTTTTTTTCCTTTCTTGTTGACATTACCTATCGACGCTTTAGATATCACAAAACCATGACTCTCACATCGTTTTTGGATAACGGAGTATGCATATTTCTCTTCGGAATGAGCATAAATGTAGCTTTCGAACCACTGCTTTGTTAAAAACGCCATTTTGAATAAAAACAAAACTTTCGAGCCGCAGACGATAATTTTGACGTTTAAAAACATAGTGCAATTGCAATTATTTCTTTTGCAGCAAACGATTTTTTATTACAGCTTACCAAAATCGTCTAAAAAAATGTGCGAACAGCCTCTGTATATATATATATGAAATGTCCGGAATGGACATCTCATGAAATAGGAGCATACATCGTGGCCGGAAAATAATAAAATCAGCTTCAGGAACAAACTAATTTATTAAACAGTAAAGCAACACATCTTACTCGCTTCGAGCCAGTCCAGCGTCTCTCGCAAACAGCGCCAAAATAGAATTAAGTCAGAGAGATTTCCAGAATTGGCGGAGGAAGTTAGTATGTGGGAAGGCGAAGCGTTTACGCCAAGACAAGAAGGACGGGTTACCAGGACAAAGATGATGTACAGAATGGGCGATTATAGGTAGTTAGTAATATTATCACACACACACACACACATATATATATATATATATATATATATATATATATATATATATATATATATATATATATATATATATATATATATATGATAAAACTAGATACAATGTATGGTAATCAATAAATAATATAATGTTCTTTGTTTTCTTTAATATATTTCTTCATTGAGATATTTTATCCAATTTGGAGAAATGGATGGAGTCATCCATGGTCAGGTGGTATTTTTTGTACCTGCATGCATGCAACGTAGCATCATTTTTAAAGAATCGAGGCTCGGCAAACTCAATAACTAAATCTTTGATCGTTTTATTCCCGTTTTATGATAGCTAAACATTACGAAAATGGGACATTTTATTTCTTTCCGCTGCTGGCTTTCCTTAAAGCTTTCCTTAAAGCTGGTTCTTGTACAGACATCTTGCGATTCAAAATAAATTCGAAGGGAAATATAGAAGCATCTGCGTTGCAAATATTTTGATGGGAATATTTTTTTTCTCTCTGAAATATTTCGAAAATTCATTTTTTTTCTTCCTGTACTTGCAGCTGAGACATGGGAAGATTTTTCGTTTCCACCCATTTGCTAATTTTAATCCATTATGTAAATAAAACAAATTAAGAATAAAAACACCACTAGCCACTGCTTGCTTCAAGCTACTTTAATTTAAGGATATCTGGATATTATTTAGCCTTAGATTGAAGAAAGTTTATCGTCTGTTAATCTCTAGGAGTGAAATCTAATCATTTGGCCAGTGGTAATTAGCATGGTCCTTACCGCCCACTAGTGGACGATTCGAGCTTCCACGCTGGGCGATGGGAATTTTTGTCAGTTGTTACAAATTTGGTTCTTCCTCCATATATCGAATACACTGCTGACACATTTAAGAGTTTGACTTCTTAAGATATGCTTTTGCAATTTACTTTTGAATTCCATATCTAAACTTGGATTACAGGTAATAATTCACCGGACACTTCTTGAAGTATTCTCGTGGACGAGGGAGCAAACGAATTAGCTCCGTAGCCATCCGTAGCTATTTATGTGTGTGTGTATATATATATATATGTATATATATATATATATATATATATATTATATTATATTATATTATATTATATTATATACAGGGTGGTCATGAGGGCGCAGTAGTCCAGTTGGCTAGAGCAGCGGAACAGTGATCTGAACATTCCTGGTTCGATGCTCGTCGATGCAAATCTACCTCCGTGTTCACTAATGGTGGCCGGGGCACGTAAAATAGGGCGTGGCTACAATGACCTCCAATGTCTCAAATTTACATCTGGAGGTGCTGGGTCAAGTGTTCCGGTCTCGTCACTTGACTCGGTTCAAAATGACAGGATCGGTCATTTAGCCAAGTCGGACTCCGACCCTTGTGGTGCTAATTCAAAACAGGAGCCGCCCCTTTCAGGCCAATAGCCTTCGGGACTTGATCTGATGTTACTGTCGGTCAAGGGGCATAAACAACAGGGTGGTTATAAAAATACTTTGCCGATATATAGACCTCTAGCGTCTGTTCCGTTCAACCGATCGAGATGAGACTTCAGATATAGTTATTCAGAGGTATGAGCTCGGGATTCTGTGAACGACAACCAAGTGGCGCTCACGGTTACGGTTATAGGTACAGAAACTCGAAATTTTCGAATGGCAACGCCCACTTTTTCCCGTCGCAAAATGCTCAGCGCATGCGAAAACCCTAAACAGCGTTGGTACGGTACGTGTATCACGAAAAAACGGACGCGTTATGCACGCACAAAAAAACAGCTCTGCGAACGGCCTGTGATCGCACCCATGTGGAAAATGTGTAATCCAAATAAAAGTTTTCTTTTGTCCGATCTGTATTGTCATCAGTGAATGGTGTCTTGTCTCTGTTATAAGCAAATTTCCTCCGTGCGACCCGATCGTGTTTTTGTTGGCCATTCGCAGAACTGTTTTTTTGTGCGCGCATAACGCGTCCGTTTTTTGTCATACATGTACCGATCCAACGTTGTTTAGGGTTTTCGCTTGCGCTGAGCATTTTGCGACGGGAAAAAGTGGGCCTTGTCATTTGAAAATTTCCGAGTTTCTGTACCTGTAACCGTGAGTGCTCTTTTGTTGCCGTTCACAGAATCCCTAGCTCATACCTCTGAATAACTATATCTGAAATATCATCTCGATCGGAACAGCCTCTAGAGGTTCATATATCGGCAAAGTTTTTTTTATGACCACCCTGTAGTATAAATAAAAAAAATAAATTTAGGTGCACATTTTTCGCGAACCCTCCCTTCTAAAATTTACTTCATACTTGCACTAAATTGAGTCACTGCGGATATGCCCCGGTGGGCGGTAAAGAAACTTTGCCGTCAACAAAGATACAAAAGTGGGCAGTAGTTATTAAAAGGTTGACGACCCTTGCATTGGGCTGTAGACATTTTTTCCAACACCATTCTGCGAACCATTGATCAAAAACTACTATTAATTTTCAACGATGTTGAGGTATAATTCAGAGGACTAAATTATTCATCGAGGAAGGAGGAAAAAAAATCCAGTACCTTCGGAAAGTGCGACCGTCTAAAGTCAACCAATGAAACCTCTGACTGTGCAATCATTCATCATAAACGGCAAGATGACCTACATGCATTTGGACAACTTGTGGGAGAAAACCTGTCAAATAGCTGTAACTTTCTAAAATATTTGCGTTTACCAAGTTTGGCTAACATTCTATCTTATTCCGAAATAATACGCTGTTTCGCTGTCATTTTGGATTAGATGTTTTCATAAGTCCCCTATCCCAGTGTTCGCTAAAATTATTTTTTTTAGAAATGACTGGAAAATTAATCTTTTAACCTCGTATTTGGTTAAAATAGGAATTTTTCTGTCATTCCTTAATTTTTAAAATTCATACTTTTGATATTAGTTCTGCCACGATTTAACTGTATCTGTTTCAGCACGTGAAAAGACGGAATAGCAAACTTGAAACATTTTATTTACCGGAACCGGGACTCGAAACACGGATTTTTCGGTCTACCGGTAACTATTCTTACCGCTGGATTACCCGTCGATGCAAAGTATATATTTTGAATGACTTTGTATCATATACTCTCTCAATACTTTCATGCTAAGGCTGCTGTGTGCTAATCCTATTGGATTCGCTCATCTCAATGTTAACCTATGGAGAAAATTCGTCCAAGGATTGTAGACTTGAATTGAAAGATTTTTTTTAAAAATTGTGTTGTTGTTGCTTATGCGACTTGTCTGACAGCAACATCAGATTAAGTCCCGAAGGCTATGGGCGATGAAGGTGCGGCTCCTGTTTTGAATTAGCCCCAAAAGTGTCGGAGTCCGACTTGGCCAAAGGACCAGTCCCGTCATTTTGAACAGAGTCAAGTGACACGAGATCTTTAAAATTGTAATCCGTAATAGAGAAAGAAATTTTACACCTTGAGGCATTTTTCGTTTTTTTAAAATGTAAATATTTTAAAATTTAAATTATTTGGGCAAAAAATGAGTGTTTTGAACGCTCCTAAATTCCTTTGGTGGACGACATTTACAAAACGAATCTTGTTGCAAGGTGCTGAAAAGTTCAGGCTATCTGAAAATACCATTTTTATTGGATTATCAGCATTCATGTAGTTGCCAATAGTAGATACATTTTCTCCATAGGTTAACACTGACGTGAGCGAATCCTAATTGGGTTAGTACATTTACTTCCCCGACTGTTTTCAATTTATTTCTTCGAATTTAACATGCATCCTGCATATTGATTTATAATCGCTTCCTCAAGTGTTCAGGCCACTTCTAGGAAGTTTTTCTGTCAGCGTATTGGGCTCCCGGTCGTATCATCGGACCCGCAGATGGTTGCTTGTACCTAGTGGCGTACCCAGGGGATGGGGCCAAGGGGCCCTGCTCCCCTCAAAGAAATAGAAATTACATTGTGAATATTGAATTTGCATTATAAATATTTTTATCCGTTAAACTCGCTCGCCCCCCCCCCAGATTAAATCCTGGGTGCGCCACTGCTCGTACCATTAAAACAAACTTACGGTGTGAAGAAATATTTTTTAATGACTTTCAACAACATACTTATATAACTCATACTCTTTTTAACATCCTGGGGTTAATTAAATAGGTAAAATATATTAACTCCTGTCGATATATTCCTCATAAATAATTTTATAAATGTGTATTGTACAAATGACATTTGGTAGATAAATATTTTAGGAACTTATAAATTTTTGCTATTTTTTTTTCAACTTTTGCTTTGCGAATTTTCTCTTGATAACTTTCTAGTGAAAGAAAAAGGAGAACCTTCTTTATTATCTTAAAAAGTAGATTTAGAGCCGATATTGCAGAAGAATTTTGGAACACATGATACATTGCCTTTTTCAGGTTACGGCCTGAGAAATTAACTAAACGCCCTGAAGTTTTTAGTGACCATACAAAACTTACAGTGGCAAAACGTGTTTTTTTTAAAATCAGGTAGTCTCTTCTAACGAAACTACCTCGGGCGTAACGTAGGATTGCTTATCGTTGCTTACGTCTTTTGTATGTATGTATGTATGTATGTGTTATGTATATATGTATCTGTATGTATATGTACGTATGTTTATTTATACATATATGTATGTCAAAATTCTGGCGCATCTTGGTAATTTTCTGTTTAACTGTTTACTGCTTATCCAAGCGATAGACTGGGTTTGGCGCGCTGCCAAAATTATAACTCGCGGGGATGGATGGACGGACGGTTTTAGCGTCTGAAATTTTCTTTTCCGCAGGACCGTTATGGAGGAACGTAATCCTACGTTAAAAAAAAACTTGCCTGAACTATTTCAATAGGCAACTTCTTAGTTATTTGTTCATTTTCGTGAAGCTACTCGATTCTTAATATTCCAATTAAAATAATTTTTTCGAGAGCATTTATTGTTACTCGGATCGACTGATGACACAGTTAAGGAGGTGAATCAGATGACCTCGCAGATCTTCAATTCCAGTGTTGAGCAATTGATAATTTTCCACTCAGTATTTTTTCTCATCGCAGATTGTCAAATGCTTATTTTTGAATTTTATTTTCTGCGAATGAAATTAGATTTTTAAATGCAATGCGCGAGTTTCCCGGATTTTTTTCTTTAAATTTTTAAGACACGTTTTTAATTTTGTAGCGATAGACATCAATTATTTAATGCTCTGTCAAAACTAATTACAGAAAAGTTTCAAAATGAAGCGCTTTTATTTTAAATGACTATCTTCATAGGTAAAAAAAATTAAAAAATATGCAATTGCTAATTTGCGATTAGAGAATATTGAGAGGTTAGTTACTATTGGTTAGCAATGAGACTGAAGGCCTGCAATATCAACTGATGAATACGCTTAAACGCTTCGTGCCAGACCTCTTGAAATCCTCAACACCTGCGCCAACACTACAATTGCTCTATTTCGGATTTTGAAATCATCTGTTTAAAATCACTCTGTAAGACCTAATTACACTATCAAAGTTTTTTGACAAAAATCTTTTATAAAAGTTATTCCTATCTAAGGGAGCTAAACCCCTTAAAATTCGAGCTCTTAAAATTTTTTTATTGGTGTGTACCTAGGACTTAAGGGGAGCCACCATACAAAATTTTAGCTTTCCTAGGCCCTATAGTTCCAGAAATACAATGGGTATTTTTTGATGGCGGAGGGGTTAAGCCCCTTTGAACCCCCTATTTAAATTTTTATTTTTTAAATATATTTCTTAGTGGGTACGTAGAGCTGAGGAGTAAGCACCATGCAAAATTTCAGCATTCTAAGACTTTTGCTTCGAAAGATTTGCGTTTCTTTTAACATATTCATTTTGAATATTTTTCGTGTAATTCTGTTTTGTCATTTGCAATTTTTAATTAGAGATAAAATTATTTCGAATCGAAATCTTGTTCTTCATCTACCGCGGTTTCCACACATTTGTATTTTTTAAGATGCTATTGCTCGAAATGTTGTTTATAACATCCGGGCACCGAAATCTTTTATAAAACGTTGACGAAGAGCCCAACTTTTAATAATAAATTCTAAAAGTTCTTTTATAATTTATAAAAGTTATCTTTTATCAAAGTTGAGATATTACACTGTCTTATTTCTCGTCAAACTTATTTTATAAGAATTTTGATAGTGTAATATGGACCTAATAAGCGAGTGTACCATTGATTTTTAAATCCCTCTTTACTGCATATTATAATTTGGTGTTATAACAAATGAAAGCTTTTGTTTTTAGAGTAAAAACATGAGGGGATATCCGAGGGAAGGGAACGATAGAATTCATGCAACTATTTCCCTTTTTTTAACCTTGAGCTCGATATCTGTTAATCCCTCATTTAGCAAATTATGAGTCAAATATCACGTTTTCACCGTCAATATCTGAGCGGTGCATCCGTTATTGCAGTTTTTTTTAAGCAGCTGTCCAAACAACGATATCACGACCTCGCAGTGTTGTGATCTAAGGTGGAAAAAATGCTTCCCAGCAGGATTTCCTTGCATGCGGCAGTGTAAAGCTTTTTCAAGTCGGTTGGGTATACCAATGTTTACTTCGAGTCATAAAATTCCTTATTTTATGACCTCTTGGCGTTACCTCTTATCAGTCGTCCGGAGAAAAGAATGCCGGAAAGCTATTGGTATGCGCATGCGTTATACAGCTTTGAACGTAGAGAAGAATCTGATTGAGATCCACTTGCGCAGAAGTTTTTCCTTAGTTACGCTTTCTTCTACGTTCGGAAACAGAACGCGATTTGCTTAGGGAGGATTTCGCAATTTCAATGGGGGGTAGTGGACAAAGGAGATCACATGGCTAGGTCGTAGGTCGTAGGAAGTCTCGCCCGCTACTTTCCGAGGTGGGCAGTGGCGCACCCAGGAGGTGGGCCAAGGGGCCTTGGCCCCCTCCATAGAAATAGAAATTGTATTATGAATATTGAATTTGCATTATAAATATTTTTATCCGTTCAACTCGCCCCCCCCCCCCAAGATTAAATCCTGGGTGCGCCACTGGAGGTGGGAATGCCAAAACACTAGTCCATTAATCGGCAGAACTTTGTACATTTGACAAAACAGTATTAAAATCACTTCTCAGAGAAGATTCTAATCGTAGCAGTGATGGCTCCTATCGTTATACACGTTATAATGGTTCTGCACTTATAATGGTTTTCGTGTGAATAAAATACAGCTCTGACTTGTTTCGTGAATATCGAAACTTCTAAAATTTTATGCGATAGTTTTTTTAGAATTATCGAATCTTCTAGAAATTTCACTCGTATGGTCGTCGAGAGAGAACAATGATATTCTGTTTTCGAAAGTTTATTTATATAGGTTTAAAAATTTCCTGCATTGCTTCAATCCTTCCCAGCGCCTAAGTTATCATGTGACGCTATTATAACTTGAAGTAAGTACCATGTTCCAAGGTCTCTAAAACAGTACTAATCCGCTACTGAGTACATTGGTGTGTTTTTAAACGGTGATGAAAAGCCCTTATAGCTACGTAATCATCATCGATTTCCACGCCAGCAACTGCTGTCAGACGACACAGAAAAAGTATCTTTATTTGCATTTCAACCGGAGAATTTTGGTACCGGGATAGTCCGCACATCACGACCGCATAGTAATTGTCGTCATTCGCGGATTCTTTTAAAACAGCATTAGATGACCTCGGACGGATGTACAATCCAAGATGATTCTCCAGGCCGTGATTTGACCAAATCGTCGTAGATAGCGCAGGGGTGAAAAATAGATTTTAGTAGCCTTTTTCCTTTTGGGCATCAGAGGCGAAACACATTTCTGCTTTGGGGCACTATTCAACTTATGGGAGACCCTTGTCATCCGAGGAGTCCTGTGGGCGTATGTATATATCTTATTTCATTGAGGAAGTACGCTGAGGAGAAAAGAGTGCGTCTTTAAATATCAAGAATTTCTCGTGAAAACGCGATTCTTTGACTCGTCCTGAAACAAAAATTAAACTAGTCAAATTTGTACCCGATTTTCTACGCTTAGAGGTGACGTAAGAGAAAATGGCATCGCATGCAGAGTCTGTGAAAAATTCGACAGATGGCGCTACTTAACTTAAATTGTTGGCGCTCTCACATTTAACATGACACAGTTTAATCTCATAAAACCTCCAAAAAAAAAAAAAAAAAGCTTTCATAAATTTGGTTTTTTTTTCAGTCAAAAGCTCTCTTTCATCATTTACATGCAACATTGACATTCTTATTTTTTTTTTAACTGTTCCGTACTTTTCCGTTCTGACACCGATAATCAAGGAGCTCATAGTAATACATTTTTGCGTAGAGGGTGACAAATAATTTGTTGGTGTTTTCAAGTATAACTTATGCGGTATGTTTCTTGTCCAAAATACAATCGTAGTTTTGATATATGTGGTATGACTATTACTTACACGCAAGTAAGTGTTTTTTTATATACATATATCACAAGTACTGGACACATAAGACGTCACCTTTCTTATTTAGTGTCTGTTTATATATATATATATATATATATATATATATATATATATATATATATATATATATATATATATATATATATATATATATATGTATGTATGTATGTATGTATGTATGTGTGTATATATATATATGTATATAATATGTAAGAAATTAATTGGGAAAAGAATAATTAAGTTAAATTTAAAGGGGGCTTAGGGATTAATCATTTTAGTGGCGCGAAAAAGCTGCTAGAGTTCTTATTTCAAGACGCGTGCGGGTAGAGAAAGTAGGTTATTTCCCCGTTTTGAGATTGACCTTCGATTCGCGATGGAATGGAGTTCCGTAGAGAGAAATTATTTTTAAATACTGTACAGGAATGGGCGCGAAAGAAACTTCGAGAAAATTCTAAATTGGGCTCTGCGCATGTGCCGGGAGAGTGTACTCGCGGTTTTGACCTCGAAATCAAGAGAGCAAGGGATAGAAGTCAATGCCGACGGACGTGTGTACGTAGCGTCCCTAAGTTAAAAGAAATGGCGAAAACTGAACGCGCTGAGTTGGAGCTTTGGTTCGCATGAAAGGAAAATAAACGAAATTGATTCAAACTATGGACTGATGTTATTATAATATTCTTCCACTCGCTACTAATATTCATGGATGATGACTGCAATTTAAGATATGAGAGCAGGCAAACCACCCGCCTGACACACACACACACACACACATATACAGTATGCCCACTAAAGTCCCTTCCCACCCTCTTAACTTCGGAACGGCTGCTGCTATATTCATAAAAGTGGTGTCTAGGTATAGTAAAGTAGCCATGCGCTACTGAATGAAACCACCTACCGCGCCACCTTGTGGAAAACTGTGGAGTTAGCATTCCTATCTCGAAAACGGAAAGAGATAGGGAAAAAAGGTGATTTACAAAGTTGTAGAGCATCATCAATTTAGTGAGAAAAGACACCTTGTGGACAATAATACGAAGAATAGAATGGTTAAAATGCTCATTTGTTTTTTTCGTGATTTCCGACACTGTGACGTCACGAAACTTGAACGAAAGGAGAAATGATTATCTTTCGGGCAAAACACGACACGGCAATGTGCACAGTGGTACATCGCTTTTGATCCCCAATCAAAGGGACCGCGGTTCAAACCTCGAGGGTTTCATTCTTGTACTGATTGTCTTTATAAACAGAGTAGACAATAAGTAGATCGTGTAAAATAGTGTCGCATCAACTCAACGCAACTTGCGCTTGGTGTTCGAAATTTGCAGTATGCGAAATTTGCAGTATGCAAATATGTAAGAAACGTCACGCCTGTTCACCCGAGACAGCTATAAAAGAGACATCTTCTTGGGGTTGTAGTATGTTGGTGCTCGTGGTCATGGCTGAGTATTCCAAAGCTGAGATCTCCAGTGAAGCAGTACCTCGTCAAGGAATTCGGGGACCAAATAATTGGGTATGGCGGTTTCGAAGAGTGGCCTCCACGTTCGCCTGATCTGACTCCACTGGATTTTTTGTGGGGATACCTGAAACAGCAGGTGTATGCGACCCCTCCACAAACATTGCAGGACCTTAAACCACGCATTACGGACGCTTGTGCCAACGTGTCGCGCTCTATGCTCCAACGTGTGCAACGTGACATTCAAACGAGGTTCCAAATGTGTATTGCAGCTGACGGTGAGAAGTTTGAGCATCTCAAATAAAGGTATATTGTTAAAATTAGTTCATTTTTCTTTCTCAGATCCTTTGTCCCGTCACAGTGTAGGAAATCACGTAAAAACAAATGCTCGTTTTAACCGTTCTATTCTTTGTATTAATGTCCACAAGGTATCCTTTCGTACTAAATCGATGATTTTCTACAACTTTGTAAATCACTTTTTTTCCCTATCTCGTTCCGTTTTCGAGATAGGAATGCTAACTCCACAGTTTTCCACCAGGTGCCGCGGTAGGTGGTTTCACTCAGTAGCGCATGGCTATTTTACTATACCTAGACACCACTTTTATGAATATAGCAGCAGCCGTTCCGAAGTTAAGAGGGTGGGAAGGGACTTTAGTGGGCATACTGTATATATGTGCGTGTGCGTGCAATGAGTGTGTGTGCGCGCTTTTATATTTGTATGTGCACATGTGTGTACATAATATAATATAATATGTATTCACAGTTGAGAGTAAAGAGTCCCTATACTAGTCAACCTTAGGGAGTACTAGATGTAAATAGTAAACACATTTTCTCCATAGGTTAACATTGATGTGAGCGAATCCAATAGAGTTAGTACACAGCAGACTTAACTCGACTCAAAGGAATTTATTTTCTGCCATCCCCCCCTCTCCATAGCAATCCCCCTCATCAGTGCAATCCTCCCCTCCGTTTGTTATATTTTCTTTTAAAAGTTCCTATGCCCCGACACGAGTTATATCTAGCTACAAATTAGATTTAAGCGATAGTTTTTCAGAAATATCGAATCTTTTGGAAATTTTCCTCGTGGTCGCCAAGAGACAACAATGATATGTTGCGTTCGAAAGTTTAATTATATAGGTTCGAAAATTATTTGCACTGCTGCACTCCTTCCCCGTCCCCCTACCAAGTTATCGTGTGACGATAATATAACTTGAAATAAGTGCTAAGTTGCAAAGGTCTCTAAAACAGTCCGCTGCTGAGTGCATTGGTGTGTTTTTAAGAGCTGTTGGACAGCCCTGATGGCTACGTAATCAGCATCCAATTTCCATATCAGTCACTGCTGTCAGGCGACGCAGAAAGAGCATCTTTATCAGCATTTCAACCGGAGAATTTTGGTACCGGAATAGTCCGCACATCACGACCGCATACTAATTGTCGTCATTCGCGGATTCTTTTAAAACGGCATCAGATGGCCTCGGACAGATGTACAATCAAAGATAAGCCTCCAGACCGTGATCTGACCAGATCGTTGTAGATAGCGGACTTGCAAAAAGATAGATTCTAGCCTTTTTTCTTTTGGACATCGGAGGCGAAACACATTTCTGTTTTGGGGCACTATTCAACTTATAGGATACCCTTGCCATAACAGGAGTACTTTAGGGGTACGTATATATCTTATTTCATTGAAGAGGTACGTCTTTAGCATGAAGAATTTCTGGTGTAAAACGCGTTTCTTTGCCTATTCCCGAAGCGCAAATTAAACTAGTCTAATTTGTACCCGATTTTCTGCGTTTAGATTTGGCTTATGAGAGAATGGAGTCGCATGCAAAATTGTACTATAAGTCTGTGAAAATATGACAGATGGCGCTACTGTACTGGAATTGTTAAAGCTCTCACATTTAACATGACACCGTTTAAAAAAAAAAATTCTTATATTAGATTTTTTTCAATCAAAAGCTCTTTATGTTTCACCATTTACGTGTAGCACCCTTTACGTCACCATTTACGTGTTTTTTAATATTAACTGTCATTTTTCTGTATTAACACGAATAATCAGGAGCTCAGAATAATATATTTTCGTGTAGATGGTGACACATAATCAGTGTTTTGAAGTATATAACTTATGTGGTATATTTCTTGTTCAAAATATTTCGTAGTTTTAATATATGTAATATGAAATCACCTACGCCCAGGGAAGTGTATTTTTTATATACATATATTATAAGTAGTCATTTGTTTACTCTGAAAACATAAGCCGGCACCTTTCTTCTTTAGTATCTGTGTGTGTGTGTGTGTGTGTGTGTGTGTGTGTGTATATATATATATATATATATATATATATATATATATATATATATATATATATATATATATATATATATATATATTAGGCATAAAGAACGAAAACGCTCATTGAGTGAAAAAAACGTCCACAATGCGTTGTTGTCTCTTTAAAACATCCACAACGTGTTATTCTTGTTATGGCTCTTATAAAAATAGCCAGAACGCGTTGTGGCTAACTCAAAAAGACCACGATGCGAAATTCGCGTCGTGGCCTTCGTGATATTTGACCACTACTCGTTGTGGTCATTAAGGAAAGCCACGACGCGGTCTGAACGTTAGGTGATGCAACCACGATACGACGGACAGGCATTACTAGTGATATGTACGCTTCGATAGCAGCTGAAGAATTACAAGAACTAGTGCTATTAACCTCCAAAAATGATGATCAGCAAAACCAGAACAATACAGAAGAGTATGAACAGTTAAACAAAGTTGAGAAATTACAAAATGAAAGTGTTGGAGAAGTCATAGAAGTATTAGAGAAGAAAGATGATAATGAAATCATACAAGAATCGACAAACATTATTTTGGAAAAAGCTGAAAATTTAAATTTAAAATAAAAATTTGTGTTTGTGAAAATGAGACCTCAGGAGCTCACAAGTGTTCGTGAAGTGTCGTGAATATGTTCACGTTATCTGTGGAGAAAGCAACGAGAATGAGGGATTTGGTGCAAATGTTACTTGTAAGCTCTGTTTATGAAAGAACAGTGGATATACGAATTCGAATTAACGACTTAAGATTTACCGAATGACAATTACATAATAAGAAAAACGAAACTAGCTTATCTTTGCTCTCTCCCTCATTTTCCGCCAGAACTAAAGAACAGAGGCCACCACTGCTAATCCTCAAAAAACAGAAAACTACGATTTAAAAAGATTATTACTCATTACTAGAGATTTATTTTTACAACGAATTCAGCTCTGTAGAGCCTATACAACTTCAGAAAGGCACCAAGTATATGCCAAAACAATGAATTACATCACTTCTGTTTTATGGTTCGAAATAGAATCGAAGAATGTCTCTGTCATCACAACCGAATAAAAAGCACGATTTAGAGGTCTTTTTTTTTTTTTGATTTCCCGTGAGGAAGTCCGTCCGACGAGTTTGTAACCAGTTGCGCCGTGTGCGTGGCTCCATTCAATTACATAGGTTACGACTCATCACGGACTGGTTTGTGACTGGAGTCAGTTATCAGTTTCTTTTGAGTTGCTCCGTGTGCAGACGGCCTTAGCTTACGTACCAGGCGTTAACAAATTTGAAGTTCTCAATTTAAAACTTTAACTCAACCCACTTTCTTCATCCCTGCGCGTAACACTGAGCTAAATGCTCTATAACTGCATTATAAAGCCTGTAAAAATAATTATCCATCTTTTCTGCACTTATAATGGTTTTCATGTGAATAAACAACTTTTAACTTGTCGTTTCGTGAATACTGAAACGTCTAAAATTTACCCGTTTCTCTACGCTTCTGATGCAGTCATCGGTCTATATTTAAAAGATTGCATTTTATTACTTGAACTGGTTTGTTTCTAGTAGATGTGCTTTATATAACGTCGTGTTGATTTCCTGTTTGTTTATGTATGCTCTTCGTTTTCAGAGCTAGTAACAAAGTCGATTGTAAAATATTCTTAATTCCGGCTCCCAACATCTCTTCTCCAAGGCCGCTTTTATCATGGGCTAGATAATTCCTTCTCCATTACCGAGTTCTCCGCGAGTCATAAATCATAACTTTGTGTTGAAGGTTAGGGTTACACAGGATGAAGATCAGACAGATTTTTCCCCTCACTAAAGCGTCATTGTGTCATCTTTAGCGACTTCTCACCTCACATCCGGTTGCGAGAGATGCTTTTGTTTGTGCTTGTAACAAACATCCTCCGAGAGACATCTCGGAGAGTCGGAAGAGACTCCGGGAGCTCTCGTTCAGCGGATACCCCCGTTCCGGATGAAATCTGGTGAGTAACCTCCGATATTTAAAGCAGTACTAGCCATAAGAGGTAGCCCTAAATGTCAGCGGGCTTTGATTGGTTTGAGAGCCAATTATGTCAGCAATATTGGATAACAATTTGAGTCTAATTGTTAAAAAAAAAAATCTAGATCTGAAAACTTTTTAAAAAATGCATTAGCCGGGACTCGAACCCGAGACCCCTACACAGAAGATCTTGTGACGCAAACTACTATACGATAAATGTAGTACGACAGAATTCTAGTACAGTAAAACCTCGTTTATCCGGCCCTAGTTGATCCGGATCTCCGGATAGTCCTGATCAGGTTTGTAGACATTTTTATTTAATGTTCACATTGGATAATAATGTTTAACTATGATAGCAAGAACGGAACTACAAGTACGCCAAATATTCGGGATGTTATTAATATTAACATCATCTAAACAGCGAAATGTAGGTCCATACATCCAGGTTTTTCCGTTTATCATAATTTGCTGTAATTGGCCGATTTTCGCTCGTTTTCCCCCTTTTTCATACGGAAAATTTTTTTAACGCAACTTCATTTTTTAAAAAAAAGTGCGTTTCCAAGTTTTTTTGCTGCGTGTCATTATGAAATGTGGACGTGAAGAAAAAAATTCAAATCCTTTCAAGAAATCTCGGAAGGAGGGAAGACGGATATAGTCTTTGCAGCTAACTTTATGAACACTTACTTTATTTAGTAAAAATACTCAAGTTGCAATACATTTTGCAACACGTACGAGTAGGAGAGGATGGCTTTAAAGTTTGTTTATACAGTAAGGCCGTCTGCACACGGGGCAACTCAAAAGAAACTGATAACTGACTCGAATCACAAACCAGTCCGTGTTGAGTCGTAACCTATGTAATTGAATGGAGCCACGCACACGGCGCAACTGGTTACAAACCCGTCGACCGGGTTTGTAACCAGTTGCGCCGTGTGCGTGGCTCCATTCAATTACATAGGTTACGACTCAACACGGACTGGTTTGTGATTCGAGTCAGTTATCAGTTTCTTTTGAGTTGCTCCGTGTGCAGACGGCCTTAAACCCCATTTATCCGGCCCTCGTTTATCTGGATCTCCGGATAATCCTGATCAGATTTGTAGACATTATTTGTATTTAATGTTCACATTAGGTAATAATTTTTAACTATGGTAGCAAGAACGTGACTACAAGTACGCCAAATATTCGCTCTTTGGTTTGATTCAATGTACAGTTCCTGCATAGATTGTACGATACATTATGGTAATGAAATGCTTTTTGTTGAGTTTAAGAAAGCTTTACTAGACTTACCAATTCTTTGTTAAGAAATGATGTGAAAAGGTATTTTTGTATATATTTAAATCACTTGTAAACAATACTATGTAATTTTGTTACAAAAAATGTTTTTTTTATCGTAATAAAAGGCAAGCCTGCTTAGGTAAGGATTTCGTTTTGCTATTACCCATATTACCCGGATTATGCGGATTTTCGATTGTCCGGATTACCTATGGTCCGGATAAAGGAGGTTTTACTGTATTCTAGTACAGTGGTGCACAAACTTTTTTCGATCGCGACCCACTTTGTTTAAATAAAAAATCACGTGACCCCCAGCAAAAAAATTTTGGTAGAAGCAAAATCTAAAAAAATTAGGAAAATTTTAACAAAAAAGAAAAATATCTATGCAAATTTTGACAAATTATTTAAAAAATCCAGTTTTGAAAACCCAGTCTCACACATATAGGTAGAAGCAAATGGAAGTAATGTTAGCAGTGCTTTTTTTCTAAAAAAAAATAGGGGAGTATACCGTATTTTCTCAAATAAAGGTGTGTATTTTTAGTACCGTGTTTTCATGAATTACGTCACAGGGGAACAAAAAACTGGCAATTAAAAAAAAATACTTTTTTTTTTACATATTAACAATTGATACGAACGTTTCTTGAAATTTCGGTAACTTAAGGCAAAATAAGACTTAAAAAAAGTTGGGGATAGAAGAAAACATTGAATGTGAGAATAGTCTTTTGCTCAAGGAGTTTTTATTGTAAGACTGATTCGACACCTTATTTAACACTATTATAATATATTTTTTAACATGTAAAAAGCATATTTAAAATATTAAAATTATCTAATTATAGAAAATTTAAAGCACATTTTTTAATTAATTCAATATGATATAATTATACTTCAGACTATACGCGACCCCCCCCCCCCCCTGTGGGTCGGGACCAACACTTTGCGCACCGATGTCCTGGTATATATTCACGAGTAACCAAAAATAGGCACTTATCCGAATGCATATTTTTAAGGGTTTTTTTTTCGCATGAAGGTAAGTATTTAAATAAAGAGCGTGCATTTTTTACAACTAATTTTTTCCTTTGTTAATTCTTGACAGGGTGTTTAGTTATCGATATCGATCGTTACAAAACTAAAAATATTTTTAAAGTTATTAAACTGAAATGAAATTTTTTTTAAATTGAAAAACACATGTACTGCATATAAATATCTATTTTCATTTGCAAAAATATAGTATTAAACAAGATGCATTTGTTATACCATGATTAGAAAAATACTGAGTGAAAAGTTCTCCACAATTTGATTAAGATTTGCGATGTCAGCTGCTGCTCCGCATTTTGCATAATGTTTGTTATAACTATGAGCAATAATATCTATATGTTTAAATATATCATCAGACACAAAATGTGTGCTGTATACTTATATATATATCTCATACCTATAACATATTAATAAGGGCTATAACCATTCTTATTGCAGAATGATATACAGTGGAATCTTGATCGATCGTTCTCCGAATCATCATTTTCCCGTATGTGTCGTTTATTTCACCCAGTCCCTACTATCATACTGCTTTATGTTCCTGCATCTATCATTTTCCTGCATTTATCGTACAGCTCAGTCGGTCCCTTGAGAAACGATAGATCGGGATTCCACTGTATTGTCATTATAAAAGGAAATTTTCTGCATGTGGGAAATCTAGAGAAATTGATCAAATTTCTTGTTTACGTAGCACTACTTGTGCCTGAAGTCAGTTATTGTATCTCTAAGTTTGGTTATTAAATTTGGTCGGTTTTTGGAGCACAGCGCTTTTGCTTTTTTTTTTTGGCAACAGGAGGTCTGAATATGCAGGAACCTATTGTTTAGAGCCGATTCTTAATGGCAATTAACACCCTTGCCCAAAGTGCACGAACGAAACTCCTAAGCCTTTACCATTCGGCCACCATCCAGCCCGATTAGAGATGGAGGACCTGTATAGTTTAGGATTTCACCAAAGGCTTGACATAGCTCTTGTCACAAATTTGATTTTTGCAAATTTCGGACGAACGAGCACCTTAGATTTATCTTACTATGCATATTTTACATATGTATCTTTCAATATGCAAAGCGAGTGTCATTTCTATGAAGACCTTTTCTTGAGACATCAACCATTAAAGTCTTATCTTCCATAATGGCTTAGTCTGGAACGCTATGCTCAAGTTTTGCTACACAAGAGCTAATTAGACCAGACCTACTGCTTAAAGCCGATTCCGTCCATGCTAATAGTGGGATTCGAATCCCCAGACTGATACCGAAAGCTAACACCCTAGCCATTTGGCCATCGTCCGACCTTTTCTTCCATGAATTATCGTTTTCATCACTTTTATATATCGTTTTTGTAACCACTATAGATCATCGTTGCTAACTCCTTTTTTATGTAAATCTTTTCACTTTTTGCATGTCATTTTATCATCGAAAAGAGTTGGCTTTATATTTGTAATCTCCTATGTTGGTTCGAGGCTGTCACTTTTATATATGTTCTTTTTTCGGCTCTAGTCATGGTTTTGGCGCTTTATGTCCCATTTTGGACCTTGCGCCATTAAACCTTAACCAACCAACCAACCATCTTCCATGAATATTTTTTGTTGTAGTGAGATTCTGCGACAGGGCATTTCACGTGATCTAGTAATTACGAAGTAATTTTTTTAGAAGTGTGTGATTGTGAGCAATAATAGATTTTATAAACTTTAATAGGTATAGTTGTCAAGATTTAATATTTGTTTGTTAATGGTTGTCTCTCGAATAATCAAATCCATCAACGTTAAACCTGTGAGAGTTAGTTTCAATGTATGAAAAAGGAAACTTTTTTTTTCTCTCTCTTTCTCTCTGAGCACCCTACATTTACGGCGAAAGGAATAACAAGTGCCTTCAAAATCAGGCTAAGATCAATACACGAAAAGAGATGATACAAAAAATATTACTTCGCTTCTGAAGTGTTCTGTCTCTGGAAAACTTGTACCAGTTATCGAAGGGGCAGAAAAATCCAGCTGGTCCGTGGATCGATTTACTTCTGACTTACAGCACTTTTTCCCACAAACACAACTCCAAGGTGTCCGCTCCCGTGATTTGATGGCTAACATTACGTGATCCATCAACGCTGCATATCGGCCATCCGTCAAAGATGTCATGGGCATCGCTATGTGTTTGAAGGATGAAACTTGGATCTGAGGCTCGAAATTTATGCTTTGTTGCAGCTGTTCGAATTTGAAAGGCTAAAATTACTTAGTCCTTCGGTTTCTTGGATATTTCTTTAGCTTTCATTTTTGCGTTTGAAGTGTTTGCAGAATTTGCCTGAATATTAGTAAAAATACTTATTTTCAAACGTGTTCATGGAATGTTTTGGTACCGGAGAAATACAGTTAACACGTTTTACGATTTTTAAAATATAGTCTGAAATGTATAATCTGAATTCTTTAATCCTAAAATCCTACAAAATCATTATGTATGTTGTTGTTATTGTTTACCTTAATAGAAAGATTAAGCAGATGTTCAAGACTCGTCGTTTGTTAACCAATCGATGGCAGTCACGAAAATCGGGGACATCCATAAAATTGTTACGAATTAAGAGAGGAATATACAGGTGCGGCCATTAATTTCCAGGATTGATCTAATAACTCCAGAAAATATTACATGAAATACATACCCATTAAAATTTTTCGAAGTAACTCCCACCTGCCGTAGTGCACTTCTGGGCTCGGTTGTATACGTTTCTGGAACAACTTTTAAAGTTCTCTTTCGGAATGCTCTTTAATGTGGACGTCACAGTTTCCTTGATGGCTTCGACATCCTTAAATCTTGTTCCCTTCAGCAAATCTTTCAGTTTTGGAAACAAAGTCTGCTGGTGCTAAGTTCGGAGAGTATAGAGGATGCTGCATCTCCACGACCTCATGCTGGGCCAATTTGCTGAAGGGAACAAGATTTGAGGGTGTCGAAGTCATCAAGAAAACGGTGACGTCCACATTAAAAAGCATTCCGAGAGAGGACTTTAAAAGTTGTTTCTTAAACTTATACAGCCGAGCACGGAAGTGAATTACGGCAGGTAGGAGTTACTCCGAAACATATTAAATGGGTATGTACTTCATGTAATATTTTCTGGAGTTATTAGATCAGTCCTGGAAATTAATGGCCGCACTGTGTATTATATTACAGGCAGGCGCACACACACACACACAGAGGGGAGAAGAGGTAATGAAGTACACGAAAAGCATGGCATGCAATACTTGTACTTTGTGAAGGGGCACATTCACCAATAAACCACAATCCAACGCATAAGATGCCAAAAAGAAACTCTGTAAGATGACCAGAGAGGGAGAGGACATCTCCTTATCACACGCACCCATTTGAAAGTAAAGCAGCTTCCCACTAGATGAGGATCTTAATCAAGTAAATCCGTGTCAGATGAAGGGGCAAAAAATTACATCAATTCCTTTTGGGGACAGAATCGTTCATGATCCTAGCCTAGGATGAAAGCAAACAGCATTTTACCGTTTCAAAAAGATTGCCTAATTTTAGATATTTTTAGAGTGATGAATGGATTACATGCTACATAAGTACCAGTGGTGGAGATTTTACTGGAACCCATTCGAAAAGTGAATAAATTCCTTTCAGCTATTCGAGAACTTAACAAAGTAAACCCATGGCTGCTGACGCGGAATTTTATTAGCTCATTTGTTCAGGATTATCAGAGAGTAACCCTAGGACGAGAGCAACAACATTCTACTATTTTATGAATATTGCCACTTAGTTACTGGTTGAGACGGAGTGCTGTAGGGTTTCATGATACAGCTCAGGAGAAGAAAACATACGTGTATTACGCGAGACAAGTCGAAAAGAGAATAGTCTTATTTGGCTTGGAAATTTAATTAGGTACATCCATGACATGGTTTGACGAGGACATTTATCTCATTATTTCATTCTGGAGGAGGATCATTCAAGAGTAGCCTTAAGGCCGTCTGCACACGGGGCAACTCAAAAACTGATAACTGATTCGAATCACAAACCAGTCCGTGTTGAGTCGCAACCTATGTAATTGAATGGAGCCACGCACACGGCGCAACTGGTTACAAACCCGGTCGACGGGTTTGTAACTAGTTGCGCCGTATGCGTGGCTCCATTCAATTACATAGGTTGCGACTCATCACGGACTGGTTTGTGATTTGAGTCAGTTATCAGTTTCTTTTGAGTTGCTCCGTGTGCAGACGGCTTAAAGGTAGCCATACACGTGAAGGAAATCTTGGAGACTTTATTTTCCTCAACTGAACCATCGAGCACACACGTGCGCGAGGGATTGGAACACAGCATGTTCCGATCGGGAATTTGGGGATTGGTGTCCGCCACCGGTCTCAAGGCTTTTCCTCACACACGACGGGGAAATCCTCAAGGTTTGGACTCCGCAGTCAAAACCTCAAGGATTTTATCTATGTGTATGGGTTACCTTTAGAGGCGAGAAAAAAATATTGAATTATTTCAAGAAATTTGCTTCTACCTGTCCGAGATGACGTGCTGAGTGGCGAGATAAGGTCTGGGAGGTTGGGATGGGGATATCTACATCTATCATTCAGTCGAAAGGAGAATATAGTTCCTTATTTAGCAAGGGATCACAACTGTGCTAATCTATGATACGCGGAACGACATGAGAACACAAACATTTATATCCTTATTTGATTATGGATCTCTCAAGAGTAGTCGTAGGAGGCTTGAAAAATCATTCAAAAATTTCAAGAAATATGCCGTTTTGATACTGTTTAGAGGTGGATAGATTCGCTCACAGATATCGACACGAATTCCCCTGATATGTATATTTTATGGTTTGAGTACTGTTTTGCCGCAGCATTTCATTGTGGCATTCCAATTTTCATGAAATGAAAGCACCTTAAGTCCCTTTAAGTAAACACTTTAAGTCTCTCTTAAAAATCCATGCATAAGTGAAACGAATATCCCTAATAGTTATGTGTAATAAAGAATGCATGAATGCGAGATACATAGCCTTTAAAAATAAGCGCGATTCCATATGAGTGTGTTCCTCTGCATGGTATTGGCATTTAGGAGTATATGGATATGTGAATGGTTTTAATAGCCCTCAGAATCTCTTAGTTTTAAATTAAGTTTAAAAGCAATGGGAAAACCACAGATTGTTAAATACCATGGTTATTAAAAACTCATTTGTATGATCTACATTTTCAGTTGTTTCACAAAATTCTAAGTACTTAAACATTAATTATTTTGTATTAATTTTTAACTGTGTTTAAAAGTTTTGTGTTTTATTTTATGTACGATTTGCACGACAGTATATGCAAATATATCTTAGGTCTTAATGATTCACCAGTAGTATTTTTTTAAACGACTCTGATCCGCACCCAAATGTACAATATTTTTATAAAAACTTAACGCGAGAGCTATTTCGTGTTATTTTTATAGCTTCAGTATAGTTATAATGAAACCACACGCGCTGTATTATTATAACACACATTACCGTATACCTCATAGATTTCAATAAAGATTAAGTTAAGCATTTTAAACGTGTCGAAATCGCGAAGTTTTTGTCTCAACTGAAAATCATTTTAATTATATATCAATGACTTTAATAAGTTACGTAATTCATTTCCAGATCATGTTACAATTCTTTATTTCTGCCGTTAGCGTGTAAAAAGTAGGGCTGAATGTCTTTGTTAACTCCCAAAAAATTAGTTCAATATTTCACTTTTTTCTGGTTTATTCAATCGATTTATCAAATCTATACTTATGATAGTATTACTTGTTATTTCCATTTCAACAACTTGAAAGGATGTAAGTTTTAGTATGGCAAAAATCCAAGTCTCTTGATTTATCATATCATATATTTCCACTCCATAATTTCTTCTAAAAATTTATCGCTGTTTTTACTTCCTAATTCTATTGATTTTCTGTAAGAACTGGTAAGTTTAACTGCCCTGGAAAAAAAAAAGGAACTTCTAAAACTCAGTGGGTTCTAAGATGTCTGTTGATTGGTCAATATGGTCATATGTCTTTATCTATGGTCTTATACCATTTGCCTATCTGTAAGAGCAGTGATTAGTTTAATAAAAGCTCCTATAAAATTTAGTGCATAATATGTTAATGCAAACAACCAGAGTTCTGCTGATTTTTTTAAATATGTTGTGCTAAAAGTCGTATAAGGTCATTATCTCGGCCAGGAATGCTTAAGTTGGACGACTCAAGTCCTCAAAATTAAATTCACTGATTTTTCTGATCATCCTAAGACAAGAAAACAACTAGAGATCATTTCCCTTGTCACTTGTTTGTGCCCTTAGTAATCTTTTCTATATTTTTAGTTCTTGTTATATGAAACTCGAAGGTCTGTATAAACCACAAAATTTTACATGGATTTGTTCAATTAACTATCTTTGACCTGGCGTTATTTAGTCATAAGAGGAAGTACCGTTTATATTTTCACAGGGGGGGCCCCATTTTCAAAATATTCTAAAAATAGAATGAAAGACACTTTAGTTTAACCCCCTTTAGTTCCTAACCGGTGTGAATAGTATTTAAGTTAAGCTCTGGAGAGTGAACAATCTTTTGGCATCGCTCCCAAGTTCAGTTCTGAACTACTAATCGCTGCTATACAAATTGGTTTGTAGTTTCTTATTTTGGACTTTGGCGGGGTGCCACGATGTGTTCAGATTTTTGTAGTTTGTCGACCCTTTTTAACTTAACTGTAAGGAATTTCAATCCTTGATGACATAAGTTATAGATCGGGGAGGATGACCTAATATTAACAGGAAGACAACTGCGCGTTGTGGGAAAAATAATTATGTAGCTGGAAACAAATTGTTGCTACTAAAAGCGCTATGTAATTCTGCCGGATAAAGCAAAAATGATTGGATAAAGTGGTAATGTAGTTCTGCGCACTAGAGAATAATAGAAATACATTCTGTTTTTGTTATATTTAAACTTAATTATGTGTACTAGAGATATTTTGTTATATAAAATGTAATTTCCCGGTGCACAAAATGATGACAATGTTACCACTAGGAAGGACGAAATGTAATACTGTTGGTGGGAAAATGACTAGAATAAATCATTTTTCAGTAAAAATAATATACAACCGTGGACTGAAAATTGACAGGAATAAGTGTTGTCGCCAGTAACACGAGTATTATGGGTGACGTGAATCCTCGAGCTGCGAAAAGGCATTCATTAATATTATTAGCAATAAAATGTAATATAAAGCTACGGACAGAGATACAAGGAGAATAAATTCTGTTGCCAGCAAATTAGAAATGCAAATCTCCATTGCTATTCTTCTCTAGAGTTTCACCGGTACAGGGACGGTATGTGATTATGCAAGATATGCAATTACAAACCATTGCCTTTTTTATTCTTTACCGGTCTCGTATAATGTTAAAAAAAGGATAATTAAAAAACATGCTGAGCATGAAAATTTTCAGATGCATAGCTGTAAAATTTCATTTTTCTTTTCCTAGCCAACGTTTTTCCAATAATACCGCAAATCTGTAACTTGCATGTAAGATACTATAGGGTGATCAAAGAGTTGCTTTACCCATAAATTTACAAACGACTTTTTCACAAATGGAGGGACATACTTATAATTAAATGTGAACATAGTTCATTTAATGCTGTTTACGTGTAAATCTCAATAAATGCTAAAATTGTTGGCAATTCTCCCATTTACGTAAACTAACACGAAGACTCATACTGACTGAAACATGTTGCAGTATTTGTCCCAGAAGGGCAATGATTTCCAATGGAGTGTTTTCCCGAGATTCTCAGTCGTTTGGGGTGGGAGGGTTATCTTATGCCCTCTATCTTAAATAATCCCATAAGAAATAAAAAATCTCGCATTGCGTATTTTCAACAAAACGGTGCAACCGCACACACGATCCTTGTTTCAATGGAGAGGGTGCAAATAGGTTTCGAAGACAGGGTTATCTATAAAGGACGTTGGCCTCCGAAATCACCAAACTTCGAATTGACAGGCTAACATCTGTCGTTGAAATTTAGAGAAATTTCTCATTTGGAACTTTTTTGCTCTAGCAAACCAAGTCATACTGAAGAATCCGTAATGAGAGTTTATATATAACAAAAAAGCTTGCACCTTAATTCTACCAAACGATTATTACAAATTCTCTTTTTTAACTAAGCATAACTCTTTATCTTTAACGCGATCTGGGTATAACGTAATGATAAATTATATAAGCCCTTTAGGCACGTGGCGACGTTCTTTCGCAGGCCCTCGAAATTCCTCAACCCCGCAATCAGTGATCAAAATTAATACCATTACTATACATGGTCAAGAAACCGTACTGCTCGTGCCCCACTAACTTTAAGTATTTATAAAGAAGTTATGTTTACAACCATTCGTCCACTAACGAACCGCCGAAACCCGCTTTTGCTCCAATCTGGATTATTTCGCACTAAACTGAAAACACTTAAAAGAAGCACGTGGCACAGAACACGTGATTATTCTAACTAATTAAAAAATTATAACCCCTTGTTGTCAAACAGGGAAATTTTCATTTTATACTAGCCGGGCTTCGCCCGGCTATGCTCGGGCCCCACAGAAGAAAAAAAGGCCCTTTTCAGGGCCATACAAATGTTCCCGTCAATTCCCCGTTAAATTCCCGTCAATTTTCATTCCCGTCGCTGCCGACAGATGGCTGCACCATACGGGGGATATGTCGGCCATGTTTTCTCAGGATGAGTGAAGCGGTGAAGTACTTTTAGAATTAAAATACCTTTAAAACTATTTTAAAGCTTCCAAACTAATCTTAGAATTATCTTCAGGCTTCAAAACATAAGTATACGAAGTTTCAACCAGATTCGTCAAGAAATGTAGATTTGTATACGTTACATACATACATACATACATAGAGACACTCTGCTTTATTTATATAGATACGTCTGAAGGGCATTTCCTCTCTCTCAACTTAGCAGGTGTCATGCAAACTCACGCTCTGTCGATCTGTGTATGTTGATTTCTAAACGTGCGCTTGGATTTGCTCTTTCTCTCCGCTCTCCGTCCAAAGTCTGCCAATATGCTTTTTTTTTGTATCTACGACTTGTAATCTGCGTCTCAATTGTGTATCATCATGCATGTATGCTATTTGCTGGGGTTTTGTCTCCATTGTGCTGCATCTGGAATAAAATATTTGGAGGAATTGAGCTAGTGCTATTATATTCTGCTCTCCACTACTGAGTCTCCTCTCATTGTGCTTTGTGTATTATTACATAAATGTATACAAATAACTAGCTGAATACCCGTGCTTCGTCACGGAGTACATTCGAATTAAATACAACGGTCAATGTATGCAATTAATGCAAAAAAAAATATTTATAAAAAAATTGTAACTGATATTTTTATAGACAAATAACGCAGAAGAAAATATTCAAATTAAATACAACGGTCAATATATGCAATTAATTTGTATGTTTTAATATCCATAAAACATACTAATATGAATTAAATTCTTAAAAAAATTCCATCTCAATTTCTCTTGTGGTTAAATTTTATCTTTTACCGTATTTTAATATTTTTTGTCAATCTATTTCGTTGTTATGCACGTGACGCAAAATTAATTTAAAGTATCACAAAAGGAAAAGAAAGCTCGTGATCAGCATTTAATAAATTAAATTCTAAAAATTAATCTTTAAAAGTTCACCAAAAATAAGAAAATGGAGGTAAAGATTCGAAAAATAATTTCATTTTAAAGGAATTTTTATAATATTTCTCGTGATATAAATTTTATAACCCTCAAAGTATTATTTTAAATCCAAACTTAAAAAATGTTACAAAAACAGCTTAAAAATTTAATTTTAAAAAAAATTAAGAATTTTTCAAATATCATAGTCATTCTTCTTATAGTGCACCCCTACACTATAAAAAGAATCGCTATGCAAAATTTCAGCCCTTTAGGTCCAGCGGTTTGGTCTGTGCGTTATCTGTCAGTCAGTCAGTCAGTTACGGAGCTGATTTATATATATAGATAATAATAATAATAAAGTAAGCCACAGAGAGTCAGTGTGGTGAAATGAGTCATTGTCTACTATGCGTCCAGTAACATATAAATTTCAGTTCAATCAAAAAGTTTTGTTAAATAATTAAATCTAGTTCATTTACAAAGTTCCGTTCTTGTACAGTTCAGAATTTATTCAATACTTTTAATGAAGGTGTGTTTTTAAATTAGAGAAATATAAGCGAATGTTTAGTAAACTCATAACCTCAAAATACTGTAGTTTAACATGCGCTTCCCAACCTTGATTCGACAGTAAACATTGCAAACTTTCGATTATGTGCCTTTCGTGACTGCAGCAAAGAATTTCGTATTCCTCTCTCTACATACGTGTTATAAAAGCCGTTAAAATGGCCCGACTTACGATTATTGTTGGATATGGAGTGCTCTCGCTCCGGGAATATCCGATGATAAGGAAATGATTGAATATAATTTTTTTCTGACATTCTCCTTTAGTATAAAATATTCCATTGTTTATTATGCATCTGTTCATTCAGTACAACAAATCCCGTGACAGTCTAATACCGAATGTCGATAGGTGTGGTGATGAGCATGAAATGAAGCTGAAAAAACTTTGTAAAACAAAAACGATTCTCTCTCCTGTTTCTATAGTAAAAGAATAAATGAAAGCGTGAAAGAAACTATCTAGAAGTTTATTGTTGAAACTATTTGGCTAATAGGTAAACTTTTACTTGAATTTCGTTTGATAATTAAGTTTTTCCGGGAGAGTAGATAGATAACAAGTGAATATTTGATACGAATATGCCTTTATTCTTTTGGGACTAGCGTTGTGTAGATGTAACAATCGATTATGTTTCTCACCCACAAAGAGTGAGTGGTGTGTGGGGTGGTTGTTGTTACGACTACATGACTTATATGGAAAAACTAAATCCGTTATAAATTTATAGTAAATGTTTATACAGTGTGTCCAGTGAAGGAGTCCCTGATTTCAAAATCAAAAATCTCGAAAACAAAGATCTGTATAAGAATGCAAGAAACGGTATGTTTATCGTGAAAGCTGTAAGATTTTTATACACTGATTTTCGAAATAGTTACAAGAGCTGCCACCAGATGGCGCTCTACATCTCGTATCAGCATGCATAAATAAACTCGTAGTCTTTGAAATACAATCTTTACAAAATGTCCACCATTCGCTATACGGAGGTGGCGCAAACAATAAAATTTGCCATCACACCCTGTAGTGTCTCAACAGAAATCGACCTGCCACACAGATCGCCGATTGAAGCTTGTCCAGCGTGGTGGGATGGTTCCTGTAGACAGTATATTTTAATATGCCCCACAAAAAATAGTCACAGGGACTCAGGTCCGGCGAATATGGAGGCCAATCCATGCCTGCGCCAGTAAAATTTGGCTAACGGTGTCGTCTGTTACCGGCTTTTGTAACTATTTTGAAAATTACTGTATAAAATTCTTACAGCTTTCACGATAAACATACCGTTTGTTGCATTCTTCTACAGATCTTTGTTTTCTAGATTTTTAATTTTGAAATCAGGGACTCCTTTGCTGGACACACTGTACCATACTAGCCACCGGAATCTAATGATATTGCTGTTAAATCTACTGGTCTTGAGACTACTTGTCATATAAATCAAAATATTTTTGGGTGACTATAGTTTAAACCCCCAATTAATGTTTAGGTAAACTCTTTATTTTATAATCCTAATTTTTTTAAAAAAGGACAACGCTGTGTTGCACATAATGAAGCATCGTATGTAAAGCAAAGTCAAAATATTGAGACTTCAAGTGAATGCAGTGATACAAAATCGAATGTGGTGTTAAATCAAAAAATAATAAAAATCTGATGCATTGCTAAACAAAATAAACAATTTTAATAACACTAAAAAACAAAATGAAAATAAGGGTTAAAAACCCAATCAAGAATACAAGCATAGAGCTCGTTCGAAAAAGAACCTTTGTCCCGTATCAAAATCTAAATCTATATATATATATATATATATATATATATATATATATATATATATATATATATATATATATATATATATATATATATATATAATATGATATCAAGGTAGAGAGGATGTAAAATTATCTCAATCTAACAGCGCCACCAAACGTCATCTATAATAATTTAAACATAGTAACGGTGCCTGAATGAAACTGTCTCAACAGCAGTCCTTCGCAGACGGCGAATTATTGTTATCCTTACGGCTACTGCTAGCAAGAGATTGCTTACGATTGGACTTCGTTATGAGAACTTAATTATCCAACCTCTCAGTCTTCAGCTCTAGAAGAAAAACGTTGTTTATTTTTGTTTCTAAACGATGTTACTTTGGAAGTCATTATAACCTGTAGCATTCCGATAGAGATTTCGATAATAATTTAATATTAAACTTGAATGACATTTTACAGATCGAGGATGGTGACGGTTTTAAACCTCTGGTTCTGAAAAAGTTGAACTGCCATCCCTATGCTTATATTTTCATGTAATGTCAATGGATTTATTCCTTCGAATTTGAGTGTCAGAGTCAAACTAATACATTTTTTATAGTATTTTTATGAGGAATGAAACTCAATGAAAACATACGTTATATCTTTCCACAGAATCGAAGGGGATGCTGAACGTCTCTTGCCGGAAGCATGCTTCCGAATCCTTGGACATTTCTGGCAAAGCGATGCCCTGCAACTACCCGAGTGGTCTTACTGCCCCTCGCTGTGCTAGGCATCCTGGGATTCCTCATCAATACACATATCTCGTAAGTATGTCCGATTAAACACAGTTCTATGCAATTTTCGTCGTACTTGAATGTACCAGTTGTTCAATGAAACCACTGTATACTGATAAATAATTGCATTGTAGAAATCGTATCCTCACGAGCCTCGACATTAATTCAGTTCCCATTTAAAGCGAATGGCATCACCTGATTCGTTGTAGTGGAAAAAGTGAGGATCTTCGATACATTTTGCGATCGGGTGAGATATTAGGAGATAATAGCCAGTGTGTTGAATAGAGAATATATGAGCAGGTGAAAAGAGTTTAAGCGACTTTCTATAAGGACCAAACGAGATGAACTAATGTGTAAGAACATTTCTAAATGAGAATAATAAGACTTGTATAGAGTTCACGATCGGGAATCGTGATCAGATATACAGAGATGGGTCTTAGAAAGAGAAGTAAGGAACACGTTAACGGATGGCTTATACTAATTATTTCGAGATGTCACTGGAATCTATCTCATCTAACACGAGCCCACAAGAATTTCAGCTCAAATTGCAGTTAATTTCAATGGTAGTGATGATATTAATTTGTTAAAACGTACAATGCTTCAAACCCTCCTGCGTAGTTGGGTGCATGGAGTAGATCAGTGAAGATGCCCGTGGAAGTGCGCGTCTACCGTGACCGTACTAATGCCGGAACAATATTCTAGATCAGTTAAAGGTAATAAACTGACCCAATGAATTCCGATAAGTAGTGCATCATGCTGCCTTGCGGAGACACTTACCTTGTTTTACCTAAATAGGAGATAGCGCTGAGGTTGCACTGTGAGAAAATAAATTTGGGGGAAGCAAGGTTATTCGCTCGTCAGTGTAGTGTTGAGGGTCCTTGGGTACAATAATTTATGTTTCCTCCCTTACCTATAGTATTATTTTGCTTCAGATTCATCCATTTATCCTAACACAATATTATCTGATGGAAGTGGCTTTTTTCAACGGCAAAATTCGCTCTGTTGTATCACACGGATTACCAGGTCCTGGTTTGAGGAATATATCCCTGTTCATTAAACCTGAATCTGAGTATCTCTGAGGTGTTGGTTTAATCAACCAATTTTGCTTGTTTCGTCCCGTTAATGAACCTGTGGAAGATATACTGTAAATAGAAACTGTACTACTACTCCAGAGGATCTTTATGGGTCATAAGCCTGAGTATGTCGATGCTGTCTTAATGGCTCACTAATGTATAGTTCCACATTACTATACATTTGAAAAATACGTATGAACATCTAAGATGTGTTGAAGGATATTTAAATGGGTAATGAGTGTCAAGAGATACACTTAATGTGTTTTAATCACATTTTAGAATTTTTAAATAAATATATTTTTTACATTTATTTGCGTGATAGTCATACAGATGCCACGCAGTCTCTATTATTAAGAGCTAAAAATAAACTTATAGCCGTGTATTACATAATACAGTGGACGCTCGATAATTCGAACTCAAAGGTTCTCAGAAAAAAGCTCGAATTATCCGAAGTTCGAATTATCCGATGTTAAGAGAAAATATATAAATTTAAATGTGTATCACTGAAGAAGAAAAATCTCCTGGTACGTATAATCCCAGAAAATATATTATACTATACTATCTAAAATTAAACATATTAAAAAGCAATACAGACTTGCCTTAATCATAAAATGAAGCAGAAAATATGCAGTAGAAAGTAAATTTAATTTAAAAAATATGAATTACATATCTGGGAAAAACTGTGAAATGGATGTTTGGTTTTGTTTATGAAGCCTACATTGTTCAGCCAGCTTCTCTAGCAAATTTTGATTTTTCCTATGAATCTAAAATTGACTCCTTGTTTTTCAAATAAGTTGACAAGGTATTTTTTTAATTCCATAGTCAGCTGCTAACTTTGTTTTACATTCGCCATTCTCTACTTTATTTAAAATTTCTATCTTTGTCTCCAAAGTTAGGGTTTTGTACTTTCTACGTGTAGACATCCTGAATTTTTAAACGTTGACACCACAGACTGAGGAAGAAAAACTTGTCAGGTGATGGCCGAATGGCCAGGGTGTTGGTATTCGGTTCAGATCTTGTGGGTTCGAGTCCCACTGTTTGCATGGATGCTTGTAGCCGTTCGGAATCGGCTTTAAACTGTAGGTCCAGGTCTAATTAGCCCTTCTGTAGCAAAAAGTTGACCGTAGCGCTCCAAACCAAGCCAAACCAAACCAGGAAGAAAAACTAGATCACATTAATTTGTCTGTACTGCAGGCATAACTGACGTATCTCCCTAGAATCTATAGTAAAGACTGGTTTTTCTGAAATAACGGAAAATCGCTCTGTCCGTTAAGCACTGATGTCCCTAACGTTTAGCGGAAATGCAATAGTCTAAGAATACAGGTATGTGCCTCTTTACACAGAAAAGAAATACAGATGATTTTGACACACAAAATAATAAATACAGTGTGTCTTTTCTCCCTTAAACGAGGAAAAAGAAATTTTTTTGTCAAATTTTTAGTTTTTAATTAACCGAAGTGATAAAAATTTAGTTCGAATTAATGAGATGTTTTTAACATTAATTCCAATACAAGTTTTTTGGGGCCTTTGAATTAGTTCGAATTAACCGAAAGTTCGATTTAACCGAGTTCGAATTAACGAGCGTCCACTGTATTTATACATCTGGGAGGCCTTCCCGTTTCTTTAATCGTAAGAAAGAAAACATTTTCCATTCCTCAGTTCAAAGTAGATAATGAAGCAAGGAATAAAAATCTGCATATCTTTAAGAACTTGTTATTACAAGCTGGTAAGGTTAAAATACGCACAGTACTACTCTTAAAACAGCTAACAGAACTTCGTAGTTTATGACACTTATATTAACAAAACCAAAATAGCTGGGAAGTTCACCGACTATTAATCATTGAGTCACAATACTGTTAACACCCGTATATGCATTTTTATTTGTTAATCAATGGTAGGCAAATATTCATGAAAGTCAAAAGGACTCAACCACTTACGGGAAAATACTAGATGAAAAGGTTCTCGTGCCTGCTTTATTTATTGGAATTAGAGCGCCTGCAAATAGATGTGGCTTGTCTATATATGCACCTTAGGTAATGCTTATTTGACTCTGATGCTTATTTTGAAGAAAAAAATTCCCAATTACTACATAATGCAAGGAAAGACATGCTTGTGTTTGTAAAGATATTAGCAAAATTTTTTCTTGATTATTTGTATTTATGAAATTTTTTCTAAATTATTTGTTTATGAAATTCAATATTTAACAGTTCGATATTAAATATTATAAAAGAATTTTTTTATAATCATCTATTTGTTTTCCTTCTTTAGATTCCTGACAGCGAATCTTGACATATGCTATCCGAAGAATAATATAGTTTTTCTTAAGACCCACAAATGTGCCGGATCATCAATTCAAAACATTCTCATGAGGTATGGGGATGCTCACAAATTAACTTTTGTCCTTCCCAAAACTGGCAACTACTTGGGACACCCAGCTCCCTTCAGCCGGACCATGGTTGCTCCACCTCGGCTGCTGTCTTATAACATACTTGCTCATCACACACGACTGGACTATAAAGAGATAAGGGCACTTATGCCTAGCAACAGCATCTACATTACCATTGTGAGAGATCCTGTCGAAGTGTTTGAGTCTGCCTTCTCCTACTATGGACTTGGAAATATTCTTGGTGGTAGTCTGCACAAGTTCATTGAAACTGTTCCGTCGATGAACGCAAGCACTCTTCATAAGAGGCACAGATCCAAGTTCGGTAGCAATCAAATGATGTTTGATCTTGGAGCTGACAATGCCATCTTCAACAACGAGACCTTAGTAAAGCGATATATAGATAAGTTAGACTCTTGGTTTCATCTTGTTTTGATAGCAGACAGAATGGATGAATCCTTGGTCTTATTGAGGCATCTTATGTGTTGGGATGTCGATGATGTGATTACCTTTAAATTGAATGCCAGGGATCCTAAGTTTAAAAGCAGCCTAAACGAAAAGGAAATATCTGTGCTTAGGAAACTTAACCATGCCGATGTTCTCTTGTACAATCATTTCCTAGATAGATTCGAGAAGGCTATTGACACCTTTGGGAGAGATCGTATGGCTGCAGAGACTGATCAGCTTCGAGACAGAACTCAAAAGTGGTACAATCTTTGCATTAAGGGCGAACAACGGCATGCAAAGCCTACTGCTAAACCAAAATACTATTTTAATCCCAAAGTCATGGTATTTGAAGCCAATACTGACAGCAATAGCACTTGTAAATCTATGACTATGGAAGAACTACCCTATACAGATAGCTTGCGGCAAAAGCAGCTAGCAAGGCTGCCTCAGACATTTTCATCTGTGATCTTACGCAGACGAATGCCATTAAGAGTGCGAAAAAAACCAACACGCAAGCACTAAGCCTTTAAAAAGTTTATTGTTAAATTGTTTGCGCTGTTGCCGAATTTTTAAAAGAAATTTATCTTGGTCGTAAATTATGATATGATGAGCTGTTGTCGAAGTATTTGAAGGAAATTTGTCTTGGTTTTGGATTATGATGTAAACACCCGAGCACGAATTCAAATTTATAAAAATCTGAAAATGATCTACGGCACTTACAAGATTCCATGTATTCTGTGATATGTTCTATTGTATGATCCAATGTACAATAGCGTACAAAGTGTTCTACTGTGATTTGAAGAAATATTTTGTTACAATCATAGCAACTAATAATCTAATAGTTCAATATTTATTAAATATTACATGTTTTATTCCATTTTATTAAATCATCCGAATAAAATGATTAAAATCTGTTATATCTTTCATTTTGCTTTAATCGAACACATTTTGTTCTCACCAAGTTTCTTTCATTTTTATCGATACAAACAAAAGGTAAGAGATTTTTTTTTTCAAAAAGCATTCTCTATTTCGCAAGAAAGAAAACCATCGAAGCTATTACCCTTCTCTAAAATGTGGTTTAATGAAACGCTACACAGTGTAACAAATGCATGGGTATCTTGCGAATTTTAGTTGAATATTAGACTAGAGGAAACTGACGATCATAGTGGTGATTTGTTATCAATATCTCTATATATAAATCAGTTCCGTAACTGACTGACATATGACGCAAAGACCAAACCACTGGACCTAAAGGGCTGAAATTTTGCATGGCGATTCTTCTTGCAGTGTAGGGGTGCACTAAGAAAGATTTTTTAAAATATTCTTCTTAGATTTTTAAAATTAAATTTCTAAGCTCTTTTTGTAATATTCTTTAAAGTTTGCATTTAAAATAATAATCTGAGGGTTATAAAAGTTATATCACGAGAAAGATCATAAAAATTCCTTTAAAATGAAATCTTTTGAATCTTTACATCCATCTTCTGAATTTTAGTGAATTTTTATTAATTTTTAGAATATAATTTATTTAATTTACTGAATGCTAATCACGTGGTTTCTTTTCTTTTTGTGATACTTTAAACTAATTTATCGTCAGGTGCAGAACAACGAAATAAATTGACAAAAAAATATTAAAATACAGTTAAAGATAAAATTTAACCACTAGACTTATGGAGATGGCAGTTAAGAATTTAATTCAAATTAGTATGTTTTATGGATATTAAACATACAAATTAATTGCATACATTGACCATTGTATTTAATTTGAATATTTTCTTCTACATTATTTTGTTTATAAAAATATCCGTTACGATTTTTTTATAAATATATTTTTCTTTTGACCTGAATTGCATACATTGACCGTTGTATTTAATTTGAATGTACTCCGTAGTGAAGCACGGGTATTCAGCTAGTATATATATAAAACAGTTCCGTGACTGACTGACAGACAACGCACAGACCAAACAGCTGGACTTAAAGGGTTAAAATTTTACATGGCGATACTTCTTATATTGTAGGGGTGCAATAAGGTTTTTGAAAAATTCTTCTTGGATTTTTTAAAATTAAACTCTTAAGCTGTTTTTGTAACATTCTTTAAAGTTTGCATTTAAAACAATAATCTGAAGGTTATAAAATTTATATCACAAGAAAGATCATAAAAATTCCTTTCAAATGAAATTTTTTTCGAATCTTTACCTCCCTTTTCTAATTTTCAGTGGATTTTTAAAGATTAATTTTTAGAATTTAATGTATTAAATGCTGATCACGGGGTTTCTTTTCTTTTTGGGATACTTTAAATTAATTTTGCGTCACGTGCATAACAACGAAAGAAATTGACAAAAAAAATATTAAAATACAGTAAAAGATAAAATTTAACCACCAGACTAATTGAAATGGAAGTGTTTTTAAGAATTTAATTTAAAATAGTATGTTTTATGGATATTAAACATACAAATTAATTGCATACATTGAACATTGCATTTACTTTGAATATTTTCCTCTACATTATTTTGTCTATTAAAAATATCCGTTACGATTTTTTTATAAATATATTTTTTTGTTTTTGTTTTTTGGCAATAATTACCCACATTGACCGTCGTATTTATTATAATTTTTTCTGGCATTAATTGCATACATTGACCGTTGTAATTAATTTGAATATACTCCGTAGCGAAGCACGAGTATTCAGCTAGTACCATTATAATCCCAAAGTTCCCAAAGAACAGTTGTAATGGTCAGCAGCAGCTCTTCAGATATTGATTAAATTAAGTTCAGAGTTTTCTCAAACATAATAAGGAATTACAGCTATTTTAAAATTTCATCTCTTCTTTACTGAGTAAATTTAATCGCTGTTCAAAATTAAAATTAAATTCATTCTGCCAACTATGTGAATGTTATTACCTTTCAAACAACAACTTAAAACATTTTGATAATAAACACTCTGAAATATTTTTTCCATAAGGATTTTATTAAAGAAAATCTTTACGGCAGGGAAGGTGCTGTTCCCGGACTGTAGCACATGAGAAGACCAGTGACAAATAGTCATATACGAAGTAAGAAATAACAATTCTACAAATATAGTCCACTATGTAATGTACCAATATCGGTCATTCTTCAGCTATGCCGAAGATTGACTATTGCTATATATATGCAGCCATTCCACGCTGCAGAATCTCGCATCTCGTCCTGTACGTTCGAATTTTTTAACCAAAATTTATACTTTAATGTATCACCAACTCTTTCGATGGGATCTCAAAAAAAGTTTGTACACTTTTGATGCCTTCGCGTTGTATTTTTGACTGACATTACGAATGACTGGGTATGCCGATTTAGTGACGATATTTATAACTTCATACATTTACCGAATTATTCAGTATAGGAAGATAATTATTGACCGAGAATGTTTAAATTTTAAAAAAAAGGTTATTTTATAATTTATATTCTTTTGGAATTTTAGATAGACCCTAGGTAAAAACGTTGAACTCGGGGGAATATTAAAATGAAAAAAGAAAGCGAATATATGGAGCATTCTTCTTAAATAATCGCATCTTATGCTACTATTGGCTACTATAGCTTTTTTTATAACTTATTTGTTGTACTCAAGTTTCTAATGTGTACCATCCTGGGTCGGATTTGCTGAGGCCCTAAGCTATACAAACTCCAGAGGCCCCCCTACCGTTTTAAATTATATTAATTGGTCTCGGAAAAACTTTAAATATATGCGCCTTTTTAATATATGAAAATATATTGTCTTTTAATTTTTATTAAAAAAATAATAAAGTATGTGTTTACAAAATCACAGAAATTATATAGTCAAAAGGTTTTTAATGCAATAAATAAGGCTCATAGAACAAAGTTTTAAATTAAAATATGAAAATTTGAAGGTAAAAATTAAATTAATATAATTGGTAGTATATAAAAAATTAATCTCTTATTCAGGTGAAAATTTGACAGTAGACATCCCATAAAATTGGGTACCCTAAATTCCAAAATAATATATATATATATATATATATATAGGTAACCCTCCTGTAACACTGTAGATAGGTTCCTAGAAAATGCCGTGTTGTGTGAAACCGTGTTCAGTGGCTTAGCGAGAGGGGTGCAAGGGGGTCTATCATGCCCCGGACTCCTCTCGCAGAGGGGCGCCAAATGGTCCCCAAGACAAACAAGATATTCCGGAAAATTTCAATTTTTATTTTGGGGAGGCGCCAAAAAGGTATCGTGTCCCGGGCGCCAGTTATGCTCGCTATGCCACTGACCATGTTATACGAGACCCATAGACAGTTTTAAAAAGGGGGGGGGGTTGTTACGTTCTGAAAACTTATTAAAAACAAACATTTTATTTAAATTCCATCTAAGCAACTTAATTTTTATTAAAAATATAAATGTATGTATAACACAAAACGAAAAGATACAAAAAAAATACACTGCTGGCCACCCAAAAAATACACTGCTGGCCACCCAAATTTCAACACCAAGAAAGACAATAGATATCACAACAAAATTTATTTTGTAGATAACATGTTGACCAAGTATCAAATGATTAAATTTATAGACTTCTGTGAAGTGTGGTTCCTGCCAAAATCAGTAGCCAGAGTAGACGCCATTGTTGGAGATCACCGCTGCCACTTGCCTCGGTATTGATTCAAAGAGACTTTGGATGAGTTCTTGGGGTACAGCAGACCAAGCAGCTTCCGCACGTTGCCAAAGTTGATCTGCTGTGGCAGCTGGGGATGGAATCTGGGTCAATCGTAGAGCAACCATGGACCACATGTTTTCTATCGGCGAAAGATCCGGAGAGCGAGGCGGCCAGGGAAGCAATTAAATCTGGCGATTGACGAAGAACCGTTGGACAATGCGTGCCACGTGTGGTCGCGCATTATCCTGTTGAAATATGGCTGTGGGCAAGCCCTGAAGGTAAGGAAGGACAACTGGCTCCAACACCTCGGAGATGTAGCGCTGGCTGTTTAAAGTACCGGCAATGCGTACTAGAGGTGTGCGAGAGTGATATCCAATACCGCCCCATACCATAATACCCGGTGCAGGACCAGTGTGGCGGTGCATAACGCAGCTGTTCAGCATCATCTCTTCACGGTGTCTCCAGACTCGAATGCGACCATCGTGGTGTTGCAGACAGAAGCGTGACTCGTCAGTAAAGACAATTTCATTCCATTCTGCCGTCCACATCCTTCTGTCATCGCACCATTGGCGGCGGAGACGTCTGTGGTTCTGCGTCAAGGGTAGATAAAGCAATGGACGTCTTGCTGACAGACCACTCTGCTGTAAACGGCGTCGAATGGTACGCGCAGACACTGGATGATGCGTTACAGACTGCATGTGCTGTGCTATGGTTCGTGATGTGACTGAGCGATCCGTCACTGCCATGCGCACAATTTGCCTGTCATCACGTGAAGGGGTGCGCGGAGGTTGATGCGATCGAACACGCCGGTCCGTCGTACCCTCCTGCATCCAATGATCACATATCCGCATTACAGTTGTTTGGTTTCGTCCAACACGACTACCGATTTCCCTGAAAGATAATCCACAATCTCGGTAGGCCACTATCCTTCCTCTGTCGAACTCGGATACTTGATCAAAAGATGATCGCTGTTTTCGACGAGGCATAATTGATCTTTTTTTTGAAAAAACCACAAGAAAAACACAATTACCGAACTTGAAATCGTCGAAATCTCCAAGCCTTAAATAGCGCTTTGAAGTGGCGTCACAGGCGCGCGTGATGTGCGTCTGCGCTGAAATTCTAATCATTTGCATATCTCACCTCCGCTAATGCATGTTGTAAATTTCATGTTATTTGCATGTTTCCTTCAGGGTGTTGCATTTACAGTGGCCAGCAGTGTATTACTTTCATTTAATGCGACCTTAATTTAATAAATTTTTTCCTCATCACTGCTCAGTTCAATCAAACGAGAACGTTTTTTCGATTGAACGATATCACCTTCACTTTCAGAGCCTTTTTCTTCATTTACATTTTTTGTACCTTCTATCCTCTTCAAAAAATCTGTAATTTTGGTTTATTTGCTGGTTCTTAAAAGGTCAGTGTAGATTCACGGTATGGAGGTAGACTATTTTGCAGCTCCCTTTTGAATTCTTCAGCGGAAGGGTCTGCATTCAGGAAAAATGATTAAAGATTTTCAGCTAAGCTTAAGCCTTCTTGTAATTTTATAGAGTTATAAATGAATAAATAATAATTTGTTTATACATTTTCATGTAAAGCCACTATAGTTCATTATTCCTTCCAGTCATCATTTTAAGGTAATTTAGTTTTTAAATGTGTTAAACAAAAATCATATTATCTAGTGCTATAGAAGTACAGTGTTTTACAAAGGTTTTTGCAATTTTTTTATCGTGTTAGAGCAAAACTGTGTAACAGGTTCCAGTGTTATACGAGGGTTCCCGCAATTTATCTTATCGTGTTAGAGTGAAACCATGTTATAAGATGCCGTGCTGTAGGAGGGCTACCTGTATATATATTAATGTGTGTGTAAGTAATAAATAATTACAAGATAAAAAGAACTTTTTATATACCATGTGTTAAAATTTTCTGTTGAATCATATAAACTTTGCAATTCTATGTATTTATAAATACTTTTTTTAAAATTTTTTTGATGAATTATCCCATCAACTTGAAAGAAAATGAAGTTAATTGGAAGTTAACTTGCTTTTAACTTTTTGTTCCCGTCCCGGTCGATAGATGGCTGCAACAGTCTACTAAACAAAATTAACGGAAAATCAATTCAATCCTGCTTAAAGATGGCTAAAAGTATCAAAAATGCATTGTCATCGTGTTCTGAGCTACTCTAAAAGTTTCAAATGTCTAGCTAGTTGGGAAGTTAGTTAAAAATCGATTGCAAGATTTGTACTAGACAAACACACAAACAAGAAGGCGAGTTGATAAAAACATGTAAATTAATACTAAAAGCATGGATTATTTTAATGTTATATTTTGTATATTTAAAATTATTTAGAATTTATCATCGTGATATATCTGACTTCATTTAAGTGATTTTTATACGGGATAGTTTTTTTTTTATCATCAATTTTTTATAATTTTTTTTCTTTATTTATTTGAAGCCCCAGCAGACTACGAGACCCTAAGAAGCAGCTTTTTTAGCTTATACGTAAATTTGGCACTGGTACCGCAGAACGACGGCCGAGTGGTTTAGATCCCCATCTGGTGTGCCACGGCACTTCAGAGGATGCCGTGAGATCAACCAGGGATGTCGCGAGATTTTTTTTTCTCTTGGTATAAACAAAAAATATATATATATTAGTAGGGCCCACTTAAATTAAATATTAAGTTGAATTAACGCCCGATAGATTACGACACAAGCCGATGCACTCGTTCTTGAGGATGAATTAACTACCCTCGCGCCTACAGCTATTACGCTGGATATCAAATATTTGTGCTCTGAGCACCTATCGCAAGTCTCACATTAATAAAACAAAATTCTCTTTAGCGATTTCCACCGTAGTCCTCTATTGGAATACTAATCCCATGGCTATTTATACCATGTTTTTATTAACTTGCTTTCTTGTTTTTTTTGTATGTTTGTCCTTTACAAATCTTGCAATCGATTTTTAACCAACTTCCCGACTAGCTAGACATTTGAAACTTTGAGAATAGCTCAGAACACGATGACAATGCATTTTTTTAATACTTTTTGCCATCTTTAAGCAGAATTAATGACCTTAGTGCTCCCTACGAACCAACCAACTTGATGAGTACCGTGTAAAATACATGATTAGCTTGTTGCAAATTTTTCAATAGCGACCAACATATTTTGATTGCTTCATTTCCGAAAATGTCGATTTCGAAATGCTGCCTCACAGAATAAGAAGCCCAAATTAATTATTTAAAAATAATAACGTGTGAATTTTGATCAGTGTAATGAATTGTTAACATTACTAAACACATGCAACCAACCTGCTATTATTGTGGAATTAAACGTTATACAATATTGTTTATGCCAACCAGTTTAGAGCGCATTCCGTTCATGGATTTCCACTCTCTTTGGCGACAAAAATATGAAGTACCTATACTGGCTTCTGATCCCTCCAAATATAGATTAACATATAGTACATAACTCTGATATTGATTAACATATACATAACGCATTTGTTTTGACACCAGTAATCAATAACTAATATTTCATCCGGACGTTCTTGTATCAGTCGATATTGCACCATTATCACTATTCTGACACAAGGGAAGTGTGAAGAATTTTTAATTTTTAAACCCATGTTCCATGAAAAACCTCAAAACCGGACATTACGTTAGAGGATAACGAAAAACTCATAATCGAAATAAGAACTGATGCATTTCACGTGCAACTTTATTTTACAATTCTGGTTTCATAGTTCATTTATGAATGATTTCCGTCCAAGAACATTATTTCAATTGGATACTCCTCACGTTGACATTACAGGCACTGATAAGTGACGACTCTGCTTTATTGCTTGATAAAATATTAACGAAACACAGATTTTTAAAAACATTCGTCCATGAATGAGGTTCTGAAAAAATTGTTTTTGTTTTGCTTGTAAAAAACGGTTGTCATGAGTATTATTTTACCTTAAGCGAGTAAGTGCTTCATTTGTGTACACATCGACCGAATATCGCGTTTTCCTACACCGTACGAATTTTTCCCGCGATCTTCCACGTTTCGTGACATTAAACACACAGCTATGACTGTATATTTCCACGTGATTTTGGAAGTAATCGGCATTAGTCTGATGTTTCTGTCAGTCCTATGAAAATAATATTGCAACAGTTGTACTTCAAATGACGAAATATCCCCCCCCCCCCATTTAAATGCATTATATACAAAGAGCAATATTTACGTGTTGGGGGCGGCACACTAAACCTTATTTCAAATAGAAAAACATTTATAAAAATTATGGAAAAGTCATTCACTTATTGAATTATTATTTACGCCATCTTAATGTAACAATTATAGGCTCTCTGTAACTGACTAGAATGAATCATTTTGTTGCCCTTTCACAGAGAAAGCAACATATGCAGGGCCCGATTTAGAAAATTCTTGACTATAGCCACAACTTGGGATGGGGGCCCCCTAGCACTGATGTGGGCATAAAATTTCCAAATTTAACAAAAAAAAAAAGAAAATCCTGAATCATTGTGAAAGTACCATTTTTGAGAATCATTGTGAAAGTACCATAGAATTGTCTATTTGAAGCGTAGAAGCCTAGAACATTATCAAATTACAAAAAGCAATACAACGTATTAACTTCATCATTAAAACACCAATACAATGCAACCAGAAAAACAAACTTATTAATCCCTTATATAGTACACTATAACATACATATGATGAACTATACATGCAATTATACATATGAGGAACCAATCAATCAATCAAATTTGAAAGGATATATAAAAAATTGCTATTAAAAAAGGTAAAATTTAAAAAAAATTTAATTGGGAATTTTTTCTTTTTTTCCCTTTTAAAAATAAAATTTTTGGGGGTCCTCAACATTCGGGGGCCCCTAGGCCCGGGCCTACTGGACCTACTGGAAAATCAGGGCCTGAACATATGCCCTGTCTATCCTCACGAAAACAACATATACCCTACCTATCCTCACCCATCAAGAGATGTAAACAGCATGTTGTAACAATGAATTTACAACAAAATGTAATGAAAAATAATTAATTTTATACTACTAATAAAAAAAGGTGAAAATGTTTTCTTGACTAATACTATCACTATTTAGTATTAGTAAAAAAAGTTATTATTTTCATATTTTTTTCCTACTGGCCTTTTTAGCTTTTGTGTGGATATAGTAACACATAGGGAGAGAATGTAGACGTACATAGAGCTCAGTATTTCCTCTGCTTTTTATTTATTTTTATGGTTCTACCTGTATTTGCACCTGTTACATAAGCACAAAGCTCGGAACAAGCAGGATATCGAGTTCTAACTTTTCCATTAATGTTCTAAATTTAGAGTTTCTCTCCGTCTCATATCAAACATTTGAGAAATTTTATCCAGAGAGAAGAAACTTTTTAAATTGGTCCTTTCAGGTCTCAAATGCTGAAATTATTTTCAAGGTTATATAATCATCTTGAGCCGTGGCGCATCCAGAATCTATTTCTAGAAGGAAAATATTGTAGGGGGGGGGGGGATTTTCATCTTTGTAGGGTGTGTGTTTAACGTTGATTTTACTTTTAAGGGCTCTTAAAAATACCTTATTTGGACTAGACATTCTTCAAAACCTTGATTTTTCTAGAAATTTTCGCACTAGGAATTAACCCCTTAACAATCGCATAATTTTGAAGAAAACGGTAATAAAAGTGCCTATTTTTTTCCGGAGGATTCCTTTTATTTCTTGATCTACTACATCTAGTTTTAAAAAAAAAACCATCCCAGATTACATTATAAATAGTCTGGTGCTGCCATCTGGTAGGTAAAATAAGAAATAAAAAAAATTCAGGGTAAATGAAATGGATTGTTTTAATCTTTTAAACACTATAGCCCGGTGCGTTACTTTTAAACACTATAGCCCGGAAATATCATGGGCATTAGAAATAGCAGGCGAAACTTCACCCCTTATTTATGACGGGAGCGAGAAGGAAGGGGTTAAACTGAATATCACATGCACTGTTTCTCTGAATCGATGAGAGTGATCTTTCAAGGAATTCCAGATGAAAGATGCTTGTGTTCTACGTGGTACACATTCTTGTCAAATTAAGAGTAAACCAATCGGTAAGTTTCATTTTGATTGGCAGAAAAAGGTCTCGACCATGCCTCAAAACAGCGCATCAAACAATTTCAGTTTCTGCCCGTGAGTGGTCTGGATGCATCCACTTTCCTTATACTAGTTTCCGAACCGGAGGATAAAAGTTAAGGAAAATTATTTTCTCGAGGATCAGTAAAAGCTTTTTCAGAATACAGTTCTTAACATATTGATTCCTCGAACGTAGATCAAAGTTTAGAACAAACACATTGTAGGATTGTTTCGTCGTTTTTATCCCCTGCCCTGAATTTGTTTCCTTTTCTCTTGGTTCTATTATGACATTTTTTAAAAAATTGTTAGTCAAATTGGGAAAACACAGCTAAACAAATTTATCTGAAAACGATGAAAAGACATAGAGATTAAAAAGATAGTACATAGTTCCAGGATTTCAACAACACGAATTTCAACCTTGTTCATAACGATAAATTTTAATCTGATTACAAGAAGTATTTTGATACTCTTTATTTTTCAAATGTTAAAACCACTTGATGTTATCGTATAACTCAAAAATATGCTGTTTAAAGAATTATTGGTAGCCCTGTAAGTGAAAATATCACTGAAGTTGTTGAAAGCCTGTTTTGCGAGGGTCTTTAAAAATTTGTTGAGCCCAAGCGAATCTCCCTGATTCCCAAAAATGTTTGCTGAAACTACTTGAGGTTCAGGCTGATTTCCATGCGGATGAATTCAAGCTGATTTCGCCGTTGCCCCGAAATTAATGTTTTGGAATAATGTAATTAAACATTTAGATTTATTCGTATTTTTCATAATTCAAAGATCGGAATCAACTATTCCCCGATAATTTGAGAAGTTACTCCCCTGTTCTTCCTATGGAATGCTTCTGATGGCAGCATTTTTGATTGATTAACCATCTTTAATAAAATTCGAATATATTCCTTCCTCTCCTTGTTCCAAAGCCTCAAAACCTAGAAAACGTCTTTTTTTCCTGAAAATGAAATAGTATTGTCCTTTACAAAATGTCCCTGTTTATGCCGACAGATGGCAGCGATGAAATATGAAATGAGTTTGCTTGCTATCATCTAAACTTAGTTATGACAATTATGAAATATAGTTAAAAATATCTATAACTTATTAACCCCTGGCTCCGATTTGAAAGAATTTTTTTAAATTCAGTTTCTCTTTATAATAGGGATATCGTGATCTTGCATGCATGGTACTGTTGAGCACTGTTTTTTCTAAATATCACGCAAATGAAGATTTTTCTTAACTTTTTCAGACCACACGTAACCCACTAGGTCACTCACTTTTCATAGACTGAGAAAAATCCAAGCAAATTTCGAAATGAAGATTTTTTTTTTCTTTCTCGCTGTCTCTCTCTCTTTAGATTTTGTAATCATATATTCCGTCCTATTTGCGTTATCCATAGCTCAAAAGCCAGAATTAAATATTTCTCATTATTTTGAGAAAATTTTCTCTGTGGTAAAAATGTCTTTGAGGATGTTTTTGGTTGACTTATATATCTCTCAAAAACATTCGAACATTTTCTGCCCCTTTACCTTGGCTTAAAGACACTTTTCCAAGATACAACCTTTATCATTTTTGGAAAATAAAAGCGTCTTCTTTTCGTTGACAAGTAGCACCATACGATATTATCTACAACAGCTCTTTTATAATTGATACTGGTGGGAACATTTCTCAAGGTCGAGGTAGTATGGTTAGTTTATGGCAGGAGTTCCCAAAGTGCCTCGGCAAGTCTGCTGCGGCACCCTGGGGTGCCGCGAAGTGTCCATGATCTTCAATCTAATCTATTGCTAAGGACTATTCCGATATAACTCCGAAAGACCTCTGTATTGCAGAGGTACATGGTCTGTAGTGGAAAAAGGTTTCACATAGCATGCTGACAGTTTTCACAGAGCACCTATCACAACGAACTGACTGGTTTGCAAAGTACTTCGCAGAAAACCAAACCGAGAAGTTTGCTGGACCCAAGATCCATTCCATGTTGAAACTCGAAAAGAATTCACTTCAAAAGAGGAAGAAAATCTAATTGAACTATCTAGTGACAAAAGCCTGAAAGCGAAATTCGCTTGTTTGGGTTTGACGGAGTTTTGGATATCTATAAAAAATGAGTATCCCATTCTAAGTGCAAAAGCTATAAGGGTTCTCATTCCCTTTGCAACTTCATATCTGTACAAAGTTGGGTTTTCAGCAGTTGCTGTGATAAAGAGCAAATATCGTTCGAAAATTAATGTCAAAAAAGAAATGAGAGTAGCTGTATCAAGCTTTATTCCGCGATTCGAACAATTGTGAAGTGAGCAGTAGGCTCACTCACAATAAAACTAAACACACATATACCAAGAGCATTTGGAAGGTAATTTTATTATTAATTTTATTAATATGCTTTCCTATTAATTACAATTAAGGCGACAATGGACCATGAAAAACTTTTTATTTATGTATTAACCAATTGCTATGAAATTTTGTATACTTATACAGTGTTGTTTAGAGATGGAAATTCTAAATTTAAAAAAATCAGAATGTAATTAATTAAGATATGAATTAAAATCAGTTTATTTATTACTATATTTAAAAATGTTCAGTGCGCATTAAGTTTTGTCTCAGATATCAAATTTTCTCTCTTTATATAGGTATAATAAAAGTTAGTTGCAATATTTGATTTACAGTCATATTTATAAAAACTAGAAAATAAATCGATAAAAATAGGTCATTTTTTGCAAAATTTTATCAAAAAAAATTTTTTATTGTAAAAATTTTTTAAGTTGTTTTAAAATAGTATAATGAATTGATTACTAAGTTTTATTCTAACATATATAAATAATCATTTTATGAAAATTCAAGAAAAATTATGACACATGGAACATTTTGAACTTACCGAAACATGAAGACTTGTTTTGAGAAAATGGCATTTAAAGTTTTAATTTGACTAACATTTCCATTGTTTACGTTTGAAAAAAATACTTATAACTCGGTTAATAATGAATGATGGACTACAGTACAGAATGCAGACTGGTGCTGTCTTCTTTGATATTCTTAAAGCTTTTGATACTGTCTGGCACAGTGGCCTTATCTATAAACTGATTAAATTTAAAATGCCAGCTGCCCTAATTAAACTTATACTATCCTATCTTTCGGACAGAACTTTTGCTGTAAGCTATTCTGGTACCACTTCAGCCCTACGCCCTGTTAAGCCGGGAGTTCCTCAAGGTTCGAAACTCGGACCGGTCTTATTTAACTTATTTATAAATGATATCCCCACCACTCCGAACACTTCGCTTGCCCTCTATGCTGATGACACAGCCATTCTCGCTAAAAACCTTAATGTCAGATATAAGCATACTTTCCTCCAACGTCACATTAACATTCTTGAGCATTGGTTGGATAAATGGCGTATTAAATTAAATCCCAGTAAAACAAAAGCTATCTTCTTTTCATACAATAGGATTCCCCCACCCCCCAGTTAACATTTATGGTCAGCTCATGCACTTTGAAAGGGAAGTGAAATATTTGGGTATCTTCATGGATAGTAAGCTTACTTGGAAGAAAAATATTAATAATAATATCTGTAAATTTTTCAAAGCTAGAAAAGATATCGCCCACCTCCTGTACCAAAAGGAGATGAGTATAGAAAATAAACTTCTGCTTTACAAAACAGTACTTCGACCTATACATCTTTATGCAGTACCTGTATGGGGGTCAGCGGCTAACAGTCATGTCCAGAAATTGCAATGCACACAAAATAAAACCTTACGTCTAATCACTAAAGCCAATAGATATAAAACTAATTACTTCCTCCACAAAGATCTAAATATTGAACCCATTCGCCTGGCTATAATTAATTTAGCCACAAAATTTTATAATAGTTTTTACTCCAGCCCTAATGAAGAAATTGCCAATCTTCCTGATTATGACAATAGAAAATTTAATCGTAGACCTAGAACGACTCTAGTGCTTGACTCTGGGATTACTCCCAACTCTTCTTTCCCATAATTTAATTTTTTTCTTTCTTTCTTTTTTCTGTATGTCATTCCGTTTTCCTTAAATTTATTCTAGACCGCTTAATTTTCACACACCCCCCTTTTTGGAACGAAGTTCTTTTACGCGGCTTGAGTGAACTGGCAGGAATCGTCACGTAACGAAAAAGCGTTATGTCCCCTTCATAAGAGCTTTTTCTCAAGGACTCTGTGGCTGAATGGTTATCGCATCGGACTGTTGACCTCTGCAGTCCTGCGGAGCATCGGACTGCAGAGGTCCCCTGTTCAAAACCCCTTCACAAGCGCTACCGGCAATTTTAAAACCCTTCACTGCACACTGTATCAAATTTGATACATAAGTTATTTTTCCCTTTTGCATTCAAAAGCAATATTTTTTATCCACTTGTACGCCTTGTATTAATTTTGAAACATCATAGCAAAGCTTTTAGTCACTGTTAGTTACATTTTCGTAGTATAGATGGCAGCAGGAATACAACTGCGATCTCAGTAAAAGATAGCCGTTCAATTCATACCAGACCTGCCTTAGTATTTGCTATATTTTCAGTATTTTAAAGTCAGTTTACATCTTTGAAAGTTTTATAAATATATTTTAGAGGTACGTAGCTTTTATAATTATTAATAAAATACTTCTTTAATCTTTTATAAAAAATTCAAGTATGATTTCAATTTTATGTATCAAAAATGATACTGGTGTGCTTATCTATTTTTTTTAAGGAAATGGCGGAAGAAAGTTTTTAACACAGATAGAAACTGAGGAATTTATGAACAGATCGTGGAGTGATCATAGTGAAGATGGATCTGATTCAGAAAGCGATGGCAGCACAGGTTATCCTAATTATAAACCAAACAAAGTTTGTGATGAAATTTTTGATGGTAGTAGTGATTCGGAAGATGAGGTATCATTACTTGATAATAGCGATGTTCTTGATCTGCCTAATGGTGGGAACATGCCAAAAACTAATAGAAATAATACAGGGAGAACAAAGCCTGCAATCAACTGGAAGAAAACTAATTTACTTCTAAATGATGATCAAATTTTATTCCGAGGTGACGATAATCTCGCTCCTGAAATTATGAATTTAAACACACCTCTAAATTTTTTTTGTTATCTTTTTACAGAAGATTTAATTGAGCATATAGTTCAAGAAACAAATTTATTCAGTGTGCAAAAAAAACCCAGAAAAATGTGTCAATGTAACGAATTTAGAAATTAAACAATACATTGGTATTTGTGTAATGATGTCTATTGTACATGTACTAAACACTAGGGCATATTGGTCACCTGCCATAGGCAATGATTTAATAAAAGAATGTATGTCATTAAAACGCTTTGAAAAGATAAGAGAATTTCTACATTTTAATGACAACAGTAAACAACCACCACATGATGACCCTCAGCATGATCGTTTATATAAACTTCGACCAGTTGTAAATGCTTAACTTGAAAGATTTTATACCGTCCTTATAGAATCGCGTCTTTCTGTTTAAACTTATTGTTTTAATTCACACGGAATTTATATTGTGTCATTAATTTATTTTTGTTGGTGATTAAATAATAAAATTAATCCGATTGAAAATTATGCTAGGTAACATCTAAATAAAAATAATTAATTTATATATTAAAATTTTTAATTTTAATAAAATAGAGAGAGGGAGAGAGAGAGTTGGTTGAATAAAAGAGGGCTGCGCTTTTTGGCTTGACAAAAATACACTAATATAATCAATAGAAATCTACATAAATCACGTTTAGAGTTAAAAAAATAACGTAAGGAACTTCGCTCGTGACGGGGGTCCCCCGACCGCACAATTTTTTTTCTGAATTATATGCAGTCACATCCTCTCACGCTTTTTTGAAAAGGAAGTGTGTCGTCTCGTTGGTGTAATATGCCTCTGCGAATCCCCATGGTCAAATTGTGAGCCGTTCTCCCTGATAATATCTGCTGCTAAGCTCCTGTATCCTGTTTCGTCAACCAATCAGATTGCGGGACACATTTTGCTCTCGACCAGTAGTTAAGCTTGATCTTTTTTAACCTCTGTAATAAAAATTCATCATCTTGCTTCTTTTTTCGGCCTGTTTTCAAGCACGGGTTGCTTGATAGTTCTTTCCCATCCTGGGTTTGATCCCATCATTTAATATCTTTGCTGCTCGCGGTCCTCTGTGGCTGGTCTTCGACTTTTGAGAGTTTAATCTTTATATTTTGCTTTTTATCTTATCTTTTATTGGAACATTTTATTTTGATAAGTCTTGCTGATTTAATTTTGTGTGAACTTTAACTTACTAAATTCTAATGTTTTTACTTTTATTTTTGTAACTTCTTTAATTTATTTTGTAACTTAACTTTTTTTTAAAACTTGATTCATTTCTCCTTGGACCATGCATGATAAGCTTCAATGCTTCCCATATTCATACCGAGGGTAAAGGGCTTTCTTATCCCTATTTGGAACCTCACGAAAACTTTTTGTCCATGTCCATGTCCATGTCCATGGTTAATAATGATCGTATCAACATACTTTTTTTTAAATTTAAAGCTGATGAGTTGCAGAGTCATTTTCTGAAAGGAAAAAAATCGTTTTGGGGACATATTTTTGTCAATCTGAAGGTCTATTGTCGCCTTAAAGTACTTGAGTGATTTTTAAACACAAGTCGTATGAATTTATTAATGTTCTCACCACTTACTTCTCTAATTTTTTCTTAATAATCGTACAAATATGAAATATATATATTATGCATAATATATATAATAATAATATACCACAGATAGATATTATATGACGAGAGTGCCGTGAAAAAATTCTAATTCTCTTAAGGGTGCCTCGACTTGGATAAGTTTGGGAACACTTGGTATATGGCAGTAGCGCACCCAGGATTTTTTCTTGGGGGGGGGGGAGCGAGATGAACGGATAAAAATATTTATAATGCAATTTCTATATCTTTTGGGGAGCAGCCCCCCCCCCCCCCCGTGTGCGCCACTGGTATATGGAGCACCTAGCAATGTAAAGCATTGCACTGTTTACACTTCCGAATTGATAGATTTAATAAAGATATTGTAATTTTCCGAAGTGAGATTATTTGTCAAACAGAAATTTTGAAAATCCCTTGGCTACCGCCTGGATCCGAAAATTGTTCTAGCTTAGGCTTGATTTAAATATTCAGTTTCTTCGTCATAGCCTGAGAAAATCGAAAGATTGATGTGCTCTATGTAGAGCTCATACATTGACGAGAACTAACGCTGGAATGAAACGGCCTCTGCCGTTTCCCAACGGAGATCGGGGAAAAGTCCTCTGCCTCTAATCGGCAGGAAGGGAAACTTCAAACGATTTTCCTACAGTGAGAGGTTTTTGCAATTGCGTTTAAGTTACGTTAAGGGCCTGTTCCCACAAGAGTCCGGTAGCGGAAACGTAAAAGGAAAAATGGCGCTGAGACGGAAATAAACCAATCATAGGCGTTCAAAATTTCGTTGCTAATCGTTTGGAGGTTTGTCATTGTTTAAATATATTTCAATACTTTAAAGCTTCCACTACCGAATTCCTATGTGAACGGGCCCTAAGAAATGAAAAATTAAGATAAAAAAATACTGTATGAGATGGAGTCTAGCTTCATTAAGAGAAGGGTCAATCAACGCGCGCCCAATTGCCCTGGTCTTTGCAATATGACCTAAAATCGTTAAAAATACGCAAAAATGCAGAAAAAAAGGAATTTGAAGGCTTGGCCAAAAACCGAATTTGTTGTTCCGCCGACAACCATTAGAAACACGAATCATCTAATAAGTTTCAACTTTTTGATGCGAATAACAGAAAAATAAACTGTTTGAGGAGAAAATTACTTTGATTGTTTCGGTTATCCTTGAAAATTTATCTGGGTATTTGTTATTGTCGACCTAAACACATATTTTTAAAAGTCAGCCCAGTTTTTTTATTGATTAAAAAAGTTATGTACTTATTAATTCAATATTTTCACCTACTCTTACAGTCAGGGGCGGATCCAGGGGGGGGGGCTGAGGGGGCTGCAGCCCCCCCTTTAGGTCATGTTTTTTAATTTAGAGAAAGAACTCAAGATTACAAGAAGCAAAGAAAATAAAGTAACAAATAATATGTAGCGCTAGTGCCAACTTTTGGGGAAATAAACGTTAAGTTTAAACGTGCTTGTCGATTAGAAGTGCGTCAGTGGAGTGCATTTCACTTGAAGGTCAAGTCTAGTGTACAAAAATAGATACACGACCTCCGCGCCCTATCACCAGTCGCGCCAAGATCCCTTTCCCTGCCGTCGCACAGCGTGAGTGACACAAAGACAGGTTCAGTGTGTGTTGACTTGTGGTTATTGAATAACGGGTCGCGTAATAAAGGAAATTCAAACCCAAAACGAAGGAAATTTCAGAGAACTGGTGCGTTTTCGTATCGAATCAGGAGATGAGAATCTCAGCAAACACCTCCAGTCAGCATGCGCTAATGCAATGTACTCTAGTAAAACGATTCAAAATGAATTAATCAACTGTTGCGGAACTGAAGTCCGAAATGTCATATTGGACCGAATCAAAGCTGCAAAATACAATAGCATATTATTTTATGAAACAACAGATGCTGCTCATGATTCACAATTGACATTTTCCACACGCTACTGCTACGAGGGAAATGTTTATGAAGATTTCCTGGACTTTGTGGAATCCAGAAAACCCGTTGAAGCTTTTGCACAAGAAGAAGACTTAACTAATTTAAGTGAACCCTCCTTGACTGGTGAAGTGATAGGAAGTACTGTGCTTGGATTAATTAAAAATTTAAAGTAATTTTGGATCCAGAAAACTGTGTAGGAATAGCCACTGATGGATTTTGTAAGTATGGTGTCTGAGGTAAAGGGAACAGTAAATGCTGTGAAACGTTGTGCTGTCAACGCCACCCATTCCCCATGCTTAAACCATGCTTTGAATTTGACACTGACAAAGGCCTCTAAGATTCAAGAGGTCAGAAGTGCAGTCAACACCATAAAAACAGTTATTTCTTTTTTTACAGCAAGCCCAAAGAGAAACTCTGTCTTAAAACAAAAATTAGGCAGACAGCTTATAGGGCTCTGCCAAACAAGATGGGTGGAACGCCACGATAGTATTCATTTGTTTTGTTCAAGCCTTCCGAAAATTCATGAAGTGCTTGAAGTTGTAAGTACTTTTAAAGAAATCGAAGCAGCAACCAAAGCACTGTCTCTTTTAAATAATATAAGCACTCGTTCTTTCATAGTTTCCATAGCGTCTCTAGCAGACATATTAGCTATCACTCTTCCTCTTAGCCGGCTATTCAAAAAAAAAAAAACAGCATTGACCAAAACGAAGCCAGTGAAGCTCTTCAATCTACTTGTTCTACCTTGGAACAGAGAAGATCAGAGTGTGAAGAGTTTTTTCCATGATGTATATCTTGTAGCAACAAGTTTAGCTGAAGATATGGGTACGGAGGTGTCTTTGCCTCTTATTGCTCAAAGGCAAAAAAACCGAACCAACCCAACATTGTCGAGCTTGAGGAATTCTACAGAGTAACAATTTACACTCCTATATTAGACAGGATACTTCAAGATATCAAAGATAGATTCCCCGATGACATTATGAAACTCCTTGAACTATCAATCCTGATACCCACTTCGGTTGTTAAAATGTCCCCAACAAACCTAAGAGAATCAGCTAAGGTCTTGTTTTCTAGATTTCAGTTTGCTGTGGGGAACATTTCAAGTCATAGTAGAGATGTTTTTAGCAATAAAGTTGCCCTGTGGCAAAACAAATGGTTAAATCAGCAATCAAAGACAAAAAATGAAGAAATTACAGAAACAGGCATCGAAACTCTCATCAAGTGTGACAAAGAGGTTTATCCTGCAATACACGAATTGATGAAGATTTTTGCAACTCTGCCGGTTAGCACAGCTACTGCCGAGAGGTCCTTTTCAACCCTTCGAAGGTTGAAGGACTGGATGAGAACAACCATTTGAGAGGATAGACTTGTAGCATTAGCACTGCTAAACATTCACAGAGGAATTGCCGACAAAGTTGATGCAAAAAAAAGTCGTTGATAGGTTTGCTAAAATGAAGAAAAGGAAGTTGGACTTTGTTGTTTAGGCTTTGTTGTTAGGCTTGTTTTTGTCACCTCAAACCGACATAAAATTGTCCAAATATCAGTTTCTTTTATATGTTAAATTATCACAGCTTGAACAAAGGGAGCAATGTATTTTACTTTATTAAATATAACATAATAAAAGTTTTTAATAGGTTGAATTAGATTTATAAATACTGTCTTTACGTAATATAGGCTGATATGATCCTTTGTCCGGAAAAGTTTAAGATTTGAGACAATTTTGTAACATTTAAGTTAATTAGGTCTGAAATGATTTACATAACAATAACATTATGAAAAATGTACCAATATGTTATAAAACTGTACCAAGATGTTTATTAATTAAAATAAAAATCCAAATGTATCGTATTTGAATAAAATGCCATGGTTTTCATGTTACATTGGGAGAGAATGTAAATTTCTTGGTTTAAAATAATATTTTAAGGTGCTTTTGAGGCACTTAAAATAGCCTAAGAAGAATTTTCAAGCACTGTATATTTAAAAAAATTTCTGGGGGAGGCCTCTCGGTCCCTCCGCTGAGCAGGGGATATTCCATAACCTCCCTCCCCCCCGGGTGGAAGACAGCCCCCCCCCCTTGAAAATCGGCTGGATCCGCCCATGCTTACAGTATATTACTCCCCCTTGACTCTCCTTTAACTATGATTTAAATTTAAAAAATAATCACTATGATTAAGAGGAAAAAGAAAAAAAAGATCAAGAATGTTATGGAGGAATTTTGGAACCCCAGCAGTTACCATGGGTATATTGTTGCTGGCTTAGGTTTAGACAAGTCAAAATTATGCGGATCTCCTAAAAACAAGAAAAGTCTACGAGTTTGGGCCTGTTCACATAGGAGTCCGATGCGTAGCGTTAAGGGAAAGATGACGTTGAGACGAAAATAAACCAATCATAGGCGTTAAAAATTTCATTGCTAATCAGTTGGAGGTTTGTCATTGGTTAAATATATTTCAATACTTTAACGCTCCGTTACGGACTCCTATACGCGGTCGAAGTGGTGACGTCACGTCCGCCATTAGGGCACCTCCGCAATGGCGGCCTATGTTATTCTCCCATAGGACGGAAAACAAATATTAATATCTCTTAAACTAATGAATATTATCTCCCTGCACGTCCTGAAATCGATGAAGGAGCCAAAAATACCCTACCTCAAAAATTGAGGAATGTGATTTCGTACAGGAATAAGAGCAAATGGTGTTTTAAAATGTCATTTCGGTAAGCCTATCGATGTGAAACATAGGCTTAGATGAAGTGATACTTTTGAACTTTTTTATTTAGTGTTTGTGAATAGTTTTATATGTTGTTTCTGTCTATGTGGATATTCTAACATAATCTAAGATGAATTGGTAAGTAGATTTTATTCCCAGTAACACTGATTTATCCCTAGTGCCATTGTGTTTACAATTTGAATGTGTCGCTGATGGTAACGGTATTAAAATGTCACTTTCGATAAACATTATTACTGTAAAACTACGTATGTACCTTATTGTTCATTCGATTTTCCTCAAATATTTGTATGGTAACATTCTTGAAGCACTATAATCCACTTTGCAGAATGAAAGGGTTCTTGAAGTTGATATATTGGCTAGTAAAGTATACTGTATTGTTGTTGTTTTTTATGTATTAGATGTATGCTTTTATTAATTTCTTTACCTGTGTACTTGATTCCCTTCCCTTAAAACTGAATGGGTGTCTGAGTAGGATAGATTTAAGTCAATCTGTTCTATGTCAGATTTCTTTTCAGTTAAATCCATGAAACTATAAGATTACTGACAGACTTTATGGCTAAATATTTTTTCAGCCATTGATTTCATGCATCCTTTTTGTTGCTGGCTGGGTTTTATGATGGGATTGTTTGATTTAATATTAGTGTGTTATCAACCGTAGTTTAATGCAGCACTCTTAAAGTATGAAGCATGAAATAATTGATTTGTTTTGCATTGTTCTTATATTATACAGTTAGTGAAAGTGATAATCTTCAAATTCTTTATTTAATATTTATCAACAGCTTTTTTTAAATTTTGTATCTGTTTATGTGAATAATGTAACATTCAGTAAGTAGATGTTTTCTCCAATAATATGCCTATTAAAGCTTTTTTGTTATTGTTTTCCATTATAAATATTGAAAAGTAGTGTTTGGTAACATTGTTTCAGCTATGTATTCTTTATAACTACTTAAAAAATGAGGGGGTAAAAAATGATAACCCACATCTCTCCCCACATGATGGTGAAAGTTCATCAGAACTTGTGCAGGTACATTTTGCAGATTGTATGTAGATATGTTTGACACCATTGTCTGCAATATTGTTTGTAACTATTTACATATGTTAATGTAAAATGCTTATTAGGACAGTATTTTACTAATGTATTGTACCATTATCAGGCATTATATGGATAATGTTTTTGTCTTTTTACAATGTTGACACTGTTTGCACTCTTTATTTTTAAGTCACTTAAATGAAAAGATATTACTGTCTGCTAATCACATTATGAATTTTTACAATATAAAAAGTACACAATTTCTTGTGCAAAAAAAAAAGCAGTGGCCATCCCATCTTCATTCTTTAACTGCTATTGCATGTAAACAATTATAACCCTCATATTTATAGCTACATTAAATTGTTCAGTGTGTTAAAATTGTAATAAATGTTGATTTTATTACTTTTTCTCTTAATGACATTTTTAAGGAGGGTATTATGTACAAAAAATGTTTAACAACAAGTTTTGCAATTTGAAATATGTAATAGCAAATATTTTATGAAAATATAAATCTGTTTTAAACTACAATAATGTGGTTTATCACTTTTTACCCCCAAGGTCTTCATATATATATATATATATATATATATATATATATATATATATATATATATATATATATATATATATATATGTATAAACAGTTGATTCTTTTTCAATCGTTTTTATATCGTTAAAGTCTGTACATCTTTGTTGGTTTAAAATGTAGCATTATTTAATAAGTAAAGATTATAAAATTCATTTGTCCATGTTTTGAGGGAATAATGTGTTTATCATTTAGATGTTTAATACAGGTGTTTTTTTTTTTAAGTTAAAAAATGGTCATATGCTTTGCTGCAGACTGCAAGTATAAAATGGTCAAAATCATTGTTCCTTCTACCGCTTTCCAAAGGATGTAAAGCACGCTCTTTGGACCTGAATGGCAAAGTAAGTTTGAAAATAGAAGTTTTAATATTCTCATTTTTAATTTATGAGTACATTTTTCCACATATGTTAATTTCACATTTCTTGGTCTCCATGTTATAGTAAATCTATGGTATTCAATAGCTATTTAATTTTTTTAAATGTTTTAGATGATACATACTGAATTTTTGTTGTATTTAAGCTTTAAAAAATTCTTAATTTAGGATGAAATTTTTTTTTATTTAGAAAATTTTTCAGGACTTCTATTATAAACAGAAATCTACAATAGTTTCTTTGTCTTAAATTTTATAGTTATTGTTTGTCAAATTGTCTGCAAACCAAATAATAATAGATTTTTTTGTATGAAAATATATATGGAGCGAACATGTAGGTTAGATTCATAAAATTAGTGAGCTTCAATTCAGTGATACGAGGGAAACCGAATAATTATAATTTTAAATGTATATGTAATAAATAAAACATGCAAATGTTTTAAAGTTTATTGATCTTGGTATTTTTCAGGCATAGTGACAGAAAACCTGGTAGAGATTCCAGATTATATAGCTACCATTTTAAAGGAGGGGATAAAAGAAATAATCCAACAATTTTTGACAGTAATAAAGTGCAACAAATTAAACTTCCTGCTCATAAAGGAAAGAAGTAAATGTGTTTTTAATAACAGCTTTTTTAATTTCACATGTTTTCTTTACAATAAGTACTAAATGTACTTGATTCTCAGAACTGAGGACATAGTCATTTTATACATTGAAATTAAACATGAGAGAAGGAGGATAACGCATCTGATCCAAATTACAAGTAATTTTATTGTTTATGTTATGTAGTAGTATTATAGATAATATATTAATCTCATAAATAATTAAAACTTCTGTTTGTTGTACTTAGCTTTTCACAAATCAAATGCACGTTTTTAACAATAAATTTATTATGAGTTTTCTTAATGTTCATTTATGCTGTTATTTAATATTCTTAGTATTATTCCTTTAGAAAACAGTGTGCTGTGATGAAGAACATTGAAGGTGTGAAAGATAAAAGTAGAGTGGATGGTAAAAGCAGAGATAGACCAACTAAAGGAAAAAAATAAAGAGCTGCAGTTATTGTTGGCAGCAAAAAATGTGAAATTTCAATTTTCTCAAATCAGTGAGAATGACAGTTTAGTGCTAATGTCAATAATAAAATTCAACATACAATAAACAACCCTGACTTCCCTAATTGCTACTTTTTAATAAACATGACAGAAATATTTATTGAAAATCTCTGCAAAGGCTCAGAGGTGAACTTTTTCACAGTATAAGAAAAGGCAAACTTTAAAAGGATTGATAGCCTAGCTCCTAATGGTGCAATTTGTTTCATTAGTAAATTGTGGCCAGGATCTACTTCTGATAAAACCATTTTCAAGGAATGTGGTTTAATAAAATTATGGAATCCTGGAGATCTAATATTAACAGATAAAGGTTTTTTAATACTTGACCTATTGCCTCAAGGTGTATCAGTAAATATTCCCCCATTCTTAACCAATCCACAATTCACAGAAAGTGAGGATAAATTTACGACTAAATTAAAACATATACATGTTCATGTTGAACGAGCTATACAAAGAATAAAAAGTTTTCAAATTCTTGATAACATCTCATATTATTTTAATCAATACGCTTCAGTAAGTTTTCAAGTTTGTGCCACTTTGGTAAATTTGTAAAATCCATTGATGAAAAAATAAAATCTTTTTGTTTATATCTTAACATGTTTTTGTTTAATCCCTTTGGTGAGTTTTTTTAGATAAAAAGTTTACAGTTTCCATTACATGTATTTTAATAATAACTATGCTTTAACCATTTATTTGCATTTGAAGGTTACACATAAATTCTGAGTTATGTTTTGAAATCTCTTCATTTTGGTCACTTTATTTAAAATGTTACTCAAAATACGGAAAGTCAAGTTTTACAGAACTTATATCACATTCCATTCATAGTGTGAAAGAAAGAACACAGAAATCCCATTATAGAATTTTTATTAAAAATACAAAAAAATATAGATATACATTAACAACAGAAATGAAAAAACAATTTAAAAAGAATAACGAGACAAAACAAAATGTACTGGTTATAATCTCTCTCATAGGTCTATATTTGGCAAAAAGGTATACATATAAATTAACATCAGAAATTAATATAATTTAATATGAAAAGGAAAAACAATTATCTTAATTACTACCATAAAATATAAATATTAAAGAAACAAAATGTTACTACATGTACAACTTACTGTCACATTATATATCTGTCTCTCATAGAGGATTGAACTTTAGATAAAATCAAGCTGTTTCCAGGATTGTTATCAAACAACTGAATATCACTAGCCAGAGCTTTTTCTCCTCTGTCTATGAAACTTTTTTGATTGTTAAAAAAGGTGAAAATTTCAAACCAGGATATCATGATGAAGTGTCTTGTATAAATTAATGAAATAAAGAAGAAAAACATGACTATGAATTTGAACAAAAAATGTTACAGTTGAAACAAATTACGAAACGTTAAAAATAAACACTACTTCATTTAAAAAAAAAAAATAAATGAGAATGTTGCAGCAATCAGTTTATTTTTTTTTGTCTGCTAATGTAAAGTTATTGTTTATGAAGCATAAGTAGTTATAAAGAATACATAGCTGAAACAATGTTACCAAACACTACTTTTCAATATTTATAATGGAAAACAATAACAAAAAAGCTTTAATAGGCATATTATTGGAGAAAACATCTACTTACTGAATGTTACATTATTCACATAAACAGATACAAAATTTAAAAAAAGCTGTTGATAAATATTAAATAAAGAATTTGAAGATTATCACTTTCACTAACTGTATAATATAAGAACAATGCAAAACAAATCAATTATTTCATGCTTCATACTTTAAGAGTGCTGCATTAAACTACGGTTGATAACACACTAATATTAAATCAAACAATCCCATCATAAAACCCAGCCAGCAACAAAAAGGATGCATGAAATCAATGGCTGAAAAAATATTTAGCCATAAAGTCTGTCAGTAATCTTATAGTTTCATGGATTTAACTGAAAAGAAATCTGACATAGAACAGATTGACTTAAATCTATCCTACTCAGACACCCATTCAGTTTTAAGGGAAGGGAATCAAGTACACAGGTAAAGAAATTAATAAAAGCATACATCTAATACATAAAAAACAACAATACAGTATACTTTACTAGCCAATATATCAACTTCAAGAACCCTTTCATTCTGCAAAGTGGATTATAGTGCTTCAAGAATGTTACCATACAAATATTTGAGGAAAATCGAATGAACAATAAGGTACATACGTAGTTTTACAGTAATAATGTTTATCGAAAGTGACATTTTAATACCGTTACCATCAGCGACACATTCAAATTGTAAACACAATGGCACTAGGGATAAATCAGTGTTACTGGGAATAAAATCTACTTACCAATTCATCTTAGATTATGTTAGAATATCCACATAGACAGAAACAACATATAAAACTATTCACAAACACTAAATAAAAAAGTTCAAAAGTATCACTTCATCTAAGCCTATGTTTCACATCGATAGGCTTACCGAAATGACATTTTAAAACACCATTTGCTCTTATTCCTGTACGAAATCACATTCCTCAATTTTTGAGGTAGGGTATTTTTGGCTCCTTCATCGATTTCAGGACGTGCAGGGAGATAATATTCATTAGTTTAAGAGATATTAATATTTGTTTTCCGTCCTATGGGAGAATAACATAGGCCGCCATTGCGGAGGTGCCCTAATGGCGGACGTGACGTCACACTTCGACCGCGTATGTGAACAGGCCCAAACAGTGTAATTTACAAAGGGTCAGTAGTTTTGACAACGTGAATTTCCTTTGTTAGATCCATGGTTTCCTTATTTTATTTTTTTTTCTTTATCATTTACGTATCCGTAACTGTCATTCCATACGCAGCCGGATAATAATGTTTTGAAAGTATTGAACCAATTATTTTGTGAAATATCTGTATTTTATTTGGTGTTTATCAATTTATTAAAAGACGAGATACAGGAATATATAGGAAGCAGGGCTGAGTCATAGTAAGTTTTATAAATTAAATGTCACTTTCTGACTGTCGGTATTTTTCTATTGAAATACTTATTCTAGTTTTCTGGCAGAATACCTCGATGTTATATTTTGGTCTATTTATCTATCAGCGATTGTAAATAATACTTTCGTCTGTAAACTATTAGTTTTATGTTTGTTTTATGCTATGTCTTTCACAGAGTGTAATATTTTGTGTATGAATACACTCTAATAGGTGTAACAAATATTTTCGCATTCCATTTCTATTTCAATTTTGTAATGGTATTATGATGTGTAAATGGTAAAAAATAAAATCTTAAAACCACACGAAGAACATGATACGGTCGGCAAGCTGCGGCGATTGTTGTACTTATTGTTAATTTAAATTAATGTATATTGTGTTTTTCTGTATATTTTGCATGTTAGTTACGTTTTTAAAAGAGATCTTAATTCATAATGTATGTTAAACAATATATGAAGCTCATAAATGTATATGTTTAGTATCAGTGTTAGCGAAATATTTATGCTAAAAGTGTCCTATATACAATTTATACTTTTTTAATGTTACAATTATTATCGCCCAGTGTCTAATGATGCCCTATAATTTAGTTAAATTTCTTATAATTATGTTATTTCTTGTGTGAATTGTGAATTAAACTGAGGTATTTCTAAATTTCTTTGAATTTTTATGTATTGTTTAGGTTAATTTATGCATTCAATTAAATTTTATTTAGATGGACTATACTGATAAGAGTCGTGACCGTGAGAGGGACAAAACCGATGTCCGGGAACGAGACAAAGGTGATGTTCGAGATCGGGACAAAAATGAGCGAGAAAAAAATGATCGTGATAGATCAAGACCCGAGAAAAGGCGGAGGTAATTTAGTGTGCAATGTTTTTATTTTTTAGAGCTTTTAAAATTTCAGCAACTCTGTCAAGTAGAAACCTTCCCATGTGTAATTACAATAGTTATAATTAAATCTATTAATATTTGAAATTTCAACTATTTCTGAAACTACAATTTTGTATACTGGAGGTAAAATCCACTATGTCACAATGATTAAATTATACAGAAGAGTAAAATTAAAATTGACTTAATTCTCTTTGCCTCAATACAACAATTGAACATGGGCTGTATCTAATGGTATAATTACTTCTATATAAGCATACAAGTTAGAGCTTTGCACCACTAAAATGAGATAAAAAAATATGTACTATAAATGTTAAACAGTGTACTTGTAAAAATTTGGACTTGGTGTCTTTTACCTCCGGCACACAGAATTTAACTTGGTTATCTCATACTAATGAAGTTTGGAGGAAAACCAACTAGCTACCAGTTATCTGTTGTGTTTATTTATTTTTATTGTTCAATTTTCCTTGATAAAATTTTACATAATAATTACACATATAAAATTGTGTTTTTATTATTTTTAAAAATTTTAATGTTCTTTCTCTTTGACATGCATGTTGTTTTTAGGAGGGGGAGGAATGAACTCAGCTCTTACTGATGGTCTAAGTAGTGGACCATATTTTCTGTTTTTAGTACTAGGTTCTATCTCAGAGATGATAGGCATGGAATTTTAACAAAAGCATATCCTTGTTCCTATCTAAGTTTGCAACATAATATGTTAGCATATTATTGGTTCTATCCAAGTTTGTGAATATCATCAAAGATTCAATGAAGGATATTTAAGACTTGGATATAAACATTTTTTCTTTCATTTTAAAATTCTAGTTTTAAAATTTCCCTGTTTAAAAATTTCGATGATATCAGAGAGAGAAAATTATACTCAGTCGAACATATCTGTACTTATGTATTTATGAATGAAAGGGATGTCAGCTTTCTTTAATTGTTGATTTATTACTCATTATAATAAAATTTTATGAATGCTTATAATATTATTAACTTTCTGAAGAACATGTGTTTAAAATAAAATGTCTCATTTGATTTATTTGCTATTCACAGATCGAGATCTCACAGCCCTCGCAGACGTAAACGTTCTCACAGTAGAGATAGAAGGTATTGTGATTATCATAATTCTTAATGTAAGGGACTTGATTAGGGAATAAATAGTAGATAGTTAGGTGCATAAGCAAATGTAAAAAGTTGTTTGGAAAATATTTGAACTGTCTGAAACTGTCAAATTTGGTGATTCTCCTTTTGTAGGCTCAATCAGCTTTTAACTGTTTGTATTGTTATTTTTATGTTTTTACTTATATATTTTGTATGATGGTAATGTTGTATGCGTTATATTAAGTTTTTAATTTCTGGAATGTAATAATTCACTGCTCATCTGATTGAAAAATTTCATTTTTAAAATATACATCCCATATTAGTTTATTACTTGCATAAAAAATAAAAACATTAACACACTCTGTGATACTTTATAATTTGAATTGTTGTCCTTCAGTTGAGTAATATTTTAATGTAAAAGTCAGAAGATATTGGTATAATATTGACATTACTAAGCAATTTTTTTTTCTGAGAGAATAGTGTTCTGTTTAGATTATGTGTACATGGAGAAAAGAATGTGATGTGAAAGAAATATAATATATAGTTCTTATTTTCTATCTTTAAACTGATATAGGAGAATAACTGAGTTTTAGGCTCACCTTTTGTGTTTGTTACCTAAACTGTAAAGATTGACCTTTATACATCATTGATTTTTGTTTTCAATATTTTTTTTTTATTGGTGTCCAGGAAATTTTTGTAAAATATTGTTGGGTTGAGAGCAAATGGTTCATAGTCTGGGCTTATGAAACTCCATTAAAGAGATTATATGTAGAGATTATAGGTTTTAACTGTTTGATTTGTATTTCTATAAGGTTTCTCCTTTCAAGATCAGATAGGTTTGATTAACAAGGCATGAATGTCTCATCCTATTTTAATAGTCATCATTTGGGCAAAAAGGCAATATTTAAAACAAATAAGCATCTGTTTTTAGTTCAGATAAATATATACTTGGTAGACAAGACAGGTTTATTAAGTTTATCTTAACATTGATAACATCTTTATTAGATAGCTCTTTAATTATTTTTCAACTTACCTTCTTGACTCTAATAGTATAAAATTAATCATTAATTAAATTACTTTCATTTGTGTTGGGAAAAGTATATAAATATGTTGTAATGCAGATTTATTGTTTTCTAATATTTATAAAATTCACTTGAAGGATGGGCAAAATTGTTTTTGCTCTGTAATACTATGTTTTTAAATATAATTTGTTATATCTATTATGCACAAATTTGCCCTTTTAAGGATATATTTTCTTTAAAGATGTGGAGGTTTTATTTGCCATAAAATTTTAATTATTTGAATGATCAAATTCATTGTACCTTATTAAACAATAAGATTGTAAAATATTCATTAATATATACATTCAAATGATTTTCATTTATGATACATTAACTAGATCCAGATCCAGAAGCAGAGATAGACATAGACATAAAGATAGAGATCGTGGAAGAGACAAAAATCGATCCAAAGATAAATCAAAAGATAAAGATAAATCAAAGCATAAAGACAAGTCAAGAGACAAGGATAGGAATCAGTGAGTTTTTTTCTGCAATTTAAAAATTTCTTGATGCAACTCTTTGTGTTATTTCTGTGATGTATATTAATCTATATGTTACCACTGAAATATTTTTGGTGGGAAAATCTTTGCCTGTTGTCTGCATGAAATTCTGATGCAGTTAAAACTAATTACTGGTGTAATATACTTTTGTAGATGTTGTACATCTATTTCTTGTTTCTATTCTGCCAGACTTACTTTTGGTTTAAAAAAAAAAAAAAAAAAAATTGCATAGGTTATATCATTTACGAAACCACATCTTCAGTTGGTGGAAACTTATTTTGTTTCCTTTTTCTGCCCTTTTAATGAAGAAAATAACTTGTGTATGAGCTATAAGTAGTCTATAATTTTCAAATTAGCAGTTGAATTCTATTTATCCAGGTCATAAGAAGCCAAAATTACTCATGAGAGAGCGAATGCTAAAACTTTCCCTTATTACTGCATGCCTATCCAATTCTTTTGAAAAATTGAATATCAACAATTTATGTTTTATCATTTATTGTTTTAATACTAGTAAATTAAATCTTTTAATTGACTTTTTATGTATTTTATTCAATTAATATAATTAAAAAACTATTTTCTAATGTATGCTAGTTTTGAAAGGTATGCTTGTCTTTATCTTAAAAGCTAATTGAAAAATTTTAAAGTATGAATTATTGTGTTAAAAACATTTATTTTAGAGCATTTGTTTGGGTTTCAACTTACATTGGGCTAATCTTATTAAGCTCTTTGTAAAATCTTAAGGGTTCTTAAATGTGCTTAGATATCTGGCAGAAAGATGGTTACTAAAGGATATTCTGGGAATAACTAGTGTTATTCCTATTATTTTGATGGTAACAAATTACTATTCTCATTAAAACTCATTTAAAAATTCTCATTACTTTTAGAAAAATCTATGCAATTTTTACATATAGAAAAAGGGGAAATCTATAGAAAAAGGGGAAATTACATATTTAATTCATACTCAATAGAGTAAACATAAAGAGGATAACTTAAAAAACATTAAAACTATGCAATTATGATATAAAATTATCTGAGTGTCCTAAGTTATTAATGAAATTATTAAATAATAAAAATACATTAAAAAATAAAGAGACATTTACTATTAGGTGTAATTTGAGGTTCAAAACATTTGAATATAAGCTATCATTTGATTTTTGTCTTATGATTGATATCTGAATGCATGAAAGAACATACATCTAATATCTTGTGATAAGTCACTTTTTAATTACAACTTTGACAGTCAGAAGTCAAGCCAGAGCAAAAAATTACTCTATAGCTTTGCACATACATTCAAATTTTCGGAAAAGGGATTCCTCTTGGTCGTTTCATTCTTCCTTTTTTCACCCTAATCTAGTTGCCATTAGGAGATTGTTTAGACTTTTCCTACTCTGTAACCTTTTGCCCCATGAATCAACAGCGTTCTTCATTTCTATTAAAATGCTGGCAATGTCAACTTTTAATTTTTGTCATGCACCAATTGCAAAATAGTGTTTGTATCATATTTACTCTGGGAAAGGTAATATATATATGCATACATGCATGCATATGTGTCTGAAGATGAATTACCAGTCAGAAAATATATAACTGTCCATCTAAATAATATATATATATTATAAGAAAAAAAAATTAATGTTAATACTAAAACAAATTTTTGTTTTCACGTATTTCATAAGTGGAAAAATCATTGGTGGTGAAGAGTGCATGGCATATTCTCCACCATAAGTATTTATAGTATAATTAGGTATAAAAAATATTAAATTTGTGGGGTGCAACCTTTAGATTAGCCTAATAAGTCATCTGATATAACAATCTGGCACTTCACATTTAATACAGGACTCAGGATGACTCATAAACAGTCTCTCAATAACGATAACAACAAATGTTTATTTAGTTGACACCACAATTCACATGTAACACTTAACATAATTAGTTGACCTCTCAGGGTAATGACAATATTGCCAAGCACTCAACCAGCTTGGACTTCTTGAAGTCACTCAGACTTCGTAACATGTGAGCTTCCCCATCGACTCCCCGTTGGCACAGTAGCTTCAAGCTAGGCCAAAATCTCCAGGGTCTTTTCCCTGTTCACTCCTAGTAACTTAGCGCTTCAACATTGGTACCCGAGAGCCTCCACTCCGTATCGCCTCCAAACCTTATCTGCTGCTTCTGCTGGTCCAACGGGACTCGGCAGTGGGAAATGCGCTAGGTAGTGGCATTTCCGGGTCCCATAGCTCGGCCGTCCTGCCAAAGCTGACATCCTTATACAACTCAACAGCAACATAAGTTTTTTTTCTTTAAAGAATGCATTTATTTGAATTAATATTAATTTCCATTTGTAGCATAAAAGAGGAAAATGATGAGGATGAAGATAAGAAAGATGATAAAATTAAAAAAGAACCACTCTCTCTGGAAGAGTTGATGGCTAAACGTCAAGCAGAAGAAATGGCTAGAAGCAAGGTACCTGTTTTCTTTGTATCTCATGATTTTTTTAAAATTATCTTCCTGTGTGTATTGTTTTGTGTTATTTCTGTATATTTTATAATTAAAAAAAATTTCAGGTAGTCTCTTCTAACGAATCTACCACAGGTTATTAACGTAGAATTACTTATCATTACTTACCTCTTTTGTATGTATGCATGTGTTAAGTATATATGTATCTATATATATGGACATATCTATATATATCTATATATGTGTATGTATGTCAAAATTTTGACACATTTTGGTATTTTTCTGTTTAACTATTTACTGCTTGCCCAAGCGATACAGACTGGGTTTCGCACACTGTCAAAATTATAACTTGCGATGATGGACAGTTTTAGCATCTGAAATTTTGCTTTTCTGGAGGACCATTATGGAGGAACGTAATCCTGTGTTAAAAGTATTGTGGAGTTCTAAGAAGGAGTGAATGCACCCTGGCATGTGTATAAGGTGTGGTGTCCTGAGTTTAAAATGTATTGGTATGCAGAGGCCCATAATGCCACCTTCAGTATTGCAAAGCTTTGACCAGTTACATTTAAAAAAAAATAATAATTGGAAGTTCACTGCTTTCTATTATTTTTGCCTATTATTTCTTTAGTTGCCAGGAGAAGAAATACATAGTTGGTTTTTACTGGTAATAAATCCATGAACCATGATCGCTCACTCTTAGTCACTCCTAGTGTTGCATACCTTAGAATATTGTTTGTCTGTGGAATATGCATGATCTGTAAAGTTTTCTAACTTACTAAACATAACTTTTCATTCTTTTAAAAAATCTGTGTTGACTATATGACTTATTTTCATAGCTGAGTATTATAAGTATGTAAATATGTCTGTAAGTTTTCCTGCTTCCAATCCTTCAGAGAAACTGTTTTTATTTAAATTCTTTTCTTCATATTTAAATAGTTTTGTATTATATTAAAAAAAAATAATCTGTTTCATTTATAATAATTTCCTAAAATGATGGGATTATGGTTTAATTTTTTTTTAGCCCGTGTTTCTCACAAAAGAACAAAGAGCAACTGAGGCTCTCAAAAGAAGACAACTGGAAGTAGATGAACAGAGAAAGAAAATGGAAGAGGAGAAGAAAATTAGAATGCAGTTTATGGAAGAAGCAAAACGTTCTATGGGTAAATGATGTAGAATACCTTTCAAATTTCTTTTATTTTCTTAGAGTTTGGAGTGTATTTTTTAGTTTGCAATTATTTGAGACCATGAGACTAAATATGTACATAAAGAACTTGGTAATGAATATACTAGGTTAAAATATTTTTTTGTCCAATTTTCCTTACCTTTTTCATATGTAATTTTAAATTACTTGATTATACAAGGGCGAATCAGAAAGTCTTTGCTCCTATTTTTTATTAGCCAAAATAAGGTACATACAGGTCACTACGAATACTCATACTATTCTACATACTCTAAACTATTTTTCCACATAGTCCCCACTCCAGTTCAGACATTTGTCTCATCGCAGCACTAAATTTTAGATGCCCCTGTTATAGAATTCGTCCGGCTGACTGTGGAACCACCGTCAGACTGCTGTCTTGGCTTCATCGTTGCACTTGAATCACTGTTCTGCCAAAACTTCTTCAGCAGAACGAAAACATGGAAATCACTAGGGGTGACGTCTGGACAGTCTGGTGGATGGTCCAGACTCTCCCAGTGAAATGACCAGAGCTTTTTGGCGGTTCTGATTGCCACATGTAGCCACGCATTGCACGAACTCGGCCTCTCCGAATGCTAATTGTCATGCGTCTTCATGGCCATTTGTGAACTTGCAACATCACCATCTCACACTTCTGAAAGCGAGACACTTTTCCTCATATGTGGGCTGCATTTTCCTGTGGATTTCGATGGCGTTCATCCCTTGCTCCATACAAAACGAATCACACTTTGTTGCTTGTACGCCATGGACTTGTGAAGCACACCTACCATCTTCAACAATTGACTGAGCTACTGGCAGATAAGGCCGGGCCAGTCCAAGAAAGGTCCACCGCTGGGAATGGATATGTTGACTTCGTATTTGCAGCCGTAATTTGGCTAAAAAAAAAATAGGGGCAAAGACTTTTTGGTTCGCCCTCATATAAACTTATAACACCTTTGACTCCATTGTATTAGAAAACATTTGCCTTCTAATGCCACTGAGAAACGATCATACTTATTGATATAAACATGATGATTATCATTTATATTCTAGAAAATGACAAGGAGCGAGAAAGAAGGGAAAGGCGAGAAAAGAGAGAAGCTGAAGAAGCATTTGCTGCAGCTGTAGCAGCTGCTGCTGCTGGTGGAGCTGTTATGGCTACAGAAAGTGATCGTGACAAAGTGAGGGAATTGAAAGATAAAGAGAAAGAACTGGAAGCTATTAGGGTATGATAGAATTTCTGAATACTATTGAATTCTCTTTGAAATACCCCTGAATAGGTAATGAACAGATTAAAATGTTTTCTGATTTAAAGTTTGATAGAACTGAATTTCTTACATTTATGAAGTTAAAAAATTATTGTATTAAGGAGTTCTAAACAAAATAATTTAAAATAAAATAATTGTATGAGATTTTAGGTATTTTAAACTTTCTCTGGTCCAATTTTTTTTACCAAAAATATGAAAAATGTGTTTTAAATGCATAAAGTTTCAACTGATCAAACTGTAAATGGTAAATGAATTAATATTATTATTATTATTTTTTAACTGAACAGGGGAAAAAAATATTTCTACACATGTTGTTATTACTTAAGGAATTTTATTTGGAAGATCAGTTTTATCTAAACAATGTAATATGGGTGACATTTAGTAATTTGCAAATGCTTTTAAGAAAAGTACTATCATAATCATACTTCACAGTATTAACTGAAATACCATTGTCGTAATGAAGATTTAGGTTGCTTTCTGTAATGTAAAACTTGTAAGAATCTCTGGAAAGTATCATCTATAAGGACGAATAGCTAGAGTTCTGTAAGAGATGGTGTAGGGACCAACTGTCGTGTAGATTTATATGAAGTTGAAGAGGATATTAAACAGTTCTCCAGTGACGTGAGGAATTGCCCGTTGATGAGGAACTTACGTGCAAACAGAAATGTTCCTTAGTTTCACTATACGCAATTGCGAAAGTTCGTGGAGAGGAGCTTAGTTGGTTAACTGTGTGGAGACAGCCTCAGTAAAGTTGAATTAACATCTACAAAGAACTCACACAGAGAAATTCTGGGGAGGTAGCGATACCAGTTCATCAGATGTAGATTCTAGAAGAATTATCTGGAGGAGGTGAATATAAAAAAAAATCAGCAGGATATGAAGACTTCAAATTACCGGAATGTCAGCAATGTAGATGCTTCAACGAACTACTGCAAAATATTAACCTCAGTTTGGCCGAATTCGTACAGCATAGTACAAAACTAGTGTTGTCAAAACCTCAGGAATCTTCACTGCAACGTCATCTTGATGGTTGTTCGAGGAAAGTTGGGAAACAGACTAAAATAAGTTGCAAGTCTGTTATAATGATTAAAAAAAATTTTATTCTTCATGAAGCATTGAGCCGGTTCTTGAATACAGGATAAGTATATATACAGAGTAAAAGATGAGCTCAGTTCACAACATTCGTAAAGTAAAAAAAAGGAGCTCGAAGTTTATGGGAGCTTCTAAATTCGATGACTGTTCAGGTCTAAGACACTGCAACAAATCGCATACTATAAAATAGCCCCCCAATACAGTCTTAGCGATGCCAAGAACTGCTGGGGTGCTTAAACATAAAATTCTTAAGAGATGCTAATCTCAATCATGAAACATGGCTCACTGATATATTTTTTCATCGCTGGACAGAAGTGGCACACAAGGAGAGCGAGGGTTATAATAATTTTAAAATTACCGCCAGGCGAAGCGAGCATAGGGAAATACCCGAGAGGAAGCCTACAGAAACGGCGAAAAAAGTAACCCGAGTCGTACAAAAACCATTTAGACTAGGAAGAGCAATTCATTGCCAAAAATGAAGGAAAACTTGTGCCAAGCAGGCGAAGGAAGCAGCGTGCACAAACCTCATTGGTCAAGCGAGGGATGACTTATGAATGCACCAAATTTTAATTGGATGAAGTTTTCCCAACTGGACTAAGGAATACTTTTTCCCACGCGGCGCAAATCACACCCGCCGAAAAAGATGTTATCTGTGAAAATTGGAGACAGACCATCTGCCGTTATTGTTAGCGACAGCCAATTTATGGTGTAATTAAAGTACCCCCAAAGGAGTGTAAATACGGGATAGATATATCCAACGCTTTTGAAAAGGGAATCATACAAAGAAATGCAATTTTACTTGACCGCAGGGCAGCGTTTCGAAAAAACGAACAGATTTTAATAGGCTATTTTCCCATGCAGAAGAGCAGATGTGGCGATTTTAACTAGATTGTTCCCAGAACATCAAAAATGGCTTAGAGATAAGATTCCGAGACCTCCCAAGTATTGGGGAACCAGTAAAAATTGAACCATTCAATTTTTCAAGACAAACTTGCTAATAACTTAAGCAACCAAATTACAATTCGGAAACTTAGCAAATAACTTATTCTTAATTTCTTTAAGTAGCATTTAACATTAAAAATTGAAACACAAGGACTATAACGAAATTCCTCGTTATAACCATAATAAATCTTTCTCAATGAATTTTATTTAATATAGTTTTATAAGTTTAAAAGCATGATAAACTTTGAAATATCTGCAATGTTTTGTGCATTCTGTGTTGCTTTTACAACACAGTTATTTTCAATCAACATTAATTATATATTATGTGTATTGTTAACAGATTAATCAAATTATTTGGAAATGCTAAATTGTCATACTTACAAATGTATCTCCAGAACAATGTTTTTTCGTCTGATAGAAAGACAGTTTAAAAACAAATAAATGTTTGAAATATAAATTGAATGACAAATAGACCTTCAGGTAAATGGTTAAAATTCCTAATACAGGCACTTTAAAGTCCTTAAAAATTGCTTTAATTTTTAAGTGAAAAAAACTATTAATCACGACAATTTGTTATTCTATTAATTAAGGAAATAATACTAGTTTGTAATATTAACTGAACTGATTCTGAAATTATTTGTTGAGTCATGAACAGAGTTCAAATTTGATATGTAATGTGCAAGAAGGCAAAGTTTTGTTTTCACACCCTTCAGTCTCTCTTTCGATTATTGTGTGTGTTGATGTATATACATATATAATGTGCAATGGTACATGGAAGGAGAATCTTAAATATTTTCTCATTATTTACTGATCAGAAGTAGGAAACAACATTTCCTTATGAAATGCTCTTTTATTTCATTACAGCTCTTAATTTTATAAAGTGCATGAATTTCTCATTAAAAAAAAAATCCTATTGAAGTTGTGCTAGCTACCACTCAAAACACACTTTAAAGTCTTATGTCCTATCAAGTTATCTAATAGCTTAAAAATACAGTAATCACTGGGAACAGTATCTTGTGATAAGGTTTGATGTGGAAGATACTCAAAGTGCAGGCTCTCGATTGTTATAACTGTTGCATGACTGCATGGGATCTAGGAAGCTTTCTTTTTGACAGTGCATTTTTCTTTCTAGAGATAAGTTGCCTACATTAATAGAGGTTTAATACTCTACATTAACCCTTAGACCGTTGAGTTTTCACCTTCTGGTTCTTCCCAGCATTGGGGTTTTTTTTTTGGAAGCACATTTTGGATGATGCATGTTTTGAAGGAACATTTGAAAACGCGAGTTCAATATAGTTAGGTTCTTTAAATCAAAATAAGTGAAACATGAAATTTTTAAGAATACATATATATATTTATATAATGTACAGATTTTTTTGTTCATAAACTTCTTGTAGTATGATATATTTTAAAGCAAGATGATATGCATAAACCCACTTCACAGTCTTTACACCATATAGTCTATTCATCACTTAGTCTTTTCATCCCATTTTTCATTGAATAAATCTGAATAATCACTCTCGGAATCACTTGAAATGTCAGTTTGAATAGCCTTTAGCTTTCGAAAACTAAAACTCACGCCATTTTATACAGCATGTATTCTCAAAATAATCACCTAAAAATCTACTTCTTATCAGGAGAAATTGTATTCGAATGCCATTAAGTCTTGCCATCTATTGATGAATGGAAAAATCATTTAGAATGCATTGAATACGTTTGTAACATGCAAAACATTGGAAAAACCAGATAGACGCATCCGTAATGCTGGGGGAAAGATTCTGATGAACGTGCTGAGTGCGTTCGTAACGATCTAAGGTTTAAACTATGGTATATGACATATTATTAAATTTGAGAGAAGTGAATAAAAACCTTGCATATTTTCTTATTTTATTGCTTTAGGAAAGGTATTTAGGATTAATGAAAAAGAAGAGACGTGTCCGTCGTCTTAACGATCGAAAGTTTGTGTTTGACTGGGATGCATCTGAAGACACCGCTGTAGATTATAATCCAATTTACAAGGAAAGGCATACTGTTCAATTTTTTGGTAGAGGGCATGTTGCTGGTATTGACCTCAAAGTAAGTCTACATAAGCTTAAATTATTATGCTCAAAATATTTTAATATTTTATTTGAGTTATTAAGTACTGTGTTATAAAACAATCCTTGCACTATGAACATGTTTAAAAAAAAAAAAAAAATTCCAATTTCACTTCCAGTCTCAGAAGAAAGAGCAGTCCAAGTTTTATGGAGAATTATTAGAAATGAGACGAACTGTCGCAGAAAAAGAGCAAGAAATGTATGTTTTTTGTTTTGTTTTTAAAAATAATTTCATGCAAATTTTATTCTCAATCTCTTTTATACAATTATTATCTTAGTGAATTTTGTGTGACATACACACACACACACACACACACATATATATATATATATTTAAATGGGTGTGTTCAGTTGAACTTAGATTTTCAAGAGTATAACTTTCATGCATTTGATTATTTGGCTCTTTGACTTTCATAATTATATAGGAATCTTCTTGAGTTTTGTACCCCATTGCTGTACTACAGTTATTGAAGTTATAAAACTCAGTACTGTTCTGCAATGCTCCGTAATTATGTTTTTGTAAACTTGAATGACTTTAATGTTTTACATTTACTACACTATACCTGTCTCACATTCTGTTAATATTTTAATTTTAAATTTATAAAACATATAGCTGTAAAATATTTTTTTATATATTTTTCTCTGCGAATTGAAAGTTAGGGTTTTGATATCCAGGGATATTTGGAATTTTCCCACTTTTTTAGCAGTTCCATGTCCTTAATCTCTGTAAATAAGGAGGGCTGACTGTATATAACATCAAATGCAACACTTTGTTGGGTTTTCGCTGGCTGTAATATTAAGAGCTGTATAATATTATTTAACCCTTTTGAGACGGGCGCCTCAGTCACCGAACTGTTCTCTCGGGACGGCGCGCTAACAAGATGCACTGTCCTTTGGGGACGGGCAATTCGGGCTGCTAAGCCTAACTTTGGAAAAAAATTCGGATAAATTAAATTTGTTGTCCAATTGTTCCAAATTTTGGTACATTATGAGAGTAGCACTCAGGTAGTTATCAGAATTAATTTTAACACTTTTTCATTATATTTTCCTTACAAATTTTATAAAATAAATTCGAGAATAATAAAACTTTTGACTTACCACAACTAAATATAAATGAAAAAAAATATCCAAACAATCAGATTTTATTTCACACAACGCATTAATAAAACTAAAAATTATTTAAAATCTTCTTCATAAAAAAACCAGCATGAAAACAACGGAAATGGAGCAATGTTTCAAAAAGGAGACAATGTATGATATTCTTTGAAACATGCGTGTACGCAAAGACCTACGTTGCATATCTCACACGAATAGAATGTCTGCTGCTGTTTTCTGGTTTTTATGACTGTTTACTAATGTAGCTTCTGTGTATACTCCTCTTTTGATAAATATCGTTTTCGTTTTGCCATTATGGAGTAAAAATTTTTTCGCTAAACATTACAAAATATGCCTCTCAACGCTAGTCAAAATCCCAGAGGAATAAATAAAACCTGTAAAATGTAAACCATCTATCCCCGTATCGCCAGAAAAACAGAAACAAAAAAAAATATTCCGCAGCATCAAAAATACGTCACTTGTTTATATCATCTGACAAAGTTAAAAGGCCACACTCTTTATTTACATTACTCAGCTTTCACGTATCTCGTCGTCATTCCGAAACAAAATACCAAAAATAAAAAATTTGCACAGGAATGAAGATCAATATACGTCACTGTCGATAAATATCACTACAACAGACATAGGGCTACATCTAGTGGCCAGAAAAAATAATAATTTCTGTTCTATCTAAAAAGTCATATATGGTACACCCGTCTGCAGAGTCACTTTAAATGGCGATTCATATATGACACACCCGGCTGTGAGATAATGTTCGCTGCCGTTGCATATGTGACACGCTTGTCCCGAAAGGGTTAATAGTTGAGTTGTTCATAAATAAGACAGTATAGTATTCAAAGCCCCAAACTCTGATAATATATATTTGTAATATTGTCAGAAGTTCTATTACCTTCTTTTTTTATTTTTGGATTTGAAAGACTTATCTAAAAGAAGGTTGTTTCTAGAAGTTGTTTTCCAATATTCCAAGTAACTTTAAAGTTTCATTATGTTGGAACTGGATCTTTAAAATGCCCAACAAAAGTATTTATAGCTTTATGTATGAAAATTTTTTAATCCCTGTTTCAATTGTCACTCACTTCCTCTCTATTATAATCATTTTTGCTTAAGGTTCAGGGTTCTGACCTCTAAAATTTTTTAAGCAGAAGGCAGTTTCTTGATTCATGCACTGTTATTTTTGATCTAATTTTCAAACTCATAAATCCCAGTACTTGATCTCCAGATTTATAGTCATATTGAAGTGTATCTTTTATCAATAGTCTAAAAATTTCTCTTAAGAAACAAAATCACCCCTTTTGCACTTACTCAAAGCAAGATATATCACATGATCACAAACCATTTTTTTTCAAGGACCATTATCCCTTAAGCTAATCAAAGTGACTTGAGTTGTTTGCTTTTGCTGTCTTAGCTTTTCCCAAGTATCATTACAAATAGATACTGATATAGCTTGTAGCTGTTATGTAACAATAGGGTTTCTGAAAAAGTATAACTAAAAGTAAATAATTCAACAAAGCAATATAATTATTAGCAGGAAGTATGTAGACAAAAATAAACAGAAATCACACACTTAGAGCTCAACGCACCATAATGCAAGATTCTGTAGGAGTAAAGGAACTAAACTATGTATCAAGGTAACCTCGATATATGGTTTAGTTCCTTTACTGCTACAGAATCTTACATTATTGTGCGTTGAGCTCTAAGTGCGTGATTTTTGTTTATTTTTGTCTATATTCTTCCTGCTAATAATTATCTTGCTTTGTTGAATTATTTACTTTTAGTTATATTTGTCTGTTTTCAGTATGAGGATGTTGTTGCGACTGCGCAATCTTTTATTGAAAAGTTAAAATTTTCAACTCTAGGGTATGTTTTCTGTTAATTTGTTCGGCAGTCTATGCTCTCTTTATACATTTTATTTCATGTTGAATTATTTACATTATTGGTGTTAGGGTTTCTGAATTCTACCTTGTGTTCTCAAAAGTGATCTTACTTATTAATAAATGCTTTAAAATGAAATGAGACACTTTCTGTTTTAATCTGTTCTTCATTTGGGTCACGTCATATTCTTAAGTTATTTATTTAATGTATTTTCTGAACGTCTACAGAATCCGTTTAAAGAAAATCAAAAGGAAGGAAGACAAGCAAAAGTGGGATGATCGTCACTGGTCTCAGAAGTCTATGGAGGAGATGACTGAGAGAGACTGGCGTATCTTTCGGGAAGATTTCAACATTGCTATTAAAGGTGGACGCATTCCTAACCCCATTCGTCACTGGAAGGAATCTGGTTTAACTAAATCAATTTTAGATATCATAGAGCAGCTTGGTTACAAAGTAAGTATTTATTTCATTTTCAATCAATGATTTATTTGTTCTTATGTCCATATAAATTGAAAAATATTTGTATTTTAAAATTTTTAAATTTATAATTATTTATATTTTATCTCTATCATCTAATGCAGGCATTCCCAACAGGGTCCAGGTGGACCCCTTGAGGGTCAATGGAAGTGTAAAAAGGGTCTATAGTATTCCAGGGGTCTATTGGGGGTTGATGATAAATTTTTCTGTTTTAAAATTTAATTTAATTTTTTAGGAATGTAATTATTAGATAATATCCATTTTAATATGCATAAGTACAGATTTTCATAGGGCGGAGTGATCCATGCATCTAAAGTTGAATGTCATGACACTTTTGTATATGTGTCAAATGCTGCTGTTGGCTTTTATCTGTGTATCAACACTAGGCAGAGCTGGGGAAATCCACTGGACCTTAAAGGAGGAGATCACTTTAAAACCTCCAAAAAGCTCAATTTTTTTTATTATATTTTAATTTTAAAGAATGGAATGTAAGGAATCTTTTTAAAAAAATTAAGTCGATGCTACAATTAGAACCACTTTTATGACCAAATGTATAAAGCTAGTAAAGTAATTATGTTGTATGCTGTGTATTATAGAGAAAAATGTTAGGGGGTCGACGAAGAAAATCATTCTTTTAAAAGGGGTCTATATAGGAAAAATGGTTGGGAACCCCTGATCTAATGTTATTTATGTAAATTATGCTCTTTATAAGTTATATTTTGAATATGTCTACAACATGAATTGTAAAAATCATTAAAACAATATTCATATACAACATGCAAAAAAAGAAGGAAAACTGGAAATAGTGGAGAAAATAGCTTGTAAACATTTGTAAAAGGTTCTGTTTGCTGATCTTACGAAACATTCAGTCCCTATGACGAAGTGATTAGCACACTAAAGGTGTTAAGGTATCAACTTTAACTCCTTCTGCTAATTGTTAACATGTGTTTTTTATTGTTCTATATAAGTAGCTGCCTTACCAAGGCTTATCCTCTCATGAGATGATTGTCATATTAGAATTAATGTCAATTACGACAGTTAGAAGTTGTAAGATGATAAATTTCTTTGATAAATTAATTAGCAATAGTTTTATGTAAATTAATTAGTAATAGTTTAATTAGCAATATTAATTAGCAATAGCCATGTGTGTTTCCTTGATAGCTTAGTGAGCAGTCACATTTTCATACCAGTAAAAAGACCTGCAGGAGGCAGAAAAGGGATAGGAAAGAGATAAAATAGGTCATCAATGCCCAGTTTCTGTTTTGTAAAGTTACTAATTTAAAGCTATTGTGCTTAAGCTATATAATTTGAGTTAAAATGATAAAACTGTAATAGTTCGTGGTAGAATTATTGTTACAATTCTTAGGTTCCTACTTGTTCTTAAAATCTTGAAAATATTCTAGACTGGTTTTTCATTTTTCAGGGGCCTATAAAAATGTAAAATTTGATTGCAATTTCTGAAAAATATAGAACATTTTGTATCAAAATATGGGCACTCTATATCTTTTGCTGCTCATTTTCATAAAGCTGCAACTGTTCAACTGTACTAATTTCATTTTTATCTGAAGAGTTTTTATATATATTCTATCTTAGAATCAAAATTTGCGAATAACTAAGCAGACACTGCTTTTAACTGTTATAACAAAGAAATTTGAAAGTACGGATTTCTTGAAAAGTTTTATTTAAAAAGGGTATGGACTTTCATTTTAATGATTACAAAATCAAATAGTAAATTTTGATTATGTCAAGGATTGAAATATGTGGATTCATCCCAGAAAATCATATATTACAAAATTCATACATTTTTATCTCAACCCAATCTTTGCTATGGCTATTGTCCATTTTGTATTCCCAGTGTGAAAATCGTAAGTTGCTACTATTTTTAAGCATAATTTTTTTTTTTTTGAGGGGAGGGGGGAGAGAAATAGTACTAATCTACTCATTATATTCTGTAATTTTCTGTTTCTATTTGTATGTCAACTAAAGTAAAATATTTTTAACACATTTATATATATACATTTATATATATATGAAACAGTTCTGTCACTGACAGACTGACTGACAGATAACGCACAGACCAAACCGCTGGATCTAAAGGGCTGAAATTTTGCACGGTGATTCCTCTTATAGTGTAGGGGTACACTAAGAGAGATTTTTGAAAAATTCTTGTTAGATTCTTTTAAATTAAATTTTTAAGCTGTTTTTGTAACTTTTATAAAGTTTGCATTTAAAATAATAATCTGAGGGTTATAAAATTTATATCACGAGAAAGATCATACAAATTCCTTTAAAATGAAATCTTTTTCGAATCTTTGCCTCCATTTTCTGATTTTTGGTGAATTTTTGAAGATTAATTTTTAGAATTTTTTATTAAATGCTGATCATGTGGTTTCTTTTCTTTTAATTTTGCGTCATGTGCATAACAACGAAATAGACAAAAAAAATTTCTTGCTAATGCGGCAGACGATTGGACATTATCCAAAAAAAATATTAAAATGCAGTAAAAGAAATTATCCTCAAACTGTACTATATTCTTTAAGTATGTTCTATTAGATTTAATTTGAATATTTTCTTCTGTATTATTTTGTCTATAAAAGTATCCGTTATGATTTTTTTATAAATATATATATATTTTGGCATTAATTGCATACATTGACCGTTGTATTTTATTTGAATGTACTCCATAGCGAAGCATGGGTAATCATCTAGTATATATATATATATATATATATATTGCACCCTTAGAAGAACAATGCCACAGCTCAAAAATCAACTGTTTTGAGTTTAATGTACATTACATACTCTTAGGACATTTTAAGAAAAGCATGCCTATAATTTAACCAAATGTTGGGCAGAAAACAACCCAACATTATATGTAATCTTTATTTACAAACAAAAGCAAATTGCAACTTTATTTTCCCATTTTTCGATAAACAGCTTGTTTTGAGTTGTTACATTATTCTTCTAGGGGTGTGATATATACATCTAAAATTACTGATTTATTGCCTGTAAAAAAAAAAATTAATTTTTTTTGTATTTCTATAGGAACCCACTCCTATTCAGAGGCAAGCCATTCCTATTGGCTTACAGAATCGTGATATCATTGGTGTTGCAGAAACTGGTAGTGGTAAAACACTTGCGTTTCTTATTCCTCTGCTTGTGTGGATTACATCACTGCCAAAGATTGAACGGTGTGTATGGTTTTCTTAAATAATCAATACAAGTATAGATACATTTAAGGGGGAAATAATTATTCAGTACCTTTGGAGTGTTATAAATGTCATGTATACTTATTTTTTATACAATTTATGTTGGGTCAGAAGAATTATATTCATTAATCCAATCTGTAAGTCAATGATAACTTAATAGTTTCTTAGTAAAATGTACTCTTTTTTTAATGGCTGAGCTGAAAAATCACTTATTGCATATTTTAAGAATAATTTTAAATATTCCTTCATGAAAATATTTTTAAATATTTATCTTTTTTGTAGTAGATTTAATTGGTATTTTTTGTTTAATTGCTTTAAAACTACAGTACCTGAAAAAATGCTGTGTGATCAGCTAAACACCTTTGGCGTTGATTCAATGCGTGTATATTCAATTTCATTCCTGTTCCGTAAGTAGGAGGAAAGAAAATTTTTGCGCCTTACATGGATTTTACTGACCTTTTTTTATAATATTATCTTTCCTTTTTAGTTAAAATCTGTTTGTTTCCCTTATTTTAGGTTCTTTTGCTTACATGCATTATTTTTCTTTGATTTTGATTATCATCTTATATGAAAAATTTGTTTCATGCTTGCATTATATACAGTGGAATCTCGATCCATCGTTTTTCAAGGGACCGACTGAACTGAATGATAAATGCAGGAAGACAATAGATGTGGGAACATAATAAGGCAATATGATCATCGGGACTGAGTGAAATCAACAACACATATGGGAAAATGATGATTTGGGGAACGATCGATTGAGATTCCAGACTCTACATTTTTTTGGCACTGAATGCTTTATTTTGAGACGCTGATATATTTCACTGATTTAAGATACTTTTCTTAGTTTCTTTTTTATATGGGTTATTTGAACTAGTTTTCTCTCTTCCCATGTTATATTTCTTCAAGTTTTTTTATGGAGTCTGGGAAAGGAATAATGGTGAATAGATGTTACAAGAGATTTCTTATTTGGAATATGCTCTGTCAAGATTGTTATACCAATGTCACTACAAATGTTGTAGTTATCAAAATATTTACAAATTTATATTTTGAGTTATTAATTCACTGAAATAATTATAAGCTCATTAAATAATTCTACAAGCTGAATTTTCTTTATGTACTAAATAAAAATTTTACTATGCATCTAAAGTGAGATTTAAAGTATTATGATATGCAAATAGATCAGTTTATCTAAAACTGCACTTAATTTTGCGTGTTTGTGTTGATGTACTTAAAAAATATTCCTAAGCAACCAGTGTGTGTTCAATATTATTTTCATTGTATTTAATTTTGTACCAGATTCTTTATATAGAATATGAGAAAGTTTTTCTCTATTAAAAATTATTTAAGCTTTAATTTCTTTTTTGGATACATAACTTTTTTATTAAGGAATAGAATATTTTTATTTCAATACTAGACCCCATAACCTGTTGGATCATCCACTACTTATAAGTTACGTACACTTCTAGTTAATTTTGGTATTGCTTCAAAATAAAGTTTTATTTTGAAATATATTTTTTTTAATGTTCCAACCCATTTGTGTAACTCATAATTCAAGAGTAAAAACCCTTTCATCTCCTTTTGTTGTTTATTGTGTAACTTTTCTTTGCTAAACAGAGATTGCTTCTGATCACCTTTAAAAATATTCAAACATTTTCTTATGCTTTTCCTTGGCTACATTACTGATGAAATGTTCTTCCTGAAAATTTTTGCTTTTAAATAAAGGTTTCTTCCCTGCTTAGTAGATAGCAACAATGAAATTTGAAATAACCCACCACATTTTGTCTAAACTTAACTTTTTCCTTATGGGTTGGGATAGCTTGTATGTCCCAAGAATGAATATATGTATGTATGTATGTATATATATATATATATATATATATATATATATATATATATATATATATATATATATATACATGCATATATATACATATATATATATATACAAATATATATATATATATATGTGTGTGTGTTATTATATTAAGATATTATTAATAATCTTTAATCACCCTTATCTGAACTTTCTTTCTAAATGTGGTAACCTTCTGACACCTTGGTGAGATGCTCTGCCTTTCCATATACTAACTCTCTCCACCAGTTCCTGGCAACCACTCTTTCACCTAATTCTATAATCGCGTGCAACGGGAGACGCGGGTTGACTTCAAGGCGAGTAACATGTTGCTGTTTTTCATGGAATAAACTTCAGTTGTTCTTTGTGAATTGGGATTGCATTTAATTTTGGCCTTGATTGTGTTTCTTCAAGAGATGACCCAATTCGGGTCATTTCATATATACATATATATATATATATGAAACTATAATTTTCATAACCATTAAAGGAAATGCCTATTCAAAATTCTTTTATATTATCATCTTGAATTCAGCCTGAGATTAACCCAAAGTCACCTATTAGTTTTTCCCCTTAGCCACATGTGGATAGCCTTATATAAATGTTATATAACGGACATGTTCTAGAAACCTGGCGAGATCATCATCCGATACGATGTGCTAGAGTCAGGTGTCCTAAATTGACCAATTAGGAGTTCAATGCACTTATACTCCAGGCTGGAGTTTAGATCTTTCGTGTGCCTTCTGTGTTTGCCAGTCATCCTATACAGTCGCAGTTTTTGTGCTGGGAATATTTTTGTTTCCTGCCTGCTGTTCCGGCAGTCTCCGGACTGTTCTGAATGTGGTATCTTGTTGAAATATGTCCCAGTGTGAAAGTATGAAATAATTTTACAGCCAGCCACGAAAATGCTTCAGAAATAAAGACTGTATTATGATCGAATGGATACCTTTGTCACTCATGCCCGGCTCTGTGTCTTGTCTTACACTTCGTCATGACTACTCCCCGGACTGTCCGAAACACTATGAATTCGCCGATCTGATGTTCATGGCTTACATCAATAATTCATTACACACATATATATATATATATATATATATATATATATATATATATATATATATATATATATATACATACATACATACATACATATATATATGTCAGAGAAATTTTTAGGGCTAGGATTTAAAGGGTTAAAAACTGGAGTTTTTCTAGAGAAAATTGGAATTAAAACATTAGACACCAGATTAATCACACTTGATAGCACGAAAATGAACAAGGAAGTATTGAAATGAATGGTATTGAAGCTATTAATAGAATTTAAATAGGTGAACAGCAGGGATTTAGACTCATTGCTGGTGGTTACGTCACAGCGATATTCAAGAACTTTGGAGTAAAGAGTTTAACCAAGCTTAAAACAAAGAAATAACTTTTAGAGACATGTAGGCTTCTGAAGAGTAAATATGCCGCTGTGGCAGACTAAGAGAATTGATTGGAAATGGAGTAAAATGAAATGAGTGATGAGGGAGTTTTAATCAAATAGATTTTAGACATTAGGAATTAATGAAAACGATTATTATAAAATGGAGCCGAGTGCATTTCTACTTGGAGAAGAATAAAGGTACTTAAAATGAAAAGGACTGTTTATTTTCCACTTGCCACAGTTACTACATGGCTAAGGACTAATAAAGTGTGAGTTACATCTCCAACAGATCAGACACTGCTAACTACCGAATAGACCAGGAAACTGATGATTTAATTAAGGAAGGGCATGAAAATCAAATACGACATATATATATTTATATATAACTCCCTTAATGGCCATTCTTATAAAGGGGATATGAAATTTCCTGTTCTAAAGAGGGAGTCGGAAAAATGGGCCCCGTAAGCTAAAGGTTAATGTTACTGTTAAAGGTAATTTTTAAAAAAAATCTAGTTATTGAGGTCCAACTTTTTTTTTTCTGTTTCTACTCATATTAGGAGTAGAAACAGATTCTGACAAATATTGCATTATAGTGCATATGTATAGCTACTTTTCTTGCATTGAATTACAGATAAACTGGAAATTTTGTAATATATAGAGTGTGACCATGCAGTTATGTTTTTAGTAATAAGATTAATACTTAATGGTATTAAATATTGCTAAGTTAATTTAGTTAATTTATTAAAAACTCTGTTTCAGAAATGAAGATATTGATCAGGGACCATATGCTATTATTATGGCTCCTACTCGTGAGTTAGCTCAGCAGATTGAAGAAGAAACTATCAAATTTGCCAAGACATTAGAAATCAGAACAGTGGCTGTTATTGGTGGCTTATCAAGGGAGGAGCAAGGATTTAGATTAAGATTGGGTTGTGAAGTAAGTATACCTTAGTAACCAAATCTTGTTGATAAGGGTAGTCTGTGTTCAGAAGATTTTATTTGAAAAAAAAAAAAAAAAAAAAAACTCCTTTTTATGATTTTGGTCTGCAGGGTTCTATAAAAGTTGAAGACCATAGGAAACTCTGCCCGGATTCTTAATTATACATTAATAACAAAATCTTAACACTTGTGGATAAGGGATGAGAAATTTTATTTAAAAATAAGCTCATTATAATATTGACCTGCAAGATTAACAAAAGATTGAAGGCTTGAGGAAACTCTGAAGCCAGAATTTTTAAGTACACCTTAGTATCCAAATCTTAAAGGGTAATCTGTGTGCAGGCAATTTTATTTGAAACAAATATCCTTTTTATAATATTGGTCTGCAAGGTTCTATAAAAATTGAAGATCTGAGGAAACTCTGATGCCAGAATTCTCAATTATACCTTAACCTTAATAACAAAATCTTAACACTTGTGGATAAGGGTAATCTGTGTTTGGAAAATTTTATTTGAAAAAAAAAATCTCATTATAATATTGGCCTGCAGGATTCTACAAAAATTGAAGGCCTGAGGAAATTCTGAAACCAGAATTCTGTATACCATAGTAAACAAATCTTAAACTTATGGATAAGGGTAATCCGTGTGCAGGCAATTTTATTTGAAAAAAATCTCCTTTTTATAATATTGTTCTGCAGGTTTCTTAAGACCCAGGAAACTCTGAAGCCAGAATTTTTTAGGAGATATAAATAGTTGGATGTGGATATCTAAATAAGATTTACATAATATATATATATATACATACACACACAGGGATCAATTTCAGGCAGAATGTGCTGGAACAGTGTTCAGGTACCTCTCTTTAGGAAAAAAAAACATTATGATAGTTAAATATATTTATTCAATCACATAATTACTCTGTTCTTAGTGAGTGTGCCTCGCCTGTTATATATATATATATATATATATATATAATTGGAATACCCCACATACACCCTGGAAGGTTACAGTTACAGTACCTCTGTTTCCAGAAATCGAACACTGTATATATATATATATATATATATATATATATATATATATATATATATATATGAGAATGTAATTTTATAAAGAAACACAAAATTGCATTTAATACAAAAATAAGAGAAGATAATTATGTTATGCAATATATATGTTAATTTTATAGTATTACATTCTTATTTTGAATATCTTATAATGTATAGCAGCAATTAATAATATACGATTCTGTTATTTAACATAACTAATAAGTTGGAAGCTGCATAGCTGGGTACATGTGTGATAATATTTTATATTTGTACATATTTATGATTAGCTTGTTTATTTTTTTAAATTGAAATTTTATATCTGAAACGATAAAAAATCTTTTCTTTAGATTGTTATTGCTACTCCTGGTCGATTGATTGATGTATTGGAAAACAGATACTTAGTACTGAACCGATGTACCTACATAGTACTTGATGAGGTAAGAAACTCTTTTTTGAAAGCATATCAAAATTTTAATTGAATTATAAAATTTTAAATTACTTAAAGCTTGAACCAGTTATAAAAGAGTTCTCATTTATTGCATATCAAATTAGATTTATAAATACTATTATGATCTCTTCAATGAGAATTTTAATCTTGATTTTTATTCTATTGTACTTAAAGAGAAAGCTGTTACATTCATATTTAAATGAAGTTTTTTGTATGGATATTTAGAAAATAATCTTAAAGGTAGTTTTCTTCCAAATAAGTAAACATCTTGCGAAAGCTTTCATAGGCCTTAGAATTAAGCATTAAAAATTGATCATTTCTCTGTTTTGCTGCTGTTTTTTTTTCTTTTCTAAACCTATTAATCTTTTAGGCTGACAGAATGATTGATATGGGTTTTGAACCAGATGTTCAAAAGATTTTAGAGTATATGCCAGTTACAAATCAGAAACCTGATACAGATGAAGCAGAGGATGAAAAAATACTTTTAGCTAATTTTGCTTCAAAAAACAAGTATCGACAGGTAAGTCTTTCGTTAAAATTCATATTTATTATAAATGTCCCTAAATGTACAAACATTGATTCAATTTATTATGTTATTATCTAAACACTGTAACTAGTTATGTTCTTTTATAAAAAATTATAGTTGAAATGCAGACTTTTAAACTTTTTTTTCTTTTCTCTCTTTAAAGAATATTATCATATATTTATGTATCTATAGTTCCTCAAAAGGATTTTAAAAATACATCTTGGATTTTAAATTTTTGCATCCTGTTCTTAGTTTTGGAAAAAAGTACTGAAGATTTTACTACTAAATTAAAGTTTTCAGTATGAAATTCAAGGATCAGAAATGGCTACTTTATGTAACAATAGTTTTTATTGGGATACTTTACATAATAATAAAACACATTTTCTGCATTTAATGGTGTAATTAATTTGATAATATATGCTGCCTACATATTTTGTTAGGATGTACTAGGTTGTCTATGGTGCTAAGAATAGGCAATGAATGGTGCAAGAATTGATTAAGAATAAGTTTTAAGTTTGAAATTCAAGGATCACAAATGGCTACTTTATGTAATAATAGTTTTTATTGGGATACTTTTCATAATAATAAAAACACATTTGCTGCATTTAATGGTGTAGTTAATTTGATAGTATATGCTGCCCACATATTTTGTTAGGATGTACTAGGTTGTCTATGGTGTTAGCAATGTTATACTTCCATCTGATTCATAAAGTTTCATTGTCATACTTATAAACAAAATTTTCTTGAGTTTCATAATTTTGTGTTTAAAGCCATTGGCTGTAACTGAGAATGGGTACTTATTGAAAGATCATAGAAGAGGTGCTTAGAGCTATTCTCATCTTTGGATGTTCATACTTATAAATTTCTGTCTCTTATTTTGAAAGAGATTTGTGAGTTGGCCTTATTGTTTGGTAATTACTATTTGAAGGTGCCTTAAAAAAATTTGGTAGAATTAATACTGTATTTTACTGAATCAAGTTATCTTATTGGTTATAAATTATTATAAAATTTCCACTAGTTGGTTTCTTTTATAATACTTTTAAACTTGCACTAACAAGTATTTCAGTAACAGTGTAGTACCCAACCCCCTTTTTTTTTACTTTTATGTAAAAAAAAAATAAGATTTAATTTTTTTAATAACTTTTAAAACATTTCCTCATTATTTTTTGATGAAATTATTCATATTTTTCATTACTCATTTTTTAATAACTTCCATGGGCTGATTGTATATGCTATTTATTTGTAAGTCATTATTTTCTTTTAAAAGGAATTGCTATTTCTAAAATCATATGCTTTTTCATCACAAAATTCATTTTCTCATGTGACTGTTATTTAGCCATTATACTGTATAACTTTAATATTTTAATGTGTGTCATACCAAAGGTATTTTTAGATTACTCATTTTTTATTTGAATACAGGGTGTCCGGGCTAAAGGTATCCAAAAGTTATGACTGATTTCTACAGAACTACCCATTAGAATTTAAATTTTTTTATTTATATAGAAAGAACATCTCACCAAGTTTTAATATCAGACATAGATTTCGGTCATAGTATCATAGATTTCGATGTGTGTACCTTTTGTAGCATGACTGTCTAAATGGTAATCCACTTCTCTCCAAGTGTTTCGTAACATATCAGGAGTTATTAGACTTTTTTGCTCGGGGATTCATTAAATCCGTTGTGTATAAATAAAAAATTGAAACTGTGGATGAGTTGAAGAAGCGTATCATTCAAGCAATTCGTGTAATAACTCCTGATATGCTACAAAACACTTGGAGAGAACTGGAATACCATTTAGACGTTTGTTGTACTCCAAAAGGTGCACACATCAAAATCTATGATTGATATTAAAACTTGGTGAGATGTTCTTTCTATTTAAATAATTTTTTAAAAATTCTAATGGGTAGTTCCGTAAAAATAAGCCATAACTTTTTGATACTTTTAGCCTGGACACCGTTTGTATATAGATTTAGAATTTAGTTTAACAGATAGACTAGTACTTTTAATATACTACTACCATAAATTTAGATTTATGAATTAAGACTTCTTATTTTATAGACTGTCATGTTCACAGCCACCATGCCGCCAGCTGTTGAAAGGCTAGCAAGATCTTATCTGCGAAGGCCGTCCATAGTGTACATTGGATCGGCTGGTAAACCTGTGGAAAGAGTGGAACAGATTGTGTATCTGGTCACAGAGAGCGTCAAAAGGTCAGTACTGGGTAAAAATAGTGCTGTAAAATGTCAACTGTTAAGTGCTGTTAAAACTGTTTTGAGGAGGAATGCAATATTATTAAGGTCTTATTTATATATCTCTGCAGATTTGCAAATTTTTGTATTTTAAGTTTCTTTATAACATTTGAATTTTCAAAAGAATAGCATATGTACACTCAATTTACATGACAGATACGTTCTGCGCTAAAGCAAAACTGCATCAATTGAATTTAAGGAAATCATATAAAACTGGGAGATAAGTAACAAACCCCCAAAAAGTACATAGGATATATAAAAAATTGCAACATATGGTCCAGAAAAAAATATGTAATTGAAGACTAAGAAATGATTTAAAAAGGTTAGATTTATATGTAAATGTATAATCAATTCCGGATAATCAGACCACATTGGAACGTGATCATTTTGGTTTTAATAACCGGCTGGTTCGATTAAACAAACATGCCTTATGTTACAAGATGGGATTCGGTGCGAATAAGCGGTGGTCCAATTAACCACAATTGACTGTAGTTTATTTTGCATTAACAAAATCATAGAATTTACTGAAATAAAGAGAATAAAATTATCCCACACCTACCAATAAATTTATGCATGCATTATTGTAAAATAGTGTTAACGAGAAATTCCTGTATGGAAAATTAAAAAAAAAAAAAAACTAAACTGCATAAATTGTGAGGTTGGTGTATTTCATAAAAAGAAGGTTACAAATCTGATTGGGAAAAGTAAGTAATGGTGAAATTTGTTTGTCAGAAAATATAGATTATAGAATGTGAGATGAATTTGTTTTAATTTAAGAATGTGGAAATAAAATATGCTATCTTAGATTTTTAAAAAAAATAAATAAATTTTTTTTTATATCTAAATTGTAACTTATTTTCTTGGAAAAATAAAAGAACACAAAAACAAAATTCTGTATGTAATATGTATTTTATTTCCATAAGAGTTCCATGAATGTTAAAGATATTAAAGCTTCTCTTATATAATTAAAACTCTTAAAGCACACGAAGGAATAATATATTCATTGCATTTGATAACGAACCATCTTTTTTTTTTCTCTCTTTTTTTTCATGTGTACAAACATTTAAAATATTAAAAAATAGTTATATGGTATTTATATTTTTGAGCTCGTTTTCTTTCTGAACTGGAGAACAATACTATCTTCAATATTAATTTTTAAATTAATATTCATAGTTTAATTTCTATCACTCTTTCAGGAAGAAGTTGTTGGAGATACTGGAAGAGGGTGTGGAGCCACCTGTTATTATATTTGTTAACCAGAAGAAAGGGGCTGATGTTCTTGCCAAAGGTCTCGAAAAAATGGGTGTAAGTATATCTCTCATTTTATTGGATCAGCAGTGTCAAATAAAGTATGTGCTGAAAAATTTTTAAGCATTTTAATGCAAATATACTATTTAATAGGTAATAAATCCCTTTTTTACTGAAAATTATGTTTAGTGGTCCTTTTAATGATTCCCTGGCTGGTCTTTTGGCAAAATTTCCTGCATTGTCAATGTTTAATTTCCATTTATTGCTATCCTGATCTGTAGATGTACTAGAATAAAAAATTGTTGTTAGACTAATTATCTGTTTAGGCTTTTATAATGAAATTTAGGATTTTATATAAAACTGATAATTAACCTTTTCCTTATGGATTCGGGATAGCATGTATCCCAAGAATACAGGCTGAAGAATGAATATATATATATATATGTGTGTGTGTGTGTGCAGTGGCGCACCCAGGGGGGGGGGGAAAGGGGAAATTGCATTAAAGAAATAGAAATTGCATTATGAATATTGATTTTGCATTATAAAAATTTTTATCCATTCATCTCTCCCCCCCCCCCCCCATGCATTATAAATATTTTATCCGTTCATCTCGTGCACCCCCCCCCCCCCCCCCAAAGAAAAAATCCTGGGTGTGCCACTGAATATGTGGTTTGGTACAAGAAGTGCCTAAGTCAGTTTTCTAAGACGACTTCATTTGCTTATGTCTCTTTAAAAAAATATTATTTTCAATGTAAGAAGTACAAAGTCTATACAGTGGTTTAGAAAACACTTTTACAGCATCAGACAGATTTCGGTACTTCTTACGTAGAAAATATTTTTTTAAAGAGACATAAGCAAACAAAGTCATCTTAGAGAAAACTGAGTTAGGCACTTCTTGTACCAAGCCACAGATATATATATATATGGCCCCTTAATGGCCGTTCTTACAAAGGAGGTATAAAATTTCCCGTTCAAATGGGCCTCGTAAGCTAAAGGGTAATTGTTACAATAATAAATTATCTGTTTTATATAAAATCCTAAAATTGATTTAAAAAAAATTATGATAGCAAACGTGATGTTTTCTACAAATAACGATAAACTTTTTGGATGATAAAACAGGAACAGAGAGAAAGCTTTGGCTACTTAGCTAACTGTCTATTATATCATTTAAAATTTCCTTTTATAATTAGGCTGACATCATAGGGAAAAAAAGGAATCTTGTAAGTTAAAGCTGTGTGAAAGTTTCTTTGCATGAAAAGACTTCAACTAGAGATAAAAATTATGTATATGTAATAAACTAACCAAAGAAAAAATAGTAGATAAGAATTTACCTAAGTAAAAAAGAGTAAATTAAACCTAACCATGTGGAACAGATCTCAAAGAGATCCTTCTGCCTCTTTTTGTCGAATCATTCACTTGATTATCGATTTTATGTGCCTATTTAATGCCTTTAGATTTGCCTGAACCTCCTCGGATCTTTTGGAGATGTTAGATAAATTTAGGTGTTCTTGCCTGTGTCACCTAGAAAAAATACCCTTAAGTTACTTTAAGTCTATTAAATACAGTTTACAGTTATCTTTTTAACATTTTTACTGATGGATTGTTGATGTTGACAATTCACAGCTGGAGCAAGTTATTCTATCAAATAGTTAAATGGAGCTTTTCTTGTTTCAATGACTCCTTATTTTATTTACTGCAGAACAACTGGCTCTTAAAGCAGTTGTACTCATTGCCTCCACTTTGATGATAAGTCAGTCAGTATATTGGCTGTTTCAAGGCAGCTGTTTGGTGTCTTCATCAACACAAACAAAGTGACTACTTTTATCTAGTTAAAGAAATTAGAGATCTTCTGTTGTGTTGTGACTGATGCCCCTTGACTGACAGTATATTGTCAGTTCAAGTCCATAACGGCTATTGGTCGAAGTGGTGTGGCTCCGGTTTTTAATAGCACCACAAGGGTTGGAATCTGGCTTGGCTAAAGGACCGGTCCCATAATTTTGAACTGAGTCATGTAATGAGACCGGAACACTTGACCCACCACCTAAAGAGAGGATATAGCAGCCATGACAGATTTTTTGTGCACCAGCCGCCATTAGTGTACGCAGTGGTGAATTTTGTCAGCAATCGGCATTGAACCAGAGACATTCAGATCGCTGGCTTGCTACCTTTCCCAACTGGGCCACCACACCTCTGTATTAATCAGAGATCTTTTGATTAAATAGAAGGGTAAAGAAGCATCTTGCAGTAGGTCCTGCACTCTGTGACTTACACTGTAATGAGACTGTTTAGCTTGTCTTCAAATATAGCTCCAGTTCCTTTGCTTAGGAATGTACTCTTTGGTGTTTAAGCATGATCAAAAGAGAGGCTTGAGCTAAATGTGATCTAGTATGCATTGCCAACTTATTTTGCCTTTGATGTTGGTTGAGAAACCTAATATATTTAGGAAAGATTTCTAGTTTTTAAAAAAAATTATTCAAAAGTTAGAATATGTCATAATGTTACTAGGGCCTGCTTAAATAGATTTTACCTTTAAGTTTCAAATGAATTTCATGAAATCAGTACCTTGTTTGCTTAGTAGAAGAGATGCTCGCACACATCTTGCTCTTCTGTATAGTAGTGAACTCTAAAATGTATTTTAACTAGGCTATGTAAACCATCATATATTGTGTTCATTTTAGCTTACCCTTATATATCTGTTGTGCTGCGGATATTAAGAGAAAGTATCATGAACTCGGTGCCAAAGATATGAACTTGTATATTGAGTTATAATTAATTGTATCTGTCTATTTCTCAGTAAATTTTAGAACAGGTGATTATCACCCAATTTCTTGGATATAGTATAAACATGAGCAGTACAAACAAATGGTACACAAGTATGGATTTGTGTATAATTTCTAAATACTTTTGAGCCTTTTGTCACTTTTTTAATTAAATAAAATTGCATTTTTTCAGTCCACTTAACTTTTTTTACCTTGTCACCCTTGAGAATATCCATTTCTTTAATATTTTAAAATAATAAGGTATTAATCTGTATTTCATTGAACTATTGGTTAGGATTGGCTGGGAAAATTTTGTTTTAATTCTGTGATGTAAAAGAAATAAAATAGGATTGTTTAGCCATAAAATTTTCTCCTAAATTGACATTTTAAATATTTGAGTTATAAAATTAGTTATGTTATTATCCTTATAATAGTAGCCGTGTTCTGTAATCGACTCTGTCCGTAACGCGTCCGGAGCGACCACCTCATATCCATCCATTTGGCATCCATTTTGTTTTATGAGTTAGGCTTAACAAGTTAAAAGTAAAGTTCAAAAAGATTATTTGCCAACTAAACCCAAATAATTGTAATTAAAACAGCGTAATATCGACACAAATCAACTTTATTTCGATCAATTTTATTTCAAAATTATCTCTTCATTAGAGAATTATCTCTTTTCCGCCACCTTTCGCGTTATCATAGTGTTTCTCAGAACTTGAAAATGTAAACACAAGTGAGTCATTCATTCACCGTGATTCGTTAATTTAAGAAAAATTGAATCAGAATTTTTTTCACAGTAAAACAGGTTTTCATTATTTTAACCATATATAATATATATATTTTAATATATACTATATATTTTTTAATACATAATATATAATATATATTACAATACAGTATTACAATTTAATATTACAATAATGTCGAATTTAGTTGCAAACTTGACGCATGCGCAGTGATATGTTCCAAACTGTACGTCACAAAAGCTAGCCGGTTCAAAAGGCCAAATCTTCAGTATACAGATTTTTTGCATTTACAACACATGGAATTCTATATATTCCACATCTAATACGTGTTTAGTAACGATTCAATAACTTTGTATGATTTTTAATCAGAATTTCTTTAGTTTATATATATTATTTTTGCTTAATATATTTATACATATATTATATTTATACATATATATATATATTTAACAATATATAATATATGTACATTAAATTGAAATACACATGCAAATATTTTTTGCATGTGCATAATTTGTATGATATTTTAATCTGATTTTCTTTATATATTTTATTTTTGCTTAATATATTTATACATAGCCTATTTATACATATATATAGCATAAGATATAATATATGTACATTAAATTGAAATACACATGCAAAAATTTTTTGCATGTGAATAATTTGCATGATATTTTAATCTGATTTTCTTTATATATTTTATTTTTGCTTAATATATTTATACATAGCCTATTTATACATATATATAGCATAATATATAATATATGTACATTAAATTGAAATACACGTGCAAAAATTTTTTGCACGTGAATAATTTGCATGATATTTTAATCTGATTTTCTTTATATATTTTATTTTTGCTTAATATATTTATACATAGCCTATTTATACATATATATAGCATAACATATAATATATGTACATTAAATTGAAATACACGTGCAAAACTTTTTTGCATGTGAATAATTTGTATGATATTTTAATCTGATTTTCTTTATATATTTTATTTTTGCTTAATATATTTATACATAGCCTATTTATATATATATATAGCATAAGATATAATATATGTACATTAAATTGAAATACACATGCAAAAATTATTTGCACGTGAATAATTTGCATGATATTTTAATCTGATATATATAGCACATATATATAGCATAATACATGATTATATAAAATATTTATATTACATTGAAATAGATTGAATTAGCAGTATTGTTTCTAAATATCTGGCTGCATTAGTTAGACTGTACAAGTCGGATTTTAAAATCAGCTGCAAGCATGGTTTTTTTTTCCAAGAACATTTTTTAATTATAAACTTCAATATTTTTTTAAAAAAACCTCACTGTAATAATTTTTAGTAAAGCATTCTATTGCGATGATAGTGTATCTTTTAAGGTGACTGCCTACGTTGAAAATTTCATTTTTTGACTATTTTGGTCAATTTTATTTTTTCCAGGAATCGTGCAATTCAATCTTTTCTCTTTTCAAAACCGTTTTGATTTTCATTCTACATCAATTAGAAGCAGAGTTATAGCTATTTTAAAAAATGTCTGCTACAAAATTGAAGTGGCAAACAACTTGAACTGAGTTTTTCTCAGAATTATGTTTTTAGCACAAATCTTTACCGTTATCATGATATTTCACACAATAATACATATAATTTGATAAAATTTTCGGGAAATGTTTTAGATGCTATTGTTAATGAAATGACGCTCAATAATTGATGCATAATAATAAATAGTTAAATAGTTTTTGTTTGGGCAGCAGCATACGCCGAAATTTTCAAAAGTGGGGGGGGGGGGGGTTACTTTGAAAAAGTAGTTTTCAGCATTCAGTGCAGAGCTTGAACCTATTTAAGTAATATATGTAATCAGAAAAAATGGGGGGGGGGTTAACCCCCATCAACCCCTCCCCTGCATACGCCACTGTGTTTGGGGCTGTTTTTATAAGGAGAGGAATGATGAATTGGGGGAAATTTTCATATTGCAACATTTTTGCATTTTAAAATTTCTCTTAGATTGTGGGTCATTTAAGATAACTGTCAGATGTGTCGCATTTTAGCTAATTTTCACTGAAAATTACTTCAAATTGACCAATTTATAAAAAAGTATGGTATTTACTGGCAAGTTTTTGTTTATTTTTTAATTTTCAAGTGCTATTTTACCATAAAAAAACAAAAAAATCTTTAAAAAATGATTTTTAAAAAAAATTGGCTCCAAATGTAGGCAGTCACCTTAAAACAATATTTCAGGTGATTATAAGGGGACATTTTATTATTTTGTTTTGTGCCACTTTCTCGAATTATATTACTTTATTTTTCAGATCTAATAAAAAAAAGTATTAAAAAATTTCACCTTCAAATTAGAAAACAATTTAAAATTAACAAATCAGACAGCAAACATTCAAGTAAATTTCAATGTTCTAAATTGCAACACATCAGGTTGCAAAACAGTATATTATTTTCTAATATTCACGTTTTTACATGTACTATCTACGGTATGTACTGTATAGTAGTGTGCTTTTCAGAGCGAATACCTAACATAACGGCAAAATTTTCTTAAATTTTTAAAAGTCTGTAATTTTCCGATACCTTTCACGTTTTCATAGCGTTTTAATTAAATTAATAACAAGTATTCATTTTATATATTCGGGACATGAAAATGTAAACATGAAGTTAGTCATTCATTCATCTTTTTTTTTTTTTATAAGATGAATGAATGACTAACTTCATGTTTACATTTTTACAGAATATTATTTTCTAATATTTGTAAAAATTTCTTATATTTTAACAAGGTTATGAATCTTTTTTTTATTGGAACTGTTCAATTACTTACCATCAAGTTTTGACAGGTACTGTCTACGGTATGTACTGTATAGTAGTATGCTTTTCAGAGCGAATACCTAACATAACGGCAAAATTTTCTTAAATTTTTAAAAGTCTGTAAATTTTCCAATACCTTTCATGTTTTCATAGCGTTTCAATTAAATTAATAACAAGTATTCATTTTATATATTCGGGACTTGAAAATGTAAACATGAAGTTAGTCATTCATTCATCACGTTTTTACATGTACTATCTATGGTATGTACTGTATAGTAGTGTGCTTTTCAGAGCGAATACCTAACATAACGGCAAAATTTTCTTAAATTTTTAAAAGTCTATAATTTTCCGATACCTTTCACGTTTTCATAGCGTTTCAATTAAATTAATAACAAGTATTCATTTTATATATTCGGGACATGAAAATGTAAACATAAAGTTAGTCATTCATTCATCTTTTTTTTTTTTTTATATATATATATATATATTTATATTTTAACCATACTAGCCACTGCGTGACCAGCATGGTCACTTTTAGTTTTAAATTTCCTTTTGCAAAACAACGCAACTGAAAGTGACATATGTAAGGAATGTTACAATTACCTGTCATCATAAATATATGTTGTTAAGGGGTATTCTCTATTAAGCTGATTCTAAAACATCGTGATCAAAAAATGTGAATTTCCATTACCTTAGAACAGAGTTAAAGATAAGACTGAGAAAGCCCACATCAATGATTTTAAAAATTACATCCCTCTTTGTATGTACTATTTTTCAAAATTAAGATATCTATACTTTATCATTACAACAAATAAGAAATTGCAGGGGGAAAATTTTAAATATAGTGTTGATTACATCACTCTCTGTATGAATTACTGTTAACAATTCAGATATCTACACTTAATCATATTAAATAATAAATTGCTGGGAAAATTTCTTCATTTATAAAATGGAGCAAAAATTCAGCAATTTTTCAAAATTAAGATATCTACACTTTACCATTACAAGAAATAAGAAATTGTTGGGGGGAAATTTTAAATACAGTGTTGATTACATCACTCTCTGTATGTATTACTGTTCACAATTCAGATATCTACACTTAATCATATTAAATAATAAATTCTTGGGAAAATTTCCTCACTTATAAAATGGAGCAAAAATTCAGCAAGTACTTAAAATATAGTGTGGATTTGAACTATGATATTCATAAAACTTCTTGATATACAGATTTGAGTATTTCAAAAGTAGGAGATACTAAAGCGACAGAATCAAAAGAATGGGTTCTAGATAAACCTACATACAACTAACTGTCCATGGTTAAACAATGGATTTGATAGGTCTAAACATGTATTGTCAAAAGATCAGCGGTTGTAACTTATGCGGCCACTACACACACGCGGTTTTAAATTGCGGACAGCCGCTGTTTACATCCGGTAGTTGCAGCCGTTGCCATTCGAAGTGTAGAAATATCGTAGATTTTTGTGCCGCATACCTACGCGTTTTATATATAGGGATTATTTTAACCAGATATTACAATAATATCAAATTTTGTATTTTCGGAAAGTTGCAAACTCGGCGCATGGATAGTGATATGTTCAAAAGTGTCTTTACGGTAGCGTGCTTTTCAAAGCGAATACCTAATATAACCGCAAAATATTCTTACATTTTTTTGAAGTATTTTATTGAATATTTCTAAATTACCAGCACACGTGGCTTTCATATGAATTTCTAATATTTTAATAAGGTTATGAACCCTTTTTTTTATTGGAATGTTTACTTAATAACCGTCAAGTTTTGACGGGTACCATCTAGTTGATAAATATTTATCAATGTATCATTCATTTTGTTAATATATACATATTAATAAAATGCATAATACATATAGCTTGTTATGGAAAGAACCACTATATTTCTTCTCTTTTCAGTACAATTCGTGTACTCTTCATGGTGGTAAAGGTCAAGAACAGAGAGAATATGCTTTGGCGAGCTTGAAGGGTGGTTCAAAAGACATCCTGGTGGCTACTGATGTTGCTGGCAGAGGTATCGATATTCAGAATGTGTCTATGGTCATAAATTATGACATGGCAAAGACTATTGAAGGTATGTATTTACTTTTTTTCACTTTCTGGTCCTCACACATTAGGGTATGTGTATTTCTCAGTTATATAATTATATCTGAAAGCATATTTATGTGAATTAGCTGGGGCAAATGATGAGCATCATTTGAAAGTAGTGCAAATCAAAGTTAAGATTTTTTTTCTGTCTGTTTGAAGCAGTGGTGACTGGGTATGAATAACGTTTTAAAATTTTGCTAGGCAAAAAAATGTACTGTAAAATTTTTACATCACTGCAAGTAAAGTTCTTTCATTTAACTTTACACTTCAAAATGGCAGGCAACTTAAACTCCTTCCAAACTTGACTTGAAAACTGTCTTATGCTATGAAATTTTTTTTGGTTTACCTACCAAATTTTAACCAATTCTGTGAGAATAATTTTTTAATGCTGCTGCTTTCAGTTTCCAATGTTCTTTTCATTCTCTGTCTCTCTTTTTTAATAGATCAATATTATACCAAATATCCATCTTTAGTCTAGCGATATATAGCCTGTATTATATGTGTATTACAATCAAGTCTAATAGATTTTTAGATTAGTATAGAACAAGAGGAAAAAATTAAACGGTTTAGTGCTACAGTTATATAATTTTAATTGTTTGTGCTTATGACTCATTCTCTTTGCAAAGTTTAATCTGTACTAGTTAAACAATTAAAATAATTTTAATTTGATGCAGTGTTTTTATTATACTTTTGGAAGTATCAACATAATGCAAGACTTCCTAATACCTGTTAGTTGCTTATTATTATTTTGTATAATTATAAAATCTAATATAATAGTTATTTAATTACAAATTAAAACATGCAAAGTAAATTTTTTTATTTTGCTAGAGAATTCCAGTGTATACTAGAGGTGAGTTTAAGCTGGATTCTCAAAGTATGAGCCTGAAAGCTTTAAACCCAGACCAACAGTTTTTTAGTGTGATCAGGCCCAAAGCTCAATATGTAGCAGTTTGGGAATTTATAGTGCAAAGCAGTGTTCTTAAGTCCATATCAAAAGAAGCTCCTATGTAATTTAATATTTTTCCTCTCAAAGAAGGTTAATTTTGATTATGCTTTGAATCAGTTCTTTTTTCTGAATTCATTCTTAACCCTCTGACGACTGAAGGCCCATTTTGCAGCTTACCCCAAAAGACCGGTCCAAGAAGCATCTTTTCCTTCCCCCACAGAACATCCTGACGATTGTACTGGAATTTGTCACGGTGGGGTGTGGCCCAACTATCAGCATCAGGTCATAAAGTATGTCATGATTGGTTCTAGACAATATAAGAACGACTGTGCATTGGTAGAATGACCACCTACCAAGCACAAGGGGGGGAGGCAATCTAGAAGAATTTCAGCTGGCTGTCTGGGCATCTGAATGTTTGGCCCTCAGATGGTTAATGGATGTAAGTGTTCTGCAAGGTAAAAGTGATGTCCTCCAGTAAGCTTTCAGCAATAATTATAATAATAGAAATCAAATTTATGAGGCCTTCAACATTGAATTTTGGTTGCTTATTTTGTTTGTTTCTCTGATTTTGTCACAATCCTTTAGAAAGCTGCTATCATTCAAATCAAAAGCATTAAAGCAGCTCTAAATTAATCTAAGAGTTCTTTGAGATTGAGGAAAAAAACAACTTATTGTATATAATAGCTACAAATCTATGTAGGATTATAACTCAGGTTATAATAGATCTTACACAACTCTTAAATACCTTTACTTAGAAGGTGTGGTTTGTGACTTTGTTGGATACAGCTGGGCTTCAACTGTTAGACTCCACAGGGAGATAGAGCATGGAAGTGTAGAGGTAAGAAAGGTGAACTGACCCTCAGAGAGAGTTCAGGCAGAGATACCTGGTGTGGACACAGCACGCTTTTCAGAGGGCAACTCCAGTACAGAGAGATCAAGTTGTTCAAGGTTTATTCAGAGGCAATCTGATTGAGAGTGCGAGCATGGACTGAGAAAGAATAGTTTTCTATTTGTTGTCTAAAGAAGTTCGTATGTATTTTAAGTAATAATATTGTAAATAAACAGTAAACAAGGAAGTAATTCAAAAGAAGATTACAGTTTACTACTTTTGGGAGGCACACCAGCAAGATTCGAAGGAGATTGTGTCTCAAGAAAGTATACAGCTGTAACATTCTCCAGTTAATTAAAGAAAAGCACTTGAATCATTTCCTCATTAACTTTTTATCTACATTATTTAAAACATATACAGGTGCTTCTTTAGACAGCAGAAAGATAATTACTCCTACTCTCAACCAGATTGCCTCTGATTCTTAGGAATCAAGAGATCACACTTTCATTCAGATTGCATCTGAATATACCTTGGATGGCTTGATCTGTCTTTAATGGAGTTGCCCTTCGAAAAACACTTGGTTGCTGTACCCACACCAAGTATCTCCACCTGAACTCTCTCTGAGGGTCAAAGTATCAGAGAGGAGATAGAGTCAATCTTGGTATAGGGTCTAGTTGTAGGAGCATAGCTGTGTTCAAGGGTGTCACAATCCGCTCTCTCCAATGTGTAGGTTTGAAAGAGAAATACACAATCTTGTGACATTACATGACACACATTTTGTATAAATGTTATTAAATTAAGTGTATTTTGTTTTTGTAAAGATATATATGTGTGTGTGTGTGTTGTTTTCCTGCCTTTTTAGATTTGGTGTATCTAGTGTCATTTCACATGATCTCCCTGTCTCTTTTGAACTGTTTCTTAGAAGGAGGGGCTTGTGACCCCACTTGGCACAGCTGCAGTCCAACCCCACGACCCCATTGGGAGATCAGGCATGGGAGTGAGAGAGTCAAACTGACCCTCAGAATGGTCAGAAGGAAAAGAGCCTGTGTGGACCTACCATGCTGTCCAAGATATGTTCGAAGGCAATCCAAATGAGAGTGTGATCTCTTGGTTTAAGAAATGATAGTAATCCATCTGTTGTCCTTTGAAGTTCCTTATGCAAATTTCTGTAAATGGTAAATGCTATACACTTTAAATGCTTCGTGTGTTTTAGATTAATTGAAGAATGTTATAGTTGTTTACTTACTCACTATACTTCTCCTTAGGCACCAGTAAATTTTAAATTTGCGATCTCCTATCTGAGAAAAACAGTGACTTAGTAAATGACCATAACATTCTCCAGTCAGGCAAAGACTCAAAAATTATTTGTAGTGTATAGCATTTACTATTTACAGATATTTTTGCATACAGAAACTTCAAAGGACAACAGAAATGTTATCATCCTTTCTTAAACTGAAAGATCACACCCTTATTTGGATTGCCTCAAAATGTATATTTTGGACAACTTGATTTGTTGGCATCATGATGTCATCTGCACAGGCTCTTTTCTGCTTGAACACTTTGAGGGTTCAGTTCAACTCTTCTCACTCCCATGCTCGATCTCCCGGTGGGATCTTGCAGAAAAAAAAAATTACAATATATAACATTTCGCATTTATTCGTAAAAAGAATTTATAAATTCAAAATTTTCGCATTTATTTAAAAAATCACAATTTTTCTTACTTGTTTAGGTAAGTATCAAAATTCTTAGTTAAAAGCTAACATTGTAGAAGTCTCCACACTCTCTTAAGTCTTTAGCAATAAGTAATAAGCAAATTTCAAGAGTGAGATCTCTAAGTTTAAGACCGTGGATGGTCTTGGACAATAAATTACTATTTTTACCTAATTTCATTTAAAAAGCTGTTTATCACCAAGTTTTTGCCGAAAAGTAGTAAAAAAATAATTTTTGCATTTATTCACTCACATTGGCAAATATCACATTTATTGCATCTATTTCGTAAATACAAAAGTAACATACTCCTAGACATAACACTTGCATACCTACTTTTTTTGTGCTGGAGTTACTGACTTGTTTGTTGGTTCCTTTGTATTGTTGGCTCTTAGGAGTCCTAGCTCTGTAATCCCATCTGAAAGTTAGAAAAATGCATGAGCTGGGAAGACAGCTTTATAAAAGAAAGTTAAAATCTGGTTCAAGAATAATTAGCAACATTTATTAATACTGTGTTTCATTATGTTATTTTTGTAGATTACACTCACAGGATCGGCCGTACAGGTCGTGCTGGCAAACATGGTATTGCGGTCACCTTCATCACCAAAGAAGACTCTCACCTCTTCTATGACTTGAAACAGCTGATGATGACCAGCCCAATCTCCACTTGTCCACCAGAGCTGGCAAACCACCCAGATGCCCAACACAAACCGGGTACTGTGATAACAAAGAAGAGGAGAGAAGAAAAAATCTTTGCTTAGCTCTACGGACAACTAATAAAATTCACTGTACAGAAGACTTAATTTATATGTAGTGTTTATATAATGAGCTGGATCAGTAAAACATTACAGTGTTGAGTACAGAGTCTGCAGGTATAATACCTGATTTCTCTTGTACAGTACTGAACTATTATGTCACATAGCATTTGGGTTTTTGCTTTGTAAAACTGCTGTAAAAAGGAATAATTTAAAGTTTTATGTTTCATTATGATGACACTTGGATATATTACAAGTGAACTATTATAATTGACTGTGCTACATGTGAAAATATATAAGTAACAGGAGTGACAAAAATACATAATATGGTATCATACTCTAACATCCTTTTCATACCTGGAAAAGACATCCATTTAAAAAATTTGGAATATTTTTAAATTAGGGGGAAAATTTTAATAGCCTATATTGTTCATTTTTTTCTAATAATTTTATACGATGAAATGTATTATATTTACTGTAGACCAGGTGTAAATCTAGCTTTTGGTGCTAATGTAATATATAACATTTTTAACTACAGTTCTTCATTTAGAAATACATAGTTTTAAATAGGATATGTACAAAGCTCTAATGTAATGTGGCATAATTTTCTAATCTGCATATTTTGTGAATGATGCATCTGTGAAAACTAGATTCATTTAATACTGTATGTATCGCTACATAGATTTTATAAAAACATGTTTTTATATATTTTCTGGAGCATTTTTGTTTACCATATCACACGGTTTTTAAATACTTTTACTTCACTCCTGAATAAACTCATATTTCTCAAAATTCTATAATTGATTTTAATTGAAAACATAATTAAATGCAGATTTAATAAGCCTGAAACATTAACAGCTGCAATTGTTAAGTACACAGTATTTTTGTTTATATTCATTTATTTAGATCATTGGTTCCCAACCCGTAGAAGTCTGTGGACCACTAAGCCAGAAATTGAACCATGTGCAGATCCCCTACCCACCCCCACCGACTTGAGGGGGGGACCTTCCGGGGGTATGCAAATTATTTTGTATCATATTCTAATAATAAAATAATGTTAAACTTTTAAGAAGATTTAATTTAACACCTGATAATCAAATATATTTGGCCCATTTAGTTCAATGAACATTGCTTTCAAAATCGCATTTGTTGGCAACTTTTTAATATCTGGTGCCAGACCACTCCCGAGGCTCTTGTGGACCACTGGTTGGGAACCACTGATTTAGATGATGGGAAAGTATTCAAATTTTCCTACAATTTTTTTAATCCTTATAACCCGTTATGATCTTGAGTGTGTAACTTTTAGCATTTAGACTATATAAAAAAATTAATAAAATAAAAACAAGAAAAAAAAAAGGATTAGAACCAATTAAATGCCTTGCCTGTTTTATAAACAAATTTGTCTACTGGCATGGTTGAGTGGTTTCATCTACTGCCTGGCCATACTGCTTTAGTTGCTGGCTTGAATTCTTCCTGAGACTTGTGAGCTGCTTTCTCTTTATTTTTGTTTTCTCACTGGATCAGAAGTCTTTCTAGAATATGTATATGTAGAAGAGTGGGGTTGCTCATGCCTTTTTGGTGCAACCTACTCTTGTGTGGAGGTAAGTAGATCTACAAAGTTCAATCAGGGCTGGATGGCTTTTTCTCAGCACAGGCCTAAAATGAGTGAAAAAAAAAAATTGCAGTGATGGCTTCATTTGTTTTGTAACAGTTAGGTCTGTAATTTCATAGAGGTTTGTTAGTTTAATGACAATATTCACCAAACTTATAGTCCACAGGTTAAGGAGGTCCAGTACACATTTAAATTTTTTTTTTTATTTATTGAATTAAAATTTTGAATTTTTTTGTGATGGTTAACCATATAATTTATAAACAAAATCACATCATAAAGAGTAATTCTCATAAAGTTTTTAAAAAATTTTAAAATTAAAATTTTTTTTAAAAAGTGGGGTAGTTTAAAATTGCTATTACTCGAAATATTTGTCGAATTTCAAAATTTTTTCATTTAATTAAACAGAAATATATAAGTTTTAATTTTGATTCAGCATTTATTAAAATATTAATTTTTAAAAAAATTAAAAATATTAGAGTAAAAATTAAAAAATTTATGTAACTTATTTTAAAAAAATTATATTTATAAAATTAAATATTTTTTTCAAATTTGCTGTATCAAAATTAAAGAAAAATAATTGAAAAAGACATGTTCCAAGTTTGAACCATTTATCTTTAACGGTTCTTGACTTATAACAATTTAAAGACGAGAAATGGTAAAAAAATGCATGATGCAGAAAAATTCATTTAAAGGTTTAAACAAAGATTGGCTGCTATTAGAATGTTGCAAAACAAAAAATTAATATCTCCTTTTCTAATTAAGATAGAAACATGATTTAAACATTATTTTAAACAGAAAAGAACAGAAATATTTTAATGCAATAAATTTGTTTCGAAAATTTGAAGAATTATGTGTCCTGGACCCCCTTAAACCACAAACAAGAGTTACATCTTGGCTTTAAATGAACACTGTATTCATGAAATACAATTCCATTTTTTGACCCATCATTTTCTAATCCCTGATTTGATGATTTAACACACATTGATCAAGAGAACATGCATGCACAGTTTATGCCATTTATAATGTAAACAATGTGGCAGTCAATATGTTGAAGCACTTTTAGGAATAACAGAAATAAATGTAAGGTGTCTTATTACAAGAGACCTTTATGGCAGTCTTTTAAGTATGTGACTTTGAATATTTTTATGGAACAATTTAACAAAATGTTCGGAATCAAGAGCTTAGCTGAGCTGAGATCTGACCACATGAAATTGCTGCCAACTTTGAACAACAGGATATTAGTACATTTTAAAAATTAGCTCGACATTGAAGGTCAGTTTTAGTACATCGAGTTTTCTAAAGCTTATGTTATACTACTTTTGGAAAATCCTATAATTTTTACTTTTGGGGAAAAAGAGTAAGTAATAGTATTTATTACTATGCAGACCAGCAGTAGCATGATCTTGCTTTACATTTGTGCTGAACTCTGTCAGAGTCAAGAGTGCACACTTCCTTGACCAATCGCAGAGACACTTACTAATAAGTCGAAGTTAAACCATAGATATGTAATCTGCATATATAGAATAGTGACCCAGGGTTAAATTTGTGTCGGCCACAATTTTGGATTCCCTGATTCACATATAACCCTTAATCTGCCTAATATGGCTGTTAGAGAGCACTATCTTTTGTTTTGCAAGGAATAAACAGACTACAACCTACAGTTTTAAGCAGGTAATGAGCAGTTACAAATGTGCTTTGCCCACTGCAAGACTTAAAACCTGACCTTATGTACCAACGACCAGCATCCTAGCTGTTTCATCTTTTTTTGGCCCTGGAGTTTTGCCACTGTCTACACTTTAAATTTTTATATAAAATGTTAATGTGCCAAAGAAAAACACAAAAAGAGTGTGTTAACTGGTTAATGTGGTTTCATGTGGCTCTAAGATAAAGGGGGGGGGGGGGAATGTTAAGATGGCTGAACAAAAATAGTGTTTTTGAAGGATAGCAAATCGAAATGAAAGTTTTATTTTATGATATTTTAATTTTGTGTAGCTGATAAATAAAGAGTCAGAATTGATTATTCCTCCCTACTTTTGAGAAGTAACTTCTCAATTTTATCTAAGATCGTTTGTGAATGGGCCCGATTTAGAAAATTCTTGACTATAGGCACAACTCGGGATTGGGGCCCCCTAACACTGATGTGGGCGTAAAATTTCCAAAATTGACGCACCAAAAAAAAAATAAATAAAAATCATGAATCTTTGTGAAAGTACCATTTTACCAAGAATTGGCTATTTGAAGCATAGAATCCTAGAACATTATCAAATAATAAAAAGCAATAGAACATATTAACTTCATCATTAAAACACCAATACAATGCAACCAGAAAAACTTATTAATCCCTTATATACACTCAGGGCTGCCCAGAGGGGGGGGGGGGAACTGGGGCACTTTGCCCTAGGCCCCCAACTGCCGGAGGGGCCCCAAAAATTTTTAAAAATTTATCAGATTTCCTCCGAAAGAAAATTCTGAAACTTGTACCGTACTTCAAAATTCAAAATAATCTCCTGAAAAAAGGGGCCCCCAAAAAAATTTTTAAAAAAAATTATTCGATTAATCAGATTTCTTGGGGCCCCCAACAGAAGTTTGCCCCAGGCCCCGTAAAGTCTCTGAGCAGCCCTGTATACACTATAACATACATATGGTGAACTATACGTATAACTATACATATGATGAACCAATCAATCAATCAAATTTGAAAGGATATATAAAAAAAATTGCTATTAAAAAAGGTAAAATAAAAAAAATTTGAATTGAGAATCTTTTTCTCTTATTCCTTTTAAAATTAAATTTTTTTCGGCCTAATGGGAAATCAGGGCCTGTTTGTGATGGTAACAATTTTGGTTGATTTGCTATCTTCCAAAAACATTCAAATATCTTCCTTCTTTTTCTTCAGTTTAGATCCTCATTATCAAATAAGTGCATTTTCTTTTTTTCCTTCAGAAGAGAAACTAGGCCCAATATAAAAGTTTCCCCTTTCAGCCAACATAAAGGTGGCAAGTAAATCAATATCTGTTATCGTCTGTTTAAATTTCGTGTTGATTACATGATGATATATAATTAAAAATAATAATTACTGAATAACCCTTTGACGGATTTCAACGAAACTTTATTTCTACGCATTTTAGGGGCTTTATATTCCCGTAAATATGACACTACAACGTGCTGATTTTGCTGTATTCAGCGTCAGAACCAAAGAAACCCGATGTTTAAGTTTCTTATAGATAGATGTATAAAACGTGAAAAAATACTTTAAATCACGATAAAATGCTTCTATAAATAGATTTCTAATTTAATATAGTTGAGGGGGGATGGAAAATTAGTTAAGCATGGGATTTTCACTGACCTGGTATATATATTCTCATAGTAAGTAAGTAATTTGTGTTACCTTCTTACCTAGGTCAAATTATGACAATTTATGTCGTTTATCCTGTCCCATAGATGTTGTCATAAATAAGTATTCAGAGCATCACTGGCACCCACTCTACTCCTGTAATAGAGGAAAAGGGTATGTAAATGGCCTAGCTTTGGGATTTAAATTAAAAGGCACTGATTTTTAAACAAGCAATCTAAGATATATATTTTTTAGAACGTATGATAACATCCTTCATTGCACACCATGTTTCAAGAGCTGATTCCCTGGATCAGGTGCATTCAACCCACGCTCGATCAGCCTGTGGGGTCTACGGGTCGGAGCACATCTGTGTCCTAGGGGATCGCAAACCACCCCTTCTAAGTAAAATTTCAAAATAGGAATGGAGGATCTCATGACGTTACAGTATGTAGTTTATTTATAACAACGAGGGTGGCATTAGTAGACGGACTAAGAGTAATAATTACAAGATAAAAAGAACTTTTTATATACCATGTTTTTAGATTTTCTGTTGAATCATATAAACATGACAATTCTATGTATTAATAAATACTTTTTTAAAATTTTTTTGATGAATTATCCCATCAAGTTGAAAGAAAATGAAGTTAATTGGAAGTTAACTTGCGTTTAACTTTTCGTTCCCGTCCCGGCCGATAGAGGGCTGCACCAGTCTACAAAACAAAATTAACTGAAAATAACTAAAAATTGATTTAATTATGCTTAAAGATGGTTAAAAGTATTAAAATAATGCATTGTCATCGTTTTCTGAGCAATTCTAAAAGTTTCAAATGTCTAGCTAGTCGGGAAGTTAGTTAAAAATCGATTGCAAGATTTGTACCGGACAAACACACAAACAAGAAAGCGAGTTAATAAATATATGCAAAAAAGCTATAAAATATGCTTTAAAAATTTTCGAAATCTTGAAATTTTTCTCCTTATCGTAATTAAATGGATGACAACTCAACAAATTTAAGAAATATTAAATTATTTATTACATAAACTACCGGAAACTCGCATTTAGTATATAAAAGGGCGTGAATACTAAGTTTGTCACTTGTGTGTAAAGAAAAAAAATAGAATAAAAATAATTATTTCTATCCTTTTTACAACTCCTCTCGATCAAGAACAAACCCGATCAATTTGTTTGTAAAAACCAGATTTTCCGGTTACTCTGATGTCAGAAAACTGAAACTCCGACAAAAATCAAAGCTCTTAAAATATACTCGGTGGAGTCATTTTTCTTTTCTTCCGCTGAAGCTTAAATGTCAGTAGTCTAGAATGGGAGCGACTGCACGAAATCCAGTAATGAAATTTTATGGCTCTGTCTGGCGTTCTCAAGCAAGGCATAATTTCCGGGGATTGTTCTCGACTACTTTCTTAGCAGCTCATCAACATTTCAGTAAGCCTTGACACTTCCAACACTTGAGATAACTTTTCTAATAAGGGGCTCTTTTGAGACGCGATTAAATGCACCAAGTTTTGGTTTCGCCACTTGCTGCATTAGATTTTTTAAGTTAACGAAATGGCATACGCTGTATTTTGCATCGTATGATTTTATATTTGGCATTATTGACGTTTAAAAAAAAAATCGACAATTATCAGAGAGATGACGGATGGATTTACAGTAGTGGTTCTGTTCACATAGGAGTCCGGTAGCGGAAGCGTTAAAGTATTGAAATATATTTAACAAATGACAAACCTCTAAACGATTAGCAACAAAATATTTAACGCCTATGATTGGTTTATATCCGTCTCAGCGCTTTTACGCTTCCGTTACCGGACTCCTAGAATCCGTCAGCGTCACCGTTACTCGTATTGAAATATATTTAACCAATTACAAACCTCCAAACGATTAGCCACATTGACATACTTTAAACCAATCAGTAACAATTTCGTGGCTAATCGTTTGGAGGTTTGTAATTGGTTAAATATATTTTAATACGAGTAACGCTGACGCTGACGGATCCTATATGTGAACGGGTCCTTAAACCTTTCGTTGATCTTCATGGACCATTTGTAGAAATAAATTCGTTGGGGGGGGGGGGGGGGGGAGGCTCTCGACCAACACTTGAAGAGACAAAAATAGGATCAATTTTCTGAATAAACAAACTAATTGTATGGCACAAGACGCAGTCGGGCGAATCAGCCTTTATATCAAACAACGACTGCTTTACATCTAAACGTGTGCCCTGTACTTTTAAATTTTAAGTCCCATATTTTAAAATATTGAAGAGTCCATGGTCTAGTGGCCAAATGTTCGGCATTTGTCCAATAAATAATACAAACGAGTTGTGATAAACAACTTTAACATAAGGTAACATATAAACTTAAAAACGATAAGAGCGTATGCACATAGAATCCGACAGCGTCAGCGTTACTCGCATTGAAATATATTTAACCAATTACGAATATCCAAACAATTAGCGACGAAATTCTTAAGGCCTGTGATTGGTTTAAAATATTTCAATGCGAGTAACGCTGATGCTGACGGATTCTATGTGAACAGGTCCTAACAAATTGAACGTAAAAATACACTTAATTAGCAAAGCCTTTCATTGGTTTGGCTTGCAGCGCTACGGTCAACTTTTGCTACACGAGGGCTCATTATACCGGGACCTCAAGCTTAAAGTCGATTCCGAACGGCTACAAACGCCCATGCCGAGAGTGGGACTCGAACCCACAGCCAGTGCTCTGGCCATTCGGCCATCGTCCGGCAGTAAAGCCTTTGAAAAATTAAATATTAATGATAAAAAATTTTTTGATTTACTAGCTCTAAACAATTTCTGTGACTCTGCGACTTTGTGTTTTAGAAAATATATTAGGCATTTTTAAGAAGAACAGGGATTTTTTTTGTACTCGAAACGTCAGGAAACAAAATGTGTGATGTGATGTTGATAATGCGGAGACTATCGTAGATTAAACATTCGCCCTGAATATGAATTACCGGACTTACAACGTCTCGCAGACACCAGACCAGTTATGGCCAACATCGAATGCAGACGGACGCCCTAATTCACACCGCGAAACTGCCGGCCATTCATTGAAGGGGGCACTGTAAAGGCGGCAAGCATTGCTCCTTACAGGATGATCCCGTAATGTAGAACCGAGACAAGTGCCGAGACCGGTACACTTGACCCAGTGACCCCAGAGGTAAGTTTTGAGAACTTGGAGGACTTTGCAGCCACGACAGATTTTACGTGCACCAGCCGCCATTAACATACACGGAGGTGGATTTGTGAGCGGCCAGCATCGAACCAGAGACGTTTAGGTCACTCGCTCACTGCCTTTGTCAACTGGGCCATCGCGCCCTAACAAAACAAATATAGGAAACAAAATAAATATAGGAATTTTTAGAATTTGAAAAAAAAAATCCGAATAAAAAAAATTATATTGCTCCCAATTTTATAAATTGTTAAATTCACGGTTGTTTTTCAAGGATGAAACCAGTTTTTTTCTTTTTATCACATCTGACTTCGCATACCACTTCTTGGGTTCTCCAGGACCACCGGTAGAGAACCACTGATTCACAGGAATTATTACTGAACTTTATACCGATGTTGTTTGTTATATGTAAACAGACCCAGCCTAAGAAGTTCCAGTCCCAGATGGAAACATTTTTGCGGGGCCTTTGTTCGCAACCTAATTTTGTAGAATCTTCGATAGTATGTTGTTGTTGTTGCTGATCCCTGACATCCAGCAGATCTAGATTAGGTCCATGATACTGTACACTCTCAAGAAGTCAATGACCAACAATGGCCGCTCCAGAAGATCTTCCTTTTCAAGTTCCAAGGACACTATATTGTAGGATATGATCCGGAGTGGCTTGGTATGTGGAACAGTTGCAAACACTTTCTCCTTGTCGGTATGACTCAATGTTCTGAGGTGGCCACTATGAAAGCGGGTTATTGTAGTTTGCTCCTGCCTGCTGCATAGTCTTACCCATCTTTATATATCTTCCATGTATAGAGATGATAAACTTTAGTGAAGAATAGAAAGAGATAAAAACACGCGCCTAAAAAGGGAATGGGAGTTTTAGACCAAATGGATCTGAGAGTATTTTAATATAAAATAGCATATCGCTCGCTCCTTTCAACAACGTCATATCTCAAAAATCGGCGTTTTTTAGCTATGCTTATTTTCAGAATGCCCTGAAAGAGTAGTATACCCCTGCAAGATCGTCATATCTCACTGCTCAATATTTAGCCGCTAGAGAGGAGGATTAAAATTTACTTTCAATACATTTCAATGTCCTTTTAAACTTTCAAATCACTCTCTTGAAAAATCTTGTTTTTTGAGATATGACGTTGTTGAAAGGAGTGAGCGATATATGTAAACCTACAAGTAAAAAGAAACAAAATGATTGAATTAGATTTGAAAAGAAAATATTTACAAAATCAGTTGGTTTAGAGACCTATGAGAAATGAGTTAGTTAAAATATTAATTTGACTTTTCGTTCAAATATTTTTCAACGTAATATCTCCTGGGAATGAAACACATTATTGGTTGAGGATCTATAGTGAGTGACCGAAAAAATAAATAAAGAACGAAAAGGAAACACGTAAAACACAGGGTTTCACTGCATCAATTTTACCACCTTTAAATACTTTATACGTAAGATTTGTTACAGAGACACAGTTTAGGTTCTTGAAGTTAGGGCCTGTTCACATAGGAGTCCAGTAGCGGAAGCGTGAAAGGAAAGATGACGCTGAGTTGAAATAAACCACAGGCGTTCAAAATTTTGTTGCTAATCGTTTTGATTAATAATTCGCATTTAAAGTTTAAGTATGAATTTTAAGTCAAACTAAACCAAAAATGGAACTTTATTCAAACAAAATCCAGATCACAAAAAAGAAAATATCAAATTGTATATCATATTAAATTTTATGTTAACAGTTATATTATTTAAGAATTGATTCAATCTAAGTATACATTTAAAACGAAATAGTAGATTAGAAGAATTTCTTTCTAAACTTTTTCACAAAGAATTCTATAAGTTCATCGAAATCTATTTTTCTGAAGGTCTCATTTTCGATGCACAAAATACTCAATGAAGACAACCTCGTCTGGGTCATTGTGCTTCTTAATTGATTTTTGATATTTTTAAGTCTTGAAAATGACCCAATGAGCCGAACGCGTTGATCTTAACCAATACATTTTTATGTTTGTTTATTAGTCATATGCGTAGAATTTCTCCTAATTTTCGGTCCAGTGTTTTAGTGTTCACTGTTTTTAGAATAGTGTAATTTTAATTTTGCTAACAATTTGAATGTAGGCCCCTCTTGATCTTGATGGCGTAGGCTGAAGCCTAGTTAGCCTATAGGAAAATTCGGCCCTGCTTATGTGAACAGGCCCTTAGGAAGCTGAAATTTAGGTTCTTGAAATTAGGAAGTTCAAGTTTAGGTTCTTGATGTATTATCAGCATTGATTTACGATAGAGATTGTGGTTAAAGTTGAAAAGAAAATTTTGATTAACAAACAAAATTTTCATAGAACGCAAAATAGTCGAAAGCGAAAGAAATTTTTTTTCTCTCCCATCTTAACCGATTAGTGCATCATTCCTCGTAACCCCTGGGAGATTTTCGTTGCCTCACCCTCACGCTGTTGCAAGACACGTGTGGCCAACCCTCCCCACTCCCGCTTAGCAAGAAACCTTAGGAATCGAAAGTGTGATAAAGGGCTTCGTGTTAGTATTTATTCTATTGATTTTCACAGTCAAGTTATGTTCATTTGCTTCTACGAAAGCAACTTGTTATGTTATCGTTTTAAGTGTATGTCACTGGAGATAAAGTTTTGCTTCTTTAACCAACAGAAAAAAAAACTCAGCTTTTTGAAAAATTTGAAAGTCGAACATGTTGAAAGTATTGTAGCGTCACGGTGAATAGTTAAGGCGATTATCTGAGGCGTTGCTAGGAATTACTACTATGGGATCCATAACAAAGCAAAGACAGAGTCCTAATTAAAATGCGAAGCCAATTTTTAAAACAGAAACTTAACAAGTAGATTTATTTACAAAAAAAATTAACGTTTAACCAGTGCAACATTTTCAATTAAATCCCGTGCAGATTTACAACGTACGGAGCCTAAAAAACACACGTCCACACAGCGCGGATTCTATCAAGCGTCTCTCCCTCAGAGAGGGGGTTGGCAATCGTTGGTGACAATTTCTTCGTAACTTTATTGCATTCCAGAATCGGTAGGACGACATCTTTACTGGCTGCATCTGTGGGAAAACGTTTTGTAATCCCCCACGTATTCAGAACCGATGGAAACTCGCAAAACTTTTCCCCGATAAAACGCAGCTGTGTCTCAAGTACTCTGGGGGTCTTGGGAAAAAATAAGACCATATTTCCAGTACGCTACAGTATCATTTCTATTGACGTCATAGATTTCATTTACACATTGCTTTTTCCTTTGTGCGAATGGCAACTGGAAGTAATTGTTATGTCGCGCGAAGAATTTACTTCCGCTTTCTGTTATGTTTTCAAACACTATAAATAGAACAAATTGTAAGCTTAATGGAGTTAGTCAAAAATAAAAGTTTGGAAAGTTCAACGAAAGAAAAATCTTTTCTGAGAGAGTCCCAACACATGTGACAAATTTGCTCTTTTTTTAGCTTCTAAAAATCCAAAAGGCGTAAAAATTTTGGTTTCTTTTTGGTCCTTGTGCTAAATCAGATTGTACTAATAAAAGTTTGTCAGTATCTAGTTTGATTTTTGAACAAAATATTTGCAGCATGTCAAAAGTTTGATGTGAAAAATAAGACATGATCCTAACTTTTGAATGAAAAACTTGTCGAGAAGAATGAATCCCCTCGTAGCATTTTCAGACATAGGGTAGGTGGGGGCAAAGGTTCGCACATACATTTTAAAATGACCGGGAAGAGTTTTAGGAAGAATAGGGTAGGCAATGCATTCCTCTACTTCCAGTCAGTTGCCTCGTAAAAAATGTTGGAGTTAAGACCCCCTTTTGCAGAGAAAATGAGGTAAGTTTATTTTCGTCTCTTTTAATGTAATTTTTTGCAACTTTTGAGTAATTTTGAGCATCACTCAAACTCACGAACTGTTTTGGGTTTATTTTCGCATGTTAGGGTGGTAAATAACCTTTCAAATCCTACCTTAAGTTTTGGGTTAACTCAAATACAGTGGCGTCCATTCTGCAGAAACAGAACCAGCACGAAATGGGGTAAAGGTTTGCAGGAGTCATGGGGTAAAGGTTCGCAGTGCAAACCTTTGCCCCATCTGCAAACCTTTGCCGCTCTAACTATTAACATTTGTTTCATGTCCTCTTTTCATTAGGAATCCTTATTAACAACGTCTTTTATTATTAATGAGAATTCACATTTTTTTAATTTGAAAAATAAATTATGGTTTTTGATAAAAACTGCCTGTTTTTAATCAGAAAATTTTTTGTAAAATGCTTGAAAATCCATAAATTAAAAATAAAATAAATTAGTACAACACAAAAATAAAATAGCTCTGAACAAATACCTATTTTACAAGATAAAGGAATTAAATGTTGTTACAAGACATTATAAGCATCGAAGGTCTGGTTAGAGAAAAAAACTCTAAATGAGTAATTTCCAGATTTGCAAGTCTTTGAAAGGCTCCTTGCGTCACAATTTTTGACGAAATATTATAAAATTTATTACAAAACTCCTCTTATACATTAAAATAAAGTTATGTATCCATTTCAGGTTTAGACATCATTCAGATTATCAAAGTTTAACTTAAGCGTGGAAAAGTACAAAAATTTCACGAGAATTCAGATTACGAGCATAAAAATATTTCCTAAAAATTAATTATTCAACGAAAGCACAAATCAAAACATAACCCTGATCAAAATGTATAAGCAATCTAAATGCAAAATTAAGAATAAGGTTAAAAATTGGATCGCAAGGAGCATTTTAAAAAACATAATAAAAATTTCAATTTTTTAAATATAAAAAATAAAATTTTTAATATTTATAAAATTTTATAAGGTGTTTGAAATAGTTTTACTTTAATGAATATTTATGCCCAATTTCATATCTCTGAGGTAAAAATTTCAAAAATTGCTTTGTAATGTCCCCCTTCTCCTTAATTTGCTTAATTTTTTCGGGTTTTAAAAGAATGAGTAAAGCCTAAGATATAATATAGCGATAGTGTTAATAGTTGATATTTTAATTGCAAGTTCTTTAGTTTAAGAAAAAAATTATTGAGATTAACCCCTTTTCATTTTGTGAATTTCTTTGTTAGATTCAACTTTCTGTGTTAATAGTTGATATATCATTTTGAAGTTATTTAGTTTAAGAAAAAATTTATTGAGATTAACCTGTTCAATTTGTGATTTTCTATATATGTAACACCTTTAAAAAGATTACAAAATGTGAAATAAAATTATTTAGACAACTCTTTCTGTGATTTTCGATGCCTATCCAGTAAGAAGCCACCGATTGGAGCAAAGGTTCGCAAACAGGTCTTTTGGTAAAATTAAAAATTTGGTGACTAAATATTTCGGGAAAAAATTCATTATTTTATAGAAGGTAGAGGGGATACCCAACTACAATACAAGTGACTTTTTGGGGCGATAGGATCTAACGGAGGCCCATAAGAAACCCAAAACTCAAAACTGCAAACCTTTGCCCCCACCTACCCTAATATTAAGCCACAAATGTAAGAGGTCGCCAAGTTTATGGTCAAATTGCGTAATCGTATGACGATAAAACTTATATCGCAGAATTTATTTTTCATTAATGTTATGGAGAATTCAAGACTTCAGTTCTGAACTGAAATAAAGGTATATTTCCAGATAAATTAATTAGACATTTCTTGTCATTCGCGTTATATAAAATAAAAAAAAATATGAATTAATTATTCTACACTGTTTTAAGGGGGCACACCTTTAAAACTTTAAGAAATCGATTTTTGGTTTTTGCTATATTCTGATTTTTGGGACATTTCTGAACAATAATGCAAAAAAACCGTATAAAAAAATTGGCATTATTTCTCGAGTTTTGAGAGATTATGTAAAGCCCACTCTGTTGCCATGGCCATATATATTCCAACTTTAACTTCAGTTTTCTGAAATATGCAAATTTTTGGATTACGCTCACTGAACTCCCAAACTATGTGTGCTAGACACACAAATTTTTTATCAGTTTTGTATTTTAAGCTTCTTTACATACTAAAACCAAAAAAATAAATAAAAATAAGTTTGTAAAAAATGTTTTTACACTTGAAAATGCTTTAAAAAATTGATAAATTAAAATTTTTTTTTAATTTTATGTAAATATTTCAATTTAAAGTATATTTTTTGTATATTTTTTGGTTTTACATTAAACTTGAGTATATTATTAATTTAATTTGACCAAAAAATAGTTTCTGTATGCATATGATGCGCGAAACATCCAATGTTTTTTTTCCCTTTTTAGTAATGTGTACATTTAAAAATAAAATCTAAAAATTATTTACGGATTTATAAGTTCTATTTTTGTATAAAATATAACTGAAGAATTGTAATTTTGATATAAAACAAAAAAATATATATATATTAATATTATTGAAGTTTCAGTAGCTCGAATTTGTTCATGTTTACGGTCATTTCAGTGTAGTCAAAGGTAGTGTGCCCCCTTAAAAAGTAGCTTCTGTAACTTCATAGAAAAATGCTTTTGATGACAACTTTTTTTAAACTATGTTTTACCAAATTTGGAGAAAGAAAAACAAAACAAAAAAAACTAACCCATTCTTTTTCCTTTGGCTTAAAGCTATTAGAGACACATTACAGTTTTTCAAAAAAATTAACAAAAGATTCTCTTTTCAACCGACAATGGCAGCAATTAACCTGCCACCTGGCTGGATTACATTGAACTGGATTACCATTTAGACGTTTGTCATGCTACAAAAGGTGCACACATCGAAATCTATGATACTATGATAGAAATCTATGATTGATATTAACACTTGGCGAGATGTTCTTTCTATATAAATAACTTTTTAAAAATTCTAATGGGTAGTTCCGAAAAATAAGCCATAACTTTTGGATACTTTTAGCCCTGACACCCTGTACTTTTCACCTTGATCGCCGTCGTAAGAAAAACTACTGAGGTGTCATATAAACTTGACAATTCTATTTTTAAATTTTTTTGATGAATTATCCCATTAACTTGACAGAAAATGAAGTTAATTGGAAGTTAACTTGCGTTTAACTTTTCATTTCCGGGACGGAAAGATGGCTGCACAAGTCTACAAAACAAAATTAACTGAAAATGAATTCAAATCTGCTTAATGATGGCTAAAAGTATTAAAATAATGAATTGTCATCGTGTTCTGAGCTATTCTCAAAGTTTCAAATGTCTAGCTAGTCGGGAAGTTGGTTAAAAATCGATTGCAAGATTTGTAAGGGACAAACATACAAAAAAAAGAAGAAAGCAAGTTAATAAAAACGTGGTAAAAATGGCAGTGAAAATTAAGAGCTGGTAGAATTAGAAATAAAAATAAAAATAAATTTAATTGGTAATGGCAGAAAGTCTGAGGGGTGTACAGAAAACCATAGAAAAGGTAGGAGAAATCAAGAAAAAGTATGACAGAAAAAATAATAACAATTAGTGCGGTCGAGGTAAGTAAAAGAGTATAGGCGAAGGGCGATCAGAACAGAAATCCAACAAGACGAGCAGCGAAAACTACGGTGCCTGTGAAGGTCCAGTCAGACCGACTGGTGGATTAAGATTACCTAATCCCAATTGAGATAATTCATTTTGATGTAGATTATTATAGATTTTAACGTAGGATTACGTTCCTCCATAACGGTCCTTCGGAAAAATTTCAGACTTTAAAACCGTCCGTCCATCGGTCCTCGCGAGTTATAATTTTGGCAGCATGCCAAACCCATTCTGTATCGCTTCGACAAGCAATAAACAGTTAAACAGAAAAATACCAAAATGCGTTAAAATTTTGACATACATATACACTAAAGAGCCAAAACATTATGACCACCTGTCAATAACGAGTTGGCCCACCTTTGGCGCGTAACACAGCTTCAACCCGCCTTGGCATGGATGCCACAAGTCCTTGGTAGATGGCCGGAGACAGATTGTACCAGATGTTTAAGCAACGGTCGCGCAAATCCGAGATATTGTGAATTGGTGGTCTTTGAACTCTGAGCTGCCGTCCCATCACATCCCAAATGTGTTCTATCGGATTGAGATCCGGTGAGTTAGGCGGCCAGGACATTAACTGGAATTCAGCATCATGTTCCTGGAACCACTCCAACACAATTTTAGCCTTGTGACACGGGGCGTTGTCCTGTTGGAACATTCCATTTCCAGCTGGAAAAACACTGGTCATGTAAGGGTGCAACTGGTCCGCAATGATGTTCAGATACCCTGTAGCATTAATGGTCTGCTCTACCACAACCACGGGTCCCACGAGACGCCCAAGAGAATGTCCCCCAAAGCATAATACCGCCACCGTATGACCTACTGTACATTGAGGGAGCAACAGTTCGCCTGGAAGACGGCGTATCCTGACACGGCCATCGGCGTGATGAATGACAAACCTGATTCATCTGACCAGGCAACTCTCTCCCACTGATACATGGACCAGTCGCGATGTTCCCGGGCCCAGCGCAGGCGCAGTTGGCGATGACGCTTGGTCAGCAAAGGCACACGAGTGGGACGTTTGCTGCGTAGCCCAATATCCAACAGTGTCCGCTGAACAGTGTGCTGCGATACTATTCTACTTGGCCTTGCTTTGTATTGGGCTGTCAGCTGAGCCACTGTCTGGCTCCGGTTTTGCTTCACCATGCGAGACAGTCTCCGACGACCCTTTTCTTTGATAGCGTGTGGACGTCCAACACCATGTCGTCTACTGCTGGTTTCACCGTCATTCATCCACTTTGCATAAGTACTAACAACTGTAGGTCGTGAACAACCCACGAGTCGTGCAGTTTCGGAAATACTTGTTCCGAGCCTTCGAGCCATTACAATCTGCCCTCTATCAAAGTCGCTTAGATCCGCAGCCTTTCCCATCACACACAGAAGTAAGTGAAAGAATGATTCTTCAGACTCCCCAGCAGCAGTTAAATACCACTTCCACCTGATCACGTGCCTTCCACGTCATCCAGGCGAATTCATTGCAAAATGTAGGGGTGGTCATAATGTTTTGGCTCTTGAGTGTATGTATATATATATATATAGATGTGTACATATCCATAGATACATATACAGAGGCTGTTCGCACATTTTTTAGACGATTTTGGTAAGCGGTAATAAAAAATCGTTTGTTGCAAAAGAAATAATTGCAATTGTACTATGTTTTTAAAAGTCAAAATTATCGTCTGCGGCTTGAAAGTTTTGTTTTTATTCAAAATGGCGTTTTTAACAAAGCAGTGGTTCGAAGGCTACATTTATGCTCTTTCCGAAGAGAAATATGCATACTCCGTTATCCAAAAACGATGTGAGAGTCATGGTTTTGTGATATCTAAAGCGTCGATAGGTAATATCGTCAACAAGAAAGGAAAAAAACGTCAAATTGGAGCCTTAAGTGGGACAAAAATTCCAAACAAGTATCCAAGAAAAAAACGGACATCTTCGACTATTGCAAAGGTACGTTGTTTAATGTTAAAAGAAAACCCCCCCTAGTTGAAGGACAGTTGCAAGATCATTAAAATGCTCGGTGTCCACTGTAAACAAAATGATAAACGTTTATTTAAATCTTAAGAAAGCGAAAAAACGCAATGTGCATCGTCTTCTTCCAAATCATATCGCTGAACACAGGACACGCTGCAGAATTCTATATGAGAAACACTTATCCAAAGAAAAATGGAAAACAATTGTCACAATAGATGAATCATGGGTGTATTTAAATGATTGCAACAAAAAAAGAGCCATTTATTATCATAAAAGGGGAGAAAAAAATTTAAGTACATGGTTCAAAGAATCGAAAGAAAGTTTTTCTAAGGGATTCATGATTGTTGCTGGTTTTTCTTATAATGGCAAGTTAAAAATAAAAAGAGTGGAAAAAAATGTCAAGATTAACTCCAAATACTATCAGGAACATATTTTATCGCCAATTTTTCTGAATGAAATACCATCGCTTTACCCAAGTGCCATCAATCTGTGAGACTCCATCAGGACAAAGCTAGCAGTCACACATCAAAATCCACTGTAAATTTCCTAAAAGAAATGGAACAAAAAACTGGTATCAAGGCCATACCCTTCACTGATATCCCTACTAAATCTCCCGATGTATCACCTACGGATTTTTGTGCTTTCGAACTTTTAAAATCTGCATTATCCAAACGTCGTCCCCAAACCCTTACAGGACTCTGGAAAGCTGTTCAGGAGGAATGGGATAGAATACCTCTTCTGACACTTCAAAATGCATTATTATCCTGGAAATTGCGATGTCGAAAGATAGTTCAGAATAAGGGATGTCAAATAGAACATTTAAAACACAAGAATTTTATGTAATTTAGTTTTGTGAATACAATATACATCGTCTAAAAAATGTGTGAACAGCCTCTGTATACATAACACATGCATACATATGTACATACAAAAGAGGCAAGCATCGATAAGTAATCCTACGTTAATAACCCGCGGTAGTTTCGTTAGAGGAGACTAGCTGAAATATTTTTTTTTTCTTTTTGATACTTACTAAGAGTTTCTCAGCTGTTTTTAATTTTTCAAAGTAGGTGTCTAACTGGGTTAAACTTTCATTACTTGGAGCAAAATTTGTATCTAGTGTGCTTAAATTTTAAATAGGGGCAGGAGTAAAAACAATATTATTAGAATTTGGGCGATTTACAGGTGATGGAGAGTCCTGTTGTTTGTTCTTAAAAAGTGCACTATAGGTTTTCGCCGGTTCAGTTTCAGTGGTCATGAATGAATTCCCAGTGTTAGTGTGAAGTATTACCCTCCCATTACCTTCACTGACTTTTTCTACGTCTCTAATTGATTTTAATTTGTATTTTTTGATGTAATTGGGGTGACAAGTACAGCCTTGATAATTTGACAGGTGATCTCCATCACAGTTAGTGCAAATGGTTATTTCAGACATAGGTTTAGTGCATTCGCTAGTGCATTGGTTTTTAGCACATTTTAAACATCATGGATCTAAATTACAATCATTGCTACTGTGGTGGAAATTTCGACAATTATAACACTGTGCACAATCCTCAGTGCACGAGATATGAATATTTCAACAACATACGCAAATTTAGAAATGGATTTAAGGGTATCTGACGTCATGGGTGTCACCTCCCAGCCGTCGAGTGCTAACTTTTAATGAATCAGCTGCACGCAGCAAGTGCTTCATTCATATGTGTGTGTATATGTATATATACATTTTTTTTTCGGAAAAAACTAAACAAACTGGCGAGTCAACTGGCAACAGTTTTAACACTCGAGCAATTAAATTTGAAAATATGAAGCATTAAATCATACATTTTTCTTTTTACCTATCAAATACGATGCTCGATCGCGCAGTTGTTTTGGTTTCTCTGACTTTTTAAATTTTTTCCTGCATAGTAAAATAGTTTTCCAGTTCATCAACTGTTCTTAAAATATGGGACTAAAATTGAAGACCGAAGAAGAGCCGAGGAGAAAACCTCTGAAAAAATCGACTAAGAAGGAGAGAGTGGAAGAAAAGTCTATTTCTGAGGTCGCACTTCTTGATACTTGTGACAACAGACAAGTGAACGAAGAATACCAAAATTTGCCAAATGTCGACGAAAATAAAGCCCCTAGAGCGGGAAGTGTTAAAATTAAGTTAAGTGAAACGGGAAAAAGGCGTGTAAAGAGGGAGAAGGCTGTTGTTACGGACAAACCGAAGAAAAAATCAACAAGAGGGAAAGCTAGCATTTTACCCCAGAAAGTGCCCTCCGAACATGAAAATGTGTCGCCACCAAGGCGACCATCTTCATCGTCCTCTCAAGAACATGGTTCTGAGTTGAGTGCCCTGGATGCAGTAATCGTGTCTGAACATCAGGATCCCCAAGAAAGTCTCGCCAAAGTCTCACCAAAGAAAAAGCGCAAAGGCTCTTCCAAGAGTGGAGTAGTGCGGAGAAGTAAAACCCGTAGCAAAAGCAAGTCACCTGCAAGAGAGGCATATCCATCGAATAAGAAGGCAGAGGTTGCTTCGCAAAAGACGGAATATAACAGAGATTCTCCTAAAGATGAACGGAATAAATCTTCAAAACAAATCGAAGGTAAGAACAATAGGAAAGAATCTCCCGGTAGGCGACGTTATGGAGGAAACGAAAGAAGTCAAAGTCCAGGAAATTGTGATCGAGAAGAGAATGACTCTGACTCTAAACCCAAACGGGCTAGGAAAGGGAGCCGTAAACGCTCTCCTGGCGCTGCCAACAAGACCAGATCTCGGGTAGAATCATCATCCAATAACAACGACGAAGAAAGAAAGTCTAAAAAAATAAGATCTTCGGAAACTACTAGACGCGTTTCTCCGAAACCACACCAACATAGAAATGCAAAACATGGCACCCCAGAAAAGCAAAATTCCGCGGAGACTGCAATAAAACATGATCGAAGTCCTTCACGTTTGTCTAAGGAAGATCGCAATGCGCCTCAACATAACTCGCCTCAAAGAGGAACTAAACGAAAAGCAGATCGTAGCAGGTCTTCAAGCCCGGCACTGAAAACCTCAAAAACTCGTAAAGTTTCAAATAAGCCTAAAAGGTCTTTAAAGAGTCGCCAAGGATCTAAAAGCAGTAAAAAAAAAGCGCCTCCTAGAAAGAAAGAATCGCCAGGAAAGAAAGCGTTACCAGGAAAGAAAGCATTACCAGGAAAGAAAGCATTACCAGGAAAGAACAGAAGGGAAACCAAGGCAAAAAGTAAATCTAGAGTTAGAAAAACAGTTAAAAAGGGTACAATCAGAAGAAAATCCCAGAAATCATATGCAAGAAGAAGAAAGTAAAGCATTAATGTGATACCTTCAGCACATTCTTTTCTCATGATTGGTATTTTTGTAAATTAAGAATTATCAGTATTTAAAAACTATAACTTACTATTTTTATTCTGGCATACTTTAAAACTATTTATTTCACATTAAAAGTATAGATTTAATACTTATGAAAGCACAAAGTAAAAGATGAGAGACTATCAAGGATCACAGTCCCCAAAATGTTTCGAAGTTAAACGTATATAAGAGTTTCTATTTCATGTAAAATTTTGGCTATGTCCAGTTTACGTATGTCTCTGTTTGGGGTTATTTGAGGGATTTGAAAATTTGGTACTTGCGTTAGCAGGACCCCACGCAAAAACCTGCCAAATCTGACACCAGTTGTCGCCAATTATAAATGCTGTCGCTAAATGGAACATTGAAAAAAAAATAAAAGACTTTCGTAAACAATAATTTTATTACATTCCGCTAAAACTGGAGAACCATGAACTATGTCGAATTGACTTTTGATTCCCTCATTCCTTCCCAGCCGTATTTTCACTTAACACAGACGACATGGTTAAATCCAAATCCGAAATAAATAAAAAAAGAAAGCGGTTACCAGATGCGCCAAATGTAGAGTCACCAATACAAAATATCGCCAGTGGGATCCTATATTGAAGCTGTATTATATATATATATATATATATATATATATATATATATATATATAGAGAGAGAGAGAGAGAGAGAGAGAGAGAGAGAGTGAAACTTCTCTAGCCGGTCACTCCTATTCGACAGCCATATTTTGTTCAGAACCGATTACTGAGACTCCATAGGGCCAAAGTTATGGAAAGAACCTCTATTCGATGAGCATCCCTTGAAACGGCCACCTTTTTGTCGAAGCCATGACTGGCTGCCAAAGAGATATTTCACTGTATATGTATATATATATATATATATATATATATATTGATTGATTGATTGGAACCCCGATATATCGTTATTCAAGGAGCATAACAGGGGAATATTAACATCGGGACCGTATGAAATAAACGACACATACGGGAAAACGATGATTTGGTGAACGATAGATGGAGATTTCATTGTGTGTGTATATATATATATATTTACTAAGTGGCCCTTGCAACTCTTTTGCCTTGTAGAAATAATATATATGGTTTTCCATGCAAAAAGAATAATGTACACCTACGTGGATGTTGCCTATAAATAAACTCATTAATGAAATCACAGAATGATAATAAAAGCAAACGATTTTTAATTTAAAAGTTCAGTGCGATTGATAATGGTAAAATAAAAAAAGCTAGCGCGTGATCTAGGGGAAGAAGAATTGTTTATATTGTTTATACTTCGATTTTTAAACAAACAATAAGATGTGTAATTTTAAATTAACAATTCGCACGAAGCGGAGATCTTAATTTCTAAAATGGTTCCTAATTTATCGATTTTGGTTAAGTATAAAGGGAGAAAAAAGGAGAAAAAAACACCTTTCAGAAATAATATATATATATATATATATATATATATATATATATATATATATACACAGGTGGTTATCAAAATAATGGAAACACTAAAAAACATCAGGAAAACCTTAATTAATACGGCGCAGGATAACCTTTGTCATGTAATACCACCTGATTCACCTTGGAATTGGATTATACAAGTCATGAATAGTGGTTAAGACTACATTATACCATTCTTCAGGGGAAAAAAGTGAAAATTCCTATAGAGATGCTGTGGTGGATATCGATACCTGGATCTATCCGCTTATATATATCACAGAGGTTGGATGATATATAGTCGGGGGATTGTAGAGGCCAAGATAAGATATTTGACTTCTTTTTCATGCTCTTCAAAGCAATACTTGATAGATTTAGCTGTATGTATAAGGGGATTATCATCCTGGAGAACGCCATCTTTTGCAAGAAACAATGTTTGCTCCATAGGATGGACTAGTGAGCTAAAATTTTGATATAGTGCTTCCCATTCAATCTGCCTTTTAGGGTTACCATAGGACCTGAAGAAAAGCATGAGCTGCCATCCCAAACCCTGATAGATCTACCTACATGATTGACAGTTGAGATGAGACAGGCAGAATCTTACGCTTGTGTAGGTGTGTTCCAGACATACGCACGTCCTGTTGCGAGGAACAATGCGAACAATGATTCGTCGGACCAAATGCCATTTTTCGACATATTACTCGACCAAGATTTGCGCTCGTGGCACCATTGTGGATGATATTTTGTATTGGCATCTATTACGAGTGGCTTGGGAATAGCTACTCTTCCGTAAATGATTTGTTTGGGAAGTTCCATTCCACCTCTAATGGTTGATACCAGAACATGCAGATGCCGATTGAGCTCTTCGGTCATTTTGGTTTTAGTTGTTTTCTTTCTTCGTGTCACAATCCGCTTCAAAACCTCGTCCACCTCTTTCACTCACCTCTCCCTTTCGTCCACTATTCTGTTTGGCAAAGGATGTTTTTCCGTGCACTCTGTATGCTATCATGACTTTCGATAACATAGCTCGAAAAACACCCATTAGCCTGGGGCTTGCAGTAACAGATATTCCAATTTGAACGCGCTCCAACAATTTGCCTTTTTTACAAGGTTTGCAAGATTTTACAATTTACGATGTTCCCCCAAAAGCACTATGCCATTAGCTTCATTACTGCTACCCGATTGTAGAATGATACATACACTGTATTATATAAAAAAAATACCGGTCGCCAGACTCGTTTGTTAAGGAAAACGAAGCACATTCATAAGCACCACTAATATCGATAGGTGTTTCCATTATTTTCATAACCACCTGTGTGTGTGTGTATGTATATATATATATATATATATATATATATATATATATATATATATATATATATATATATATATATATATATATATATATATATATATACACTAGATAGTACCCGTCAAAACTTGACGGTAAATAATTGAACAGTTCCAATAAAAAAAAGGTTCATAACCTTGTTAAAATATCAGAAATTTTTATAGAATATTAGCTGTTTTTCTATCCGATGTTATAATTAAAAATGTTGTAAAAATCAGAGTTTATAATTTAAAAAAAATGTCTTCTTGGAAAAAAAAGCATGCTTACCGCTGATTTTTCAATCCGACTTGCACAATCTAACTAATATGCTATGTATACAATCTAACTAATATGCTATGTATAAATGTATTAAGCAAAAATAAAATATATAAACTAAAGAAAATCAGATTAAAAAAATCATACAAATTACTCACGTGCAAAAAATTTGTGCGGTCTATTTAGGCAGCGCTGCAATCGCGTTTCAGAATATTTTTATTTTCATCAATTTTAATGATGTATACACGTGCATTCAATAATTGGATCCGGTAGGCAGCGCTGCAATCGCGTTTCAGAATTTTTTTTTTATTTTCATGAATTTTAAAGCTGTATACACGTGCATTAAATATCAATTAACTTAACCTACAAATTTGTTAAACAAACGATTTTGGTGCTTTTAATTTCTGTTTATAATTGTATTTTTACACGTGAGATTAATATAGGCTGATATTTTTATGAAGCGGTCGCTCCGGAAGCGTTACTTGACAGATCGTTACACTGAACACGGCAACTATTAGATTTATATATATATATATATATACATATATATATATATATATATATATATATATATATATACATATATATATATATATATATATATATATACATATATATATATATATATATATATATATATATATATATATATATATATATATATATAATGTGCTAATATGGGTTGTATTTAGTTAGACAGTTCCACAAACCTAGCGGCAAATGTCAAATCAAAACCCAAATAGAAGTTTTTAGCGTCTGTTGTCGAAATATCCTAAAATCCCGTTTCCATATTATCCAACTAGTTGGAGTGCTTTTCTAAGAAGATATTTATTTGAAAGCAGTGGGAATAAAACCACTCCACGACGACAGCTGATAGATTTCCAAGCATCGGCCGCCAAACTAAACATTCCCCCAAATCAATCTTATCAGTGGAGTGATGTTCGTCAACATGTCATTTGTGCACGCACGCAGGAAATCACAAAAAAACTTTTATCTCGGCAGCGATTCGTCAAGAAGAAAACCCTGACTGGACGAAAAAGATTTTCCTTTTGCGCAAACAAATAGGGACAGAAGAAGCGAATGACTCTCTCTCCCTCTCTTTTTCCTGCGATTGACTCGCCAAAACAAAAATAACGAGAGCTTTGTCAATACGGAATCACATCGGGGCAATCAGAACACACAAAAGGGGAAAAAGTCGCTTGTTCGTAATAAGACTTCCGAGATAAATATTTTTGGATCTTTTCATGTCAGTACGTTTCGACGAAAATATGGCAAAATAAATATTCGATAGAATCTTTTGCAAATTTGAATTATAAAAAAGATTTTTTTTAAAGGACTGATGTTTACCGACGTCAGTGACACTTAGATACCCGTCGAATTTCAGACGGATATTACAGGATTTAATTTTTGAAAAACAAAATAAATGTATCTAAACAATAAAGGAACTGCGCCATGAATATATTTTCTTTCCATGAATATTTTCCCCACGAATGTTAAAAATACGGTTTGATGTGAAAAATTTAGTAGTTGTAAACGAATTTAGTAGTTGTAAAATGACGTATAATCAGTGAGATGTATAGAATTTTTATTAATGAATAGCTGATGAAAATCTAAACGGAATCCTATTTAAATTACCGGAAGTTATCGAAAAACTTCCAATAATTTTATTTTTAATAACTAGGAACTTCGCCCCTAGGTTCGCTACGCTCGCTCCTCTGTTATGGCTAATAGCGAAATACATAGGGGGGATTCTCGGGCAATATAAAAGCTTCAGTGACGTAGCGAGCATAACTGGTTCCCGGGGCACGATAACTTTTTCGCGCCTCCAGGAAAAACATATAGTAATATAATATATAGAATTAGTTAAAAAGATAGACCATTTGGCACCCCTCTGCTAGTGAAGCCTGGGGCATGATAGACCCCCTTGCCCCTCCCTCGCTACGCCACTGAACAGCTTCCTTCTATTTACTGTTGTCACCCTTATGCGAAGGGCGTTTCATCACTGTTGATTTATCAGCTTTAAAATTCAATTAAAAATCGAAAATTTCAGATATAGACTTGAAAGGAGGTTTATATGAATAAGAAAGCTTTCAGCTTCCAGATGATGTAAATATTTTCTTTGTAAGATAAAAACGCGAGGAGCATCGATATTACATCCACATAGGGGACGATATTTCTTGAAAAACTGTGTTTCATTTTTTGATGAAAATATTAGTCTCTTTTAAAATATTTTTAAACAAATGAGGTCTAGTTTGAAAGAGAATTGTCTGTAGTCTTAGATTGTAAAAAAGATCAAAATTCTACCATAATTTTTTGGCGAGTTATCGTAATCTGAAGATGAAAAAGTCAATATTTTCCCCACAAAACATAAAATAAAAAAAACTTAAAAGTCCGACGAAGATGAGACATGTCTTACTTTGGTCCCCCCATTTTTCTGCATCCATTGCTATCGCTCTCGACCCCATACCCCCCAGCGGTTTCGGAGGAGATAGCGTGACAAGCTTTTGACAGCGGCAGAGGGAGTTACTTTTTATTAGAATAGAGAGATTAACTAAATTTGAAAAAATTAAGCTTATTAACCTGGATTTATAATTGAGAAGAGTTTTAGACTATCAAATAAGTTAAAGCGAGAAAGTAAAAAAATCAACATTTGTCTCTTTCCCTAAGTAACAGTCTATTTTAAAGACTGCCACTTAACTATTAACAAAAACTTAATCTTACATTTTTCACATAGAACGAAACTACCGCGGGTTATTAACGTAGGATTACTAAGGGCCTGTTCACATAGGAGTACGGTAGCGAAAGCATTAAAGTACTGAAATATATTTAACCAATGACAAACATCTAAATGATTAGCAACGAAATTTTTAACGCCTATGATTGGTTTATTTCCGTTTCAGCGCCATCTTTCCTTTTACGCTTCCGCTACAGGACTCCTATTTGAACAGGCTCTTATCGTTGCTTACTTCTTTTTATTACGCATTTTGGTACTTTTCTTTTTAACTGTATATTGCTACTGGGTTTAGCACGCTACCAAAATTATAACTCGCGACGCCGGACAATTTTTTCTCTTTCCGCAGGATCGTTATTGAGGCACATAATGCTACGCTAATAAGTGTCCCAAACCCAGGGGTATAGACACTTTAAAACATTTAAGGCTGTAATAACAAAAACATAATGATTTATTATTGGTTTGATCGCAGTTTGTACGAATTGACCACAGGTTACGTTTCCTTCTGTTTCCTTTTTTTCACTCAACATACCAAGTCTATAGGGTGTATTTTGTGTGCGTTTTTTAAACACCATAATTAGGGTCTGCTCACAATAGACTCCGTCAGCGTCAATTTTTTAACCAATCATATACCAATCATTGACTCATTTAACCAATCAGCGCCAACGAAATCTTTATCGCTGACGGATTCTATACGAACAGGCCCTAAGCCGTGATGCTTTTTGGAGCCAAAGATTTTATGTAGCTATTTAGAAATAGTGATTCCTGAGAAATCCTCAACAATAGACACTTCCGAAATAGCAAATTCAAGTGCCTCGATTTTTTGAAAATGGCTCAGATGTTCATCCAAAATTATTATTATTAAGTTTAAAAAACCGAATAGATAGAGTCATTGGTGGGATTCAGCCGGTTTGCACCGGTTCTGTAGAACAGATACCTAATGTAGGTATCGGTTTTGCGAACCGTTTGCTAATGAGCGCCAGCTGCATCGTACACAGGACAAACATTTAAAAAAAAATAAAACTATCCTACACCGGGCTGCCGGACCAGTCTAATCGGAATGGAATGGAATCCTACTCCTACAGTGCAAACATTGTTAAGAATAAATCCCATAGCCTATGATAAAAGCAAAGAAAATTGCAAGTGAGGACGACAATCAAACAGCAGTACGGAAATATCTTCAATGATAGTTTGTCAGGCATTTAATATTTCAAAACTCTTTCTTAAAACATAATGTAGTTTTGTGTCTCTCTTTTATTCTTTTTATTTCAGTAATTAATGCATGAATTATTAAACTACCTTTCGGTATATCTTTTGGTATACTTAAAATGGTCATTAGGACACAGAACTTGTTGTTAATTTAGTTGAATCCCACCATTGGATAGCGTAGATTACGACGACTCAAACTACTCTCTCTCATATTTACATATTTTTTGGGAATTCACATCTTGATTCAGGTATATGAACAGATTCACCACTTGTGCTGTGGACGAGAATGACCACACCACCCGGTGGTTCGTACAGGGCCGCCCAGAGGGGGGGGGGGGGAGGAACTGGGGCACTTTGCCTCAGGCCTCCAACTGCCGGAGGGGCCCCCAAAAAAATTAAAAAAAATATTTATTAGATTTCTTCAGAAAATATAACAAGAGAGCAGTGCAATGAAATATAATAATTATGTTAATCATTCATGCAATAAAATTTTAAGTATGAGTAACTTTATTTGAATGTGTGTTTTCGTCTCTTTGCATTTTTTATTTTTCTTGGGGCCCCCAACAGAAGTTTGCCCCAGGCCCCGTAAAGTCTCTGGGCGGCCCTGGGTTCGTACACCATCCACAGATTCCTACTCACCACCTGGATAGGCTGCGTTGTTCATGGACACTTTCAGAACTCACAGAAGTTATTAAATTGAGAAAAATTGATATCATAGTATATTGGCACTGAATTTGTAAGTCCGAGATTGTTGAAAATGTTTTCTTCTTTTCTTCTTCCCACCCCTAAAGCCGGACGATGGCCAAATAGCTAGGCCGCTGGTATTTGGTTCTAGAGTCTGTGGGTTCGAGTCCCACAGACTCTGGACATTTGTAGCCTTTGGGAATCGGCTTTAAGCAATAGGTCCCGGTCTAATTAGCCCTCGTGTAGCAAAAAATGACCGTAGCGATCAAATCCAAACCAAACCCTCCCCCATAAAGTGTTCATCCAAATGTATCCAAATGTTTTATGTTCTGATCCTCTTTTCATGTTCTTCCTCGTTTCATGTTCTGATCCTTTTTTTACAGTGTATTGACAAAATCCCTTTTACAGTGTATTTTGTCAATACACTGTAAAAATGAAATGCTGTTACAATAGAAATTGCAGTTACAAAAACCAATTTGACACATCTATAGCTTAATATCTTTCGTTTAAGACCAAAATGAAGTAAATTGATGCAGTGGCTTTCTGTCACGGACTGCCCGAAGAATCCGACTTAGCAACTTAAATAGAGATTTTCTCTACGGGCGATTCACAAATGCTCATTAGTAAATGCCTCTTGCAATTCAGAATTAAGTACCGAGTAATGCAACAAACAAGAATATTCGCTTGGCGAGAAAAGTAATCGATTTTCCCCACCCTAGCAGCCTGTATTATCCTTACGACGCAGTTTATATTATAGAGCTACCCCCCATCGTATAATGGTTAGCTTCGCGGGCCATCCATGGAGTGGGCTTGGGTTCAAAACCCGATAAGGCACGATCGTTCCCGTGCTGTCCCCTCATAGGAAGCAATGTTGGCTCACCTATAGGATGCAGGGAACTTAATTGCGTATAGGAGTAAAATGAGTCATCCTCTGACGAACGAAGCCAACATTTTTTTTCTCTCTCAGGAAACAAACATCACGCAAAGCACGTGTTCATTCATTCTTATGAGCACGCACCACCAACCTCGATCCATTTATTTTTTCAGGTGTTTGAGTCATATACGAATGTATTTAGTAGTGTATTCGTAAAATCATCCAGTTCATTGCTCGGAAATACAAGTGGGGCGTCAATGGACCTCGCGGATTTTCCAACCCAATGTTAAGCTACGGGTTTTTTTCCCCAGCACAGAAAAAACTGTCATCTTTTGCTACACGAGGGGGAATAAGACTGGTGCCTTAGGGCCTGTTCACATAGGAGTCCGGTAGCGGAGCGTTAAAGTATTGAAATATATTGAACCAATGACAAACCTCCAAACGATTAGCAACGAAATTTTTAACGCCTATGATTGGTTTATTTTCGTCTCAACGTCATCTTTCCTTTAACGCTCCGCTACCGAACTCCTATGTGAACAGGCCCTAATGCTTAAAGCCGATTCCGAACGGCTACAAACACCCATGCCAACAGCCCATCACAGAGGGGGAAAAAAGGTTTTTAAAAAATTCCGTCTCTTGCATTTAAAAGTAGCTGTTTAAATAAAGAACGTTCCTTTTCTAAAATTTAAACATTTTCTGTAGTTGATTTTTTTCCGGGCCATTTTAATTTTCAATGTCGACCACTAAACAATATAATTCTTCTGAAAAAAAAATTAGAAAACGCACTTATTGCCTTTAAAAATTTAGTTTGAAATTCAGAAAAAAAAGAATTGAAAAATATGCACTTGCTGGTCTGTGATTAGAAACCACCGAGACGGAAATGACCGTCCATTTAACACTGGGAGAGAAAAATTTGCATTGTCAACTGATGCATCATTTTAACTAACGTGGTGACTCTACACTTGCCCGTGGCATTGAACACAATAATGTTTCCGAGTTTGAACGAGGGCCTTTTAAAGAGAAATCAGTGTTTACATTTAAACAGGAAGGAATTACATGACAAGCATTTGTGAAATATTGGGGTGGTTATGTACCATTACAAGGCACGGCGAAATGCTAATGGGTGCGTATGAGGAAGTATGCGAGGGCAAAATCTAATGCTCAAGGTTGGAACGTAGCGTTGCAAGATCATACGTGTTGTTGTTGATCTGCTAGACCAGGACCACGAGATAATAAATCCTCAAGGGGTCCTAATAGGCAAGGATTGGTAATGAAGTCCTCCCTAGATAAATTTAACCAAGTTAGGATGTGGCCAGGCGTGGCTTGCTCAGTATTACACTTTTTACAAGGGGGAAAAGTTTTGTTTTGTCGATCAAATTGCCAGGCACCTGAAGTGGCCACTAGCAAACCTAGACATTGCAGTCTGCATAACTTTGTCATCCTTGAAGACCAGATCAGAACACCAAAGTATCTGTTACGGACCAGGGGATAATTTTCAAGTACTCTGGATAAAAGATTTCCTCTTGGAATAAATCTCTAGATAAGTAAGTGCCGAAGAAGATGGGGAACGTTCAGCGGTACCCTCCTTTGCTACGGTGTCAGCCATTTCATTGCCACATGAAAGGTGAACCCACTGCAAATGAATATCATGGTTCAAAGATAGAAAGATCATACTTGGGTTGGACAATATAAAATATCCAAGGCGTGTGTAGGTTTCAAAATATCATTTAACATATCCCTTCAATACAGTAACCTCCCCTGTCTGAAATTGTCCCTATTTATGTGAGGAACTCTCAGTCTATGAATTCCATTACTTACAACTTTTCTCTGAAAATTTTGCCTCAAACACGTATCATTTTTAAAATTTTGATGTAACATTTTCATTATCACAGCCTTTTTTTACATAGACCTTCTTTAACTGATGTTTCTGTTATGGAGGGTTTATATTCCACTGTTTTTACTTTAACGCTTGATATTGTTTGAATACTGCATTTGAATTTTCTTCCCACAAAACATTAATTTTGAAAACATTAATCAGCAAAACTTCACCCTCTCATTTCGAGCATAATATTTTATTCATTCAACCTAAGCATAAGTCGGCAAAAGCAGCTGACAAGCGTTCTGATACACTATCACTCATGATTATTTTACCGCTTGTTATTGTTTGAATACGACATTTGTGTTTTCATTTCACAAAACATTATTTTTGAAAATATCAATCAGCAAAAATTCCCTCTCTCATTTCCAGTATAACTGTTCAATTCATTCAGCCAAATAAGTCGGCAAAAGCAACTGACAGACATCCTGATACACTGTCACTCGTGATTACTTTATTGCTTGTTATTGTTTGAATACCGCATTTACGTTTTCACCCCACAAAACATTATTTTTGAAAATATCAATCAGTAAAACTTCCTCGTCTCATTTCCAGCATAACTATTCAATTCATTCAGCCAAATAAATTGGCAAAAGCAAGTGACAAGCGTCCTGATACATTCCACACTCGTGATTAATTTACCGATTGTTATTGTTTGAATACCGCATTTGTGTTTTCATCCCACAAAACATTATTTTTGAAAATATCGATGAGCAAAACTTCCTCCTATCATTTCTAGCATAACTATTCAATTCATTCAGCCAAATAAGTCGGCAAAAGCAACTGACAGACGTCCTGATACATTTCCCACTCGACATTACTTTACCGCTTGCTATTCTTTGAATACCGCATTTGTGTTTTCATCCCACAAAACATTATTTTTGAAAATATCGATGAGCAAAACTTCCTCCTCTCATTTCTAGCATAACTATTCAATTCATTCAGCCAAATAAGTCGGCAAAAGCAACTGACAAGCGTCCTGATACATTCCCACTCGTGATCCGCTTTGTTAAAATAAGCAATACATAACAGAAACAGCAGCGGACGCAGCCTGCATTAGCAAAATACGACGGGAGCGAAGCCGGCAATCTGCAAATTAGAAAGGACTCTCCCAATTACAGAACGAGGTGCGAGCGAAGTGGCGCGAGTTTCTTTTGCTGATGAGTGCCACTGGGGCAGTAGCGTGGCGCTGAATCACACAGATGGAATTCGTAAGGAGATCGGAATGCCTGCAGTCCGTCAGACGACCCGCGGAGTTTTTGCGTGTTACATCGATCTGGGAGCGAACGCCGAGATGTGACGTCATCATAAAGATTATGCCAGGAGCTGCCAGACTGAAACGGAATATTAGTTTTGGCGAATTTGGAGTCCGCGGAAAAATTTTCGGGCGCAAAACAGAGTGGGCTGTTGTTTATTTTGTTTAAGTGCTTGTGGTAGTAATTTTATTTGAAAGAATATTTTCTTTAAAAATTGGTATAGGTAGGTCAAGGATATACTTTTGTACGCTAATGCTTCGTAATCTGAAAACATTTTTACGTGAAAAAGGTTTAAAAATTTACCTGATGTGGTTATTTTTTTGCAAGAAGAAAAAAATAGCAATAATTATTTTTTTACTTTTTAATACAGATCGATTCCATAAGGATATCGTATTGGGAACTGCAATAATTAGGAGATAGAAGTTTATTAGAGGTAATCAGAAAATAAAATTTGTTCGCATTTAACATATACACACGATGAAACAGGTGTTAATTAAATTTATATATACATATATATATATATACATATACATACATATATACATACATATACATACATATATACATACATATATATACATACATATATACATACATATATATATATATATATATATATATATATATATATATATATATATATATATATATATATATATATAATATAACGTTGTTGCAGATGTAGAAGTATATATACACAGACCATTATACGATGAAATATTTTGAAATGTTACAACAATTTATTTTTAACGCATTATATTTATGGAAATTAAATTTTCAGATCGTAACATTATTGCAAGCAAATCCACACAGCTTTTAAATCGTAAACGGCATTACAAAACAGTAAAAAGTTGCGCATTCCTGAGAAATGGATGATTCATCATTCGTATACAATCTACACTACGGAAAGTGACCGTGCAGCAGAAGCTTATCATTGCTATCGATGGCAAATTTTCCATCTCCTGGAGTTCACCATCACGGGAACAAAAAGTCTGTAAAACTTGTTTTGCTGCTTCAATACTAAGCACGCAGAAAAGGATGCAAACTGCAAGCGGTAAATAGTGGGAAGAAACAGATGCTTACAAAAACACTTTTTGAATTCTATTCTCTACTGAAATTCACGTAATTTTTCAATATTATTTGAATTAATTTACATAATTTGGGGAATAAATGTATTCCTAATTTGATGAGAAATGCAATAGAAACGTGAAAAATTTTGAACATGTAATGAAGTACACCTATACCTCTCTATACGGCCGCTCTTTATAAGGCGTTTCGCTATAACGGCTCTTTTTAATTATGGCATTTTTTCGATTTACGGCCCGCAATACTTTGTTATACGGCCACAACAGCGGAAAGTGATGATGGCAACATATTATAGCTTAGTGATTCTTCATGTTAATGTTCGTCATTAGATTAAAACAGTTTTTAAACATTTTATTTTATGTTTTTTATTATATGTATACATATGTGCGTATAATTTCTTTTGTTTTTATTTATGTGTTTATTTTTTAAATATCTGTTTATTATCGCATTGTTTTGTACTTTTCTTTTTATGTAAGCATTTTTATAGGAAATAAAACAATTAAAATTCTTTATGAACTAAAAACTATATTATTTATGAAAAAATTGGAACAGATCCAATTAAATTTGCATGGGTTTGTATCAAAATAATTGATTCGTTATATGGCTTTCCGCTTTACGGCCAATTTTTTCGGAACGTATCTAGGCCGTAAAGTGAGGTATGGGTGTATTTTATTAAAAAAGGATGAAAGTACACGAACAAACGTTCGTTAAATTAGGAAAAAGCATTGCTAATATATTTTCACTGTAGCACCATCGTTCTTTTATATTGCATATAAGGCTCCATATTATTTATTTATCAGGCTAAGAATTAATTCAGACTCTTTCTTTAAAAGGTAAAGTATTTTGAAATTTTGGAAAGTTTCACATTTATATAGGATTAAAAGAGTTAACAACAAAAAGTTCCCAATTATATAGAATTAAAGATTAATGGAAAATTTAGACTATAAAGCATGTTTTTTGCTAGAAAAAGGTACAAACAGAGAAAATATATGTTCAGCAAGCTATTTAAATATGTAGGTAAAATAAATCGAATGACGAAAATTCTTATTCGTGTTCCTATTTGAAATTGAATATAATCTGTAATGTTCAAAAAATTTTGAACCATGGAACAAGTAATTTTATGAATTTGTATAGAAGACATTAAACGATGACATGGCAGCAATTTTTATTAAATTGTGTATGATTTGAAGCTAACTAACAACCTTCTTCCGCACATTTTTATATTTATCTATTTTTTTCTTTCCGAAAGAATGGAAAGCTGTAAATTAGTAATAGAAGCCGAAATCTCCAGGTTTCCGGACAGATATGAAGACAAGCCATTTCATGACTTTTATTGAAAGCCCTCAGAAATTAATTTATTGCATTATTGTAGATATGTGTTGAAAAGTAATACTTTAAAGGTTTTATATATATATATATATATATAATGTATACAAATATAAACAAAACAACATAAGCTAAAGAATAAATTAAAATCAGAAAAATAAAATAAAAAGGCGGGCATAGACTGCCAAACAAATTAACTCAAAACCTACCCTAGCATAACTTTTCAACAAATGATTGCGCAGTTGCTGCATATCTTTACATTGAAAAAGGCAAAAATAACTAAATTTAACAGAGCTAGATAATTATAAGAAGAATGTAGACCAAAAACAATACAGGAATCAAACACTCAGGGCATCCACGCACCAGAGGCAAGATTCTGTAATGGTGCCGGAACTAAACCAGAAGTACGAGGTAACCGACAGGTCTCGTCATCAGGGAGCCTAACCAAATCAGTTACCTCAAGGGGAACTTTCTGAATAGGATGCAGGTATAACCAAAAGACATCCCAAGGCCCCGAGTTCCCCAGTGAAACAGTTAGTCAATAGAATATGAAAAGATACAGACAACTTACAGTAAGGGCTCAATGCACCATACATGCAAGTACACATATAATCCTAATGAAAAGACACAGATGCATACATACCCTAATTCAGTAGGTGACGGTTATGGCGAAACAGCAGCCCAATTTTCCCTAGTAATTACATCACTGTGGCAAAACCACAGCGCTACACCCCATTGAAGTTAAAAAAAATATGAAACCAGAAACGCTATCCTAAACATCTTTAAAATATACCCGAGTATAAATGCCATTTTTTAAAACTTTTAAATTGCCGAAATTTTTAGGGAAATTGTTCTTACTTAGGTTTTCCTCGAAAATGTTACATGCCTCCAAAAAGTCTTTAGCGTTATTACAAATGTTTTTAATTCTGTACAGTTGCGAGTAAAAGATATTATTATAGATTTTATAGTTCAAGTTGCTATTCAAATTGGTAAGCGTGATAATCTCAAAGTTAAAAATCTAGTCTTTTATCATATATCCAAATTTTTAATTCGCTATTTTGAATTTTAATTTTTAAATCCAGATAATTCGTGGAATGATTATTTTCATTAGTCCTGTTTAAAGTTAATTCCTTTGGGTAAATTTGATAAAGAAATTCCAAATCGTTGCAGTTAAAAATTATAAGGTCATCAATATACCTCAATCCGGCAACATTATTTAAGCTCAGAAATTTAGTTTTGTAAGAATGCAGAAAGATATTAGCAAAAGCGCTGGAAAAAATATTACCCATAGGGATACCCTTTATCTGTTTAAAGAAACTCAAGCCATTAAAGAAGTAGTTTTCAAAAATATTAAATTTACATAAATCAATCCAGTCACATTTTAAGATTAAAGTACTATCCAGATAGTCATCATAAATTTCTGAACAGATATTCATTAAGTTATCATGGGGAATACTAGTAAAAAGGTTTTCAAAATCAAACGTGAGTATGCTATCTATATTCTTACTCTTTAGTAATTTTAGAACATCCTGATTACTATTTATAATAAAGCGATTTTCAGTAACCCTGATTTTATTTAGAATGATTTTTAGATAGCTAAAAAACTTTTTACGAAACAAAGTGTTATAACAATTTGTACTACACGTAACGAACCTAAATTTAATAGGTACTTTATGGAATTTAATGGTGGGGAAATGTAAGGGTATTTTAGGTTATTAATCTTAAACTTAAATTTTTTGCTAAAGGCTAAAATCCTATTATCTATTTCTTTCTTGGCAAAACTAATTTTTTGATAAGTATTGTTTGAGTCGTACTCCCTAGAAATTAATTGCTTGAAATAATCCTTACACATAAAACCAAAGTTATTAGCAGCCTTATCAACAACCGTTATATATATATATATATATATATATATATATATATATATATATATAGTTTCAGACTTATTTTAAGTTTATGAGTTTTAAGTGCATTATTTGTAATACTTGCAAAATATGGAATAACAAATGTTGAAGATAATTGTAAAGTTTAATTAACATGCAAAATTTAGGATATTATTTTCATGGAAAACATATCTCTATCCAAAGGAAAATATAACTGTTATAGAAGGCATCTATAACGTTTTATGGCGATACTTATAACTTAATGAAACATTTCATGATATAAAAACATGTTTAATTTGTAATCGTCGACATTTTCAAGGATATTAACATCTAACTTTAATAATGATACATCCCATTCAGTCATATTATAAAGCAATTTAATCACACATATTTACATGATTTTATTAGATACGTTACAGGGTGAGTCATATGTTTTCTACGAATAGAATTCAAAATTCATTCTGTATATTTCGAAATAATATTTGTTATGTACATCTTTGAACGATTTGTACATGAAAATTTTGAGATATGAATATTTTTTAAACTATTTAACTCCAGCCCTTCAATTCTTACGTAAATTGTTTTTTCTCTTTACCTTTCATGATTTAGGAAAAACATATCGAAACACCAATTCTCTTAGGATATTTAAATTCCCTTTCTACCATGAGGATGTTTTCATTTCATTAGAACTGATGGTACAGTGTTTAATGCCCCACTCTGCTAAGAGAGCAAATGCATACCACAAAGATCGTAAAGACATTTAGAACATTTAATAGCGCATTGATAGGGAATTAGGTTCTGAATATTTTATAAAGCTTCGCGAAGACCGAAACAAAGCGAATCTGAAAGTATAGGTTACCTGTTAAGTTATTGATGACATATGATGGAAAGAAACTAAATTACTCAACATCGATCTTTGTGACCTAAAATTTATGAAAGCCTACAAAACATATTTATGACCATTACAATGATAATTAATTACATAATGTAACGAAATCATCATGTAATGAACTTTATTTCACTTTCGAAGAAAAAGATATTTTACATTGACTATTTAGTTGTAGATGGTATAGAAAAGAGATTTTAAGTTATTGTAAATAAGTTGCGTTTCAATTTCGACCCCTATTTTTATAACTAGCTAAATATCCATGCTTCACTACGGAGTACATTAGTACCATTACGTAATTTGGTTCATTTAAATTAACTTTAGCAGTAAACTGCCGTCATTCCCTGCACATGTGCCCTGAACTTTTGAATTTTAAGTCCCTTGTTTTGAAGTATTGGAGAGACCGTGGTCTATTGGCCTAGTGGCCAAATAACCGGCATTTGTAAAATAAATAAATACATGAAAGGCCATTTTCTAGGCCTTATGGTTCCAGTGATACAGGGATAAGTGCGTCAGTGTTCTATTTTGGAGACTAAGGCCGTCTGCACACGGAGCAACTCAAAAGAAACTGATAACTGACTCGAATCACAAACTAGTCCGTGTTGAGTCGTAACCTATGTAATTGAATGAAGCCACGCACACGGCGCAACTGGTTACAAACCCGTCCGACGGGTTTTTGAGTTGCCCCGTGTGCAGACGGCCTTAGGTTAACATTGAGGTAAGCGAATCTTATAGGGTTAGTACAAAGCTACCTTAACCACTGAGTAGCCCCAGGTTCCCCGACGGGTTTGTAACCAGTTGCGCCGTGTGCGTGGCTCCATTCAATTACATAGGTTACGACTCAACACGGACTAGTTTGTGATTCGAGTCAGTTATCAGTTTCTTTTGAGTTGCCCCGTGTGCAGACGGCTTTAGACCCATTTTAACCCTCTTAAAGTTTGAGTATTTTTAAAAATAGGTTTCTTAGTGAGCCATTAGAGCCTAAAAAAACCATCATACAAAATTTCAGCTTCCTAGGACTAGATACTGTGATTAGTGAGCCAATGATTAAATGGTATTTGGCTATATATATATATATATATATATATATATATATATATATATATATATATATATATATATATATATATAGTAGTCTGGTCTCGTCACTTAATTCGGTTCTAAATTACAGGACCGGCTTGTAGGGGGTAATGCTGGCCACCTGTAGAAATTACTACAGGTGGCCAGCATTGTGCCCCCTTAAATGAATGGCCAGCAGTCTCGCCCTTTACTGAGAACAAATGGTGTCATAGCCAATCTTCCGGGTATTTGTAATAAATAAAAAAAAAAACTGATTAAAATTAAATTTGCTAAACATAATTATTTCAGACTAAAACAAAGAAAACAGGGGGAAAATAAAGACAGATCATTCTACCGTAGTTCGTACCCTGATACAACTCTAATGCATGGAGGAAAATTTTTCAGTGGGGAGTTTACTGAAGCCTGCAGTTTATTGAAATGCTAGTATAGGGATCAAACAGTTTAATGCCACTGTAACTTCATTAGTAGTAGATAACGTCATAGTTTAGGAAACTACAGTTAGTAAGTTAGTAACTGCTGATTCCGCAGCATGTTTAACACTGGGAATTAAGCTTTCGGTTATCTTCTGTGGATATTATCCAAACACTGAATCTACCAATGGCTATTTACTAATAACGAAATAAACAATAGACACGCTTCCATAACAGTTATCCATTAAATAGATATAGAATATATATCTCGTATATATTAAACCAGTTGTCTTATGTATCAGTATCGACCTTCTTAATGGCATTTTTACTGAGACAGAGTCATTGAATACAAGAGGTATCATGCTTCTGCAACCTACTTTTTAGATTGAAATAAATCCCTTCTGTTATATTCCCGAACAGAACGGAGAGCATTAAATCTCCAACACCAGTAACAAATGCTTAGAAATTCCACGTACAGAATGGCGAAGTACCTTGTGTATAGAGCTCTAATATCACGCTGAAGATTCTATAAGGCAAAACTTTCGTCCTTGACAGCTCATGAATACATTATGTTCTCAATAATCACCAACTGTGGCCTGCCTGAATGAAAAATGACCGATTTTTGTGTATTTATAGGGTTATCTTTGATTTTAAGGTGGCGCGTTAGATGTTTAAACCCAATGTTAAGCTATGCGGAATTTTCGTATCTAATTCTATTAATTAGAAAATGCATTTTTTAGCCGATTTTGTATGCTGGCTTTTGAATAAAGAGAGCGTAGTTTTAAAAATTTTCATCAGTTAATTTTTTTTTACAAGGCAGTATATTATGGATAGCTATTACTGCTAAATTAAAAGAAGAAATGAAAATGAAATAAAAATATTTTTCGAAAAATACGTGATTTGAGTTTCAAGATTTATTGTTGAATACAGGATTTAAAAATATTGATTTGCTAAACTCTGATTTAAAAAATACTGAGAAAGGCAAATCCATATAGCTTTAAAAGGAGATTGGGAAGCTGGGGCTACTCAAGGGTTAAAGTAGCTTTGTACTAACCCTATAAGATTCGCTTACCTCAATGTTAACCTAAGGCCGTCTGCACACGGGGCAACTCAAAAGAAACTGATAACTGACTCGAATCACAAACCAGACCGTATTGAGTCGTAACCTATGTAATTGAATGGAGCCACGCACACGGCGCAACTGGTTACAAACCCGTCGGAGTTGCTCCGTGTGCAGACGGCCTATGGAGAAAATGTGTCCAATGATTGCCGACTTGGATAGAAATTTTTTTTTTTTAAATTGTACTCCGTAATAGAGAAAGAAATTTTACAACTTGGCGCATTTTTTGCTTAAAAAAATGCAAATAATATTTTAAAATTTAAATTATTCGAGGAAAACAAATCTGATAAAGTGTGTTTTAAACGCTCCTAAATTCCTCTGGGGGACAAAATTTATAAAATGAATCCTGTTGCAAGGTGCAAAAAGGTTCAGGATATCTAAAAATACCATTTTTTACATGTTTTTATTAACTCGCTTTCTTGTTTGTGTGTTTATGTGTTTTTCTCGTACAAATCTTGCAATCGATTTTTAACTAACTTCCCGACTAGTTGGACATTTGAAACTTTTAGAATAGCTCAGAACACGATGACAATGCATTATTTTAATACTTTTAGCCATCGTTAAGCAGATTTGAATGCATTTTCAGTTAATTTTGTTTTGTAGACTGGTGCAGCCATCTGTCGGCCGGGACGGGAACGAAAAGTTAAACGCAAGTTAACTTTCAATTAACTTCATTTTCTTTCAAGTTGATGGGATAATTGATCAAAAAAATTTTTAAAAAGTATTAATACATAGAATTGTCAAGTTTATATGATTCAACAGAAAATTTAAAAATATGGTATATAAAAAGTTCTTTTTATCTTGTAATTATTATTGAATTATCAGCATTTATGTAGCTGTCAATAGTAGGCACTTTTTCTCCATACTTTGAAGTGAGAAAATTCAACAGGGTTAGTACACATTAGCCTTAACGCATCGAATTTCGACACTGAAGGTGTTCCTTTCGCAAGTTTCGCTTTTTTTTTTTTTTTTAAAGGAGAACTGCATTTTACGATGTACTTCTACATAAAAAAAGAATTGAAATGAATGCATCTGATTAAAATACATTATAAAAATAATAATGCCAATAGAAAAATTCCTCATAGCTAACGAGGGTACTGAAGATCTATAATAACGTCACACTAAAGATTTAAAACGTCTCCAAACAGACGAACATCTCGGTTGTAGGTTTCTTCATTTGATGCCACCCCAAGCAGCTTTCAACCCTGTTTCTCCAGTAAATTTCCTTTGACATACCAGCAACACATCTACAACAACGTCTTGCAAACAGCATTTAACACGGGAAAATCAAAACATTCATTACACGACTGTTTTCGGTGCCGTCCGACGCTCTCAAGAATTACTTTTTTTTCAAAACCGCAGCAATCACGGCACCGGTCTCTCTCCAAGAGGCTACTCGTATTTTAAAGCTTTCCTCATTATCTAGTCACGTTTCACTTGTTCGTCCCGTCTCATTATTTATTCACTCGCCCTTTCTTGCTCTTTCATTATTTATCAGGGCCTCGGCTTGGATTTGTTGGGACGGATTTCTGCGAGAAATGTTGCGGGGGTTGGGGGTGGGGAAGTAATTTATATTGAAAACTTTATCTCGGGAAAGGACAGGTGATGAGAGGCGGAGATTGAATTTTCCGGTGTTGGTAAACAATCGGCCAAGAAGAGCTTACTGTTTATGGGAGGAAAGCGTTGTTAAAAAGAGGGGAAAAAAGAAAAGACTAGCGACTTAGAGGGAATAAAATGCATGCAGGAAATCCAAATGTTATGAATTTAAGATATAAAATTTTCCAAGATCGAAAAATAGCAGAACTTCCTCTAAAAAGGGCAACAATTAGATAATTTGCTTGGACGATGTCTAAATTATGCATACACATATATATATACATACATACTTACATATATATACATATATACATGCATACATATATATATATATACACATACATATATATACATATATATATATACACATATATATATACATATATACATATATATATATACACATATATATGTCTTTCAGATCGGGTATATATATATATACTGTGCTGCAACAGGGGCACCTGCCCAGGGCCCACTTGGGAGGCTCAAAATGCAGTATTTGTTTTATTATTTTCCCAAACCTAATTAATTAAGGAGCCCAAATATACAGTGCCGTAACTAGATATTCTTCTGCCCTGGACAATAATATGCATTGGTACCCCTTAATTAATTAGGTTTGGGAAAATAATAAAACAAATACAGCATTTTGGGCCCCCCCCCCTTCCAAGAGGGCCATAGACGGGTGCCCCTGTTGCCCCTGCCTAGTTACGGCACTGTATATATATATATATATATATATATATTTTTTTTTTTTTTTTTTTTTTTTTTTTTTTTTTTTTGACGTGCTAGACATACAGGCATACCAAACTATGACTACCACAGAAACATAGTTTAATTATTTATTAAACTATTTGTTTCTCTTTATCAAATCAGACGACATTATCATTAAACGATAATTCAATTAAACGGAATAATACTTTTATTACTTTAAACACATTATGGTTCTCTAATAATTAAACATATTATATGAAATATAAAGGAGTAGAAGCTATTTATATATTTAAACACAGAGAAAATGGATAGCGAGTAACTCAATGCACGATTCAATCTTGAAGTGCGTAGTACTGATGCTCACACTAGCATATATGAAATTTATGCTTCTTTTTACCACGTGATCCCCTGTGGTGCCATATGGCAAGGCGTCATACAGAAGGAATGCGAAAGTTAGTAATGTAACGGGAAAGACATAGATCAAAAGCAGCGAATCAAAGGAATAGAATTAAACTGGTGTAGCGTTATTGTTACTTACTTACTTACTTACTCTCTCTCTCTCTCTCACACACACACACACACGTGTATATATATATATATATATATATATATATATATATATATACAGGGTGGTCATAAATTTTTTTTGCCGATATATGGACCTCTAGTGGTTGTTTCTTTCAACTGATAGAGATGAGATTTCAAATACAGTTATTCAGAGGTATGAGCTCGGGATTCTGTTAACGATAACAAACTGGCACTCACGGTTACGGTTATAGGTACAGAAACTCGAAATTTTCGAATGGCAACGCCCACAGTCGCAAAATGCCCAGAGCATGCAAAAACCCTCAAGAGCGTTGGAACGGTATGTGTATCACAAAAAACGGACGCGTTATACACGCGCCAAAAACAGCTCTGCGAACGAAGGGGCCAACAAACACACGATCAGGGAGCACGGAGAAAATTTGCGTATGACAGAGGCAAGACACCAATCACTGATGACAAGACAGATAGGACAAAAGAAGACTTTTATTTGGATTGCACATTTTCTACATGGGTGTCATCGCAGAGCTGTTTTGGGTGCGTGCATAACGCGTCCGATTTTTTTGTGATACACGTACCGTTCCGACGCTCTATAGGATTTTCGCATGCGCCGGGCATTTTGCGACGGTAAAAAGTGGGCTTTGCCATTCGAAAATTTCGAGTTTCTGTACCTATAACCGTAACCATGAGCGTCACTTGGTTGCCGTTCACAGAATCTCTAGCTCGTAACTCTGAATAACTATATCTGAAATCTCATCTCTATCGGTTGAACGGAACAGCCGCTAGAGGTCCATACATCGGCAAAGGTTTTTTTATGACCACCCTGTATATATATACATTCTAAGTATCCGTACACTTAGGTATTTCGTTCATTTCTTGAAACAAGAAGAAAAAAGTGCCCAGGGCCACCCTTTTGTCCTTTGCTAGCTTTTGCTATTAAAATAAATTTTAATTGTGGATTTTAAAAGGCTGTGAGTTCCGGTTTAGCATGGAAAAGAACTAGATAATAACCGACGAAATTGAGATTTTAAATAAATAATAGAAAAAATTGAGTACATAGTAGCCCCCCGGGCTGAAGAAAAATATGTAGTTTTTGACTTTAAAAATTCAATTAGGAATTTATTTTTACTTCATTTTATGGCGAATTTTTCTCTGAAATAGCGTTATTCACCAGTGTTGGTGCTTTTGCTTTCTGCTGTGATGCCTATTTTTAGTACGAGAGAGAGAACCGACGCATTCTAATTTTGTCTCAATAACTAAATTATCTCTCGCCATACGGGATAATGAAATGGAAGGAAACAAAAATAACCGCATGCAAGCCTCTTTTTTTATTTTTTAAATATTCAGACGCGGGGCTAAATTTAGCTACGAAAAGCCCACAAATAGGAGTGAGTAATGACCAATTTCTCCCGTCTGGAACAAAAGCTTGGAAAACCCAACAAACAACCCGTTTGCATGCATAAATTGTTGTAACCTTCTACTCCATTTGTAGAAAACAGTTAGCTGCCCTCGCAAAAAAAAAGGAAAAAAAAAACTAACCGGTAATCGGCAACGTGCTCGTGACCAGTAGCTGGCGCTGGACACGACCCCCCTTTGGCATCGTCCTGGCCGCGCCAACCTCGCCAACTCCAAGTTTTATGACAACCCCTGGCTCCGGCTCTCCCGTTTTTCGCTCTCCCGGAGAGGAGAACCGGAGAAGCGAGGCACAGTGAGCCCAACGTGCAAGACGGAGAGTGAGTGAGACAGAGAGAGAGAGAGAGAGGCAGGAGAAGCGAGAAGAATGCCTCGCCGGGGCTTGGACGCCCTGGTTCTACCGGGCAAGTTCCTGGTGGACAAGCTGACCGGACTGAAAAAACAACAACAGGAACAGAGCCGGAGGAAAGTGACGGAGCGGGAACTGGCCCACTTGCATCACAAGATCGTGAGTCTCATGTTTTACTTGCATGTTCATTGGGGGACAGATGCCTACATCTGGGTTGACATAACAATTACGTGTTTTGGCATCTACCAGCTGGGCATGCTTGTTAAAATTGTTGTCAAAGCTCCTCGGCTTCACCCAGTGCCGTATTCATGTGCCCATATTGAACGTACCCAGTGACAGGCTTTATCGTGACATCAACACAATGAATTCACGATCTACGGATATAAGTTACGTCATCACGAAACACAAATGCTGTTTATCTCATATACGTAGTTAAGTACGAAACATAAATCTAAAAACGAATCTTTAAAAAAAAATGTTTTTAAATATTGTGTGTTATTTTTTATAGATAAAAAAAATGTGACAAAATATAAAATTTTTAAACAACGCGTTCAACTACACTGTATGTAAAACACATATTTCCAGACAAATTTCGAATTATATGCGTGTCATTCAAGAGATGTTTAGCAAGTGTAAACATGGAAAAATTTATCCCATAACAACAAAACAGTGATGGCTATAAAATGAATGATTCCCAAGCATAATGACATACTTCTCGAGTTCCTAAAAATCAATGTGTCTCATAGATTACTTCTCGTTAAATAATTTTTTTTTATGTTTTTAGATAGCTTGAAAATTACTGTATTTCAGAGGAAAATTTTTTCAATTTTTCTATGTACTTATAACAGTGTGCTTCAGAATTTTTCGTTAGCATTAGCAGAACCCAATTCACGGGAACCTCTGAATGATTCCAAGGCCGCATTCTTGATAAAACGCGTTGGTACCATAGTGAATATATCGTCACCAAGTTAATATGTGTCGTACTAAAGATTTGATTTATGAAATAATTTGCCCACTTTGTATTCCAATTTATATGTAAGATAATCAATATCGCTATCTGTTACCTCTGATCCGCTCATATTTTAGGGCAGTTAAATGATCATTTCACACCTGGTGATAAATGTCAAATGCCATTGCCAAATGTTTACTCTGCATTAACGGAAGCAGGGCTTTGCGTTTACCTAATGGAAAACACTTGAAAAATGTCATTGACATATTTTACCACATTGACAACAAATTTACAGTCATTATCATACTAAGAGGTGCTCAGTAACTGTTTAAGTTTCATATGTTTTGTTTACTAGTTCCTCGAATTTTCTTAGCTATGTAGAAGATTTGCAATCCAGGCAAAATTTAAAACTTAACAGCCTTTTTTTCAAAAAAATCTGTGGGTTTTTTCCCAAAGATATTTAAATAAATACAGGTTGAGGACCCTTTATCCAAATATCCAGCATCCAAAACGCTCCAAAATCCAGATCTCTCTGAATGATGTTCATTCTATTCTAACTTTGTTTTGGGCTTAAAATTATCAAAAATATTATATAAATTATTTTCAAACTATTTGCACGAGGTGTAAATGAAACATAAATGGATTTTACCAAAGATATTTTATTATGTATGCGCTAATATTCAAAAATTGGGAAAAAAGAATTCAAGCAATTTGAATAAAGGGAAGTGAAGCTATATGTATTTATCAGGGGGTCAATTTAATTTGTTCGTTATCCATCATACCACTGATATGCTGCTCAGGGGAAATCAATTTCAATGGGATAAATCAGAAAATAGTATCCAGAAACCGTTAAAAGAGTAAATCTGATATTGCTCATACTGTATTTTTAAATGTAAGGTAAATTCCTCAACGATTATTATCCGCAAGGTCATTTTGTAGCACGTTTCAGAATCTAAAAACTTGAAATGATAAGAATGTTTTTAATAAATTATCCTGTAAACAATCCAATGTAAATAATTCAGTTTATGTCTTTCAAAATAACATTATGACCCCATACATTAACCTTTAGCTTACGGGGCCCATTTTTTCGATCCTCTCTAGAACAGAAATTTTCATACCCCCTTGTAAGAACGGCCACATATATATATATATATATATATATATGGGCCCGTATTACTGGGATATATGCTATCCCACCCCGTAAGGAAAAGGTTAATATTAAGGACAATCCTTTAACTGTAAATTTTATCCGTAAAAATAAAGTAACACGCTAAACATTTTTGAGGTTTATCTCCCTTAATATATGTACTGGAGATTTTTGCTCATAGCTGAGTACGTACTGATATAGTTGACTATTGAATGGATCATACGCCTAAATTCCACAAAGATAAACATTTTAAAACAGATATATTTCCCAAAAAATTGTGCTTAGAAAAAAATTAAAATTTGTATCACAAATTAATTTGTACTACCGAAAGGGAAATACTCTGAACAACATATTCTGTGAAATACTCCAGACAGGGTGCTGACTCAACTCTAAAAGAAATCTGCGAGTTTTTAAGTGAACCGTACGTGTATATTTTTAATGTAACTTTTTGAGTATCTGCTAGTCTAATTACTTATATCTTTTAGTTAAGCTGATATTTTCTATGAAACTTTTTGCATGTCAACTAATCTAGATACTTGTTTCTTTGTCAGTCGCGATTTTGAAACGGAAAATTTTGCGTTAAAATAAGCGAATTTTTATGAGATTTAGTCTATTTTATGTGTATATGTGACCGGGAAATCCTGTGCTAGGTTCACTTCTACTAGTTCACAGTTTTACTTCGGCAACTTTTCCTACTGCTCTTTTGTTGAAATTCGGAAGAATGTCAGTCGATGAATGTTAAATGAAACTGAAATAAAATCCATCTCCATCTCTTTATAAAATGCTTCTTATCGAAATTCACCGAAGTTTCTTTTAAATATTCTCAATTTGAAATCGACAACAAAGTACGTTTGAATTTACTTTATCTGCGCTTCAGTGTAATTTAATAATATGCCTGGCAATACAGCTCTATTTATTGAGAGGCATATCCTTTCAACTATTTGTTGCGATTATCATGCAGTCTAGAGCGGATTATAGTGACTTAAGCTTGAATGAAATGACCTTATTGCTTTTAATCATGTTAATTCTATTTCCTCGTAATGTAGTGTAACTAAGCTTTGCATATTTGAAATATTCAAATCATGGGATTTTGATAAATTGTTCAAGTTAGCAATTCCAAAAAAGTGTGAAAAGTTGGTCTTTGGGGCTTTTCTTACTAAGAATATTTAAAAATACTGCATGGTATCAAAGTAAAATAAATGTAAATAAAAAAACTGCCTCTATTCAGGTAACACGCGTATAAAAGAAATTTAATAACTGCTTAGGTTCAAAGATGTCCTATAAAGTGCTTTGTTTTGATTAATTCCTTAAAAAAATATATTACCAAAATATCACAAGAACTGTTTATAAGATATTGTAACACTTTAACCGTATGATAACAGTTTTATTCCTTCATACATATGATTGATAGATAATTTTATATTCAACTAGGGCTATTGTCGTCTGGTACAGTTTTACCAACATTCTAAAAATAAACTCTACAGTCATGCTTTAATATACGAAAGTGATTAAAACAGTAGTTTGATGCTAGTGATTTAAAAAAAAAATAGAATAGAATTGGGCTGAAAAACTATGGAAGAAATTTTCCAGTTAGTTTTACACGTCCATTTTAAAACAAACTGATAGAAAAACATCGATCTTACCTAAGGGGGCGTTTTAATTAGATGTAACCCTAATAAAGGAGCCATGTAAAAAAAAGGATTAAATTTCTTTGCTCTGTCTCCACTGAATAACAAAATTCTCACAGGAGGCTGTATACATATATACATAGCCTCTTGGGAGAATTTTGCTATTCAGTGGAGAGAGAGCAAAGATATATATATATATATATATATATATATATATATATATATATATATATATATATATATATATATATATTGCTTTTTTTCTAAAAACATTGGTGGGTATACTGTGTTTTCTCAAGTAAAGGCGCGTATTTTTAGTATCGTGTTTTCACACGTCACGTCACAGGGGACCAAAAAACTCGCTATTTCAAAAAAAAAAATGCTTTTGTTATATATTAACAATTGATTCGTAAGTTTCATAAAAATTCGGTTAAGTTAAACCAAAATAATACTAAAATTTCGGTTAAGTTAAGCCAAAATAATACTTTGAAAAAAAAAAGGTGGGATACGCCGTATCCCCACGTACCCCCAGAAAAAAGCCCTGTATATATATATATATATATATATATATATATTAATTAATTTATTTATCATTAAATGAAATTATATAAAATCCAGTATACCATTCTTAGGGGTTTGAAACAATTTCGTATATCATAACAGCAGCTGAGAAAGTAATTTTTTTTTTTTTTGCAACACTCGATCTTCGGCTAAGCTGGTGGAAATGCACCTCACGCCTTACAGTTTATAAATGTCAGTAGTTTTTAAAAAGGTGAGTGAAACATTTGATTTTTTAATCATTGAAATAGTTTCTTAATAACATGTTTGAAATTTAACTTAGTTTACCCTGTTAAACCCAGTCGTTTGATAATTGTCGACAAATGTTAACTGTTAAGTTTTAAAAACCCTGAAAAAGTCCTTGAGACAGTTAACCTTAAAATAGCAAAAACTTCACACCTCGTGAAACCATCCTTACGCTTATACGGAAGAAAATAGGAGCATGGAAAAAAAGAAAATATTTAACTGAACTTCCAACTTTCGAACAATAACTTTTGCTAGATTCCTATCTCCCACTAAAGTATGAAACTTTATTTCTGAAGTCATTACTGAAGAAGTCACACTAGGGGAGACTTTAAAACAAAGGGCAAAAAATTGAAAAAGAAGATGTTATCGACTCAGAATGTGGAAGTTACACTGTTGCGCTTAATTATGTACCAAGAGCCAGGGTGCTATAATATTTTAGTCTTATAACTGAGACGTTCCATGTTGAGAGTGATTTAATTACCAAGTGTTCTGTCGTTAGAGAATTGCGCGCAATGAAAGATTTGTTTTGAATGAATATGCTGTTTTCGACTTTCCTACGTAAAATGTAAACTAAAAGTCGTATCTTATGAATCCATAGGATAGAGCTTTAATAGTGGCAACTAAGTAAGTACAAATTATACAGAAGGGCTAGAGGGGTGAAACTTTTATAGCCCTTCAAAGTAATAACCAGCATTGTTTAGCACTCGTTGCTAACATTCTGGAAGCTGCAGGATGTCATTGGCAGCATCTAATATGTTGATCCTTCGAATGGAGCGGTCTACAGCCTGCAGAATCTCTGGTGGAATCCACGGAGCGGTTCCTTCATCTTGGGGTTGAGATCAAAGTCAGAGACTTTTAAGTCCGGGGAATATGGGGGATGGTAGAGCTCTTCCCAGCTCCAGCGAGAATACACATCAGCCACAGTATGCTCACAAGCATTTTCCTTCCATCAGAACGATAGACCGGTAACTAAAACATGGCTGTGTTCATCCTGTCACTATGCAGGCGTGTGATGTTTCTGGGGAGAGCGTATTCGCTCTGCGGCAAGGCATGTATGTGACGTATGTGTGGTGTAAGCTGCTTTCCTGGGTTCTGTTGCGTGTGGGGGGGGGGGGGCTCTACAATGTTCCCACCATTAAAGTTCTATCCCTCGTATTCTGTTACTTACGTGCATTGGGATGTATTAGATGTAATTATTATATGCATATTCTTACTAAAACAGGTCCCTGTTGCATCAAATCGCGTGCGTAAAAAAAAGGATTTTCACAGCTGCACTGTCCGGGGCATCCTAGAGGTTAGCGCATCGGAATTCGGTAGAGGGTACCCGGTTCGAATCCCGACTAGCGCCACTAAATGCTCTCGTATGTAAGTCAGGTATGGGCTCCAGATATAGCTCCTAGGGATACTCGGTCGAAATTGGGGTGGCACAGGACAAAAAGTCATCCTCCGACACTTCTGGTGACCAATAGCCGTGAACTAAACAGGAGCCGCATGCCATCGCCCTGCAGCCTGCAATGGACCTAGTTATGACTTATTCGTCCAAGGGGGGGGGGCGTAAGTAACCCCCCCCCAACAATGACAACAACAACAGCAGTCACGCAGAACAGCACACAAAACTACAACGTCAATCGGTTACTCCCCATAGTTAGAATTCACCTGAACTGTTTCATAAAAGAACCTTCAATATTTACTAATTGTGCACAATTGTCTCTTTTTTCAAGAGAAAAAGTGAGTCATAGACAAAGACACTTTCCAATATAGGAAGAAAAAAAACATCTCTGGGCAACATTATACTTATGGAGAAGAAATATAGTTGAAAAGAGAGTTATTTTTATCGAGGCGTGTCAGAAAACAGATTTAAACAAGTAAATTTTCTTCGGCTTCAGAGTACATTATGCATTGCATCATGATGTTTTTGAAACTATTTACTACAGGGTTTTCTCTTAAAAATATTTAGCGTAAAAATATGAATCATAGTAATAGCACATTCACATACACTATTTCTAAATGATATGTTAAAAATGTAAACTTACGGAAAAAATCAGATTTTTGTTTGTTTGTTTTCATTCTTTCCTTAGGAACAATTCAATAAACATCGAGTTCATTTATAAATTATTTATCATTAATAATTTATCATTAATAATTTAACATCATTTATAATTTATCATTTATATGTTCATTTTACCGAGGATTTATATAATCGTCAGGTACGTTAGATGATGTAGCACTATAACGTGAAATAAAGACAGAACACTCTGGCTTTATTTCGACATTCATATTTCATTCTATTACCACCGTAAATAATCCAAATTATTGTACTAAAATCCACTGACTATATCGCTGTACAGGGATTTTCACAGTGAGAAATATCATCGTATTGTATGACCTTTTACATTAACTAAATGCCGATTTGCCGGAACCTTTATAAAGGTTGCATCGGAACAATTTATCTCCGTAATGGATATCGTTATAGCGAGGCTATGCAATATATATTATCTAACGTCTAAACGTTATGTTTGCACTAGTCACTTCCCTTGAAAAATATCGAGATTCTCCTGCTAATTTGTCGCGCTTCAGTCATGTAAATGAAACAGTTAAGCGGTGAACAGGGGAAGTTTTATTTACCATCTAATTTTCCTCTAGTGACACAACTGATTAAAACTAAAAATGTGTGTATAGACAAAAGATGCTAACCGAACATAATCATTTTTATTATAATTTTATTTATTTTCTTATTGAGGATCAAATTTTCACTATATTGATAATTCAGTTCCCCAGCGTTCCATTATGACGTACCATCGCATAGTGTGGCACCACTATAACGTAATTAACTGCCGTTACCGAACACCATTCGCTTGTTTTCTGATCTGTAAATGAATGCTCTAACTGTTAAGGCTGCTGTGTACTAACCGTATTGGACTCGCCCACCTTAATGTTAACATATGGAGAAAATTTGTCTACTATTGACTGCTACATAAATGCTGATAGTAAAATTAAAAATGGTATTTCAGACAGCTTGTACTTTTCTGCACCTTCCCCCAGGATTCATTTAATAAATTTCGTCCCCCAAAAGAATTTATAAGCGTTTAACCCTTTAAGGGGCAACAACCTCCCCTGTTTGTACGGTGCAGATTTTCCCCTCGATTTTTTTTTTAACCTAAAGAATCTTGAAAATTTTTCCAATTAAAGGTTGCAAAATGTTCTTACTTCTTTAACCCTTCAGCGGGCGCGACCGTGTATTAAGTGCAACATTTTTGTAATTTTGAATGGTTTGGTTTTACAAGTAGGCCGTCTGCACACGGAGCAACTCAAAAGAAACTGATAACTGACTCAAATCACAAACCAGTCCGTGATGAGTCGTAACCTATGTAATTAAATGGAGCCACGCACACGGCGCAACTGGTTACAAACTCGTGACGGGTTTGTAACCAGTTGCGCCGTGTGCGTGGCTCCATTCAGTTACATAGGTTGCGACTCATCACGGACTGGTTTGTGATTTGAGTCAGTTATCAGTTTCTTTTGAGTTACTCCGTGTGCAGACGGGCTAAGGTTTGAATGTTCTAAGCAGTTTCTGTTTATAGCTACACCCTTTCTAATGTAGGTCTGATTTTCTCATCCTTCTATTCCTTTCCATTCATTGTTAGTCGTGATTTAACCATGGTAAACCAGCGATTATACTGGATTGCAATACGACAAAATTATGAGTTGATGTCGTAAATCCAATGTGCAGCTATTACACGGTATTCCGCATATCACGAAGATGGACAATCTCATTGTTTTTTTTGGGGTTTTGGACATAATAGGAATCCATTCGCAAGTTGTCCTTAGATGCATTAAACCAGATAGTTTTGAAATAAGGCGATCGTATCTGCATTCTTTGGCCTTTAATTATAAATATATCTCAATATTATTAACATTTTATATCTTGTCTTGAAACGCAGAATTAATATTTTCAATCTGAAAAAAGAAAGTTTATTACAAAAGGAATAATCAAGGTTGAAAGAGACGTTGCACTTTATGCCACGCGCGCTTGCTGGTGTTCCAAAAATTGGCGCGAATTAAACTGATAACAAATGGCAGTACTAACCATTCATTCTTCTGCTCATTTAACTGGAATACATTGAATGCAAGTGAAAAAAAAGACTAGTTTTAGGCGCTTACACTGTGCAAATGGCGCCCCTCAAAGAGTTAAAACACACTAGACCAGATTTTCCGAATAATTTAAATTTAATAATATTAGCATTTTTTAAAAATTAAAAATACCCCAAGGTGTAAATTTTTACCCTATATTACGAAGTACAGTTAAAAAATATTTTTCAATATAGTCGGCAATCCTTGGAAACATTTTCTCCTTAGGTTAACATGGAGGTGAGCGAATCCAATACGATTAGTACACAGTAGCCTTAAAGCTACCATACCTATGTATGGAAGTTTAATTTTTCACGACTTTATTCCCAACCGTAACATATCTACTCCACTTAAAAAAAGACCGGACGAATGAAATATCATTCAGTGAGTAAAATATTGGGATTCCGTTAATTGTATGAAAATCGTCGTTACTTCTAGACGTCTGAAATATTAATATAACATATGCAATTTTTACACTTATTGCATTGTGGTCTAAAACTGGGATTGATTGATTGATCCCTTTCTTTAGTTTTGGTTGGGAGAATAGTTTGACTATACCCGTATAGACATCTCTTTTATTCTTCGGTACACGAATGAATTTGATTAAACTCAACAGACTCAGAAAATGTTCGGGCATCTGCTGTATTTCGGGGATGAGTCACCAGATTTATTCGGTGATCTTTTCGGATTTGTATCGGTTATCAATCCCGTTCGTTTATTCAGGGCTGCAAAGATGCCACTAAGGACTTGTTCACATTGCTTCAGAAGCGTAGCTTAGCGTTATTTCGTTGGTGCTGAGATTTTTCATATGTCTTGTGATTGGTTTCATGTTTCATGTAGTCATTGCATTAAGGTCTGTGATTGGTTAAGTTTTTTTATTGCTGATGCTCTGCTCTTCTCCCAAACAGAGGCGGCTCCGGACTTTTTTTTCTGAGGAGGGGGGGCAACGTCGGCTCTTAGGGTTATATATATATATATATATATATATATATATATAAAAGAAATAAATATCCTCTCATTTTAAATTTAAACTCATTTAGTATTAGGTCTACGATTATATAATTTTAGGCTATAAAAAAAAAATGTCGGTTTTTTTCTGGGGGGGGGGGAATTGCCCCTACTCCCCCCCCCCCCCCCCCTTGAAGCCGCCATTGCTCAAAAAGCAATTTGAACAAGATCTAATCCTATCTTGAGGGAGATATCTTCCCGTGACAGCCTGATGTCAGTTTGCGTATTGAAAATGGCATTTGTTGTAAATAGAGGGTTACAATTATATCTTAACTTTTACTTCTATTTGATGAGGAGAAGCATGATAAAGAACAAGAACTGACAGATTTTTAAAAAAATAAAAGATAAAAATTTAGCATGGCAAATAGTTTCGAACTAAGAAATCGAGTTCCTCATCAGGCGGGATGCATTAGGATTGAGTGTCTCTTCGGGCAATAAATAAATGCATCAGTGAATTAAATGTGTATTTCGTGTAAGTAATAGTTGAGAATGCACTGAAAATTTGACATAAAAAATACATGAAAAAGCCCATAAATGGAATTCTAGTCATAGCTGAACAAAGGCTCTACTCACTGGCCAAACAAAAAAAGAAAGACAATCTGAACCCAAATGACAATTCTGGAAGTTAATAAGAATATGAAAAATCTGTATAGACTTTATATATTTTCCTGCAGAATTTGTTTTACCTCAGAGATAAAAGGGGAGCTTCATAATTACATATAAACTTTAAGCATAGGTGTAGCGTGCTTCTATCTTTTTTTTTTTTGGGGGGGGGGGGTCACGAATTGAATTCAATTAGTGCCCTCCTCCGCACATTGACTGCCGAGCGGTCCTTAAAATATGAAATATTATGATTTTTTTAATTGAATAACAATAGAATTGATGTTTGAGTAGTATTCAAAAGTTATACAATGAGAAAAATAAATATCATATAAATAAAACTAGAAAAAAATAGAGCATCGAATTTTTTTTATGGATCATACCATTGATAAAAACTATGTTAAGGCTAAAGACGTAATCGGAATCTTCAGTTTCAAAGTTTGAAAAGAGTGAAAAAAACCAACTTTCATAAAAGTTTTCTACGATTTACCGATTTTAACTGAACTTCTATTAACGTTTTAATATATTTCAAGTTAAGTTGGGGGGGGGGGGGGCAAGTCGCGACGCTACGCCTATGACTTCTAGGTATGTCTAATTTGACATTTTAACATGGAAAACGAACCGTTTCATGTATCATTCAGATTAAATGAGGTCTGCCGTAGAACCATTTTATAAAAATAAAATCCAAATTAATTATTATTAACGACGAGAAAAAAACATTTGGGAGATTATGAGATTAACAGACTGTCGAAGAACAGTTTTAGATAAGGAGAGGTTTCATATTAAATTTGCATACAATTTCAAAATTAATAACTGGGCGAAAGAGAAAAGCTGTATATGAAATATCGCTCTATGTGGTATAACTTTCTGTGTTTGAAATCTTTTGGATTAACATAGGGTTGTATACAATTTACGAATTAAGAAATCTTAATGTATATTAAATAACATATTTCCTATAGGTTTAAATAATAACAAGCGTAAAAAATTTCAGGTAGTCTCTTCTAACGAAACTACCGCGGGTCATTAACGTAGGATTACTTATCGTTGCTTACCACTTTTGTATGTATATATGTATCTATCTATCTATCTATCTATCTCTCTCTCTCTCTATAGTACATAGATTATACACAAAATAACGAATTTGCATATTTCTATAGTATTTAAAACTTGGCTATTTCATTCTTCGAAACTGATAAATAACTTTTTTAATAAAACGTCGTTTAAATTTTAACCTCAAAATACCGAGATTTCTTGAAATACAGGTAACACGAATCATTGATTTGAATGTCTTTGTTGCATCCAATATTGAGCATTTTAAAAGCCATCTTACTTTAATTTCACTACACAAAATCATATTCCGCAAAAGTTTTAAAGTGTATCGATATATAGTAAAATTAATTCCTAAATACAATGATTTTGGGATTTCTGAATGATAGCAGTGTGATAGCAATCATTCATTGGGAAGTTAGAAATACAGAGAAACATCTCAATGGCGGCCAGTAATGGTTCCAATAAATAGAGGCCGTTTTGAGGAGTGGCCGTCGAAGAGAGGCTTCTGCCATAAAATTGGCTCTATGGAGTCTTGAATTGGTTCTGAATAAAAAACGGCCGTTTAGAGGGGTGGCGGATGAAGAAGTTTCGAAGTATACTTACGACACACTGTATACACACGCCAGAAGTTAAAACTGTTAGGCCGTCTGCACACGGGGCACAAACCCGGCACACAAACCACGTTACAAACCCGGTCGACCGGGTTTGTAACCAGTTGCGCCGTGTGCGTGGCTCCATTCAATTACATAGGTTGCGACTCATCACGGACTGGTTTGTGATTTGAGTCAGTTATCAGTTTCTTTTGAGTTGCTCCGTGTGCAGACGGCCTAAGTACAGATATTCCTCGACTTACGACCGATATAGAGACCGAGACACGGGTCGTAAGTTGAATTGGTAAGTCAAGTTTCAAACAATTTTTTTTTGTTGTATATGCACATACATATATTTTTCACTTTCATACGTAATTTAAAGTACATTGCATTTAGAAGACATGAATTATTCTTCGCCATCACTGCTTAGTATGTTAGTACAATACATTGGTTCAGAATTTTCGACAGAAGATACGTTGCAAGTTTTTTTTTAACAAAGTTATTCGAGGTAGTCCGAACACTTTGAGTCTTCTTTTTCTTGTCTATTGTCGATCGTCGTATTCGGGAAAATCTGGCTTGCTACCAGACACTTGTGAATCTTTCTTCATCTGGATCCATTGCTTCTAACTGTTGCCGTCCTTTATTAATATAATGAAAAGCTGAAGCCATTTCGGAAGCCCAGGAAGGTTTATTTGATTTATTGTGTAGAAATCGAACTATTGCATCATACATTTTTATTATTGCGTCATGAATTTTTGCAGCATTGCAGAATATTGCATCATATTTTTTAATAATTATGCAATACATATAGGTATGAACTGTACATTCGAAAGACAGTATTTTTGAGAAAAATAATTTTATTTTTAATTTAAAAATTTCGGTCGTAAGTTGAGGAATACCTGTACATGTGTTTAGTAAAAGATAGAGTTTAAAGTTAGGCCCTCTTCATTAAAAATTAAATATAAAGTTAAAAATTGTAGAATATACGAAAACAAATTTGTATATGGTAGAAAAATACCAAAATATATCAGTGTTTACCTTTCTACGGCTTTGGTAGTTAGTTATATCACCAACATAACAAAACTATAAATAACATGGAATAATAATTTTAAAAAACAATTCTACAATAAAATCTCACGAACAATCTGCTGACTCCGGAAAAAGTATGCGTGCGTGCAATTGTACTATTTTGTTTCTTTTTTTGCCGTCTAGTTTGGTTGCAGAGAGTAGTCTAAAAGGTTGCAGAAACAGAGTGGCTACGTTATCGGATAAACCGCTTGTTTGGGAGACGCAAATGCAAGAGGCATTTATCGATAGTTAAATTTTAGGTCAGAGGGGGAGGGTAAAAATCAAAGGGTTCCGTGATTCGGGCCAAGGGCGTTCGGTATTTGTTTTTTCACCGTCGGTTTCGTGTAGTCAGATGAGGGACTTAGCAGTGGTCAGTTTCGAAATATCTTCAGAAATTCTGTACCCACAGTTTTATGAGGGGTATGCATGAATGAATGATGTATAAATACAATATATATATATATATATATTTATATATGTATAATTATATATATATATATATATATATATATATATATATATATATATATATACAGTGTAACCTCGTATAACGAGCATAATTTGTTCTAGAGTCTTACTCGTAATGCGATACACTCGTTAAGCGAAACAATTTTTCTCATATAAATTAATGTAAAATACGATAATGCGTTCCATGCCAAAAAATACTCAAAATTTTTTTGATGTAACGTTTATTATTTAAAGAAGATTACTTATACATAAATTCTTAGGGAGCAAAATAATCCATATGTAGTTTATTATTTACGAATTTATGACATATCTATTTTTTTTTACTAGAAAGTTATCTACCGACATTTGTTTTTTCGGCGCTTCAAAATTTGCTGAAAATGTGTCACCGCATTGTCATTGAATAAATTTATAGCGCGCATAGCCACCGTCTTATCAGGATGATGCTTTGTAACTTACGATGCAACAGTTTCCCATGCTTTCATAATTTCTTTTATTGCGCCAGAAGATTGTTTCTTTGCTGTTTCTTCGTCCTTCTCCACTGACAAACTCTCCTCTACAACTCCTTGCTGTGAAAGACACTGCAATTCTATTAGCTGTTCGATGGTCAGCTCTTGATTGTGCTCTTCCACAAGCTCCTCGATATCATTGTTATCCTCCAGTCCCATGATATTGGCTTCTCAAACCATCCATGACTACCCTTAAACACTTCTCTTTCGCCCGTTGATGATCTTGGCGTATTCTTAACGAGGTCTGCGAAAATAACTTTCCCTTTCTGACAAATGATGTTTTCGTTGATAGCGCCTTGTAATTTGCTTTTCGTTTATCCACCTGAGAAGAACCTTTCAATAACGTCAAGAATACGTGGCCGTTGCGTAGATAATCTTGTCACTCCCTTTGAAGCATCTATCTCCTTAATCTTGTCCTTGTTCTTGAGGATAGTGCAAATCGTTGATGTAGACCGACTGTATGTGCGTGCTAGATCAGCCACGTTCACATCCCGTTCTCGCTTTTCTACGACTTCACGTTTCATTTCTACTGTTTTTTTTCTCTTACAGCCGCCTTCTTGTGGTTTATTCGTCGGGGACATTTTTGCAAGGGTTGTTTAACTTTACACACAAAAATCACAAACAATGTCTAAACAAAAGTTTGGAAAATATGTAATCACAAACGGGACTAACATGCTAGGGTGACGAATCCTAAACACGGTATCCTAAACACAAGTTTAGAAAATATGTATTCACAAACGGGACTAACATGCTAGGGTGACAAATCCTAAACACAGTATCCTAAACATAAGTTTAGAAAATATGTAATTACAAACGGGACTAACATGCTAGGGTGACGAATCCTAAACACAGTATCCTAAACATAAGTTTAGAAAATATGTATTCACAAACGGGACTAACATGCTAGGGTGACAAATCCTAAACACAGTATCCTAAACACAAGTTTAGAAAATATGTATTCACAAACGGGACTAACATGCTAGGGTGACGAATCCTAAACACAGTATCCTAAACACAAGTTTAGAAAATATGTATTCACAAACGGGACTAACATGCTAGGGTGACAAATCCTAAACACAAGTTTAGAAAATATGTAATCACAAACAGGACTAACATGCTAGGGTGACGAATCCTAAACACAAGTTTAGAAAATATGTAATCACAAACAGGACTAACATGCTAGGGTGACGAATCCTAAACACAAGTTTAGAAAATATGTATTCACAAACGGGACTAACATGCTAGGGTGACGAATCCTAAACACAGTATCCTAAACACAAGTTTAGAAAATATGTATTCACAAACGGGACTAACATGCTAGGGTGACGAATCCTAAACACAGTATCCTAAACACACATGACGTGAAGAGGGGACATCTTTCCACGTCACTCGTTATGCGAGCCATTTTTTTAAGATTTATTTTGCTCGTTATGCGAGGTTCCACTGTGTGTGTGTGTGTATGTATATATATATATATATATAATTCACCACTTTTTCCATATGAATTGTTTTATATTTTTCTTCTTATGCAATGCAGGTGCTTTAATAATTCATGTATTTATATTAAGCAACGATTCTGCCTTCTTTGTAGTAGTTAAAAAAATTTCTTTCGAATTTAATACATATCTTTTTTCTCGTCAATTAATTTAGCCTGTTTCATATAAACATCATTAAATATAAAGCTTAAAATGCGTTTATTTAGCCTATTGCCACTTTTATTGTTATTACTAATGATAAAAATTAGATACACACTCAAGCACAGTCCTGCCATGATTTGAAATCAGCATTTCCAAACCGAAATTTTACCCTTTAGATTAGGGATTCTCAACCATTTTATGTTTGCGGAACCCCTGTTAGAATTTTAATTTTTTTTAAATATTAAATTAAAATGGAATATATTTCAAGGACATGATAAATTTCAGTTCTAATAAATACTTACTCCATTGTCGATTTTATTCATTTATAGAAAGATATAAGAACAGACACTAGAATAGGATATATAAATAGTGTTTAAAAATTAGCCATGGGATTCAGTATAGTATTGCATTATAGGACTCCAATCGAAATCGCTCAAAAGAGTTTTGCTTTATTAATGTCAGTCTCGCGATGGATGCTCAAAGCACAAATGTTTGATATCGAGCCTAATGGTTGTGGGCTAGGGTAGCTAATTCATAGTCGTCGATTTGTGTCACAAACAATCGAGCGTGAGAATCATTAATTCAACTTAATATTTATTTTAGGTGGACCCTACTAATATATTCTTTGTTTATATATATATATATATATATATATATATATATATATATATATATATATATCTTAAGTAAAAATAATAATAATAAATAATATTTTACTCTTAATAATAATAATAATACAAATTTAATTTTGGTTTATATGTCCTACTAGCTGAAAACCCGTACTTCTCTACGGAGTACATTCAAATTAAATACAACGGTCAATGTATGCAATTAATGCCAAAAATATGTATAAATATATTTATAATAAATACAACGATCAATGTATGCAACTGATGTAAAAAAAAGAAAAAATATATTTATAAAAAAATCGTAACGGATATTTTTATAGACAAAATAATGTAGAAGAAAATATTCAAATTAAATCTAATAGAACATACTAGAGAATATAGTACAGTTAATATAGTACAGTTTGAGGAACATATCTTTTACTGTATTTTAATATTTTTTTGGATAATGTATAATCGTCTGCCGCATTAGCAAGAAAAAATCTTTTTTTTTCCTATTTCGTTGCTATGAACGTGACGATAAATTAATTTAAAGTACCAGAAAAAGAAATCACGTGATCAGCATTTAATAAATTAAATTCTAAAAATTAATGTTTAAAAATTCACCAAAAATCAGAAAAGGGAGGTAAAGATTCGAAAAAGATTTCATTTTAAAGGAATTTTTATGATCTTTCTCGTGATATAAATTTTATAACCGTCAAATTATTATTTTAAAGGCAAACATAAAAAAAGTTACTAAAACAGCTTAAAAATTTAATTTTAAAAAAATCAAAGAATTTTTCAAAAATCTTTCTTAGTGCACCCCTACACTATAAGAAGAATCGCCATGCAAAATTTCAGCACTTTAGGTCCAGCGCTTTGCTCTGTGCGTTGTATGTCAGTCAGTTACGGAACTGTTTTATATATATAGATAACACAGTCTCCATTGTAAGTCTGCATCTGTGTTTACATTAACTTCCTGGTTGCAAGGTTTGTGACGTCAGTCTCCTGCGGTTTTCTACTCTTAACTTTAACTTTGTCTAGCGCCAGGCTTGGTGTTCTTTGAGCACCTTTTTATTCAATTCTTCTATATCTTATGGATTGCTCGGTGTCTAAGTATGTTTATTGGTTAGATCATAGTTATCAGAAACAATACACTGGTTTTTAGACAGTATCAGCACCGCTAATGAAGAGATGCTGTCTAAAACCTTTTACATACTTATCTTTTCATGTTTTTAAATCCTGGCTGCAAGTAGCAATAGAGCTTATGCTGATTTTTCACTTTCAAATTTGTCTTTTATATATATATATATATATATATATATATATATATATATATATGTAGAGAAAGAGAGAGCATGATCTCAAAAGATAACCCTGATAAGAAAAATCTTCAGAACTGCTATACGATGCATTAATTACTCCAAATTATGTTGCAATCATGAGATGTTATACCTAGCGTTTAGACTTGTGTTCCATAATTCGAAAAGCATTTATTATATCAGTGTAAAGAGTGTCGCAGATTTGAGAAAAACGGTATTGAAAAAAATGGCTTTTGAAAATCTGTTTTTTCAAGTTTCATTATTTTTTTTAAAGTAAATTTTTCCAATTTTATTTTTGTTGAGCAAAGAGTGTTAAGTCCTTGATTGGGACATAACCCCTTTAACACTAACATGTTTGTGTTTTGTTTCACAAATCCCAAATTTTCTCTGACGAATAAAAATATTTAGGAGTGGAATTGAACTTAGTTTTCTGTACCCTGCAGTAGCCCTGGATTTTTCAAACGTTCCTGGTTTGATAACTCATTTTAGCCCAGTTTGGACTTAACACCCTTTGCACAGAAAACACAGATATAGTTTATTAACTATTACAGGAAAATTCCTTTATTGTTTTTCGTATATTCTCCAAAACAAACATTCATAATTATTGGTCTCATTCCTCATGTTTTATCTATCTTGCAGCACAATTCAATTATAATTTGAGATCAGTCAAATATATTACACTTTATAGATCACTGCGTTTAATTAAAATTTTAAGAGAATCCTATTTTCTCGTACACGTTTATATTCTTATCTAACTTCATGTTACTTTGAAGCTTCAACAATTTATCTTCCTACACATCTTTACGAAAGCTTTCATGCCAACCACTCGTTAAAAGTATAATTGCGTTTTAACTTCATTTGTCGCGTTACATTTAGAGTAAGTCAATTCTAACCCTTTGCATGCAGTTAGCGATTCCTATGCACTAATTATACCGAGAAACAAGCATAGGCAAAAGGACATTAACTGCCATAGTTCAAAATTGGTCAGAATGCGCCTTGACGGTTTTCATATTCACAATTTTTAATAAAAAAACTTTTTGGATGTCATTCCTCGCAAATATTTCCAAATACACTTAAAGTCTATTAAGCTATGAGCTTAGAGAATTATATTTTTGAAACGACGACAGAATAAATAGTAGGTGCAATGCTTTTAAATTATGAGGTTGAACTTGAGAACCGCAAAACTTTACTAAAATATTACATAAAATATAAATATAAATAATACATAAAATATTCCGTTTGTGCTTTAACTTTATCGAATAATGATCTGTGATTTATTTCAAAGTTTAAAGCTAAACCAGTCATTCCCAGCCGGTGTGCCGCGGAACTTTAAGTTCGTAGGGGTGCCACGAGATTTATTTATTTTTTTTTTTTCGGGGGTAGGGGTAGGGGGGACAAACAAAAAAATATTAGTAGGGTCTACTTAAAATCTATATATTTAAGTTGCTAAGCCAATTATTTGGGTTGTCCGTGAGAGAAAACTACAGCATCAATTTGCTTCATTTTGGTCTTAAACGAAAAATTTTAATCTAGAGATGTGTCAAATTTGGTTTTTGTAACCGCAATTTCTATTCATTAGCGACAATTAGCAATTAAAAATTGCTTTCTGAGCATGCTCAGTGACATGTTTAAATCTGGCTTTAGATACTCACTAAGCACGAGGCCGCCTAAACACATCTGTTTCTGCGCATGCTCAGTGACGTAATTTAATCTGGCTTTAGATACTTATTGAGCATGAGGCTATGCATGAACACGTTAATTTGTTTATTCCGAGGAATCTCTCTAGCTCTCTACTTACTATCCATCCGTTATGTTTTGACGGGTACCAAGTAGTGAATATTAAGTTGAATTGATGACTCTCCCGCCCGACAGATTGTGACATACAATCGATGCACTCGTTCCTGAGGATGAATTAGCTACCCCCACGCCCACTACTGTTAGGCTGAATATCAAACATTTGTGTTGTGAGCATCCATAGCGAGTCTCCCATTAGCAAAACATAGCACTTTTCAGCGATTTCCATTCTAGTCCTCTAGTGTAATACAGTGAAATCTCGATCGATCATTCCCCGAACGATCGTTTTCCCGTATGTATCGTTTATTTCATCCAGTCCCGAATAAATTCCATAGAAAACAAGCAAAAACAGACCGCATGGATCGTTCCTCGATCCATCGTTTTCCCGCAATATTCGTTCAGAATATCGCAGCTTTACATTAATTTATCGGATCGATCGTTTTTTTCATAATAACTGAACCTGAAATGTAAATAACTGGATTGAGCTAGAATGACGCTCTAATTAAACAATGAGCAGAACATTTGAGACACACGGTCTCCTATTTTTGTTCTCTCTTGTTTAGCCTGGTTTCGCTTTATGTACCACTCCCATTATTTGTTTGTCATTGGTGTTCCTAAATTCTTTAGCCCCTGGAGTACCCTATTTTCGGCAACTCATTCCAAATTCACCGACTATTCCACATTTCTGTTCTTATCAGCAATGGCTCGCAGTCAGCTTTTTTGTTGGCCTTGGTATGGAGGCGCCCTGGTGTTTGGTCTAGTGTGTGAGAAGTTTCTGATTACTGCAGTTCTACACTGGCCGATGAGTGTTTCACCCGGAAGCAGAACTTCCTGGTGGTCTTGATGTCGGACCGCATCCAGTGCAATGGAATGGTTCTAGTTACAAACGATTCACGGCTGCCGCTTCTTTATACTCTCACACAATAACTGATACCGAAAAGAATGCAATTTGCAACACAAAAAAAATTTTGTTTACTTGTGGAGAGAAAACCGCCAAAAAACAAACGACGATTAAGTACTTTTATTTGAATCAAAATTCCTGTGTATCTACGTGTATTTCTTTTTTTATTATTATCATCTTGGATTTCAGTACAACTTTGTAATTTTATCCTCAGTTACACTACGTGTATGTATGTATTTATGTATGTGAGTAAATATATTTTAGGGGTATCAAACTTTAAGGTATGTTAATACTTTTTTGTGTGTTCCCGTATCTATCGTTTTCCCGCATCCATCGTTTAGTTCAGTCGGTCCCTTCGAAAACGATAGATCGAGATTCCACTGTACTATTGAATCCCATGGCTATTTGTGAAACTGTATTAATGTAACCTATTCTGAGGTTTGTTGCTTATGGCGGAAGCCAATATTCTTATCTTCGGATTAATGTTGAGGGAAATTCATAAACAAAGGCTGTAAATAATAATCCCAGGCGTGACGACACAAAGACAAGGTATTTTATTTTCACATACATATAGACAGTTCAAACAATCAGAACAGCATCACAACGCTATTCTTAGCACGAAGCTAAAACAGACACAATCACCTTATTTGATTCCAAACTTAATTCTAAAAAAAGAAACACAAAACATTACTACGAGTTGCCATTCCATGAATACAAAACTATCAAAATACTAAATACATGACCATTACATCGATCGGGCTGATAGCTAGAGGCGAAAGAATAAAACTATAAGCACTTTATAACAACTAACATCTTCCAATAAATGAATAAAATCAGCAATGGAGTCAGTATTATTTGTATTTAATAATATTATTTACACTTAAATTTTCTTTTAGAGACCTTTTTCTTTTAGAGAGATTTACTCCCTCATGAAGATCAAACAAAACCATCTTTGGAGAACTCCTCCTTGTCACCCATGGTACTTTGGAAGAAGTCCGGGTGGGTCTTTTCAGATCAAGCCCAGAAAGTACCAAACGGCCTTCTCGCGCTTCGTGAGTGGTCATATAAAAGCACTCACTTTTCGGCAGGGACAGAAGATCTTCCCGGAGTGCCACTGGTGCTCTGCCGACATGGCCTCCCCTGCCCATATTTTAAATTGTTTGGGTTTTACTAAGGACGAGGTCCTTCTGGACCCTCTACTGATTTTAGACTTTTTGGAAATTTTTGGTTTTATGGAGATTGTCTAGCCTTGCTAGACAATCTGGGATTAGTAAAAAAAAAAAAAAAAAATTAAATTTAAATTTAACATTTGTACTTAAATTTAACATTCGGAGTTAAATTTAATTTGTACTTAAAATCTTAACATTTTCCTGGAATATATTCCACCTTAATTTTTAAAAAATTAAAAAAAAAAAACTAAAATTATAACAAGGGTGCCCCAAGGGGTCATTCCCAAGGGTGCCGCAAACATAAAAAGGTTGGGAATCCCTGAGCCAAACATTCTAACTATATTTGAAAACTAGCTTAAAAAAAAGGATTTATGAAGCACTAATTATACATGAAAGTTATTCTCATAGTACATAAAAGTAAACCAGATGCATTTCCTCTGCACCATCCCAGCCTAGTTATTGTAGACGCATGATATTTTAATCAAGGCAAATTTCATTGCAAGCAACTATCTGTATAAATACAGTATGTTTTTATTTGTGTAGGGAAATTAAGATTAGCGTTTTCAGTGATCAGAGATAATATTCCCCGGGGAGCTTCCTCGGTTTGTATTCACGGACTACGCCGGGCGAACCAACAAAACAGTCTGAACCTCATAGCAACTAATAGGTCTCTTTTCGCTCCTCTCTTTTGAATTCGTAACGTTTTTGAAAGTGTTTTTGTTACGTCGTTTCATTACGTAACGTTTTTCAAAATGTTTTAGTTAAATGAGTTTGTAAGGTAAAAGAAAATAAGGAGGTTTAACTAAATGTTTTAATTTCATCGCATGGTAATCGATGGTTAACTTTATATCTTATACTGTTAAACTAAGGGCATGTTCACATAGAATCCGTCAGCGTTAAGGATTCCGTTGGCGCTAATTGGTTAACCCGTCAGCGGGCCCGCCCGTGTACAAAGTGCAACATTTTTGTAATTCTGAATGGTTTGTTTTTACATGTAAGGTTTGAAGGTTGTAAGCAGTTTCTATTTATAGCTACACCCTTTCTAATGCAGGTCGGATTTTCTGACCCTTGAATTTCTTTCCATTCATTATTAATCGTGATTTAACCGCGGTAAACCAGCGATTATACTGGATCACAATACGACAAAAGCAGGAGTTGATGTAGTCGATCCAATGTGCAGCTATTATACGGTATCCCGCATATCACGAAGATGGACGATCTCATTGTTTTTTAGGTTTTTGGACATAATAGGAATCAATTTGCAAGTTGTCCTTATATCCACTAAACCGGGCAGTTTTGAAATAAGATAATTGTAACTGCATTTTTTGGCCTTTAATTATAAATATATCTCAATATTATCAAGATTTTATATCTTGTCATAAAACGCAGAATTATTACTTTCAAATTTAACAAAAAAGTTTATTACAAAGGGAATAATCAAGGTCGAAAGAGATGTTGCACTTTGTGTCATGCGCGCCTACTGGTGTTCCAAATATTAGCTCGCCCGCTGAAGGGTTAAATGGATCAATGATTGGTACATGATTGGTCAAAAAAATTTTACGCTGATGCTGATGGATTCTATTGTGAACAGGCCCTATGTCTGATTATTGGTTAAAGAAAAGGCCCCAAAAATCCTGGTGGTTAGCACTTAGGTTTTTTTTTTTTTTTTTTTTTACTGAGGGTGCTCGGTTCGAGTGCTCGGTTGCGAATGGCACCACTGAAAGCCCTCGTGTCTACGCTGGGTACGTCTTAAACCTGTAGGCTAGGAAGTTCGTCTGTGGGGTTTGTTGGGAGGGGGGTAGGTTACGGCCCTTGGAAGTGCTCGACCTCAATCGTGGTGGCACCAGGCCAGAAGTCGGACTCTGACCCTTATGGTGCCTAATGGCAACTACTAAAACCAAAGCCGCACCCATAGCCCAGCAAGGGGCAAACGAGCGAGTTAAAAGATTGATGAAGGTATTGTTTGTGAGCCAGATAGAGCATTTCTACTGTTCTCTCAGAGCTTAATTATTGCATGGAAGACATTTATTACTTAAAACATTTAAATCAAGACAAACTAATTACCCTTCTGGTAAATAACGGCCTAAATGCAATGTAACTATTTGCCTTTGTGTTTGTAAGGAAATTCACGCAAGAGTTTCACTGGTGAGGGATAATTTTCGAAGGGAGTTTTCCCAGGCAGACGTACTTAGTATTCACATTGACACGCAGGGGGGAATCCGCGACACAATCTGAGCCACAAAGCATCTTAATGGGGCCTTTTTTCAACCGCACCTCTAAGAGAATGAAATTCTGTCACGTTTTCTGAAAATTTTCCAGTTGCTCAATATACGTTGAAAATAAAAAGCAGGACACAGAAAACTGTTCAGCATTCAGAAGGAGAGAAAACTTCGCTGCAAAGAATTTTTTTTCCCAGCAGAGAAAAGAATATTTTATCTCTGTAAAAAATTCTAGTCCCCCCCTCCCATTTTAAAAGAAACTAAACGACCGACCCTATCAGCAGCAGACGCCCGCAGACATGAGAGCAAATCCTATCTCTCTCGAGAAGTTTCATGTTCGCGATTTCCTCCGAAATGCTCCTTTTCGAAGTTTTTTTACCAGGAGTTGGAGTACCACGTCGGTGCATGATGCAGAGCCGGGTTTCTTTCTATTCGACGTTTCAATCGACGCACTGGAAAAAGTCGGTCACGGCTTTTGAAGGTGTGTGTGTGTTTTATGCGCGGGGACCATCTGATAAGATATCATGACTTTCGGGAATTCCGTAACAACCGTTTTGGACTTTTGTTAATGCACGGTGTGGGCAAAATGGAGCCTGTTAAACGTAAGATCGCCTGTACAATAGATTAAGGGGTAACACGGTACAGAACATTTTGTATTTTTTATTTACATATATTTTGCAATGATTTTCTTCAATCAAAATAATATATATATATATATATATATATATATATATATATATATATATTAGTGGCGCACCCAGGGAGAGCGGAAGAGGCCCTGCCCCCCCCCCCCCCCCAAAAAAAAAAAGAAATAGAAATTGCATTATGAATAGTGATTTTGCATTATAAATATATTTATTCGTTCATCTCGCCCCCCCCTCATGCATTATAATTATTTTATCCGTTCATCTCGCCCCCCCCCCCCCCAAGAAAAAATCCTGGGTGCACCGCTGATATACAGTGGCTCCCAAAAGTGTTCGTACACTTACGAATTTCAATGAAATAGGGGTCTATCCATTAATTAAAATGAATATTTCAGAATGGGTATTTAATGGTAAGATCTATAATCTATTCTTAACAAAACTGCATGAAATATTTTGAAAACATAGTAAAACTTTATTTTTAAGAAACCAGTAATCCAAAAGTAACAAAAACTTTATCTCACAAAAGTCATCGTACACTGAAATATTTTCGGATAAATTCATAATTAAAATTATCGTCTGGCGTTTTATTTTTATTTTTGAATTGTCGTGGCATTTAAAATATCGTTTGGCTTTAATTTTTGCTTGCCTACTCCGTAATATTCTATTTATTATTTAAAAATGGCTCGTAGTCGTAAAGAAACAACAAACAGCATTCAAAAATTGATTATTTTTCATCATAGTAGTGGTAAATCAGTTCGGAATATTGCTAAATTACTTAATTTATCCCATTCTACTGTGCAGTATGTGAAAAAACGCTTTAAAGAAGAAAATTGGATCGAAAACAAGGTAAGAAAAGGCCATCCGGCAAAGTTAACAAAACGTGATCAGAGATTAATAATTAGAAAATTTGTGAAAAATTCACGTTTGAGTGCTGTAAAAGTTTCTGCAGAATTCAATGAAACATTTTCTACTTCAATTTCACCTGAAATTTTTTGACGAGTTCTCAGAACAGTTGGATTGCATGGGCGTTCTGCCCATAGAAAAATTTTTGTGAGAGAGAAAAACAGAAAGTTTAGGTTTCCCTTCGCACTATCAATGATAAATAAGCCCCAAACCTATTGGAATAATGTCTTATTTGCCGATGAACATTTTTGGTGCTGATGGGCGTATAATTGTATGGAGAAGTAAAAAATGAGGAACTTAATCCCAAGAACTTAGTAGGAACAGTTAAGCATGCCGGTGGAGGTATCCTTGTGTGGGGGTGCATGTCAGCATCAGGACTTGGAAATTTGGTATTTATTGATGGCATGATGAATCATGCTGTTTTTATAAATATTTTAAGAGACAATTTAAAATTATCAGCTCAAAATTTGGGTATTGGAAACAACTTTGTTTTTTTTCAAGATAACGATCCTAAGCACACGGCTCTCAACGTTCACATCTGGTGTCTCTATAATTGTCCACAAGTTTTGAAAACACCACCTCAATCGCCAGATTTAAACCCAATAGAACATATTTGGAGAGAACTGGAGGTTCGAGTACGAAAACACGACATTCACACGAAAAGCGAACTAAAAACAATTATGATGGAAGAATGGATGAACATTGATGCAAAAATTACAAAAGAACTAAAGCAATCTATTCCCAGACTTTTAAAAGCTGTTGTGGATGCTAAAGGATATCCTACTAAATATTAATTTAACGAAAAATTAGAATATTTACTAATATGTAGAGATTTTTTACAAGTGTACGATGACTTTTGTGAGATAAAGTTTGTTACTTTTGGATTATTGGTTTCTTAAAAATAAAGTTTTACTATGTTTTCAAAATATTTCATGTAGTTTTGTTAAGAATAGATTATAGATCTTATTATTAAATACCCATTCTGAAATATTCATTTTAATCAATGGATAGACCCCTATTTCATTGAAAATCGTAAGTGTACGAACACTTTTGGGAGCCACTGTATATATATGTTACCGCTAAAGTACAGAAATCAGTTAGTGTGCACATTACTACCTAGCTAGTCTGCAGATTAATTGATTTGCTCCCTTAAAGGGCGGAAAATTGTTTCATTTCTCAAATTACCTAGGTAATCTGCAAACTCCCTAGATAATCTGCACATTATCTACTAGGCACTTGGTTAAAGTGAAAATAAGATCTTTGCTGGAACAACAGCAACGTTTCTGTACGCTTAAATTAACATAATGTTATTTATTTTTCGATATCTAAAGAATCAAGTTAACACAATGAAACAATCAACAAATTATTTGATAGAATCAATCATCAAAACTATAATACAAAGAATCAATCGGTTTAAAATATTATTGGAATTAAGGAAATGAATTTGCAAAACATATGATAAAATTATGCTTACTGATTAGTGCAATATAAAGATTGGTGACACTTTGAATTACATAGCAAGTGGTTTTTGCGATAAGCACACCTATTTGTGGCACATTTAGATTTGCAGTCGCATTTTAAAATACCCGTTTTAGTACCAAGTTTATAAAAACCATCCTCTGTTTTACTAAGTACCACAGCTAAAATCGAGCGGGCATTAATTTTTGCTCTGTCTACTTCGGGTACTTTAATTCTCACAGTGACACCTTCATTGACATGTGGGTGCTTTGGATTAGAAACTGCTAATATTAACTTTTATTCGCTTTACCTCTTCCATTATGGAATCAAACTTTCGTTTTGTCATTAAAACACTATTAAATTTTGAATCTTCGCTAAAGAGGTTTGCGAAGAATCTTTTTTTCATTTTACTTCCCGATTTGGTGCTTGCTTGCATACTAGGAGCTAACTTTATCTGCTTTAAAAAAATCACGACATAAATTCACAGGTTAACAGGCAGAAATTAATTTGAAAACAGAATAAGCTATGCTATGCACTGGCAGCCGACGCAAATTACGAGAAATAAAAACCGGCGACGACAAGACGCTGGCGAAACCAAACTAAAAGTTGAGGGTGAAGGAGTAGGGAAAGGAAATGAGAGAAACAAACTTTTGAACTTTAACGATACGGAAGCCGTTAATGTGCACATTACCTAGGTAAAATGCGAAAACTCTTGTTTCCGCACTTTAACGGAGCAAATCAGTTAATCTGCAGATTAGCTAGGTAATGTGCACATTCACGGATTTCGAGCTTTAGCGGTAATATATATATATGAGGCGGTGAAAGGCAAAGTGGTGTAAGTCCAAAGCGTTTTACTGCAAAAACTACAAAAAATTCCACTATATATTGAACAAATTATAATTCATAATAATTATTATAATATTGCAAATAATAATTATTTGCAGTTCCACTATAAATTGAACATGGAGATTACTTTTTTGCACTCAAATAAAAAAAGTTGAAAATGGGCCTTACACCACTTTTACCGTCTCATATATATATCCGTATACACGCATGTATGCAGACATGCATATGTACATGTATTCCCTCATACACATACACACACGCAACCACATGCATATAAAATCACTCAGGTTGCATATGATTAAAGCATACCTGAACGTGTTGAAATTTTCTTTAATTTAAACTTAAAATTTAAAGCCGTTTAATTTTTCTATAACTGCCGCACCGACAGTGCCACTTGCATATTTTATTCCCTTTTCATGCATAGGGAAGATTTGAAAATAACTTGTCTTCAGGATTTATAGAATTTTTAATCACTTGAAAGAGAACAAAATTTTTTTCCGGATAATTTTTGCCTTAAGGAAAACTATTAGGAGAAATTTTGCTTCTAGTTAAAAACAGTTTAATCGAAAAACAGATCGAAGAAACGCTTCACGAAATTTCATATAGATAACCTTGAAAATAATTTTATATATATTCTTTTAAAGGTGGAAAATCGTGTGCAAAATTCCCTTCCGAGATAAATAGAATCAAAGACAGGTGTTCATCAGGAGAATATGCATTGACAGTACAGCATAAAAGTTGTGTGTCTGGAAATACAACATAAAAGGGTTGTGTCTGGAAATACAACATAAAAAGGGTTGTGCAATGAAGCGGTTGTAGAAACAGGCGGTTTGCGTCAGCTGTACAATGTAGCTTAAGAACTCACAAAATATCAGCATTTGTAGGTACTATACGAAACATCTAAATTATGTAGAAAAAAATGGAAACAAGATTTCTTACACGAACCTTAGACGTTTTTAAGTGTGTATTTCAAAGCATTGTTCCATGGGCTTTATATGGTTCCATCGTGATATCCACCAAAGTTTGGACCATGGTTTCTCAACCTGTGGTGGACCGTGAATAAATTTGAGGTGGTTCGTTGACTTGGAGCATTCTAGGCCAGGAACTCGCCTGTGAGGCAAAACCAAAACTTTGAGACTCTTTTTTATAAAACAAAAATGAATGAAAACCATGTAGTAGTCTTTGCATTCAAATTCAATCAGATGTACAACTGTTCAAAAGTCATTCGGTAAAGTGTTACTGCGACGTTATTTCGCTACAGTTTTGATGTTACTTTTTCCGTAAATAAATGATTAAGCTTTTGAAAAAGCAACATTTCCCTTTTTATCGTATATAATACAATTCTGTGTGCATCCATAGCTGCTATAGGTGAGTCGTAAGCGTTTTTAATTTTGTAAAATTCTGTAGAACAGATTCATTCAAATCTTGAGTCTTCCCGCTCTGCGATAATCAGATAGAGGGATCCACAGCTTTTACCCGATTATCAAAGGAGTCCATGGCATTAAAAATGTCAAAAACCAGTGGTTTAGACCAGTGCACCGCAACCGTTATGCCGCGGCACACTAGTGTGCCACGAGGAGATCTTGACTGTGCCGCGGTAATTTTATCGATTATGATAATAAAAAAATTAACCATCGCATTAAATAGAAAGTTTTCTAAGTAAAATATTCCTCTAACTTTTTGTTAATATGTAATTTTTCTGGGTCGAAATTATACAAAAAACAAAAACATGTTGTTAGTCATACATTGTATGTATGGCGAAAACAAGAATGATATAATGAATATACAATCGATCTCAACTGCAAACAAAGTATATGTACAATGTAGTTTCATTTAGTGCAGTAGTTCTTCACGTTTTGATGATCAAGGACCACTTGTCAGAAAATAAAAATTCTTTGTAGACCGTCTCTCAACGATCCCTTTCAGAGGCAAAAAATGATTTCATTTCCTTAATAAACTACTTGTGATAAAAAAAAAACTTTAATAAAAAGTTACAAATAAACATAATAGCAAATTTAATGTGAAAGAAAACTTAATAGCGAACATAAAGACCTACAAGAACTTGAAAAATGAGATTTTTGAGGTTGCGTTTGCTTCACTAGCTGTAAAATGGCTGCAACTCCGCGTCACAGAAAATACATTAGGGATTTCTAAACAGAACAGGGATTTTTTTTTCGTACTCGAAACGTCAGGAAACGGGAAAAATACAGGAAATTTTAGAATTTGAATAAAAAAATTGTTCTCTGTTTTACATAATTGTTAAATTCGCGGTCGTTTTGAAACGACGAAACCAATTTTTTGTTAAATCACTGCTGACTTTGTGGACCACCTCTCGGGTATTCCCGGATCACCGGTTAAGGGTCTGTTCACATAGAATCCTTCAGCGTCAGCGTTTCTCGTATTGACATACTTTAAACTTTAAACCAATCACAGACCTTTTAACAAATTCATGGTTAATCGTTTGGAGGTTTGTAATTGGCTTAATATATTTCAATACGCTGACGCTGACGGATTCTATGTGAACAGGCCCTAAGAATCAACGGTTTAGGGGAATCGGGAAGACAGTGAAGGCATTAAAATGCAGTGAGACGGTGGCGGTTGTGTTGAGTCTTTATATTTAGGGGTGAAGACAGGCAGCGGCGCACTCGGGATTTAATCTTGGGGGAGGGGAGGGGGGGAGCGAGTTGAGCAGATAAAAAAATTTTTTAGTGCCAATTCAATAAAATTCATTAGGTGATTATAAAAATGTGTTTAAAGAATGAAGTCCAATTTTCATTTAATTTAACAAAGCTCTTAAATGACTTCAGTCGTGGTTACATTAATCTCTCTATGTAGGGTAGACAGGGGGCATGTTGGCCATAGGGGCACGTTGGCCCATCTGCGATATTTTTCAAACTATCTGGTAAATTGCGTAACTAGCTAAGCGACGTGTGTCTTAGCACGTTTTCTTGTACCCATAACAGCACCGACAGCGAAGAAGCAATCAAACGAAAGCCACTTCAAATTTTCACTGGTGTTTTTTTTTTGGGGGGGAGGGGGGGCACTTGAGAGGAATTGGTCATTGCTGAATAGGGAGGGGGTAGGGACTGACGGTCTGTTCGATCAACTGATGCAACAACCTCCTTAACATCTCACCGTCGTTTGAATAAATCGGGGAAGGCTGGTCACTATCACTTTTTGGATGAAAAGCATCAACGATATTTTAGTTTACCTCTTTTACTTTTTAATAATAATAACAATAATTTGTACTGTTAATTAAAATACTTTGGCTACCGTGTTTGAATCACTGTCTTGCAGGAACAGCAGTAATAATAATTGTACACAATAATAAGAGCAATATTAATAACAATTGTAAAATAATGTAAGTTGTATTAATTTTTATTATTTGTGCATTATATTATTAGTGTAATTATAAAATAATAAAAATTAATGTTAATAATTTGTACTACTACTCATAAAAGTAGCACAGGACTTTTACTACAGGAAAATAAAATCACTTTTATCTTACAGTTAGAATCGGCGTGCATGAAACATGTTTTTGCAGAGGTTTTCACGTCAAAACTTTTTTTTTTCGAATGACTCATCACAGCTCGATTGCTGATCATGCAAGACTGAGTTACGAGAACGGTAGCCAAAGTTTTTTTTTGATTTTTTTTTTTTTCAGCAGCGAAAGCTGGTTACGGCGCAGGTCTTTCGTAGAAGCGAAATGGTACAGAACGAGTTTTGGGGGATACCTGAGGTTACCTTTTAAGAAGTAAATAATAATTTAATCTGACCGGCAGCTTTAACAAATCAGTTAGAGCTTTACAACTTTTTTTTCTCCCTTTTTTTAAAACCCTTCAGCGGGCGCGCTAATTTTTGGAACACCAGCAGGTGCGCGTAGCACAAAGTGCAACGTGTCTTTCAACCTTGATTATTCCTTTTGTAATAAACTTTTTTTTCAAATTTAAAATAATAATTCCGTGTTTATGATAAGATACAAAATGTTGATAATATTGCGATATATTTATAATTAAAGGCCAAAGAATGCAGATACAATCTCCTTATTTCAAAATTGTCCGGTTTATTGGATCTAAGGACAACTTCGAATGGATTTCTTTTTTGTCCAAAAACCTAAAAAAACATTGAGATTGTCCATATTCGTGATATGCGAGATACCGTGTAATAGCTGCACATTGTATCGGATACAACAACTCCTGCTTTTGTCGTATTGTAATCTAGTAAAATCACTGGTTTACCACGGTTAAATCACGATTGACAATGAATGGAAAGGAATACAAGGGTAAAAAAAATCAGAGCTGCGTTAGAAAGGGTGTAGCTACAAATAGAAACTGCTTAAAACGTTCAAACCTTACATGTAAAAACAAACCATTCAAAATTACGAAAATGTTGCACTTTGTACATGAGCACGGCCACTGAAGAGTTAAATTTAAAAAAATGAGTAATTGTACTGCATTGAATTATCTGTGAGGAAATAACCCGACCGGCTATACTTCACGTTTGCCCTCGACTTTCTACAGTGGTTAGTAACGAAAGCTGCCATTGCTTGCACCTGGGTTTGAATACCGACCAGGCATGGATATTTCTGAACTGTCCCGTCTGTTGGATAGACTATGGTTCACCCATTGGGCGCTCCCTCAATGAAGTAGCTAACCAGTCTCGAGGTGTAATTACACGAATTTCCTCAGGACAAATACTCCTACCACTTTAAGGGGACATGAGACCTTCAAATTCGAATTTTTAAATTTATAATTTTTAACTCTATATACAAATTGAAAATGATTTATTTTCTATTTTACTACATTAAAAACCCTTAAAATTCAAAATAAAGAATTTTGGCTAAAGTTTTTCAAAATGTACTATGCACTTTCTATAGAAATTAAAATCCTTAAATTTTGTATTACAAGTCTACCTTATGTATATAAATATAAACGTGTCAAAAGTCTTAAATACATTTTTTTTATATTCTGCCTGTTATTTTTTCCTGTTCTTATGTTTTTACTTAAATTTATGGTCTATAAATTTGAAAAATATTTGTGATTTCAAAGAATTATGCACAGTTTTGTGACAAACACTTCAATTAACAATCCTGAGAAATTTGGAAGATATCAGAAGAAAATGAATGCGCATGGAGCTTTTTGAAAAAGTTTAGCATTTTTTAAGAATTTTTTGATAAATATGTCTTATTCCTCCACAAAATACTTAGTTGTAAATTCTAAGTATCTCCAGTATAGTAGAAAATAATATTAATTATACTCATGGTGTATATATAGTAAAATATTGAAATTTAAAGAAGAACGATATTGAAGGTCCCTTGTTCCCTTAAGAAAATAAAATATTTCAAGTGTTGTACTTAGATCTACAAAACTGCAAAATTTTATCAGAGACAATAAGTAAATCTGTAACTATACAAAGTACGGAAAAAAACGGTCGCTGAAAGATATCCTAAAAGTTTATGAATTTTTACTTCTAATAGTAACTTATTTTCGAAATTCTTATGTAACTGCGCGAAACTTATAAAACGGCTTCCTGTCTGTTATGCATACTTCGACTGTTATTCGACGATTCACAAACTGCATGTTTTCATTTTTCAAATAAACGTAAATAAACTCTATAAATTATAAGCAAAGGCTTAAAATTCTACCCGAGACAAGAATCTGAATTTCTTTATAAAAAATATCTCCCACCATCACCTAACCCTGCGTCTAACTTTCACGGAAGTCAAAATTTCGATATTGTCTGCAGCTGCAAAACGTTCCTATGGTAACAAATGTCCAATAAAAAAGTATCATGCCGATTCTTCTTCTGTATGAACCCTACAACAATGTTTAAAAGAAATAATCGTATAGTACAGATATCTATTGGGACTGTCTGGAAATATTTGAAAATTACAGTAGTTTGACGAAATTTAGAATTAAAAAAAAAGATTACAAAATATCCAGTTACAGCAATATATCGAATTTATTCGTTTTCGTTTTATCGATGACGTTAATTTACAAGAAAGACAGGGGCCATGAAAAATGCAGTGGATAGCAAAGCCTCTTGAATGTTGTGGGTTAACAAGCACTGTAGAAGACAATAACTTAAAAGAGAAAAAAAATTCATTTGTTTTCCTTTAACAGAGACCATATGTAATACAGGTAACCCTCCTATAACACGGTAGATAGGTTCCTAGAAAATGACGTGTTGTGTGAAACCGTGTTACATGAGACCCAGAGACTGTACAAAAAAGGGGGTTACGTTCCGAAAACTTAAAAACAATTTTTTTTAAATTCCATATAATCAAGTTAATTTTTATTAAAAATATAAATGTGTGTATAACACAAAACGAAAAGAAACAAAAAATATTATTTTCCTTTAATGCGACATTAATTTAATAAATTTCTTTCTCATCACTTCAAAGTACAATCAAACGAGAACATGTTTTCGGTTGAACGATGTCACCTTCACTTTCACAACCTTTTTCTTCATTTAGATTTTTTGCACCTGCTATCCTCTTTAAAAAATCTCTAATTTTGGTTTGTTTGCTGGTTTTTACAAGGTCATTGTAGATTTCACGGCATGGAGATGGCGGAACTGGATCACGGCGCAACTGGTTACAAACCCGTCCGACGGGTTTGTAACCAGTTGCGCCGTGTGCGTGGCTCCATTCAATTACATAGGTTGCGACTCATCACGGACTGGTTTGTGATTTGAGTCGGTTATCAGTTTCTTTTGAGTTGCTCCGTGTGCCGACGGCCTAATTGAACGTAACTATAAGTATGTCCAATATTCGCTTTTTTGTTTGATTCAATGTACAGTTTCTGCATATATTGTACGATAAATTATGGTAATAAAATGTTCTTGTTGAGTTTAAGAAAGCTTTACTAGAGTGTCACAGGGCGCTGACGTGGATTGGATCAGAAAAGATATTTTTATATTTTTTAATGTCTTGTAAACAATACTATGCAATAATTTTGGTACAAAACAGTTTTTTTTATCGTAATAAACGGTAAGTCTGCTTAGTTAAGGATTTTGTTTTGCTTATTACCCATATTACCCGGATTTTCGATTATCCTGATTGCCTATGGTCTCAGTTAGTTCGGATAAACGAAGTTTTACTGTATATATGTTCATAGCATATATGTAGTACATATGTTCTTTAATCAAAGACAATAAGTAAATCTGTAACTGGACAAAGTACTGAAAAAGCGATGGCTAAAAGATATCCTAAAAGTTTATGAATTTCATTTTTAATAGTAACTTATTTTCGAAATTCTCGTGTAACTGGTAACTACTTGAAACCTATAAAATGTCTTCCTGTTTGTTTTGACGAAATTTAGAATTAAAAAAAATAAATAGACAGTTACAGCAGTACATCAAATTAATTCGTTTCATTTCATATATGACATTAATTTATTAGAAAGACATATTGAGCAGGAGCCATGAAAAATGCATGGATAGCAAAGCCTATTGAATGCTGCGGATTAACAAGCACTGTAGAAGACAATACTTTAAAAGAGAAGAAATTTCTTCGTTCAAAACAAAGATTTATTTTCCTGAACGCTCTTATAATTAGCGTATTATATTAACAATAAGAGAGATGAGAAGCGAACTAAAATACTTCATTTACGCTTTTTTTTTTTAAAAAAATTAATCGTCAATGGCATTTTCGCGGAAAGCGGAAACTCATTAAGAGAAATGTTGTTGAGAATTTAAAGAAAATGGAGGCAATTTTGAGGGTAATAATGTTATCGTGCAAAATATGCATATTTTTTGTTTATGTAAGTGTATAAATTTTTCGTTTGTGGGAAAAAAACAAATGCACTTTTTTGAGAACGGGAGAATAAACTGAAAATAAATGCAACGTAAAATAGAAAAATAATACATATTTTGAGAATAGGGAAATAAATGGAAAATATATACAAATTAAATTAGAAATATGAATGCATATTTTGAGAATATGAAAATAAATGGAAAGTATATACAACGTAAATTATAATTATGAATGCATATCTTGAGAATAAGGAAAATAAATGGTAAACATATACAACGTAAATTAGAAATATGAATGCATATTTTGAGAATAGGAAAATAAATGGAAAATATATACAAATAAATTAGAAATCTGAATGCATATTTCGAGAATAAAAAAATAAAGGAAAATATATACAACGTAAATTAGAAATATGAATGGGTATTATGATAATAGGAAAACAAATGGAAAATATATACAACGTAAATTATAATTATGAATGCATATCTTGAGAATAAGGAAAATAAATGGTAAACATATACAACGTAAATTAGAAATATGAATGCATATTTTGAGAATAGGAAAATAAATGGAAAATATATACAAATAAATTAGAAATCTGAATGCATATTTCGAGAATAAAAAAATAAAGGAAAATATATACAACGTAAATTAGAAATATGAAGCATATTTTGATAATAGGAAAACAAATGGAAAATATATACAACGTAAATCAGAAAAATGAATGCATATTTTGAGGATAGAAAAATAAACAGAAAATAAATGCAACGTGTATATCAAAATAAATGCATATTTTGAGAACAAGAACATAAACAGAAAATTAAGGCAACATGAAATAGGATACACGAGGAGGTAACTATTACAACAGTGATACTTTTTGATCACGAAATCTGAAAACGCTGTAAGGACTTTGCCTTAAATAAAAGACTGTCAGCCCTTTTGTATTTAATGCTTTAATTGCATTTCTCGACTAAATACAGACTATTTACAATATATATAAAAAAATTAAATTCGTGGGTTCACGGCATCGACGAGGAAGGTCAGACTTGAGTTGTCGCTGCGCTCATTCAAGTCTATCTAGGCCCGACAGAATCTTCTTGTCTCCGGCTCCAGCGTCACTGTCAATAACTTTGACATGAAATTAACTCGCTTCCGGTGACTTTATATACCTTCGCTGAACGTTCTCGAAAGATCTGGAAAACGCCGCCTTTCTTTATTCAGTTACGTTCCCAGGCGACTAGGCGCCTCCGATCGGCAACTTCCTTTTTGTAACTGACTAACTGTTCTGTGAGCTGTCGGTAGCACTTCCGGTCTTTGTGTCGCCAAGACTGTGTCTCCAGCTGTCTAAATCACTTACGTGCACAAACCGCGCGTTGGTTGGTCTTCCCGAAATTTCCACGCACAAAATATTCGCTATTGTACGGGAGACGTTACAACGCTAAACTTCCGATAAACTCTGATACTCCTTTGAAATTTTTTAAAATTTTATACATTTGGATCATGACAAATTAATAAAAATTTTCATCCCCATGCAAGGTTTACTATGAATCCTAGAAGAGCGTTCCAGTAAATGTTTCAGGTATTCAGGTCTATTTGTCAAAAAAGTTTTTTGGATCGAAAACTAAAATTTCTATCTTTATCAGTACGGATACAGGCATACATGACATGATATTATGGAAAGTATATGAACACAGACACTCAGATGAAGAGCCACTGTATACAATAGAAAATGCATCATTTGCCATATCAGTGGCAGTCATGGAATTTGATTTTCCTCCTTGTTTATAGTCTGTCGCTAATTAACATTTTCCCTTTTCTATAGCTTCTTTTTTTCTCGTTTAAAACTATTAACTCTAAGGCCGTCTGCACACGGGGCAACTCAAAAGAAACTGATAACTGACTCGAATCACAAACCAGTCCGTGTTGAGTCGTAACCTATGTAATTGAATGGAGCCACGCACACGGCGCAACTGGTTACAAACCCGGTCGACCGGGTTTGTAACCAGTTGCGCCGTGTGCGTCGCTCCATTCAGTTACATAGGTTGCGACTCATCACGGACTGGTTTGTGATTTGAGTCGGTTATCAGTTTCTTTTGAGTTGCTCCGTGTGCAGACGGCCTTAAGTTGCTGTTAACACTCTTCTGTTAAATTAAACAAACTACACGTTTTAATCTTTAAATATAGTTAAGGTAATTTGCAATCTACCGAAATGATAGGAAAATAACCAATCTTTAAAAACCATGACTGATATAATGTACACAAAAACAAATTCGTGTTGGAGACAGTTTAAAAAATATTTTTGAAGAGGAAAATTTATATAAAATTACATATTTTTATTTATATCTAATATGCGCTTTTTAACCACAACACTGTGAATATTTAATTTTATTGATTGTGTTTACTCTGACTTAGATTTGTGTTCAGTTTCGGCTGACATATTTTGCGTACAAAATTGATATTTTAAAAATATGTGAAGGCTTTAAATCATACATTTCGCTTGTTTTAATCTGTATTAATATGATTATGATGTTGAGTGCTGTATAATTAAAATTAAAGAATTCCAATGTTTTGGTGTATAAAACGAGTGAACGGTTATCAAGCAAAAAGTTTTCGTGGAATATATATTATAAACACTGTGTCATGCTCCCAGCTTATTCAAGCAGAAACCGTCGCCAACTTTTCTGATAAGTTTCATTGTCGTTACCAATGTCGTACACAAATATTCAAAACTTTTAGTAATTTTTACAAAAAAGTATGTACCTTCTTTTAACAAAAAACAATCTAAAATCTAAAATGTTACAGAAATTTGCATGCAGGCACATTTTAAAATTATGAAAGATCTGGGTCCATTTTTCAGAGATATACCATGCCAATTATTCCGGAAAGTCTTGAGAGACTCGAGAAAATTCAAAATGTCTATGCCTCAAGCAATGCTTCAGTTGATATCGCAGATATTCAAATCCAAAGACAAGTAATTTCCTAAACAGATCAGTAAAGGCATAGATTTCAAAATTTAACAATTTTCGGAGGTTTGTTTTTTAGAGGACATAAAATTAATGATGTCCACCACAAACAAATTAAATATTATTTTTCGAAAAAAAATTGAAGTAAAGTAAAAAATATTTTTGAATTTTTGCTAATTTGTGATCAGTAAAAATACAGAGAGTAAAATTCTGTGTACTTCGAAACTGGGACTGAAGATTTGTGTTGTAAACTGAGACACCACACTGAACTATGAAAATTCTATCGCTGAAAGGAACAAATGAAAGGTTACCAGAATCCCAACAGCCTAGCTTAACATTAAAAATTTATATGTACCTGTAATAAAATATTCCACAGTACTGAAAGAAATACAATTCATTCGTTTTAAAACTAGTTTGAATGAATTATAAACGTTCCACGGTTCATTTGTGGATTCAGCTCTCGCCTCTTAAAGTGCAAATACAAAACATGGCATCAGTTACACGATTTGTTTCACATCTGGATTTTAATATTTCAGCCCCGAGTGGAGACGGTAATTGTCCTTCAACTCGTTAACGTCACACGACTATATGTAAACAAAGCCACGTAAATGGCATCTGGAATGAAGATGAGCCCAAGCGGACACCTCACTCCTCTTATTATCTTTAGTCCGTAATCAGAGGTTTGAATGCTTTGCATGCAAAAATACCCTGTTTACTTCGTTCTAAGGGCGTTGCCGTGCAAACAATCACGTTACTAATGTTTCTGTTCTGAATGTAGTAGAAGGACTATATTTTCGTATCTACAATATTATTATTCTAGAAATACTGCAACCTTCGGGTACTGTTAAATCCGGTCTTTGTAAACTTATTTTTAACATAGGCAAAGTTAAAGATAAAAACATAGATAAACATAAGGACAGAAACGTAAACTTTTAGCTTAAACATAAAAACTTTTTTGTTATAACATAGGTCTCTTTTTTTATGGTAAATGTAAAGTTTTGCTACAAAATTTGGAAATTTCTAACATAATCAGCCCCCTTCTCCCGCCAAAAAAGTGCTTCTTTTAAAAATCAACAAAACGTTTTTGTGATCTAAGAATAATAGCTTGGCCAAAAAGTTCTCTCGGTTTTTAAGTAAAAAATAAAAGACGCATTTTTGATTTTCATCAATAACTGTATTGAACAAAATATTCGTCATTTTGTTCCACTACCTTCTGTCCTCTTTCAGGCAACTTCATCATTATATCTTCCTAAATCTGAACAGTGCACAAAACTTTTGTTTTTGTGGCATTCTTACCTTTCTTTGAATAATAAAGCGTAATATGCCGAAAACGTTGCTCATTAAAATGGCGACACAAAAATGACTCTACACAAGTTTTACTTACAAATTGCAGTGACAGCTGTCACAACACAATCTAACGAAAATTGTTTCGAATAACGTTAAAGACAACTTAGCGCTATCAGATCCACCTTACATAAAACCGAACAAACTTTTATGGCCAACCCAATACTTTGTAGAAGCCCTTTTTTTAGATGTTTTCGTAATTACTACAATAGAACCGCTTAATGATGCATACATATACATAATTAAATAATGTTAAAAGAACTATTCTCTGCTGTATTATAAGAAATAAATATTTTTTTCCGAAGAAATGAGCCCTCAATTGAAGTGTAGTTATGTACGACCCAGTTGTAACGAAAAATTGTTTACAAATGCAAAGCTTTTAACATCTCAGAGAGAAATGTAGTTTGCTCGCATCCAATGGATAAGTTGTATGTGTTGTACAACTGATAGCCATTTATGAAATGATATTTTCAATGCATGAACAACAAAATTAAAGATATCAGGTGTAAAGCTTATCAAAGGAAACATTCTAAAGGCTACATTAAACGAAAGAGCTTTGCATTTTTTGGGCTATTACTTATAAAAATTTCGAGTTGACATATAATCGGAAAGGATCTTTAGATATCGCTTATTGGTATTCTAATCATCTAGGGTAGGTGGGGGCAAAGGTTTGCAGTTTTGAGTTTTGGGTTTCTTACGGGCCTCCGTTAGATCCTATCGCCCCAAAAAGTCACTTGTATTGTAGTTGGGTATCCCCTCTACCTTCTATAAAATAATGAATTTTTTACCGAAATATTTAGTCACCGAATTTTTAATTTTACCAAAAGACCTCTTTGCGAACCTTTGCCCCAATCGGTGGGGCAAAGGTTCGCACTGCAAACCTTTACCCCACTCGTTGGTTTCTTACTGGATAGGCATCGAAAATCACAAAAAGAGTTGTCTAAATAATTTTATTTCACATTTTGTAATCTTTTTAAAGGTGTTACATATATGGAAAATCACAAATTGAACAGGTTAATCTCAATAAATTTTTTCTTAAACTAAATAACTTCAAACTGATATATAAACTATTAACACAGAAAGTTGAATCTAACAAAGAAATTCACAAAATGAAAAGGGGTTAATCTCAATAATTTTTTTCTTAAACCAAAGAACTTCCAATTAAAATATCAACTATTAACACTATCGCTATATTATATCTTAGGCTTTACTCATTCTTTTAAAACCCGTAAAAATTAAGCAAATTAAGGGGATGGAGGACATTACAAAGCAATTTTTGAAATTTTTACCTCAGAGATATGAAATTGGGCATAAATATTCATTAAAGTAAAACTATTTCAAACACCTTATAAAATTTTATAAATATTTAAAATTTTATTTTTTATATTTAAAAAATTGAAATTTTTATTATGTTTTTTAAAATGCTCCTTGCGATCCAATTTTTAACCTTTTCCTTAATTTTGCATTTAGATTGCTTATACATTTTGATCAGGGTTATGTTTTGATTTGTGCTTTCGTTGAATAATTAATTTTTAGGAAATATTTTTATGCTTGTACTCTGAATTCTCGTGAAATTTTTGTACTTTTCCACGCTTAAGTTAAACTTTGATAATCTGAATGATGTCGAAACCTGAAATGGATACATAACTTTATTTTAATGTATAAGAGGAGTCTTTGTAATAAATTTTATAAAATTTCGTCAAAAATTGTGACGCAAGGAGCCTTTCAAAGACTTGCAAATCTGGAAATTACTCATTTAGAGTTTTTTTTCTCTAACCAGACCTTCGATCCTTAAAATGTCTTGTAACAACATTTAATTCCTTTATCTTGTAAAATAGGTCTTTGTTCAGAGCTATTTTATTTTTGTGTTGTACTAATTTATTTTATTTTTAATTTATGGATTTTCAAGCATTTTACAAAAAATTTTCTGATTAAAAACAGGCAGTTTTTATCAAAAACCATAATTTTTTTTCAAATTACAAAAATGTGAATTCCCATTAATAATAAAAGACGTTGTTAATAAGGATTCCTAATGAAAAGAGGACATGAAACAAATGTTAATAGTTAGAGCGGCAAAGGTTTGCAGATGGGGCAAAGGTTTGCACTGCGAACCTTTACCCCATGACTCCTGCAAACCTTTACCCCATTTCGTGCTGGTTCTGTTTCTGCAGAATGGACGCCACTGTATTTGAGTTAACCCAAAACTTAAGGTACGATTTGAAAGGTTATTTACCACCCTAACATGCGAAAATAAGCCCAAAACAGTTCGTGAGTTTGAGTGATGCTCAAAATTACTCAAAAGTTCCAAAAAATTACATTAAAAGAGACGAAAATAAACTTACCTCATTTTCTCTGCAAGAGGGGGTCTTAACTCCAACATTTTTTTATGAGGCAACTGACTGGAAGTAGAGGAATGCACTGCCTACCCTATTCTTCCTAAAACTTTTCCCGGTCATTTTAAAATGTATGTGCGAACCTTTGCCCCATGCGAACCTTTGCCCCCACCTACCCTATATATATTATTTCTAAAAGTTTTTTTTGTTGTTGCTTGTTTTGTTGTTTGTTTTGTTTTATCCCTTTTCTCCTTTCATGCTTAACCAAAATCGATAAATGAGGTACCATGTTAAAGATTAAGATCTCCGCTTCTGACGAATTGTTAATTTAGAATCACACATCTTATTGTTTGTTTAAAAATCGAATTATAGACATTATAAACAATTTTCTTCCCCTAGATAGCGCGCTTTTTTTATTTTACTATCATCAATCGCACTGAACTTTTAAATTAAAAAATCGTTTGCTTTTATTATCATTCTGTGATTTCATTAATGAGTTTATTTATAGGCAACATCCGTGTAGGTGTACATTATTCTTTTTGCATGGTAAAACCAAATAAATTATTTCTAAATACTTTCTGACGATCCCTTTTTCTCGCTTCATAATTAACCAAAATCGATAAATGAGGTACCATCTAAAAGATCTCCGCTTCTGACGAATTGTTAATTTAGAATGACCCATTGTGTTGCTTCTTTAAAAATCGAAGTTAAAAATGGACGTTTTGCTCTAGAGTTTTTTCTTTAGGATGCGTCAATACGGCACGGTCAAATAATGTGTACAAAGAGGTTTTGTAATGTAAATATCACCTTTTCCAATATTAAAAGTTAAAAATGACGAGTTTGTGTCATATTTAACTTTTAATATTGTCTACAAAGGTATTTTGACGTGTACGTATCTCATGTCCCCCTGTTTTGTCTTAAGCTTCACTTCCAGTTTTGTGCCTGAAGATGTTTTGTAATCGGTTTTGTATTATCCTTACGCACCATTGTTATTTAACAAATCAACAATGGCTACCAATGAACCGGTTCTTCTTTCATCCTTCTACAAACCACCGACCTCGCTATAAAATTAATCGTATTTTATCGGCAAGCGAAATTTTTGCACGGGCCACCTACTAAAGGTTTGTTTATCACTATTTAGTTATATTCATTAGAAAATTCATTCAATCCTGTAAGAAGTAAAACGGGATAATGCAAAGAAGATGATTTATTCGCAATATTTTGTAAACCGAATTTATAACTGACTTTGAATATTATAAACATACATGGACGTCATCAAAGTGTATTACGAGAAAGGATCATCCACGAACACAGAAAAATAAATGAAAATAATTCGAAGTGACAGTGCTTACTGAACTGAGAATCCATTTACGAACTATTGAGTTGCACATCAGAAAATATCAGCATCTTTCCTATAATAACTTCATCATCGTTTCTTTAGCATTCAAATCCGTATTGCATAATGAATTCTAAAAATAAGTAATGTTAAGCAAATAATGCTTACAAATGTATAGGAAATAAAATTACATGGAAACAATACGCAGAGTCAGCAATGGCTACGTTTGCATCTCATCGAAGTAGTAATCAACTCAGATTCGGCGTAAAATGTACAGATGAATATAAATCTATATGTCAGAGGTAAACTATCATATGTGTTCACTGCTTCTCTTACTCACATCAGAGCATCCAGTCCTCAGGCATGCTAGATTTCGTCGTACAAGAATGACTACAATAGCTACCAAAAGTCGTAGCAGTCGAGTAGAAATGTGCGTCACGATGACGTCATTTTCGTACGTTGAAATTTTGCATGACCCAAGGGTAAAGCACTATGAGTGTTCCCAAAATACCCTGCTCCAGCTAATTTCATAATCTGAAGCTAGAATTGTATTCAAACTTCAAAAAGGAATAAAAAGATTATAAGAACATTTTTCGAAGATTTTTAAGAATTTTAGAATTGATATGGTGAGAATACTCGCATTTTCGTAAACAGCCGAATTTCCCGAGAAGGTAGTACTTCTATGACGTGAATTTAATAGTCTAAGAGAATTGGCACCTGATCTCAGCTGTGGGAAATTTTGTGTAATCTTCAACAAATGTAGAAGTTAACAACACGTATAAAGTGACAAGAAAAAAAATTAACTTACCTCAAAATCGAAACAGGTATACGTATCTTCTTAACATTCACTAACTCCGTATATCTAAATTAGATTTTCAACAAAATTTTGCTATCTATACTAATTCCTCAGTATAAGTCAATGACCATTCGGATTTTGCGTCTCTAAAGGTCCCATTTTCTTTTTTTCTTATTATCATTAGATCATCTTCATTTCATTTCTTTATTCAATTTTATGATTCTGCTTCATCGATTCTACCCATAGGCGTAGCGTCGGGGGGAGGGCACAGGGGAGCACGTGCCCCCCCCCCCCAACTTAACTTGAAATAAATTAAAACGTTAATAGAAATTAAGTTAATATCGGAAAATTGGAGAAAACTTTTAAGAAAATTGTTTTTTTCCGCTTTTTCAAACTGTGAAACTGAAGATTCCAATTATGTCCTTAGCCTTAACATAGTTTTTAACAATGCTATGATCCATAACAAAAATTTGATGCTATATTTTTTTTCTTATTTTATTTATATTACATTTATTTTTCTCATTGTATAACTTTTGAATACTACTCAAACATCGATTCTATTATTATTCAATATCCAAAAAATCGTAATATTTCATATTTTAAGGACCGCCAGGCAGTCAATACGCGGAGGAGGGCCCCAGCTCAATTCCTATCCCCCCCCCCCCAAAAAAAAAAAAAAAAAAAGTTAGAAGCACGCTACGCCTATGGTTCTATCTGCCCTCCATTTCATTCCATCTTGCTTCATTTGTCTGTTTCGTTTTATGCTGCGTAACTTTTTATGGGCTTGAATAAATAAATTTTTGTCCCTTGCTCCTCTGACAGATGAGCCTCTTTCAGGTCTCCACGTCTGCTGCCAACCTTCTCGAAGTTCTACCGGAAATTTCTGTTGTTTCCCTTGCTTACATAAAAGAGTAAATTGATCTTCGAATTTGCGTTTTGCCCAGAGACAACCACACCGAATGCACAGCGGTCTGATGAAGAATGAAATTAATTCATTCGAAACGAGGTGCCATTCCTATTGGGGATATTAAGAAACTGTGTGTCACTGTTTTGTGTACTCAATTAATCTCACGTAAGTGATAATTAACTAAAAATATTTAACCTTAATTTGTGTTTATCGGACAGTAATAGCTTGTACTGTCTATAAGGCACTGTTAAGACAGAAAACAAGCAACTTTTGTATACCATTTGCGAATACTTGAAAAGTGGCAAATGAATGAGTGCTTAGAATTTTCCTTTAACGTGAAACCCTGACTCTCTGATTGATTTTTCAAAATGACGTCAAAGCAGACAAGCAAAAGCTACCATTTCTATATTCGTTTTTTCGGTCGAAACATTGACTAAATTATAATTTAATCAGGACCCTAAGAAGAAACTCATCGTTTTTTCCCTAGAAAGGATTCGGCATAAGATATCCGGAAAAGGAAGAAAGTGACATGAACATTATCTTAGATGGCACTACCCTTTGTCAAATTTCTAAGCGAGTAATTGTTGCCAAACGGCGGAATCTATCCGCCTGTCTATTTGCCACTACGTAACCAGCTGTCTATGCCGCAATGGCCGAAGTTACACTTTTTAGTAACGTCCATTTTAAGTATCTACAACTACTCTCGTTTATTTTGCAATGTAGTCGCCATATTCACAACTTCAACATATTTATTGAAGGACTGAAATAACCGTAAACTGAGAGGAGATACTGACACTGAAATCATGTTGACAATGAAATCACAAAAGAGAACTAAATTTTGTAAGTACCATTTTAGAATATTAGCACATGTTGTTAAGTATATCTTATCTTTATCATATGTTTTGCCCTAGGTTATTTAGATAAAGATTTGATAAAGAGGTTCTTATGCGGTCTTACGGCTGAATTGTTCATACAATTTCTGACTATGGAAATACCAGCATTTTTTAAGCCTTTGGCAATGTTAAAGATACCTTAATTTGGGTTCTCGATTCTCTGTGAATTCCAGTGAAATTTTTATTTGTGTGTATATATATATATATATACAGGGTGTCCAGAATTAAACGTCCCTACTTTAAAGTTGTCTACAGTCGAAACTATTGTTCAGAAAGTTATGAAATTTTGTGTAGGACATATTGAAGGGATGGGAATTTGTTTGAGCGAATAAAAAAAAAAAATTTCAAAATTTCACCACCAGAGGGCGTTTTTTGATGAATTATACATTTAGCTAACATTTTCTAAAGTTAAAAAAATTTATTACAACAAGACATGTTCAACATGACGGCCATCATTTTCAGCTACCATTTGAAATCGTAAGATAGTATGTTCTACTGTTGACCGCAGTGTGTCCGGGGAAATTGCTGAGAACAGGTCGTGAAATGCTGTCTTTCAGATCAGGTATAGTTCTTGGTTTATTAAGACTGACTAGATGTTTCACATGTCCCCAAAAGCCAAAAGTCGCATTGGTTGGGGGTCTGGGAAAACAATTTTACTAACAAAGCTCGGTCTGGTAATCGTAACGATGACATTCTGATTAGCAATAGCAAGCACGCTGAAAACCAAATCTCCATGAAAGTTTCTAGGTTTTATAACAGCTTCTGCTCTACGGCGACAAAAATTAATTTGCATATTTGTTTTTTCTTCGTTCCTTCAAATCTTTTCTCTCTCTCTCTCTCTCTCTCTCTCTATATATATATATATATATATATATATATATATATATATATACTAGCTGAAAACCCGTACTTCGCTACGGAGTACATTCAAATTAAATACAACGGTCAATGTATGCAATTCATGCCAAATATACACTCAAGAGCCAAAACATTATGACCACCCCTACATTTTGCAATGAATTCGCCTGGATGACGTGGAAGTCACGTGATCAGGTGGAAGTGGTATTTAACTGCTGCTGAAGAGTCTGAAGAATCATTCTTTCACTTGGGTTGTTCGCGACCTACGTTCTCGTGGGTTGTTCGCGACCTACAGTTGTTAGTACTTATGCAAAGTGGATGAATGACAGTGAAACCAGCAGTAGATGACATGGTGTTGGACGTCCACACGCTATCAAAGAAAAAAGTCGTCGGAGACTGTGTCGCATGGTGAAGCAAAACCGGAGCCAGACAGTGGCTCAGCTGACAGCCCAATACAATGCAGAGCCAAGTAGAATAGTATCGCAGCACACTGTTCAGCGGACACTGTTGGATATGGGGCTACGCAGCAAACGTCCCACTCGTGTGCCTTTCCTGACCAAGCGTCATCGCCAACTGCGCCTGCGCTGGGCCCGGGAACATCGCGACTGGTCCATGGATCAGTAGGAGAGAGTTGCCTGGTCAGATGAATTACGGTTTGTCATTCATCACGCCGATGGCCGTGTCAGGATACGCCGTCTTCCAGGGGAACTGTTGCTCCCTCAACGTTCAGTAGGTCATACACAGGTCGGTGGTGGCGGTATTATGTTTTAGGGGAAATTCTCTTGGGCGTCTCTGGGACCCGTGGTTGTGGTAGAGCAGACCATGAATGCTACAGGGTATCTGAACATCATTGCGGACCAGTTGCACCCTTACATGGCCTCTGTTTTTCCAGCTGGAAATGGAATGTTCCAACAGGACAGCGCCCCGTGTCACAAGGCTAAAATTGTGTTGGAGTGGTTCCAGGAACATGATGCTGAATTCCAGTTAATGTCCTGGCCGCCTAACTCACCGGATCTCAATCCGATAGAACACATTTGGGATGTCATGGGACTGCAGCTCAGAGTTCAAAGACCACCAATTCGCAATATCTAGGATTTGCGTGACCGTTGCTTAAACATCTGGTACAATCTGTCTCCGGCCATCTACCAAGGACTTGTGGCATCCATGCCAAGGCGGGTTGAAGCTGTGTTGCGCGCCAAAGGTGGGCCAACTCGTTATTGACATGTGGTCATACTGTTTTGGCTCTTGACTGTATATATATATATATATATATATATATATATATATATATATATATATATATATATATATATTATATGATAAATACGACGATCAATGTATACAATTGATGTAATATATATATATATATATATATATATATATATATATATTTATAAGAAATCGTAAAGGATAATTTTATAGACAAAATAATGTAGAAGAAAATATTCAAATTAAATCTAATATAAAGAATACTAAAGAATATAGTACAGATAATATAAGTACAGTTTGTAGAACATTTCTTTTACTGTATTTTAATATTTTTTTGGGTAATGTCCAATCGTCTGCCGCATTAGCAAGGAAAAAAATATTTTTTGTTTATTTAGTTGTTATGCACGTGGCGATAAATTTATTTAAAGTACCAGAAAAGAAATCACGTGATCAGCATTTAATAAATTAAATTCTAAAAATTAATCTTTAAAAATTCACCAAAAATCAGGAAATGGAGATAAAGATTCGAAAAAAAATTTCATTTTAAAGGTATTTTTATGATCTTTCTCGTGATATAAATTTTATAACCCTCAATTTATTATTAAAGTTAAAAAAACAGCTTAAAAATTTAATTTAAAAAAATCTAAGAAGAATTTTTGAAAAATCTTTCTTAGTGCACCCCTACACTATAAGAAGAATCGCCATGCAAAATTTCAGCCCTTTAGGTCCAGCGGTTTGCTCTGTGCGTTGTATGTCAGTCAGTGAATGAGTCAGTTACGGAACTGTTTTATATACCACTGCTGGCCACTGTAAATGCAACACCCTGAACGAATCATGCAATAACATGAAATTTACAACATGCATTAGCGGAGGTGAGATATGCAAATGATTAGAATTTCAGCGCAGACGCACATCACGCGCGCCTGTGGCGCCACTTCAAAGCGCTATTTAAGGCTTGGAGATTTCGACGATTTCAGGTTCGGCAATTTTGTTTTTCTTGTGGTTTTTTCAAAAAAACGATCAATAATGCATCGTCGAAAACAGCGATCATCTTTTGATCAAGTATCCGAGTTCGACGGAGGAAGGATTGTGGCCTACCGAGATTGTGGATTATCTTTCAGGGAAATCGGTAGTCGTGTTGGACGATACCAAACAACTGTAATGCGGATATGTGATCGTTGGATGCAGGAGGGTCCGACGGACCGGCGTGTTCGATCGCATCCACCTCAGCGCACCACTTCACTTGATGACAGGCAAATTGTGCGCATGGCAGTGACGGGTCGCTCAGTCACATCACGAACCATAGCACAGCACATGCAGTCTGTAACGCATCATCCAGTGTCTGCGCGTACCATTCGACGCCGTTTACAGCAGAGTACTAGAGGTGTGCGAGGGTGATATCCAATACCGCCCCATACTATAATACCCGGTGCAGGACCAGTGTGGCGGTGCATAACGCAGCTGTTCAGCATCCTCTCTTCACGGTGTATATATATATATATATATATATATATATATATATATATATATATATATATATATATATATATATATGTGCAATCTTGTAACCCGCTATTAGAAAAATATATATATATCCTTTGAAACCTAAAATTTTGACTTAAAAGAATTCTCATAAAGCCAAATTCTCATAATCCCAAAATCACGTTATGAATTGAAATAAAACCGTTTAAATTTCTTATAAAAGTGGCCATTCATATAAATGGACCGAAATATGTTTTCTGGGACTATTTATGAAAAATTACGATTCTATAAAAGTTCTTGAGCACAGACATGGCGATGACAAGTTATGTCGTATTAAGCGGATGGTTTAAGATATACAGCTGAGTAACTTTTACTTTCCTTAATGGTGATCATGTTTTACATTGCATAGTTTTATATATATGTTGGGTAATTTTTTTTGTAAGTACATTAGCTATAATTTTACGGTGGAACATTTTAGAATCATTTCAAGATTTATTGTTAAATATAATTTATTACTAATCGAGTGTTAGTATTTGAAAAAAAAAGTTTCCCACGAAAGCATAGCTTAAAGCATCAAATTTTATAGAGGATGCAGCTAGGCGTACCGGGCAGTAGCAACAGTGAGGTATCCAGAATCTAATTTTAGGAGGATTTGCTTTTTTTAAGGGGAGGGGATTTTTGAAAAGTAACTCTGATATAATCTTTCTTTTGCCAATTTTTATAGCTATGGTTGTCCCAACTTTCAAAAGGGAGATTCGTTAACTTAGCTCAGAGAAGGCATGCTAGGAAGTCCATTATCAGATTAGCCGGATCAACACTTTTTTTTTTAAACGAATGCTGGCAACAGGTGTCAGCGAGGTGCCAGAAACGATACTTCGGGACGGTATTCCTATTGAATACAAACAAGCCAAGTATAAACCCTTGCGGAGTACAAATTATCTGAGAAAAATGAGCTCCTATGACATATAAAAGAAATTATTTATGGTTGTGTCCAGGGATAACCTCTAAGTTGCGCCCAGTCCGATTTCAAGATGAATGAACATTTAAGCCAGTATTCGTGAAAGTTAAGGAGTATTACACAGGTGTCTCCTCCCTCGGGCCCCATGCCCATCTTCGCAACGCTCTTGTTTGCGATTCTTTGGGGTTATCTCTCTGAGGCAATCCTCGTAGTTTGCGCCATCTAGACTCTAGCTGCACCACCAAAAACTTTCATAAATTTTAAAATCTTTCTTGCACCTTAAAAGCATTCCATTTCGTTTCATATCATTTCTGTGGAAAGTTTATATTTAGGATATAATTGCTTTTTAACGTAGTATCGCGTTCCTCCATAACGGTCCTCCGGAAAAGGAAAATTTCCGACGCTAAAACCGTTCCCCCGTACTTCGCGAGATATAATTTTGGCAGCGTGCCAAACCCAGTCTGTATCGCTTGGACAAGCAGTAAACAGTTAAACAGAAAAGTACCAAAATGCGTCAAAATTTTGACATACATATACATGTGTACATATTTATAGATACATATATATAGATAACACATACATACATATATACATACATATATACATACAAAAGAGGTAAGAAACAATAAGTAATCCTATGTTAATAACCCGCGGTAGTTTCGTTAGATGAGACTACCTGGATTTTTTTTTCATGATGAATTAGTTATTTTAATTTTTAATGCGATCTTAAAATTACGGGAAATTTACAGTTTGTAATATCAAGGTTTTTTTTTTCGTTATGTTCAAGAGATTCTAACTGTTTGCGGAAATGCATTTATCTCAAACGGCATATCATTAATCAACTTCAGCGAGTAACTCGAGAAAAGTTTTTGGGTAATTAACATATCCGTTTAGAACGCATGTTTACAGAGAAAATTTCGCTCTCGTTTGTTTATAGAAGCATGAATGGATATTGACCACTACTTGAAAATGTGTTATGCAATTTTTAGCACGGATGATTTCGGGAGAAGCAGAAATTAAGCAAGGGTTATAATAACTAAACCATGCCAACATGGATCTCTTCGGTCGATACAAGCTCACGTACTCGCACCCTCACGTGATTTTCGCCCTCCTCCAATACTTGATCACGTGTCGTGCACTTTTTTAGCCAATGAATAACCCACTCAGTACTGGAGGGGGGTGGAAGTAAAAGTCAAGATCACGCACTACGTTCCGGTGGGGATTTTCGGCTTATGGGTGTGTGCGGGTCGCGAGTCTATCGCGGCGGAAAATTAGGCTGCCGTGCATTACGGGCGACACTTCGTTTCTGCCATTTTGTTTCGGAACTCCTTTCTGCGGGAGTTGGACTTTTCCCGTCGAAGTACTATAAAAATTCCCACCCCCTTTTCTTTTCGTCGCAATGGTGTAAGCCATGGGGGAATGTTGGTCACCGGAGCAGTGGCGCAACAAGAATCCTTCTCTTAGTGAGGAGGCATTTCCTTGTTTTTGGGGGAAAGAATTTTCCTTTTTGGGTAGGGTGTGTGTGAAAATTTGTATTTGGTATTTTTTTACCAGTTTCGTGTTAATAAAATGCAGTTTCTAGCTCTATATTTTCCCTTCCAATGCGCCAGGCACTTATAGTTAGGACATTCGCCAATAAGCATATTTTTTGTTGGATACTTTATTACGGGAGCACCCAGTCGCTGATCCAATATTGCTCCCAATGAAGGGACATACCAGGATTATTCAATTCTTGGCTGTGATTCGAATCCAGGACCCCCCGGGAACGATAGTTCCACGAAATAAAAAATAAAAAAATCAGTATTATTATTAACGTAGGATTAGTTATCGTTGCTTATCTCTTTTGTATGTATATATGTACTATATATATATATTTACGTATATATATATATATATATATATATATATATATATATATATATATATATACACACACATATATATGTCAAAATTTTGACGCATCTTGGTACTTTTCTGTTTAACTTGTTCAAGCGATAGACTGGGTTTAGAGCGGTGCCAAAATTATAACACGCGAGGACGGATAGACGGACGGTTTTAGCGTCTGAAATTTTCCTTTCCGAAGGACCGTTATGGAAGGACGTAATCCTACGTTAAGTGATTTAAAAAGAATGTCATTCCAAGATGTGTTTCCCCAACCCTGTTCAAAATTGAAATTTATCTCCTAATTACAGATTCCCCTCTCTTGGAAAGATAACCATGGTTTCCCAACTTGTCAGCCTGATCCTTTTCAAAGACTTAGCGGACTGTTTTTAAATGTATTTTTTACTGTAACTTAAAAGGTTTAAACGAGGGATTCCCAACGGGGTCCAGGTGGATCCCTTTGCGGTCGATGGAAGTTTAAAAAGGGTCTATAGTAATCCAGGGGTCTATTGGGGGTCGATAAATTTTTCTGTTTTAAAATTTAATTTTTTAGGAATGTAATTATTAGATAATAATATCCATTTTAATATGTATAAATATATATTTATGTTCGTTATGTTAGTTATTGTGACTATACGATGATGAGAAATTTCAGGCCAAACATTAAAAAAATTGTATCAATGCATCAAGCACAACCACCACATTAATTGAAATCGAACTTTTGTGCAATTACAATATGTGTTTCTGAAATACTGTTTATATTTGTGAAATTAAAGACGAAAATAGTACAAAAATAATAAAACATATACCTAATAAACCACTTTTTCTAATTTTTTGTTCATATTCTTAGTGAAATTGTTACGTTTAAGTGTTTTATGTGCAATCATTAGTATTATAATTATGTTGTATGTTGTACATTATAGAGAAAAATCGGAGGGGGTCGATGAAGAAAATCATTCTTTTTAAAAGGAGTCGATGTAGGAAAAAGTTTGGGAACCCCTGGTTTAAACCATAATCCCTCGTTTTTCACTTACTTTTTGACAAAAAAAAAAAGGATCCATTCTCTTTCTGGGTGATTTTACTCTTGCTTAAGAAGTAGATAAATATCTTAGTGTCCTATACAAAAAAATACGTTAGAAGGGATGGATGTAAGAAAAACGCCTTCTTCCTGTGAAGAAAGAAACTATAATTCGATTCCTTACTAATATGGCTGTACGCTTGCTCCAATGCACATACATAAACTTGCTTGCCTAGGACACTACAAAACAAATAAAATATCTTGCGTCCGACTCTTAGAATATGTTACGAGAGAAGAAATGTAATCTAAACACCCACTTCCAATGAACAAAGGGAGGCTGTCATTCGATTCCTCGCTAATTTGGCTGTACATTTATTTCAATACATATACACCTACACACATGCCTCAGACTTAATGTGTGTAGGTGTTACCCACATTAAGTCTGAGGCAAAAGAAAAAGTAGAAACACATTTTGGCATTACATCTCTGGGCTATGCTTTAACTTTCAAATGAAGTTCAGATATCCTTGCTTTGAATATATTTTTTAATTTTTTATCATTGTATGCCCTCTCATGTCACAGGCTAAATGATACCCAGTTCTTTTGCCTGGGCTTTTTCTCATTTCTTCTCCAAAGCTTCATTCTAATTTTAGGCATTTAAAACTACATTTGGGGAAAATAATGGTTTTAGGTCATTAACGAGGTATTCATCTCTAAAGGATGCCCGTTACTGTAAGTTCGGTAAAGAAAAATTAGGATTCATTTTCCGTAAATCTGAATTTTGCTCAGTGATTTATCATAGACATGATATCTAAAATATTTATTCACCATGGAATTTTCCCACTTTCCTATTTTTTAATAATTGAGGAAAGCGTGTATGTGGGTGTACGCTGGAGTAAATTTATAACCATATTAGTAAGGGATTGAGTTATACTATCGCTTTTTTTCATCGGAAGTAAATAATTAATTAATATTTCCTCTAGCATATTTTCATTTATATGATACCAAGATGAGTTTCTACTTTTTTTTATTGTCTGAGGCAAGTGTGTAGGTGTGTGTGTTCATTGAAATAAATCCACAACCATATTAGTAAGGAATCGAATGACAGCCTCACTTTGTTCAGAGGAAGTGGGTGTTTAGATTACAGATATTCCTCGACTTACGACCGAGATAGGGCCTGAGATATTGGTCGTAAGTTGAGTTGCTCGTAAGTCGAGTTTCAAACATTTTTTTTTGTATGCACATATATATATATTTTTACTTTCATGCTTAATTTAAAATACATGGTATTTAGAAGGCATACATTATTCTTCGTCATCACTACTTATTCTGTTAGTACAATCCATTAGTTCAGAATTTGCGATAGAGGATACGTTGCAAGTTTTTTCAACACAGTTATCCAAGGTAGTTTGAACAGTGTGAGTCTTCTTTTCCTCGTATATTGTCTGGTAGAGAGCCAGATTTTCCCGAATACGACGATCTACATTTGTGAATCTTCCTTCATTTGGATCCATTGCTTCTAATTGTTGTAGTCCTTTATTAATATAACGAAAAGCAGAAGCTAGTGTGGGTTTATTTGATTTATCGTGTGGATATCGAAACTATGGCATCATAACATTTTTATTGTTGCGTCATAAATTTTGTGCAGTATTACAGAATATTGCATCATATTTTTTTAATAATTATGTAATACATAGAGGTATGTATTGTACATTCGACAAGGGACAGTATTTTTGAGGGAAAAAAATATATTTTTTAATTTAAAAATTTCGGCATTAAGAGCGAGCGGTCGTAAGTCGAGGAATACCTGCATATTGCTTTACTCTTACCATATTTTAAGAGTGTGACGCAAGATATTTTAATTTTTTTTTTATTATGTCCAAGGCAAGCAAGCGTATGCAATGCGCACTAAAGTAAGTGTACAGCCATATTATAGTAAGAAATCGAATTGAGGTTTCGCTTTCCTTAAAGGTGGAAGGCGTTTTGATTATATTTCTTCCCGTCTAACGTATTTTCATGCATATGGCACCAATATATTCATCTGGTTTTTTTCTATAATGTCTGAGACAAGTGCATGTATTAAGGATGCCATAGTTTGCACGTAAGTGAATGCTCGCCATATTGAAAGGAATTGAATTATGACTTCCCTTTTTATTTTCATAGGAAGTAGAGTAGACACCCGCATAACGCGAGTTTATACAACGCTTCCAAAAAAAGGTGCGACGACTTTATTCGTATGTAATGCGATTTCCGTATAAAGCGCTCTAGAATAAAATTCGGGAATTTCCCCCTTTAAACACTGTACATACATTTATTTTTAACGATGTCGACAAAGTAATTTTGCATTGCTTTGTCAATTTAATGATAATATCTGTATGTAATTTAATGTCTGTATGTAATTTTTTACCAGCAAATTTTTATACCCTAACATCATTCGCGTTATACAAGATTTTTACTCGTGCACCGAAAATTTCTATAACGCGATTTTATACAACGTGTAACATATTAATCGCTTTATACGGGAGTCTACTGTAGATGTTTTAATTATATGCCTTAATTATACATGTATATATTTTAATGTATCTCTCATACGCATATACACTTCTCAGTTATTCTAGTTTTGCTGATAAGCCTACATTTAGACAACTATTCACTCTCTTTTTGTCACATTTTGTCTTGTATTTTAAACATAAACCCATGATTAAAATAGGTTTCCTGTCATGAAGCCTAGAAGCTTCTACCTCTAGCTCTGATCTCGACGAGCCACCTTATGATGGCTCGTTACATTGATATAAAAATTAATAATATATTTATTTATAATTTCCTCGGTTAAATTGTTCACCTATGTAATCGGAATATTCTTTTACCCCATAGTTTCAATATTCCTTCAGAGATGGGAAGAAAGGGCTCGAGGTAGCCTAGTGGAAGCACGTCGGCTTTCGGTGCTGAAGGTGCTCGGACCGAATCCCGACAAGCGCCATTCAATACCTCCGTGTCTAGGCCGGTGAGCGAATCCAATAGGGTTAGTACACAGCAGTCATAAAGGGAATATGATTTATTGTCTGATTGTTTGCTAAAATGAATCAGTCTGCTTCAGAAGTGGTACTTATAGTGTGGTATAACTATTTTCTGGTTTCGAAGGCTTATACGAACTTGTCATATAAATTCTTCATCAATACTACACCTTTCAGGGTCAACAACCTCAACTGTTTGCACGGTGCAGATTTTTTCCCCGGTTTTTTTAACCTAAAAAATCTTGAAAAATTTTCCAATTAAAGGTTACAAAATGGTTTTACTTACTGATAACAGATGGCAGCACAAGCCATTTTCCTGCTTATTTAACTGGAATACATTGAATGCAAGTGTAAAAAAAGGCTAGATTTAGGCGTTTGCACTGTGCAAACGGCGCCGCTCAAAGGGTTAATTGGGGAATGCACATAAAGATGTTGTGATGATAATTTCATGGGCCTGAGGTAGACTAGTGGCAGCGCGTCGGCTCTCGGTACCGAGGGTGCTTGGATCGAATCCCGACAAGCCATTCCATACCATCGTGCTAGGCTGGATATGGAAACGTTAAATACGTAGACCGGAAAGTCCTTTTATGATGTCAGTGGGTGGGGAAGGTATGATCCCTCCACATGCCTCCTCATGTACTGGGGGGGAGGGTGGTCGGTCAAAATTGAGGTGGCACTTGGCTGATTAGGACACCGACCCTCGTGGTGCCTTTATAAACCGGAGCCTCACCCCTCAGCCCGCTTGCCCATACGGACCTAGTGTGAAATACTTCTGGCCAGGGGGCATTAGAGACAACAATAAGAACAGAAATGAAGAAAAAGTGAATCTTGAAAAAATATTTTGGTGAAGTCGTGGTTATTCGGAAACACATTTTCAGATCCTCATCTCCCCCATCTCCTCACAGAACTGAATATTTATGTAAGGTAAAGAGAGCGTCAGAAAGGAGAAAAAAAAAACATGGATTCGGCAGTTTCGTTATGATACAATAACACATTTTCCTGAAACTTTCAGTAGTCTGTAAAAAAAAGAATGCGTTTAAAATGAGCAAGGATTTCCAGAAAAGTAATATTAAAAGTACTAGGAAACTACTCTAGCTAGAAAAGGGAATTTGTATGTTTGATAAGATCGCAATAAAAGTCGATAAAAACGTCTTTGACCGTTGCCTGCGAAATAGGGGATAAAATAACTTTTGCTTATATCGAATTTTTTGCAATTTTTCAAAATGTCTGCTAGAGAATTTTCATTTCCTTAAGTGTACAGTTTGGCAAACATGTGTATCATAAAAGGTTTTTCATTCTCCTGCGTATTTCGTTTTAGGAGCTTTTTTAAATTTTGTTGAAAACATACCACGCGATGATTCTCTGGAAACTACACCAGGAATTTAGAGTTTTATGTCATATGTATAATCGAATATAGATATCATTTACTTAAAGGAATATATTTTTTTACGTTGATATCATTATATAGGAAAACTAGCTGAAAACCCGCGCTTCGCTACGGAGTACATTCAAATTAAATACAACGGTCAACATATGCAATTTATCCAAAAAAATAAATATATATATTTATAATAAATGCGATGATCAATGTATACAATTGATGTAAAATATATATCTATCAATATATATATATTTATAAAAAAATCGTAAGGGATATGCATTTTTTTTTGGATAATATTCAATCGTCTGCTGCATTAGAAAGAGAAAAAATATTTTTTTTGTCTATTTAGTTGTTACGCACGTGACGATAAATTTATTGAAAGTATCAGAAAAAGAAATCACGTGATCAGCATTTAATAAATTAAATTCTAAAAATTAATCTTTAAAAATTCACCAAAAATCAGGAAATGGAGGTAAAAATTCGAAAAAAATTTCATTTTGAAGGAATTTTTATGATCTTTCTTGTGATATAAATTTTATAACCGTCAATGTATTATTTTAAATGCAAACGTAAAAAAAGTTTAAAAAACAGCTTAAAAATTTAATTTTAAAAAATCTAAGAAGAATTTTTGAAAAATCTTTCTTAGTGCACCCCTACACTATTAGAAGAATCGCCATGCAAAATTTCAGCCCTTTAGGTCCAGCGGTTTGGTCTGTGCGTTGTATGTCAGTCAGTCAGTCAGTCAGTGAATGAATGAGTCAGTTACGGAACTGTTTTATATATATAGACTAGCTGAAAACCCGCGCTTCGCTACGGAGTACATTCAAAGTAAAAACATCGGTCAATGTATGCAATTAATGCCATCTGTAGCTTCATGATGCCAATATATATATAATAAATACGACGATCAATGTATATATACTTGATGTAAAATATATATATATTTATTTATAAAAAAATCGTAAGCGAAATTTTTATAGACAAAATAATGTAGAAGAAGATATTCAAATTAAATCTAATATAAAGAATACTAAAGAATATAGTACAGTTAATATAGTACAGTTTCTAGAACATTTCTTTTACTGTATTTTAATATTTTTTTGGATAATGTCCAATCGTCTGCCGCATTAGCAAGAAAAAAAAATTATTTTTTGTCTATTTAGTTTTTATGCACGTGACGATAAATTTATTTAAAATACCAGAAAAAGAAGTCACGTGATCAGCATTTAATAAATTAAATTCTAAAAATTAATCTTTAAAAATTCACCAAAAATCAGGAAATGGAGGTAAAGATTCGAAAAAGATTTCATTGTAAAGGAATTTTTATGATCTTTCTTGTGATATAAATTTTATAACAATCAAATTATTATTTTAAATGCAAACTTAAAAAAAGTAAAAAAAACAGCTTAAAAATTTAATTTAAAAAAATCTAAGAAGAATTTTTGAAAAATCTTTCTTAGTGCACCCCTACACTATTAGAAGAATCGCCATGCAAAATTTCAGCCCTTTTGGTCCAGCGGTTTGGTCTGTGCGTTGTATGTCAGTCAGTCAGTGAATGAATGAATGAATGAATGAATGAATGAGTCAGTTACGGAACTGTTTTATATATATAGATTATATCCCTTCATTAAGGAAATTTAATGGATTTTCAAACGGAGAAAAAAAATAATTAGAGAGCTGAAGTCCACAGAATTAGTAATAAGTGTTTAGATGTAATGGGGGTTCATACAGTCTCAAAATCTAGTACCTACTCTTATATGCTTACTCCGATCAATTATGATTTTATTGTCAATCTATATTGATATCACTGAAGATATCAAAAGTTTACTTCCGATCGCAATTGTTGAGTGAAGAATAGCTGTAATTTTCTTGAAGTAAAATGTCGATATGTTAATAATATGTATATTATTAACATATATATTAACCATATATTATATTATATATTATTAATATATATTAGAATAATATATATATATAAACAGTTTCGTAACTAAGTGACTGACTGATAGATAACGCACAAAACCGCTGGATCTAAAGGGCTGAAATTTTGCATGGCGATTCTTCTTATAGTGTAGGGGTGCACTAAGAAAGATTTTTGAAAAATTCTTATTAGATTTTTTTAAATTTAATTTTTAAGCTGTTTTTGTAACTTTTTTTAAGTTTGCATTTAAAATAATAATCTGAGGGTTATAAAATTTATATCACGAGAAAGATAATAAAATTTCTTTAAAATAAATTTTTTCGAACTTTTACCTCCCTTTTTTGATTTTTGGTGAACTTTTAAAGATAAATTTTTAGAATTTAGTTTATTAAATGCTGATCACGTGATTTCTTTTCTTTTTGTGATACTTTAAATTAATTTTGCGTCACGTGCATAACAACAAAATAAATTGACAAAAAAATTTAAAATACATTTAAAGATAAAATATAACCAGTAGACTGATTGAGATGGAAGTTTTTAAAGAATTTAATACAAATTAGTATGTTTATGGATATTAAATTAAACCTATATATAAAACTGCAAATTCCTCTCAAAGTATGCTTCGCCATGACTTTAAATAAGTCTCGAGGCCAAACTTCAAAATACGCTGGCGTAGATTTAAGGGAAAATTGTTTCTCCCGCCGTCAGTTTTACGTAGCTTGCTGACGCTTAAGTTCGCGGACAAGCCTGGTAATATTAGTTCCGCCCAATGAAGAAACAAAAAAATATTGTTCTTAAGGAAATCCTCTAGAAAGCAATTTTATTATTTTGTCATTGTTATTATCCTAAAATGTACTCCGTAGCGAAGCACGGGTATTCAGCTAGTAATATATATTATTGTATATTATTAACCTCCTATGTATTTCATACTATAATTTCTCGGAAATTTTCCGGTTTCCCGTTGTAGTTCGACTGTATTCACCGTGTACAGTAAAAGTGACCATTAGGTACACGTTTACCTTGCATTTAAAGAGAAATGCATGTACGCTTAATTATAGGAACCGAAACTCAAATAGTGCCTTAAAAGAGCGGAGCTCCTTCCGCGGATAATGTTGCAATAGGAGGTACATCACATTCGCGTGATATGTCATGAAAATGAAGGAAAACCCGCCTTTCGTTTCTTCTCCAGAGATGCACTAGTTGGCGAACATGCTCTGGATTCAAGAAAACGCAACTCCTTTCATCCCAAGTATCGATAGTCATTGGTACGATTTTGCTGCGTAGAAAGAATGATTGGATATCGTTTAACCCTTCTGTGGGAACATGATTCTTTTTCCACTTAGTGGGAACATCTGCCTGTGAGGTAGATATAGAGGGAATATCTGTTTCCCAGGTATTCCTAACTAGAAATTCAGAGGGTATTTGTGGTTTATTCCTTTTTATGGTAGCCACAATCGTCAAGCCATTTCTCCTTAATTCTTGACCAGCCTCTATCGAACAGAACCAATTATCATAGGTTACATTACGGTTCGTTTTGTAGAGGCATTTACTAGTCAAACGAGTGACTGGATCGGGATTTTTACTTTTTACTCTGATTAATCTAATTTTTACCTGAACCGTAGAAGGCTGGTGTCACGAATCACCCTTCCACACTGAAGACAAGATGTTGACTGAAGCATGTGTAGACTTACAGTACCCAAGGTCGAAGGGTGGAGAGCCCAGCTTTGAATAAAGAAACCATAGCTGCCTGAGAGGCAGACGTTCCCACCGAAGGGTTAAAGTTGCATGCCTAGTTCAATGTGCTTCGAATATAACCAGAATCCCGAGTCAACCAATGAGGGAAGTCTCCTTGTAAAATTCTATGTATTGGTTTTGAAGATTCATCAATTTTTGTACAAACATATCGATACAGACCTTTTGGAGAGAAGGAAAAAGTTTGATCCCAGGTAGTAAGATAAAATTTAGAGTATACTAGAAAACAGAAATGTGCCCACAATATGTGGAACATACATCACACACTGTGGGGAGTATGTTCCTGTCACAGTAGTCATCGTGAAAAAGATGCCGCAGTGGCAGTAAACACTTTAAGTGCTTTACTGTCTTCCTACGTAGCGTCTAAATATAACTTAAGAAATGCCTATTTCGAGAAACTGAATAAGATTATTCCATTTTAAAAAAAAATAAAGATAATTTTATCCTTTTTTACATTCTACTGGAAAGTATGTATATTGTAAAATGTCAAAGTACAGTAAAATAAAAGGAATTTATTTTCCATTCATTTTAAAGTTTATAAAAAATAGCCGTCAAAGTTTTTAAACTACATCTTTGAAACGTTTTGAGTTTCTTCAGATACCTTCCAATTTTTTATTGAACGAAAGGAAAGGAAATGAAAGGAAGGCTTTCAGCAAGTGGTATTAGCACTAATGACGGTGAAAGTATTCTCTGTGGACGTCTCTAATGCATATAAAACACAAAGAATTTGATCTTGATCTCTTTGTTTTTGTTCTGCACACCACACCCTCTATTTTTTTTCTTACGTAGTTTTCGAATGCATATTGTTCAGGAACTATTTGAGGGTGAAATGTTGACAACGTTTTTCTTTTCATTATTATTAGCACTACGTCTGAATTACCTTCGCTGTAAATTGCTATCTTATTATTTATTTATTGTTATTGTTGTTATATGGTTTTTCTCTAAATAAAATGGAACAGTATAGGATATCTGCGAAATCATATCGAAAGTAACATTTTGCCCATTACGCCCGAAGAAGCCTAATGCTAACACATTGGACTTGGGGCTGGGGGGTGCTCGGTTCGAATCCCGACGAACGCTATTAAATACCCTCGTGTCTAAGCCGGATATAGGCACGATAAATCTAAAAATCGGAAAATCCTCCTATGAAGTCAGAGAGGGTGGGAGAAGGTACGATCCCCCCCCCCCCCAGATGTTGCCCCTGGGGATGCACGGTCAAAATTGAGGTGGCACCAGGGGAGGGCTGTTAATTCACCTATACGGCGAATGAATATCATTATATATATATATATATATATATATATATATATATATATATATATATATATATATATATATATATATAACTAAACTCATAGCGCAAGAGTCCGCTGTGGACCAAGGCCGGCAGTGCCCATCACCGCTTTCTTGACCGTGGACTTGGGATGCCATACAGGATATGTCTCAGTCAGGTAGTCAACCTGACGTGGGACCCCCAGAGTTTAGTTCCCAAGCATGCTTGGTCCTCATTTTATCGACAATATATATATATATATATATATATATATATATATATGTGGGATGCCTCCTTTAGATTGGGCTAAACTAGTCGTCTGCTATAACCAATCTAGCACCCCACATTTAATACATACACTCAGGATGGCTCATAAATAGTCTCTCACTAACAATAACAATAGACATTTATTTACTTGACACCATAATTCACACTCATAACATTTAACATATAGTAGTTGACCTTTTAAGGTAATAACAGTATTGCCAAGAACTCTAACGCTTGGACTTCTGAAGTCACTCGACTCCTTCAACCAGATTTGCCAAGCACTCAACCAACTTGGTCTTCCTGAAGTCAATGAGACTTCTACAGCACGGGAGCTCAATATCGCTTCCCTGCGGCCCGTAGCTACAAGCTAGGCCCAATCCCCGGGGTCTCTTTCCCCGTTCTCGCTTAGGAGCACCGTCCTTTGACACTAGCGCACGAGAGCCTCTGCCCTTCGTCGCCTCCAAAGCTTATCTCTCCCTAAACACTTTCTCCCAGTTCATCTCTAGGAATTCTGGAAGCGCTGTCGTCGCATAACGTACGCGGCGGCATACTGCTCATAGCCGGAGCCCTGGGATAATACAATCCCCATAGCTCGGCCGTCTTGACAATTGCTGACGTCCTCGGCAGCGTTATGCCTCGTCATCATCAGTTTTTAATCACACAAAATAGCACAAACGAAACAAAACAATGAAATAAAAAGAAAGTAATATGTCGTTTACAGTCGGTCATGGCTCTTTTCTGAAAGTCTAGTCGGAGCCAGTGGACTACAGTTCACTGTAATACTTACACAAAAAACACAGGTACACCACGTTTAAATTACGATGCACAATTTATCTTTAACTGTAACACTTAAGTCGTTGAAAACACCAATGAAACACTAGTCACACCAAGTTTGTGTTTAAATGCGTATCTTGTCACTTAAGTCATGGCGCTATCAAACATGCACTCACAAACAAAACACTTAGTCTTCCGTACATCGGTGACACTTAGGGCTACCAATAGGGCCAAACACAACCCTTGCATACCATATCGCTCTTTACGACACTTAACTGATGACACTTTCTTCTCACACACTTCCCGATCACAAGCTGAGCACACTCTTTAGGTGGATTTCCAAAATCTGAAGAAGTTTGAAGTATGATAACCAACACTATTTTATACTCTTGAGTATATCGGTTCAACACTTTCGAGTCTGGGACGCATTTTGCAGACTCAGAGCAAAATTTCACAACCATTTCCGAAGATCCTTCACTCAAACTTGCTGGTATTTCGGAATCTATGGCCTTTACACTACGTCGTTCCCATTCACTACGAATCACTCTTCCTCCCCTCTCCTTAGCATTAATTTTACTTGCAACATCCAAAGAAATTCCTTCCATTACCTCAAAACCACAAATTTTTCTTTCCTCCTCCTCCTTCCAAACATAGCAACTATCGTTTACCCCTAAAGAAACCTTTTCCGCTCCCTGGGACACTTGAGGTGGTGTCGCAAGTTCAATGAACCCTTCCATAGCAAGCACTGGAAAATTTGCAAGCCTTTTCTCCTCTGTCGCATCGCCGGTGAAATTGGATGACAGCTTTAAGAGTCTCGTAGCGGTTGCGGTCATTTCGCCCCCTTCTGCTCTGTTGCCTTCAAATTTTGGGGGAGCCTCTGCACCCTTCGTTCTGGTTTCAAATTTCAGCAGGCTATCGCCGTTCTCGCTGGGGTCAGCGAGGGGTGATTCTGTAAGTTCGATGAACTCTGGGGTGTCGGAACTCGGGGTGTTTACTGATAAGCTCGTCTTTTCGGCTTGGAAATAGTCTCGCTGATCGTCTGAGCGCTTTTCTTCCTCACTTTGTCGATTCACTCCCGAGAAAGCATCAGATGCACGAAAATATCTCTCTTGACGGCACCCATAATTATCTGCACCTTTGTCCATACTAAGTATAGACACACTATCCGAGTCTATTTTAGGCGACTCTATTTGCACAGAAACATCAATTTTCGACAAGCTACTCTCGCTGTTACTGTCACTCCACGCACTTACATTTTTCGCTGGTATTCCTACCAGTCTGCGTTCAATCTCAGCCATCTCGAGTTGAAACTCAATCTCCAGGGCTGCCATTCTACGCTCGAACTCAACTCTCTCGGCTGCGATTTTCTCCAGCCTTTGTTTCTCGGATTCTCGTTCTTCCCTCTCTTCCTTAATCGAATTAAGAAGATTTTCGATGTAAACATCGTCACAATCTGATGTTTTAACCAGGGCGATTAATTGCTCAACCTCTGGTTTATCTGGGACCTCTAGGCACAGTTCGTCTACTAAAGTCACCAGGTCTATTATTCTCGCTTGCTCCAGATATGCCATCTTAGAAATTCTTCACACGTAAGATTCTGTGTTTTATCCGTTCAATCTGGGGCACAATTTCAACTCGGTTTCACAATTTTAAATTACGCAAATGTCACAAATGTCTCACTTAACAGTTCGTACCGTTCGTGGCACTTCACGCTTTCACAAGTTTGTCACTCGTGTTCACAAAACTTTTAACTCACGCAAAGTCACTTCAATGGGAGTCACTCACCGCACTTCTCACTTTGTGGGATCACTTATCGCACTTGGGCGTCACTTCTCGCACTTGGGCATCACGTATCGCACTTCTGGCGCCAATATGTGGGATGCCTCCTTTAGATTGGGCTAAACTAGTCGTCTGATATAACCAATCTAGCACCCCACATTTAATACATACACTCAGGATGGCTCATAAATAGTCTCTCACTAACAATAACAATAGACATTTATTTACTTGACACCATAATTCACACTCATAACATTTAACATATAGTAGTTGACCTTTTAAGGTAATAACAGTATTGCCAAGAACTCTAACGCTTGGACTTCTGAAGTCACTCGACTCCTTCAACCAGATTTGCCAAGCACTCAACCAACTTGGTCTTCCTGAAGTCAATGAGACTTCTACAGCACGGGAGCTCAATATCGCTTCCCTGCGGCCCGTAGCTACAAGCTAGGCCCAATCCCCGGGGTCTCTTTCCCCGTTCTCGCTTAGGAGCACCGTCCTTTGACACTAGCGCACGAGAGCCTCTGCCCTTCGTCGCCTCCAAAGCTTATCTCTCCCTAAACACTTTCTCCCAGTTCATCTCTAGGAATTCTGGAAGCGCTGTCGTCGCATAACGTACGCGGCGGCATACTGCTCATAGCCGGAGCCCTGGGATAATACAATCCCCATATATATATATATATATATTCATTCATTGAAGGGGTTTGTTCATTCAAAGCAACCAATGGTTTTCGCGGTTATAGTGCAAATATCTCATTGACAAGCAGAAGTGCCCCGCATTGGCAAACAATACTTCTCTCCCCCCCCCCCGTTACTTGCCGTCATGAACTCATCCAAATTATTGTCAAGCAACTGGTCAGAGATATAAATACCACTCAATTATTTCCTAGATATGAGAAACCTGTACAGTAATTAGATGTTAGAATTACTTTTTCTTACGTAACTTAATGCCTCAGAATTGTTCAAAATCCCGTTCACACATCATCCTCTGTATCTCGTTATACATAAACAGGTATCACTAGCATAAAATAAAGGCCTCAAGGTACTATCAGTAAAAAAAAATGTAAAACTAATGTTTATTTTTCCGAAACAATATAAAAGAAATTAAAAAAAAAAATACCTAAAGGCGCTTGAAACGTGTCAGCGTATTTGAGCGAAACAAATGACATGTCAGTATAAGAGATGACAGGTTCTTGAGCGCGAATTTACCAAAACAAAAAGTTAAAAAATAAACAAAACTCGGTAAAATATGCAAATTCCTCTGCAGGTGTATTATCTTCCGCAATAAAAACTTGTTAAAAAAAAGTCATTAGCCGTGTTAAAATTATAATACCAAAAGGAGAGGAGATATTTCGAATTAAAGGGATTATGCAGTAGTTCGAATAGCCGAGATTTCGGCTTTTGGGTTTTAAGAGGCTTAATAAAGCCCAGAATTTGTAGGTAGAGGATGCAGTCGTCACTTTCTCGTCCAATGCGGTGGTATAGCAGAGGGCAAAAAAAAAGTTAATCGTTGTACAGTTTATACATATTTCTTAATACGGAATTGTAACCTGTTGTTAATTGTATTAATTATGAGGATTTATTTTGCTTTGCTGTCAATTGCGAATGCTGCGTCTACATGCACCATTACGCGAAAAATTAAAATGAATATTTCCCCGATCTTCTACAGGAATTGGGACGCCTTATTAACTTTATTAAAATTTAAAATGCGTTACTGTGTGTTACCAACTTATTGTTTCGTCTTGGATACGGTTGGAAATTTTTCAAGTTGCCACAGATATATTATGCAACATAAATACAGCCTAAAACTTATAACTCAGGTAGCACGTGTAGTTGTATGAGAGACGTAGATTATTAATCTGTATGGTGGTTATATCCATCCACCGTATGTAATAGTAACCTACTATTTTACGAGGTGCTTACACCAATTTAACGTACACCTGTTTTTACACGATATTCTGTTTTTACACGATAGATACGTTCCTGAAGAATACGTGTAAAAAAAAAATCGTGTAAAAAAGACGTATCTGTGGAAGAAAAAAGATTGGTTCCCGATCTAAAAAATCAGTAAAAATAATTTTAAAAAAACCATATGAACATATTCGTTTTAAGCTTATTATTTTATTTCAACAAAATACACATGTAATAATATGAAATGAAAATGAAAAAAATATGTCGTCATGAATAAACAAACAAGCAAAAAATCTGTTTCACACATAAAATTTTTTTATTCATTTTCACTTTCTGACAATAAGCGGGGCATACGTTTGCGTACGACTGGAATATCACTGCTATCACTAGAAATGTTGTGGTCATCATCTTCCTCTATTAATGAAATTCTTTCTGTGATCTCTGGAGAAAAATCAGCACGAGTCTCTTCTGGTGCTGATGATTCATTGGTTTTACGAACGAATTCAGTTATTAACCGTTGTGTTCATGTTTTGGTTAGGCCGTTATATACAGGATGTTTCATATTGAATGGGACAAAAAGAAAGCATACCTATGAACGCTGTAATTACTTTATTTTCATAAATCAAATTTACTGTGAAACTATAGTTATCCAAGTTTCTATAGATGTTCTATGTGTGCCCTCCGGTGACACAACAAATATCTATGCGGTATTCCAGTTCCTGCCACACTCATGATAGAATATCCTTTGTTAATGATTCGAGCCACTTCAGTTATCCGCTGCTTCAGTTGCTGTAAATCCTTGGGAAATGGAGGCACGAACACTTTGTCTTTAACAAAACCCCATAGGAAAAAAAATCACAAGGGGTTAGATCTGGTGATCTCGGTGGCCAAGAAAGCAATGGCATATCGTTTGACTCAGCACGGCCAATCAAACGATGGGGTAGATTATCGTTCAGGTACTGACGTACATTTTTATGCCAGTGTGGTGGAGCACCATCTTGCTGAATAATGAAGCCGGGAACCTCTGCCTCCAACTGAGGGAACGATAAACGAAGATGTTTTGGCGTATTCCAAAACACAGTACGCTTTCTGCTGCATGGATGGCGCCATTTAGATTAACAGTGCCTCTAGCGGCGATTTCGTAACCGGAAGATTTTTCGCTTTTGCCACATAAAACTTGTATAATTGTATTTTCAGAATTAATTTGTTTCGGCTAAATAAATCAATTATAAAATTTGTACTATGCTATTCTTTTTGTCCCATTCAATATGAAACACCCTTTAATTCTCTGTAAGAGGCTGTCAACAACTTCAGTTCACGTTGAAACTTCTCAGCTCGTTCCTCATTAGAGTCGTGATTGACAAAATGATTACCCAATTTTTTGGCTAGTTCCAGATCTTCTTTTATTAAATCTGCATTTAGAACAGGATCACTTTTTTTTTCATTTTCTCCATTTTTGATAGAATAAAGGAAGAAAATGTTTTTGCGGACTGAAATCTTGAATCAAAACAGAACTGGATACACTATCGCCAAAAATAAAATTTTGTTTTCTTAGAATTTAGGCAAAAAAATTTGAGAAATTGGATTGTACCGCTCGTATTAAATCAAAATGATTCGCGTAAAAAGAGAATGAAATTTTTTATTGAATTCGTGTTAAATCAAATTCGTGTAAAAAAGGTTCGTGCAAAGACAGAATTAGGTGTACCTGCCTACCTTGAAATGGCTGTTTTGGTGCAAAATTTCTAAAATTTTTTATTGCTCTGTTTCAAAGGCCAAGCCTTTAGGATTCTAAAACTGCTTTGCTATCGTACGATCATTGAATAAGAACTTATGGCCCATTTAATAAATCGAAAGCTACATTAAAAGCTCGGAAGCAGCATGTTTAAACGCAATGAATAGAAACTCATTTTTCAGTTACTTTTGTAAACGAGAAAGATAATTTAAAAAGTTTTCGATATATTTCCATGAAATTTTGCAATAGTGTTTTGCATATTACTAACTATGTTTTGAACTAAAAGCTAAGCTATATGTGTTAATTTAATAATTCTACAGGTGCCTGTACTTATAAAATGCTAACTTTAAAAAAATTCAATCTTTTAACGCAGGATTACGTTCCTCCATAACGGTCCTCCGGAAGGCAAAATTTCAGATGTCCTGCGTCGCGAGTTATAATTTGGCAACGTGCCAAACCCAGTCTGTATCGCTTGGGCAAGCAGTAACAGTTAAACAGAAGAGTACCAAAATGAGTAAAAATTTTGTCTCTCTCTCTATATATATATATATTATATATATATATATATATATATATACATACATAACACATGCATATATACATGCAAAAGAGGTAAGTAACAATAAGTAATAACCCACGGTAGTTTCGTTATAAGAAACTACCTAAAATTTTTTTAAAACTTTTTTTTGATATATTTTTGTGTTTTTTTTTTTAAATATAAAACTTTTCAGAAAACAGGTAAGTGTCACGGTAGTATATAGTGTAAAGGAAATTAAAATGTATTTAGTTGAATTGAGTATAGGGTCTCTGGCGTAAGCACTAAATTGTACTAAAAATTTATAAAACAACTGTCTCTATTTTAAAATGTTATGAAATTTTTACCAAAATTATATTTGCTTTCATGATTTTATATCACATATGAACTAAAAATACATGCATTTAATGAGTACTGTATTTAAAGTGCTCCGAACGTAGACCTTAAACCTTATTTTAAATGTAATATTACACTGCACGCTTTTAAAATAAATTTCTTGCTATAGGTATACTCTGATCGTTGTGTCTAAGCAGTTCTACTTAGAAAGAATTTAATCGATTGTAATTACCTGCCCATTAGAAACTACTGGGTCCTAAAATATGAATTAAACCCTCTCAACTTACCCTGAATCAATATATATAATTCCAACTTCGACCGAACTAACTCAATTAACGTCTAAAAGCTGAACTCTACGCTGTTGTCATGGCCACCTACGCGTGTAAAACTCTTAACCGTAATAATTACTAGACGGTAGGGTGAAAGACTGACTGGCTTTGCCACTTCGCTCACTTTGACGGGCTTAATCCTCCTTTGGAAAGTTAATCAACTAAAATTGACGTTTTCAAGATTCATTCTTCTTACTTATTTTCAGAGGGTTAATGGATCATGTAATTAAATAAAACTTCTTAGTGAAACAACAAACGCGCAACACCTTACTTACGTAAGGATGTCGACGATACAATTTTTTTAAAGCATATTTTCTTGGCTTAAAATGTACATTAGAGCTTGAACATGAAGCAATAGAATAACACGAAGCACATTTTTTTTTGCGATTATTACATAGCAAGATGCAGCATTTTAACTACAGGATGTCCATGTGTACCAAGCTATACGTCTGTACTTAATACTGCAAGATGTGATATTTTCATGCTGTGCTGTCTATGCATAATCAGCTATACATTTGCCTTTTACATTGCAAGACGCAACATTTTAATGCTGTGTTATGCGTGCCCTGACATATGTGTATTTTTAGCTGCATGATGCAACGTTTTAATGCTGTGCTATGTGTACCCTGCAATATATCTGTATTTTGAACCGCAAGATGCAACATTTTTATGTTGGTCTACGTGTATCCTGTTATACTTATATATTTTGAATTGGAAGATGTAACTTTTTAATGCTGTGCTGTTTATGCCTACTCGGCCATATAGTATCTGTTTCTTACGTTAATAGATACGATATTTTAATACTGTGCTGTTTATTCGTACCCAATTATACATCTGTATTTGAGGCATCTGTACTTTATTTATCAGCACTATCGCGGAACGGAATTTACAATCTTCACAACGATATGACAAAATTTTATATTGTTTAAGAATTTCTTTTACATACTCGTAATGGTAATATCATAAAAGAACATTTGAGGGGGAAAGTCATTACGGTATGCACATAAATTAAAACATATAATATGTCTCCAGATACCTCCCCCTTAATAGATATTTATGGCAAATTTCGTTAGCTAGAACAAGTATAGACAGTTTAAGTGTTTGACATGAAGAGGTAATTTAGCAACTTGAAAGAAATCTGACGGTGTAGCATCATGTTAAAAACTTGCCAGGGAGAGCTCTCTGTATTGTATGTTGCTGGGAGACCATGACGGTACTTAATACAATAGTTAATGAACTCAGTTAAACCTTAGTCTTTCAGTTCCACAGCTACATGTAGACGACCGGTTGTTAGATCACTGAATGGTGGAATTGCATCGGCTCAGTTACCGAAACCGTGACACGGTAATACAGTGATTCCTGGTGTGATCATTTAGACCGCAAGAATTTCATAAAAAACTAGCTGAAAACTCGCACTTCGCTACGGAGTACATTAAAATTAAATACAACGATCAATGTATGCAATTAATGCCCCAAAAAATAATAAATATATATATATATATATATTTATAATAAATACGACTATCAATGTATATAACTGATATAAATATATATATATATATTTATAAAAAAATCGCAAGGGATTTTTTTATAAGACAAATTTTTTATGAGACAAAATAATGTAGAAGAAAATATTCAAATTAAATGTAATAGGACATACTAAAGAATATAAGTACAGTTAAAATAGTACAGTTTGAGGAACATAATATCTTTTATTGAATTTTAATATTTTTTTGGATAATGTCCACTCGTCTGCCGCAGTAGCAAGAAAAATTTTTTTTGTCTATTTAGTTGTTATGCACGTGACGATAAATTTATTTAAAGTACCAGAAAAAGAAATCACGTGATCAGCATTCAATAAATTAAATTCTAAAAATTAATCTTTAAAAATTCACCAAAACTAAGAAAATGGAGGTAAAGATTCGAAAAAGATCTCATTTTAAAGGAATTTTTATGATCTTTCTCGTGATATAAATTTTATAACCCTCAAATTATTATTTTAAATGCAAACTTTAAAAAAAAGTTACTAAAACAGCTTAAAAATTTAATTTAAGAAAATCTAAGAAGAATTTTTCAAAAATCTTTCTTAGTGCACCCCTACACTATAAGAAGAATTGCCATACAAAATTTCAGTCCTTTAGGTCCAGCAGCTTGGTCTGTGCGTTGTATGTCAGTCAGTCAGTTACGGAACTGTGTTATGTATATAGACTACGCGAATGCATGAAGTTTAAAGTGGCAAATACTAAATTAGTTTAATATCCCGAAATATTATAAAGGAAACTTTGAATGCTCGATTTTGACATCTTTGAGGATTTTATTTTTCGATGCGGTAGAAACGACGGTATCTCTGACGGTAGGTACTTCTGACACTGGCCCATGAAGACCCGCAAAGATTTGCTAGCTGCTTTATTGCGGGATCACCCTTACAGGTGAGCCAGAATTGCACTCTATGAGGGGGACGACACAGAAACGATCAAGCCTTATGCGGGATGTGAACCCAAGTCCACTGCGTGGCAGTTCAGAACGCTAACCAATGTCCAATGTGTTTTTGATGATGCAAAATGTAGAAAATTAGACGTCAATTGTTCGAATATTTAAAGCCGCTGTTGATTCTTTTTTAGTTAAGTTATCACCACCCAAGTTTCTATCTAAATATTACACAGATAACATTTCATTCACAACCATTATCCGTCCACGATTTCAAGTCTTGAATACCATAGGTACAGGAAAATACTATCGATTATCTGGATTGCGAGAGGCCATCCAGACAACCATAATCTCAAATACAGTTGGTTAAATCTAGAGAAACACAGAAACATGCATAACTTGCCATTCGACCTGAATGACTGTGATAGATATACAACTCGCAATTTAATTTTTCCAAAGATATCGATTAAAAAATATAACCAGATGAAAAAAATAACTAAGTGTCAAAAATGTAAATTTTATTTTAACTCATCTATTTGTTTCTAATTCCCGCACAACAAAATGTAACAACGCAATTTTTTAAATATTTTTTTTATCATGCTAATGCGTTGCCGAGACCCTAAATTATGCATTCTGCGAGATATGTATCAAGTACACGTAATAACTTTGCTTATGGAAGTGCTCCCCCACCCCCGACTTTCCACTCGGTATCGCAAGAAAGCTCCACGAGTCGTTGCTTTTTCTCCATTCAGAAAATGCAGAGTTTTGTGCCACAATGGGAGCTCGTCTTTATTGAGTTCGCTGGCGGAAAGTGCTCTTTTTATGACTGGAGCTCTTTGAATTTGCTTAGCGTGGTCCGTTGATGACTTTCGGCACGAACGCAGGTAGGCTTCTTTTACAAGCTATTTACGAAAAACTGTCTGGGTGGTTAGGATTTTCTAAACACATCATTTGTTATATGAGCTCTCTCTCCTCTATCTCTCTTTATGGGATGTTTCGTAAGGAAAATCTCAACAAAGTCATTTGACGCTTCGTTATTATTTATGCATATATTTTGATATTCGCCGTTACATTCGTTTCTCTATGTCGCTTATTAAAAATTCAACGAATGAAACGAGCTTATATCCATTTAAGGGGGTGCGAGACATAAAACTTAAAATTTTTTTTACATTCGTTATTTTAATGATGTTTTTCCACAGTTAAGTCTATGGAATAAACCGGCTGTAGCAGATGGGTCATAATTTCTATCTTCTGGCGTACATGGAGCATAATTTTGCGGAGGCCTTCGCATTAAATTTTTTTTTTCAAATAACTCATTTTACCTCAGTGGAGATTCGTGTAAAACTGAGAAACGAACACAGTATCCAGAGTTTTTTTATTAGTAGTATTTGTTAATTATATCAATAATATAATTTAAAAGATGATAAAATTAATTTTTTTATATTAATTTAGTAGTGCTTTTTATTTTATTATTATTACAGTTCCAGAAAGACTGAGATACGAACACGGTAACCAAATCTTTTTTATTATTTTTGGAATCAATCATTGTTATTAATTATTGTTACGAATTCCCAGTTCGGGTTTGGTGATTGAATGGGCTTTGAATAAGACAGAATAAAAACAAAGATTTATTTACAGGAAGTCGAAATACTACAGCTTATCGATCGGCAGAAACTGACTACAGTACCTCTAACACAATCTCTAGATCACAAAAGTACGGAAAAACTCAACACAAAAGACGCGACACGAAGTCGCACTTATCGCGGTATAAATCTCAGCAATTCTCCGAATAAAATCTCACAGATAACAGCAACGTTTTTGACAAGCTCGAAGCACAATTCAAAAGTGAAATCTGAACTCTGAACTGAACCCCGAATCGAGGCTGTATTTACAGATTCTCGAGTCTGGGGATTTCAACAATGTTCCAGAAAGTACCAGTCTTGGAAAAGTCGCCAAATTTGACGCCAAAAAATTATACGCGAAAATCGTCAACAAGCCAATATCTCGCCAATTTGGCGAGATACTATAGAAACTCCATGTTAAATGCATGGTACTGCAGAAATTTAGCTAATACGACTATTTACACGGAACAAAAGATAATAATGCATCATTTTACAAGCAGAATAACAATTTTAACGGTAATTTAAGCTAAAGACATACATTAATTTACAAAATCCGTAACATTATTATTGTTAATTTTTAACTGAATGCATTACTCGACTGCTCTGTACCGTAAGAGATTGATAAGTCATTGTAGATCATACTTTATTCTTCGGGTCACGCATTTTCGTCCCGTAAAGATTTTTATGGAGAAACCCGAAAACACATGAAAATATGTTCCATGTTAAAAATCCTTATTGGTGTAAAATCCTTATTCACATAAAAAATACTCGAACAATTTAAAATTTCTCTTTTAAAAAGATTTTATGATTCAAAATTTAAATCGCGTTTAGATTTGGACATATCTACCGACTGTTAGCTCTCAATTTTCCATTTCTTTTCTCTTTTGTCGATAGGAAAGTTTCAAAACTATTTAAAATATTTACTAACTTCCGGAATTAAAAAATTTTAATAATTTTAAATGACCATAATTGGTCTTAGTCATTGGTTCTTGACCTTTTTTGGGTTGTGGACTACCTTTGTTAATCTGGTGACAGCTGTGGATCCCTCCTTCTGAGAATAAATACTCATATAACGAATCGTTTCAAACAAAAAAATTTGGAAACGTAGTGAAGCAACAAATAACTTTAAAAATCCGATTCATATTCGATTATAATCGTATTCTGGAATGGGAAGGAAATGATTAAAATGAAATGCAAAGGATTACAAAATATATCAATATATGGTAGCTTTTAGTTTTATATTTTCTTTTGCAAAACAACTCAACTGAAAGAAACGTATGTAAGGAATGTTACAATTAGCTGTCATCATAAATATACGTTGTTAAGGGGTAGTGCGATCTTAACCAAAAAAATTATAATTGAAAAATTCTCTATAAGGCTGATTCTAAAACATCGTAATTAAAAAAAATATGAATTTCCATTACTTCAGAACAGAGTTAAAGATAAGACTGAGAAACCCAACAACAAAGATTTTAAAAATACATTCCTCTCTGTATGTAATATTTTTCAAAATTAAGATAGCTACACTTTATCATTACATCAAATAAGAAATTGTTATAGACAAATTTTTTCACTAAAAAAGGAGTAAAAATTCAGCAAGTACTAAAATATAGTGTGGATTACATCACTCTCTATATGTACTATTGATCACAATTCAGATATCTACACTTAATCATACCAAATAAAAAATTGTTGGGAAAATTTCTTCACTTATAAAATGGAGTAATAATATATTCTTCAAACTTCTTGATATACACAGTTGAGTATTTCAGAAAAAGGAGGAGATACCACAGTGACAGAATCAAAAGAACGGACTCTATATAAACCTACATACAACTGTCCAGGACTAAACACTGGATTTGATAGGTCTAAACATATTTTGTCAAAAATTTGTCCTCTTTTATAAACATACATTCTTCTTACATTTAGAAATACCGATGGAACAAAAGAATAAGTTATCTAGTGGATAAATTAAAATTATTCACGAGTAAAATGCAGCAATTAAATTGTACCAAATTACGTGCTATCGTCGAACCACTACACACACACGGTTGGCCGCTAATGTTTACATTTCGTAGTTGCAGCCGTGGCCATTCAGAGTGTAGAAATGTCGCCGATTTTTGTGCCGCATACCTACGCGTTTTATATATATAGATAGACTAGATGTATTGCCCGGCTTCGCTCGGGATTCAGTTTCTGTTATTTTTTTTTTTTAATGATTAGCCTCATGTTATGATGTTCTAAAGTTTTCGCTAAAATTCTTTTGCGGTAGCAAATAGCATTAGTTTGTTGTCGGTGCTGTCGTTGTTCATCGCTTTCCTCTCCTTTCGATGTTGAAGCTCGAAGACGATCGTATGTTCGACGCGTTAAAAGTTTCTTCATCAGTCTCACTGCTTCGGATCACTACAATTCGAATTCTGTTGCCTTCGAGCTCTTGGGAATGTTTTTTCCTCAGATTCTTGTGTGCGTCTAACTGCATTTTGAATTCTGTTGGCTTCGCGCGCTTGGGAGTGTTTTTCTTCAGATTCTTGTGTTCGTCTAACTGCATTTCGAATTCAGTTGGCTTCGCGCTCTTCTTTTTTTTTTTTCATCACATTGCTCATTTCTCAACAATCTTTGACATTTTGCCCTTACTTCTGCTCAAAACTAAATCGTCTGATACGTTTCAATGCCACTTTCTTAATTATAATATACACGTATTTCATGATTGTAATTCTTTCTCAAAACTAAATCATCTGCTATGTTTCAATGTCACTTCAGTTACTGTGCTATTAAAAGAAAAAAATCGTGTAAAGAAAATTTACTTTACACGAAATACTTTATAATTTCATTCAATAATTATAAAGTTTTTCGTATAAAGTAAGTAATAAGTTAGTATCAGTTATTAATTAATACGATTTGGGCTGATAAATATTTAGTCACTCAGAGAGAAACATTTGCTGAGCTGGATCCATCCGTCTGATTATTTCTGAAGTTCTTTTATATAACGCGCTTTTTTTTACTATAAAGATTAAAGAGTATATTGGTGTAGCCGTAAGCAGTTTTAGAAGCGTATGAAACTTTTGGGCTTGGAATTTCAATTACTCACAATTTCATTCAGGGCATACACAATTTTATTTATCTCAATAATTACGTCACAATTTTATTTACGTCCGACGATCGTTCGATTTGGGGTCATACGACTGTTAAACCGTCAAAAAATCGATTTTTTGAAAAAAAATGCACATGAAAGTCTAACCTTTTCTGAGTATTTTAAGACAATCTGCTTTAAAAAAATTCTCATAATTACGGAAGTTATGAATGAAAACGTGTCAGATGTTTACTGTAAACAGATTTAAAGGGCTATACTTCAAAGGGATTTATCTCAAAATGTGTTTTTTTCACATAACGCACTTGTTATCTCTAGAACTATTTCATATTTTTGCATGAAATTTTCCCAGATGGTACATATTATCATTTGCTTGAAACTGAACCTAAATTTGTTTACAGATCTCTATAGAATGCATTTTTCATGCATAGATAAAATTTAATTTATTGAGAAAAAATGCACTATTTTCAGTTTCATAGTAAAATAGAAATATACCTTAAATATATACAGATTTAGGTTCAAATTAAACTTGAATTTCTGCAGTATATGTTAAAAGCAAAAATTTTGTCTTAAACTAAATTTTTTTTTTTTTTGAGTATTTATGTGCGTTAGCTTTGATATCACTTTCATCCAAAGCCAACTACTTATTATTTATGACTATCTAACACAAATTATTTTAACTATCAAACAAGAAACAGGTATATATTCCTAAATCGAACATTGTTCTATTAACACAAAAAAAAAAATTATGATTTTAAATCTTATACTTTTCAAGATATAGAATGTCGAAAGTGACACAATTTTTATACTTTTTCGACTTCTAACAGTCGTATGACCCCTTCACTAGTTTCCAGATCATTTCCAAAATCGACAAACCTTTGTAGAACGGTATTGGATATCTATTAACTGCATCGAAATATCCTCCCAGCTCAATATTTCAAAAATCGATCCCCCCCGAGTGCCAGCAAATTTCTTTAGCGTGCTACCTCTGGCAAGCTTGCCCTAGGTTCTCTGTTTGTGCTCTAGTAATATGTGTTCAAGCCAAGATGATAAAAAAATGTGCTGTTTTTAGCTTTAAAAATTTTTCGCCTAGGTCTCTTTCGTAGATAGTAAAACAGACTTTACAATATGTATCGCTTTAATACGGTGGAATAGCTTTTAGGGATGAAAACTCTTATCTCGTATGCAGCAGTGGTTCATATTTCTCGAAGGCCAAATTCATGACACTTGATTATTTTATGACGACACATTTTTTGGGAACACCCAGTTTGTAAAGTGTATTAAATTTCTTGATCCCTTACGACGTACACAAGTAGTCACCCGTTTGGAAGAATTTCGAAAATATAATTAGGTTTATGTAATGAATAAAACATGATGTTACATGTTGCTTCTTGAATAAATGAGTGCTATAAAGGACGCTAGCTTGAAATATTAATACGGCGTCGAGAATTTTTAAAGCGATAGAGAGTCCCCATTGCCACCTCGAAAGACATCATTAATTAACTGTCGTTCCCGCAAGAATTTTGATGACATTTCTGTGTGCTTTTCGCTATAAAAAAAATCCAGCTATTTGACTTTAATCAGATGGTATGATTCTGAACTATTTCTAAGGAAAATCATGCAATGTTTAAAATAGTTTATAACTTAATATTTTATAGTAAATTTAATCAAGAAAAGTATATATTTTTAGAAAAATTAATGATTTTTGCTTCGAGATGGGGAGGAACTCTGAAAATAAAAGAACAAAGGTATGTGAATTCCACTGGTTATACGTTAACCAAATTCACGAAAGATTCAGTATTAGAAAGTTGCTATTTATTTGAATCATTTGCAAAATCAGATATGTTAGATCTAGCATATCACTCGCTGCTTTCAACAACGTCATATCTCAAAAATCGGCGATTTTTAGTTATGGTTATTTTCAGAATGCCCTGAAAGAGTAGTATAACCCTGCAAGATCGTCATATCTCTTCGCTCAATATTTAGCCGCTAGAGAGCAGAATTAAAATTTATTTTCAATACATTTCAATGTACTTTTACACTTTCAAGTCCCTCCTGAAAAATCTTGTTTTTTGCAATATGACGTTGTTGAAAGGAGTGGGCGATATGTGAAAAGGGAAAGACAATGAATATTAATTTAAAAGGTTTTTTTGTTTGTTTACATGAAGTTTGTTTAAATCTAGCACGCTGCCCATATTGCATTGTGGTTAGCGTTGAGACCTAAAGGGGTTCGAATCCCGGCCAAGGTATGGTTTTACCGTACTGCCATCATATAAGGAGTATAGTTGGTTCACCTGTTTTGCTCACCTGTAAAGAAGCAAGCATCAAAATTCTTGGCGTCAAGGGGCAAAATTTTACCATCTGAACAAAACAAAATTTCTATCAAGACTAAAAACGGGCGTCCGGTGAATCAGATACTTTCGATCAATCTGATACGAAAACTGTCCAACTGATTGACAGTTTTTGTTAATTTCCTCTGTTATGCAACAGTCCTATGTAATAATGTTATGTGTTGTGCTTACGTCTGGATATGTATATTTAAGATTTTTTCTGGTAACCTCAAAGAGTATACACTGTATTTTCCCTTAATGTTAACCACAAATCTGTGGATGTTCCTTGAAGTAGTTATCCATTTAGCAGATTAGTCACAAGTGCTATCCAATTACTAACTAAACCGCTTAAGATTATGACTACATTTGCTGATAAGTGATTAGGAAAATGAGAGGAAAGTTTCCTACAGCTTAACACTAAGATCGGAGATCTGCGATCTCAACTGAGGAACAGCTTTTAAAACAATATGCAAAGATTAAATATAAAGTAGTAAATACAATAGACAGCATAAAAACATGCCCCATAGTCTAATTTTAGAGGTCCACCTGTTGTAAATGATTCATTTCACTTTCGTAAGCTCGTGCATAAATTAGATCGTACGAAAGAGCAAACGAATTGAAAACCACTAAATTTATAGCAATATCATAAAACACTATGCACATGCTAAAATATATAAAATCGTCGTTTCATGCATTCTCCTTTGTAGAAACTGTGATAATTCATTCATTAGCTAGGCTCAATTGTTGATATTTTGGGAGGCAAACGCGGAATAACGTTGTAAATCCAGATAATATCATCGCCTCCCACATTGCACGGATATCACTGGATCAGACTTTAATTGCGTGGGACGTGAACACCCAAGACATACGAGATTCTCTCACGTTGCCTACTGATTGGGAGTAACGTGGGTTCACTTAGTGGGTGCTCCAGTGACAAAGTTAACGGCTACATATTTCGGGTATGTGAATGAATGCCCCTCAAAATAAGTACCTTTCGCATTGGATGAAAATTTATTAAATCTCCCGATCATGGTTTGTAGGGAATGAGATTCAGTAAAACTGATGTTCAGTAATGCCATATATGTTGAAATACGATATCCCGAAAATGAAAAATAAAATAAATCATAATACAACAAAGACGGGAATTTCTGAATAACCGGCATTTCTTAGGGCTAAAGTCACTTACCATTTAGGTATTTTTTTTCCAAGTTAACACCAATTTTTTGTTTTTCGAATCGCCGGTAAGAATATGCAATTCATTGATCCTTTAAAAATAATCAGGTAGTCTCTTCTAACGAAACTACCGCGGGTTATTAACGTAGGATTACTTATCGTTGCTTACCTCTTTTGTATGTGTATATGTATGCATGTGTTATGTATATATGTATCTATATATATGTACGTATGCATATATATATATATATATATATATATGTATGTCAAAATTTTAACGCATTTTGGTACTTTTCTGTTTAACTGTTTACTGCTTGTTGAAGTGATACAGACTGGGTTTGGTGCGCTGCCGAAATTATAATTCGCGAGGACGGATGGACGGACGGTTTTAGCGTCTGAAATTTTGCTTTCCGAAGAACCGTTATGGAGGAACGTAATCCTACGTTAAAATCGAAAAGTGCCACATTCAAAGAAAAAAATTTCCCACGTGTTATAAACGTGAATGGAAGCTAATCAGATGCAATCGTTAATTATATATATCTCCTGGTGTATACAACATCAAGATTAGACGAAAGATTGGTTTATATCAAATTAAAGTACGTCTGCTGAAAGAGTAATCTCTAATTCTCGGTAAAACTCGGAATATTTTTGGGAAAGCGGTATTGAAGCTCAATGCAAAATTTTAAAAGAATGGAATATTTGGTTCTTTTGAAAGAAAGTAAATTTACCAAAAATGTCATCAAAAGCTTTGTTGAAGTGAAACCTTTGTAGCAAAGAAAGCAATGAAAACAAATGATTCCGATTATTCAATTATTAGTGGCACGAACAGATTGAAATATTCCTATTATTATCTCAATATTAACTTTCATTTGAGCACAATATCGATATTAACTTGAATAATGAGTGGGTGACCCAATGGCCTATGGGTATCCTGGAACCTATTATTTTTAAGCAATGTAAATTTTATAAATCTAAGTGTTTAGGTATTATTGAATGTCCGGCAGTATCTCTATAGTATTTAATTTTCCTTTTGATGAAATTATAAATAATTTTGAATAACGATGTTAACAGAGTTCTGCATATGCGTGATAAAAAAGTTGAATTATTCAACTCGAAAGAAGTAAATTTAGTATGACAAACCCTTTATTTTCTGACATGAATAAAACGTTTTGATGTCCGGTGGGCTGAATTATTCTTTCACCCATAAATTCTGTACATGGAAAACTTCTGCTCGTATATGGATCATACAAAATGCATTTTCATACATTTCTAGGGAATAAAATACCTGATTATATATTGATTGTATGATTAGATAGAAATTTATGCATGAATGACTTAAAGCATTAGCATTAATGTCAATTCAACGTTAATAAGCTCGACATTTACTTCCCTTTTAAACATCGAGTGTATCGCGACGGGACTAATTTGCATTCGAATGCAGATATGCAATTCAGACAGATTAATTTCTAATTTAGATTATGAATAGAGATCTCTCCGCGCTTCTGTTCCCTATATATGAAAATCGGTGTAATTCCACTGGACGCAGAGTTTTAATTCACAAAGACATTTAACAGCGTAAACAACAGCAGTGCATGGAATGGACTGAGTAGATTCTTCAATGAAATCCGACGCGCTGGTATCAAATACTATAGATATACTAAATTGCAGAGCGGTATACTGAATTTATAAGTGGAGTTATAGCACAAACGATTGAGTCCACGGGATAACTCTGAGAGGCAAATATCTGACAGCATTCGGAGAGAAATGTAATCTGCTTTGAATAAAACAGTTGTGACAAGACTGGAGGGAATAGGATATAAAAGATATTAACTCTAGGGACCATGATATATTGAAACACAGGACTAGCCAAATATATATAAAATCCTGTCAATATTTTTATTTTGAAGTGCAATAAAGTTATGATGCATCTGGGCCTGAGGTAGCCTATCGGTAGCGCGTCGGCTTTCGGGTGCTCGGATCGAAATCTGACAATCGCCTTTGACTACCATAGTGTCTAGGCCGGATATGGGCTTGTTAAATCCGTAGACCGGAAAGTCCTTCTATGAGATCAGTGGGTGGGGAAGGTACGATCCCCCAAGATGTCGCCCCTGGGGTTGCTCGGTCAAAATTAGGATGGCACCTACCCAAGTCGGACTCTGACCCTTGTGGTGCTATTATAAACCGGATCCCCACTGCTCAGATAGACGCGTATATGGACCTGGTCTGGAACTTCAGGTCAGGGGCATTAGGACCTACACCAACAACGATGCATTTGATTTATAAACCAAAATAATTTAGTTAAAATGTGCTAGAAGAAAATAATGGCTGCGCAATTTTAATAATCGGTAAAAGAATTATTGATGACATAAATCAACAACAAAAAAATTCAGATAGTCTCTTCTAATGAAACTACCGCGGGTTATTAACGTAAGATTACTTATCGTTGCTTACCTATTTTGTACGTATATATGTATCTATATATATGTATGTATATATATATATATATATATATATATATATATATATATATATATATATATATGTGTGTGTGTGTGTGTGTATGTCAAAATTTTGACGCATTTTGGTACTTTTCTGTTTAACTATTTACTGCTTGCCCAATGGATACAGACTTGATTTGGCACGCTGCCAAAATTATAACTCGCTACGCAGGACATCTGAAATTTTACTTTCCATAGGACCGTAATGGAAGAACGTAATCCTACGTTAAAAACTGATAAAATGTATATATAAATGGAAATCATGCGAGGTATAGTACCCAATATGAAAAAGAACTTTGAAATATCCTATTTTGTTTATATTTGTCCTAAGATGTTTTTGCCTTTTTAACAAAGAATGGGTAAAATCCTCCTTCAATTTTCCAACATCGTACAGAAGATTTATACAGCCAGCTCATCAGGGATAGAATTAGAATCGTATAATTAATTGCAACCTGAGTTGCAAATCATTCAAGCACAACACAGTCAGTAAAATTAATAATTTTACTTGTCAATGTAATTTTTAATGTTCACTGCTATAATCCCTTTCCTCTTTAAGAGGACAAAGGGGGTGGTTGTGTAAATAAAATAAATATTCTAAAATATTTCATAGCAGTTGTAGATAAATATTAAATCACCCTAATGTAACAAGTGTAATTTCTTACGATGACGTCGTTACAGGAAAGAAATCTTTCACAAACTAATTTTATTTTTTTTGCTTGCCAGTTATCTTCAAAATGCTAAAGTTGTATGAAAAATACAAAAAAATTTCTATAATTTAGTTTACATCTCCTATCTTTTCATCTTCACCCTCTTTCCTTAATTATAACTGTACACCATACGGTATTTTACGTGTATGCTATACACGCTTCTGCATGAACCTCATTACATTGGTTCTCAGTCCAAAATAATCAGTTTCAAGTTTTCTCTGTTATGATATCATGCCACTAACTGCATAAAGTTCGTTGAAATCCACGCTCTTTTTAATATCATTGTTTACACGGTTAGATATGTTTCCTAGTTAACGATTTATCTTGGCTGTCATATTCAGATGTCTATGTCTGCATCATTTTCGTTCAGATGCTAATACTGTGGTAATGGTTTCCTCTCGCGCGAAAAAAAATGTGTTTCTGGAATTTAATTCAGCGTGAAACCATTACGTTTCTTTCGCATTATCTTTCCCCGTGAAAAAAAAATTACCCTTTCTCTGAAATTTAATTCTTTTTGAGATTTCTCCATATCTCGGTTTAAACTAACGACAACAACAACAAAAAATCCCTTTCTCTTCCGAATTCATAAAAAATTCATCTTTATGTTTTCATTTCACAGAATCTGGCGATCAGAACGATCAACAGATTTGCATAGCTTGCGTGAAACATCAGCCGCTCGGGCGAGCGTTGCGAGAGAATGCATTAGATTCGATTAAGAGCACATCGTCTTCACCGAAATACGCATCGCAGATGAGAGCAAACTATTGCGCCATTCCACCCAGAAACTTTTTTTAACGGCTTCTTCTCTTCAACGTAGATGTAAATTACATTAAATGACTCTAAAAAGTGCAAAAACTGAAAACATAGTTATCATGAGTGGATGAAGTACTGAAATTCGTTTCAAATTAACTAAACATTATACAAATCATACGTAAGTCTAGAACACCTAAAGCTGTATATCGTTACATCTCGAAAGCTAACATATCTTTATTCGATTTGCAGACATCCTTTTCCTATTCAAACATAATTATTTTCTTAAATAGAGTCGTAAAAGGAATTTGGCGATACTCATACGGACGGACTGATAAAACGCATGCATTTTTTATGCCTCTTCACTCCGAAATTAAGGAATTTTATGTTTTTGTATCAAATAGTTAACTAATAAGATTTAAAGCACCTTTCTGGAATCTAAATTGCTTTCTTAAAATAAGGAAACTCACTTGAAGTCACCATTAAGAAAAGTATTGAGCTCATCACCTAAAACATAAATTTACTTTATCACAAATAAATTACTTTACAGCAATAAAAGCAATAAAATTCACTAACAACCTGCCGAAAACTTTCGTGAAACGTCAAACGTGAAGAGTGTAAAGATTGTCTTCAGGGGAGAACATTGCTTTTAAGATGTCCTTCCCTGCACATTAAGGGGTCGGCAGAAAATTTAACCAATGAAGCATTTTAAGAAACAGGACATTTTAATGGGTATATGTGTATCATTAAGATATTCTTGGTAAAATGTTCAAAAACACTGTCATTTTCCCAGACATTGTTTGCGTTTTCAAAATATATAAATTAGAAAAAAAAGGCTAAATCATGGCAGGAAAACACATTTTTTGAGGAATACTGGATGTCTGTAAAAAGCGCGAGGTTGGTGTTTTCCTTGCGCTGTTTAAAAAGCCATCGTGAATGCAGCATCCTTTGTATTGTCCGTTTGACGTATTTCTCAATTCAGCTGTTCCGACTCACTTACGTACAGCTGTGTCTTAGAGATGTTTTTGGTGTTACGTTGCTGAATTTATTTCCAATTTCCATGCTATTATTCCCGCGAAGTACATGCGGTAGATTTCCAAGAATAAAATATTTATTTCCCCTTGCGTTGTAAACTGTATTCCGTTTCCCTCTAGTGCTCTAGAAAGTGACTTGGCAATTTTTATCATCATGATGAAAGTCAGTTTTTAGAAAATACACTTCTTCAAATGATTTTTAAAATTACTTTATTTAACCTATCAGAAAATCGGGTTTCGCGACATATTTGCTCGTATTCAGAGTGTTCTTTCTTTCCTGATTTATTGCTATGAGAGATACAGTAGTTCTAAGCATAATACTCGCACTAGGACTAGCTGTAGATAAAAATTTAGAATAAAAAATATCTTAATGTGCAATTAATTTATATATATATATATATATATATATATATATATATATATGTACACAGTGGAATCTCGATCGATAGTTTTCGAATCCATCGTTTTTCCGTATGTGTCGTTCATTTTATGCAGTCCCAATGATCATATTGCTTTGTTACGTTTCCGCATCTATCGTTCATTTCAATCGGTCCCTTGAAAAACGATAGATCGGGATTCCACTATATATATATATATATATATATATATATATATATATATATATATATATATATGTGTGTGTGTGTGTGTGTGTGTGTGTGTGTGTGTGTGTGTATATAGTGAATATTATCTATGGCGGTAAGTCATGGTTCCGTAAAAAAATTGGCCGTTTTGGAGGGGGTTGGCCGTCGAATATGGGTGGACTTCTCTATGGCGGCCAGTAATGGTTCCGAAAAAAATGGCCGTTTTGCAGGGTAAACGTAGAATCTGGGTGGCCGGCTAGAGAAGTTTAACTATATATATATATATCGAATTTTCTGGAGTATAACGTGCACTCTTAATAAGAAAAGTAAAATCGAAATTCTCGGGTGCGCGTTATACGCCGGGTATAAAAGTGATGGATTTAAAAATAAGGAAAAGATGAACATAAAAAAATTAGATTTCTACATGTACCTAAATGTTGTTTATTTAAAAGAAATGACATACCTTATGAACTTCAAAGTTTCAATTATCGAATAACATGAATAGTTCGCCATATTCGTCTTCCGTTATATTTTCAAGCCCATCATGTGTGTTCCACTGTCGTTTTAAATTTCCTTTGAATGGTGTATTGATACACACATCTAAAGGCTGAATTAATAGCGTTAATCCACCTGGGATATCTGCCATGTCCGTGTTACACTCTTTCATCAATTTCTTCGCATTAGTCATTAGATGGGATCTGAACATGTCCCAAACTAAAAGACTTTCTGGATTCTTGAAGACACCAGGATGCTTTTGCCAAACATTTCTTATCCATAATTTTACACCCTTTCCGTCCATCCACCGTTTCGTCCATTACCTCCTGTTTGCAGAATTATTTACTCCCTCAAGCATTTCCCCCACACACATATTGTTCCCCTTACCGCTTGTCAATTCAGTATACCATTGTTCGAAAGCCTGATAAAATCCTTCGAATGAATGAATTCAAAAGACAAGAGCATCGCTTATGTACATTTCAGGTTTCTTCGTCAAGAAAATGGTGCGCGTTATATGGAGAATATACCTAAAAATTTTTAAAATGTAGTTTAAAATTATAGCTGTGCGTTATACGCCGGAAAATACGGTATATATAATATGAATATGATAAAAATTGCTCACTCGAAGTTCAACAAAGGGCAACAAATATCAGATCATACTTGATGTATTATCTAAACATTATATATACGAATTCCCTTTTGTAAAATGCTTATACATTATAACGTTTTATATGTTACTCTGTCTGACAAAGCTCATTGTTCAGTCTTCATAAAAGACTTATTATTTTTATTTTATATGTGAATAATTCAATATAATAATTTTTTTATTCACTTATTGTTTGCATATTGTATTTTAGTTAATCTCCTGCTCACTAGATGGCGTCTATGTTTGTTTATTTTTGTTGTTGATTCGACGCTAAGTAATACAAAAAAAATGGCTTTTCGCTATGTTGGATGCGATTTCATTCCTATTCTTTTTGTAAAGGATTGACATTTTGAAGTCAATGATTCATGTGATACACTCTGAGTCGGAATATTTATTCTTTATGTCAAAAATTCAAGTTATGTGCAAAACTGAAGTCATTTATTAAATTTATCGTATGGATACATGCATTGAAGTCTTATTTTGTATTGATTTATTCAACTATTATTCAGATGATGGTTAAAGGTAAGCCATTCCAATATTATTTGTATTAAAAGAATTCAGACGATTTATTAACTGCATCTTTAAAACAAGACCATTAAATATTTTCTTTTGGTAATGGAAACTAATACAGTCCACTAAACTAAGAAATTATATTAATAACTTCACTGACCCTCCACTCATAGTTGAAAATTTCAAATTCAATAATTTCAAAACAAGCAGCATTAAATGACAAGCAACAATGACGAAACAAGTAACATTAAATGACTAACCGGAACAAAAAATATTTTCTCACTATGTGTAATACATCAAATCGTTTATAACATCATATGAATATGAAAGAAAATGTTCGATATGTGTTAAAAGGGTTTAAACGCAAAAGTTTAACATTATAAAAAGAAGCGTACGTGAAATATTTTCCCTACCAAAACAACTCTTCAAAATTGACAAAAGTTTCGCCCAACCAAATATGAAATGTAAAGAACAGGAAAACTTTTCAAAAGCCATCTTCAAAAATACTCCTGTCAGGTAAAAAAGTTTTTGCTCAATCAGACGAGAGAAAGAGAGAAAGGAAAAAAAACATAAATTTTTATTTCTGCATGTCTCGAAAGGAAAATGGAATCGAAGTATCGAATGAACCGAGACAGATTTTAGAGACGGTACTTCCAACGTCTAAATCTTGTCTTTACATCCTGTTAATGGAGAGTACAAAAACTGCTCGACATTGAATGTCAAGGGTTAAGTTCATTTCGAACGTTTTAAAAAGCTCCGAGAATGGTGGGCGTTCCAAGGTAATGTTTCCTCTGAAATCTTGAAATTTTTAAACAGTGTTTTTTAAATTTCAAGAAAAATGCGCAATTGAAAGTTATGTTTAAATTATAATCTGAAAGGTTTTTTTTCTTTACACAATGTTGATAAGTTTTAAAATAAATGTGGGTTTATATTGTTTAAAGTTTTGTAATTTTTTTTTGGCCTCATTCACTGTGTAAATGCGAGTTGTTTGAAAAGAATGGAAAATAATAAAAAAAAATTTATATCCTTATTAAAAATTAAAACAGTTCAATGAATAACGGTTAAAAAGTATAAAAAGATGCATGCTTTTGTTTATTTTATTGTACTTGAAACTCTACTCAAGTCTGTTTAATGTCGGATAGAGAAAAAAAAATGTCCTTGATGAAGAACAAAATTTTAACTGTTGTCTATTAAAATAAACAATGAGGTTCTAAAAACCGTCGAATTTTTATAGCATTTCACTATCAACTTTCGCTGCCTAATGACAATCATAACAAAAGAGTTATGTCCTAATTTTGGAAAATATTTTGCTTTTATTTATATTTCTAAGAAAAACCACATAAAATGTAGACAAAAATCTTGTCTCTATTTAAAATAAAATAAAATAGTAATGCGTAATTTTTTAAAAAATTAGAGCAACAAATTAGTGAGAAAGGGGTTTTCTGGTGAGTGGACACCCACATCAAACTGTGTAAAGTATTACCAATCTCCTTTAACCTTTTCCTTACCTGGGGGGGGGGGGATAGCATGTATCCCAAGAATACGGGCCCAGAACATATAGGCTGGGATATACGGGCCCAGAATATATAGGCTGTTCGTCATGTGGAATAGAAAAATGACGTCAATAAACGATAAAACGACCCAAAAATTATTAACCATGGAACATATTTATTTTGAGGGAATATGAAGAAAATGGCTTAAGGCCTCAAAAAAATACAGAATGGTTGTCATTCTATGCGACTATGAAGACCGGTGGATAAGTCTTAGTCCCTACGCGAACAGCACCGTTTTTGAAGTCCAACTCTCTCATCTCATTTTAGGCATCCTGTAAAACCCTTCTCTAGAGTCTGTCGTCCAACGGGTCCGGAAAAGATCTCTTCTTGCAGGTGGCTGGTGGGTTTTGCATCTGTCCAGCAGTCCGCCAAATTTGGCGAATAGCGCTCGCCAAGCGGGGAGAAAAACTGCGAAAACAAAGCGACACAAAGAGACGCGATTATGCATGTGTATCTCGTGGAGGCGAAAAGTAGCCAAACTTGTAGCGTAATATACCAACCCTTTCTCCAACGCACAAGGAATTTCACTGATAAGAAAGCAGGGTGCGTTCTTAGCGCTAAAAAGTAGGTTTTCGTTGTATACAGTGTCGTATTCAAGGGGCAGTATCCACATTTATGTGGTACGCGCAGCTGTTAGGAAGAAAATCCCACAAGAAAAAGATAGTTTTAAAGGGTGGTACAAAAGTTACGAAACAGCCGTGGTTCCATTTGTTGGGTTATGTTAACTTACAAAACACCCATATATGGGCCGCTGAAAAAAAACTTTGCCACACAACCAAATACCGCTCCATGATCAAAATGTTGGTGTGTGGTGCGCAGTGTGTCGGCTGCGCATCACGGGTCCCCATTTCCTGTCACACCGATGTGTACTTGGACATTATTGAACAGTTCGTGAATCATCTGGATGATCGTGAGTTAACGGATGTTACTTCCAGCATGATGGAGCAACGTTTCGCACATCGTCAAGGATCATGGCGGAAATGGAGGCTTTCATCGCCAACAGGGTAATTTCGGAGGGGTTTTGGCCACTACGGGTGCCATATCTGACACAACCAGACTTCTTCCTTTGGGAAAAGTCTATCGGAGCAATCCTCGTACTGTAGAAGATTTGAAGGAAAACGTCCAATGCGGTATTGGTGCTATCCCCCTCGATATCCCTGCCAATATGTTCAAGAACATGGTCATTATCCTCCCTGGCTTCGCAGAAGGTCACCGATTATGGTCAACTACATAAATCAGAAAGTCATAAAGACCCACTACATAAAGCGAAGACAATATTTCTGGTGACCAGGACTGGCCAGAAAAAAAAAAAACTCGCACGCATTCCGCCTTTATACGAAATTCACGCCTCTATAAGAAGTCATCTTTCTTAATTTCTTGCAAGATTTTCTCTTCGCGTTGCTGTAGTAGAGTGCAAGGTTAAAGGAAGAACTAGTGTCAAAAGAAATTAACAGACTTAAAAGCGAACTTAACGAAAAACGGTTAATCAAACAGAAAACAACAGCTGAAAAAATGGAAAAATTGTCCCAAATAGAAAAAAAACTACCATGTTGTATGAGTTGGTAATCCAGATGACAAATATTTTGTAAATTTCCCAGTTTTACTTAACTCCCCATTATGCTGGCTTATTAAAGCACGGATAGTCAAAATATTTAATAATATTCAGAAATGGACCTCACACTGTAAAGTGAACTTTTCGGAAGTTTTAATTGTATATGTTGTACACTCAAACTTCTTTTTATACGGTCTTTTTTTCTGCTATTGTTTTGGTGTGATTTTTTTGTGCAGTATATGTAAAAAAAAAGTCTGAAAATATATAATAGGAATTAAAAGTAATAGAAAGTAAGAAATTAACAAAATTAAGTAAGAAATTAACAAAATGAGAATTTTATGTTATTTTAATCAATTTTTTGTGCTTGTTTTTTATGCGGTCGTTAAAAGGTTTGAGTGTACATATTAAATAGTATTTTAATTCAGATGATAGTAAAACTTGCTTAGATTTTCACTCTTCGTAACGGAAAAAAAAAAATCTGCCGCATTCCTTCGTTTGTGAGATATGTTGCCATTCTCTCGGGAAATCTTTTACTCGGATCCAGTCCCAAAAGAATAACCGCAACCGAGAGCTTCCTGACGAATGTGTATTCAGTACGCAATAAATACCGATGGAAGTCCAAGGTTACGTGTTCTATACCGGCGTTGTCAAGTTATGTGAACAGCTTTCAGCATAAATTGTTTGAGAATCATTACATATATTTTTATCGTAGAACTTTTTTTTTTGGAGATTCTCCCTTCAAAATAGTTACGGGGCGATTCTTGGTCTGTCATTGTCAATGCCTGCGGAGTTGCGCTGTGTGAGGAGTAGTTTTATCTGTTTCTCCCTCCCCACAATCTCGTGGAGTTTGATAAAAATGATGTATTGGAACTGTATAGAAGAATGACTGTCAGAGAAGAATGGGGTGATATCTGTACGGTCGAAAGTATCGTCAAAGGAAAGAAGATGTTACGACGACATTCCCCATTTCTTGCGTTTTACATTGCGTTGTGTTTAGCGGGAAGAAAAACAAGTTCTTCCGATAAATCGGAACTCCGAAGCCACAAAAACCACATATCAGTCGTTTTCAAAACTTTTATTCTCGCATGCTAACATATTGACCAGACTTCCTTAGCCTGTCAAAAAATAGGCATTAAAAAAACTATAACTAACTGACAAACCCGGCTGTGGTCAGCCCTTATAAAGTACGGTTTGCCAGAAAATGTGTGCCTCCAGGAAGCAGTCAGGAAAACAAAGCTTGCCAAGAAAAGTGGGCCAACACTCATACCCCTAGTGACTGGGCTATAATGATTGTAAGTGCTGACCCAGCCAAGATAGTAGCAAGTCCCCAAAACCCCCACCCACAAGTGGCGTCCGCCAAGCAAAATTAATGATGGCCGGGACCCCCAAGACGGCAGCAGATGTTTTAGACCGGTGGCGATTGCCTCTCAGTCACTACGCACTGCGACAAAGCCATTCCCGAAAACGGAAGGTATGGGTAGGAAGAGGGGCTAAAAGGCATTTACAAACATTTCTACAGACAACAAAAGTTGTCACAACAAAGACATGAATCGTTACAGTTTATGATTCACCGAATTGCAATATGTGTGATATCAGATATTTCTTCCTGACTCATTAGATATGTATACACCCAAGGCACTTGAAATGTCTGAAGAATTACTTGAAAAACAAAATGGGTATGTATACTTTGATATTATGTTCCAGGCACGTCGTTTCTAACTATAAGACAGAAGTGACCTTTTTAAAAAAAAAATTTTTTAAATCCATCACGTGATAAACACAAAATAACACTAAAGGAGGTTATATCTACAAAATATACTTCGGCATATATGTTATTACTCTACGCAGAAAATTAATATACGTAGCAAAGACTCATTATACAGTGTCACTTGAAACTGGCGCTTTGCTGATCTTCTGGCTTTCACGAATTATAAGGAACTTAGTGCGATGTCTTAAGATTCGTTAAAAAAATTCTCATTTTTCTCGTTTGAGCAATATTATAAAAATATTTTACGTAAACTCAAAGTAAATTATTCCACTTTTCTAAATTATTTCAAAGGCATGGATGTGAAAGTTACCTTAACTATTTTTTTCCCAATGTGACGCACAATATTCGAAGACATTCGCTGACACACCGTGATGATTTGCTGACTTCTTCCTAACTAGGAGCACTATTCATGTTCACCCCCAGAGGCGATTTTTTTTTTTTTTTTGGGGGGGGGGGGTGCTCGAAAACCTTGATCCACCCTTACAGATCTCACGAACGGATTTTCCAGCTTACAAATGTAATGTGCCCATACCCGGCGTAGACACGAAAGCATTCCGTGGCGTTTGTCTGGATTCAATCTAAGCTCCCTAAACACCAAATCCCGACACGCTAAGCACTAGATGCCCCGAGCACGTTACCATAACTATCCAAACCTATTTTTGCACGCAGAAATGACATGTCATTCACGAGGCCAAAGTGTCTGCAAGTCTTAAAGCCCAAACCTCAAAGAACTTTAAAACAACCTCGCAAAAAAAAAAAGCAAAAGCTAAAAAAGAATGCGTTTTATATCATTGCACCGTTCCGTGTTTCTTAAAATATGTCTATTTTTATTCTTAGACTAAGTCTAACGGAAGAGAAAAAAAACTTGTTCAAAAGCGAGAAAATCCAAGAGATTTCAAAAAGTTTTTGCGACCTTTTTGAGATCTCACACGTGATTAGGTTAATTATGACTGCGATCGATTTTATTTTTTACAGATGCACAGAAATAGCATTTTTATACGAGCCAGGAAAATATCAAGCTGTCTATCGGATATTTCCTTCACGTACGCGTGACCCAATCCTTCTCATAGTCAGTGATGAGGAAAATAATACGTACACACATAAGCGCTGTATCGCTGCAAGAAACGAGGTTAGCGTTTTTCTAATTTTTTTCTCATTTTTTTTTCGCTTCGATGATGTAAGCTATCGCCTCGGTCAAGAAGATAAATTCATTTTCCAAAAATAGTCGTCGTATCTAAATTTAGCTTCTAAAGATAAATCCATGATTACACTTCGCTTTTGGTAGGATATAAAAGTGTTATGTTGTATATATAAATATATGTGGGTGTGTTAGAGGAAATATGTTTGCAAGTGTATTATATTTAACATTTTAAACGAGTACCGTATTTTTCGGACCATAAGACGCACCGGACGGTAAGACGCCCCTCAAATTTATGGGAGGATTTTCAGAAAAGAATGCTTTGCTTTTTGTTAGGTATATAGAGATATTTTCAATTTCTTACTTAATAAAGATATATATATATAATATATATATATATATATATATATATATATATATATATATATATATATATATATATATATATATATATATATATAATATCATAAAATATCCATTTTATTTTAATGTTACCTTCCGACTTTAAGGCGCACACCAATTTTAAGTCTATTTTTCTATGTAGAAAGTGTGGTCGGAAAATACAGTATATTTTCACCCTCTCTCAATACTCAATCGATAACGCTTTTCTGTACTGTATCAAATTAGACACCAAATTTTATTTGCTCATGCTTTTTATTTAGTATTGGTGCCAAAGATAAATTGGAATAGCTATCAACACGCTTATTTTTAACGAAAAGAAAAAATGAATAGTTCCTTCTCCTTACGAAAAGAAAAAAGGAATAACTCCTCCCCTTTGTGGGTTAGCTGTGGACGAGAGCACTTTCTCCTCCACATAAACATGCTAAAGAATGTTAGCCTGCATACTGTAAACCATTTTGGATTACTCGTGGTGAATAAATGAAACTTCTGACAATTCGCTTTAAAACTGCTTTTGTCGATATGCTATGCTCTATTCTATTACGTATAGAGTCCTTTATTTTCGAACCCCTATACAGAAAGACTTAGAGGAAACTTTTGGAAAACTCACACGAAAAAATTCATTTCTTCAAATTAGTCCTTTTATGAGGTTACTGTGTGGGGAAGGTGACGCCCGGTGGTGTAGTGGTTAATAGCGTCAAGCTGCAACCCCACAGGTCCACGGTTCGACCCTGCGACTGGGCAAGGTTGACTCAGCCTTTCATCCCTCGAGTGGTTCGATAAAATGAGTTTCAAGCATGCTTGTGAACTAAATTCTGGGGGTCCCACGTCAGGTTAACCACCTGACCGAGACATATGCTGTGTGGCACCCTAAGCCCACGGCCAAGAAAACGGAAGACGGGCACCTCCGGCCTTGGTCCACAGAGGACTGTTTCGTCATGAGTTTGCTTTTTTAGTGTGCGGATGGTACGATTCCCCTAGATGTCGCTCCTGGGGGTTGCTCGAGCAAAACTGTGGTGGCACCTAGCCAAGTCGGACTCCGACCCTTGTGGTGCCATTATAAATCGGAGCCGCACTACTCAGCCCGAAGCCTCTATGGACCTGGCCTAGAACTTCAGACCAGGAGGCATTCAGAACAACAACTACTTCAAATTTGCAGTGATTGTAATTATCAACAATTCACAAATGGCATTTGTGAACTGTTCATAGTGACAATTGCACCTAATGTTCCTAGGCCTGACAATGAGCTATTAATTAGTTCGAAACATGAAGCCCTTCTTTTAATTGATTGTGGATTTGAAGTGTTTATTACTTACCTACACATAAAGCTTAGCAATTCTGGCGTTTTGTGAAGTTTAAGATTTTTCTTCACTCGACGACTACTGCATTTTTATCTAGCATTCAATTTTTTCACAATTGATGAGGATGGATCCTTATAAACTTGCATAATGTTTTTTTCAGTTGAAATGATAATTAGTACCGGTTGGTAATGCAGACCAGGCCCTGATTTTCCATTAGGCCTGGGCCTTGGGGCCCCCGAATGTTTTAGGCCCCAAAATTTTTTATTTTAAAAGAAAAAAGTCCTGATTAAAATTTTTTTAATTTTACCTTTTTTAATAGCAATTTTTTTATATATCCTTTCAAATTTGATTGATTGATTCATCATATGTATAGTCATATGTATAGTTCATCATATGTGTGTTATAGTGTATAAAAGGTATTAATAAGTTTTTCTGGTTGCATTGTATTGGTGTTTTAATGATGAAGTTAATATGTTGTATTGCTTTTTGTTATTTGATAATGTTCTAGGCTTCTACTCTTCAAATAGCCAATTCTTTGTAAAATGGTACTTCCACAGTGATTCATGATTTTTTTGTGCACCAATTTTGGAAACTTTACACCCACATCAGTGTTAGGGGGCCCTCATCCCGAGTTCTGCCTATAGTCAAGAATTTTCTAAATCGGGCCCTGATGCAGACCCGCTTGATCTCACGTTTGAAACCCATCGCAGGATTGTTTTTCGATCAGGAACGGCAGCAGTTGCATAGAGCCCGATGAGCATCCTAAATGCCCTCCGTGTCGTGGTTACATAATTGTTGTTTTTAAAGATCTCGATAATAAAACTGCGATGTTCACCGGACCAACTCATGGTGTCTACTGACAACTGGATTTTCTGCTCGAACTGTTACCCCCTTCCGCAACGCCTTACCTCCACCATTTCCTTACCAATGACCTTCAGAAATGTGGGAGTCCATTCTGACGCCTCCTGTACCTATCACTCGAAGCGGTGAGAATCCGATATTTTGAGGAAGCATCTTAATATTACTCCGTTGCCTAAAAAAATGTTTTTCTATCTGTTCTGAATCTCCTATGTTTTGTTTGAGATTCTTATTGAAATGCTCTTAAAACTTAGAGGAAGGTTAATTATTTCTATAGTAATTATTAATGGAGACAAGCAAAGCGTGACACAAGTGCCTGCCACTTAGGAAAATCATGATCAAAGCGTTCCTAAATATTTAATAATACACGGAATGTTTGTTAAATTCTGATATTGGTCTAAGAAATAAGTTAGAAAAAAATACCTTTCATATTAAAAGGCATTCGTTTCTTTGCAACATATAAATCTTTTTTTTTTACTTATAAAATCATGTTTTACAATTTTTACCTTAAAAATTGTAAAACAACTTTTAAATTTTCAGCCGTAGTAGTTTGCATAGCTCTGTTAGTGTCGTATCTTCTTTCGTCTTATTATGTCTTCCATCATCTATATTGACAAAGGACCCTTTATAAAGCCATTCAAAAATTTATTCATCTTAATAGTATTCAAATACATGGCTGGGGAAAAAATACGAGCCTGCTTGAAAGGCGGAACATGAGAGTTTCCAACATGACATATGAACGAGAGCGCACTCTTAGCGTACGGAGAATTTAAGCGTGTGCGTAAAATCTCTGTTGAAGCTTGTACTACTTTCGGAGGTATATATGTAAAAGAAATACAAATGGTGATAAAGAGATTTTAATGGTATTTATAATTAGCTGCCTCGTCTCCCCGGGTGAATTACGCCACGACATCAAACTGTGCCATTACAAGCGACATCTGTACTGCACGATACTTCCTAACGTGACTAAAAATATTCATGAAAGGCTTTGCATTAATATTTAATGCATATCACTTGATATTTTCTCTCGGGAAGAATCAGAATTTGAGGAAAAACTTTTGCATTTTCTTTTTTATCCAAACGTTAAAGTAACTTGACCAAAGATGCGTCGTTAAAGTGCTATACGAAGATACAATTATAGCTGTTCTGCTGTCGTATAGAAAGATATTGAAAAACTATTGATGCGAATTTATATTTTACGTTTTGTACTATTACCAGAAATTATTTTTGTAGTTATCACTGTATCTGAATAATTATTTATTTAATACTAGCATTATTGCCCCGCGTTGCCCGGGTAGATATATAGATATAAAATATTTCATGCATTCCATCAAAAAAATACTGGGCTGCACTCCCGCTCTTCATGTTCATCTGGCCAGACAGAATGCGCTTAGCACGTTTCTACTGAAATGATATACAAACAATAAGAAAGAAAGAAACTTTGAGCCTGCGGACCTTCGTCTGATTTTAAGGTCATTCCCAACCCTCTTTCTCCCGCGCATTGGATTTTGAACCCCCCCCCCTCCGTCATCCTCAAACCACCCCTCTTAACGCAGCTGGTCGAGGGGAATCCACAGGGGGTAGACGCACCTCTATCGGGCACAAAAAACATTAAAAAATTAATTAAAAAAAACTAATTGAGCCCCAAATTTCGTTTTTCCTGATTTAAGTTTCTCGGGTCCAAAACATTAACTGTGCCGAATTTGGTCCCGGTGGGTGAAACAGTCTATGATTCTATAGCGGACAAACAAACAGACAAGCTCTTTTATATATATAAATTTATATTTATTTATTTAATAGCAGCTATGGTTATAACAATGACAGTAATATTTGTTCTCTCCGATTCTTCGAGTCAGCCAAAAACTTTATTTGCACCAGGCTGTTTTTCGTTTCCCCCTCTCCCCCGTGATTCCACATATGAGGACACTTTCTGGCCTAAACAGATTTTGATTTGTTTACGGGAGTCATCACCTTTGTACCTTCAAAAAAATCAAATTTTACTTTTTTGCATTTTTAGAATATTTAAACGTTCCTGAATCATTTTAAACAAACCGTGTTAAAATATTCCAACTAGAACATTAAAATCTATGACATGAAAGAAGCAGTTCCAACGGAAACGTTATCGGCGTGGGAACTTTAGAAGCCTTTTTCTCGAAATGATCATTTTCATGCTTGCGCGCACTGTATAAAGGAAATTACTGCAGATATTGCTTTCATATATTCAGGATAGGTGTATAATGATGCTACCAAAAATATGCACCTCATTTTCCCTTAAAAAAATTATTTTACTATGAATTTATAGCATTTGACTTGTAATTTTAATGTGCTTTTTCAGTTTTTTTCAAATCTGATTGTTCTGGATTAAATATTTTTGAGTGTTTTAAAATTTAAATAGGTGTAGAAATATACCTAATATTTTAAGGGAACACATACCTTTTAAAGGCCAAGACAAACATATCCTTATTTTTAAGCATCAGTAGTTACTAAAATAATTTATTCAGAAATATGAAAATTTTACTGTAATTTGAACACTCTTTCTTTTTTAAAACCATGATCTCAGTTTTTTCTAGTTTAAAGAGAAATTTTTTATTTGTTTAAAATTTTAACCATTGTTTTTTTCATTGTTATGGCATTGCTCACATGATAATCACCAAAACAGTTGGCTAGAATACCATGAAATTTTATACACGGTCAAAGTATCATTAAAATTGCCTATTATTCTGTCATTCCTGCCATAAAAATTTTAATTACAGTAAAATTTATCAATTTTTTAAAATTAAATTTTTAAAAAAACCAATTTTTTTTCTATGAAGAACTGAAAAATTTGATTTTAAAGTAGTTCATTTTGAACATATATTATACAACGTAATTTTAAAGCTAAATATGTATATTGATTAATATACGGACGCAAGTCTGCGCGCATTGCCATAACAATGAAAAAACAGTGGTTGAAATTTTAAAAAAATCAAATATTTCTCTTCAAGCTAGAAAAAATTGAGAGCTATATTTATAAAGAAGAAAAAGTGTTTAACTTACAGTAAAATTTTCATATTCCTGAATAAATTATTTTAGCAACTACTAATGATTGAAAATAGGGATATGTTTGTCGAGTCTCTTGGAATTTAAAAGGTAAGTGTCCCCTTAACATAAAAAAAATGCAAAAATTATTATTGAAACTTAGGGAGTGTTGTTATAAGTATGCGCACAGTGTATCAGTATAAATTTGAAATTTTCAGAAAATATACTCACTTCTTACTTCATAAATAAAGTTCTTAATTACTTGTAATAAAATTATTTCAGGGAACATAATCTACAAAATTTAGAGAACTAATACTGAAAATTTCATATAACAAGGACAACAACAAAATAAATTATAGAAGTGCGAACAGACAGCAAATATTCTGTCTTTTCAAATTGTGTAAAGGGGATGACTCCCCTTAATATCTAATACTTGAGACATACCTCAACCCCAAAGTCTTTTTATTAATCAGTTAACTTTAAACTCGCAAGGTAATTTTAAACTATCTTAATAGGTTATAACGATGTTGGGAAATTTTTGGTATCCATAGTTAATTGTCTACCAGAGATATAGTTTTTATAATAAGTCTTATCCTTGTTTTGATTACAGATCTTAAATATTTATATGTCTACTTGTCCTTGACCTTTAGCATCCAGTAAATTTTGAATGTATATTATTTATTTTATTTTATTTTTATTTACCAAATGCCGGCCTGTTGACTATTAGGTCATAAGGCTTTGTTCTCCAATATTTTTCTACCACACAATTACAATAAGATAATGCAGGGCATTCGTCTATGTGCGTAGCAGTCATATCTTGTCCGGTTGAACATAAAATATACACAGGTGAGTTGGCAATTTTTGAATGTATATAGCAGCTATGGCTATAATTAACATTCAATGTATGATTATAATTAACATAGCAGGTATATTCGTTCCGGATGAAAACATTTTACATTCTTTCCCGGGTTAAAAAAAAGTCTTATTTTTAATTCGAAGTTTTGTATGAATCGTTACTTTAGGGCTAGTTTCATGAAATATATGTAATAATCTAACGACCCAGAAAAAATTTTAAAATTTTGTCGCACCTAGATGTCTCCTTTATTTTTTGTTCCTTGGATCTTACTTTGGGAGAGACATGAAAAAGGAGGTTACCACGCAACTTAATAACTAATATAAAAAACTAGCCAAAAAATTTAGGCAGTCGAAGTTAAGGTTACGGGATTATATGTTATGATCTGTATGGCTAGTAACCACATTGTAAACATATTGCTAACCATGCATGATTAAATTATTGGTGATATTTACCATTATATATACACACTTGTTTTTCATACAGATCCCAGATTGAGAGACCTTCAACTCACCGACCCTTGATAATCTGACATACTTATACCAGCTTTTCATATAAATTCCGCCCTTGTCAGCTATGCAGGTAACCCACCCCCCGTTTCCTCCCCCCATCTCAACTATGCTTGAGTGTTGCAGAAAATGGCGGTAGGAAGTTAATCCCCCCCCCCCCCCCAATCATCTACTTCTTCCCGCTGTGTCCGGAGATGCTGCTTGCCTCGAAACAGTATCTGCCCATCACATGCCCTAGAATCGGATCCAGAAAATGTCTCCGCCTGGGGGCCGTGGGCATGCCGCCAGGAAACGCTCTCTCAGAATGTCAAAGGTCGCGAGAATCTCCGCATCCGCCTCTCTCTCTCTCTCTCCCTCGGCGGATCGATCCGCATCCAGGGAGGATGCGAGATCGGCCTCTCTTTTCAGGCAGTCCACGTGGGGGTCGCTTATTAGGGCCCTCGTTAGCCGAGCTTAAATAGATGTGGCTCATTAAGGTGGTGAATGCGAACACCCACACACACACACACAATTATTTTGCCTTTCGGCACGTGTCGGGCCAGAGCGTCACGAGATCCGTTTGCAGCTGCGAGAGAAATACGTTTTGAGAGGGGATTTGCGTCGTTTTACGTATTGCTTAACACTCTCCCGGCCTTGGGCGGCTTTTGTATATTTTTCTGTACAAAATAAACGGGTGAATTTTTTTATCTTATGTAGGTTTTTCATAAGGATATTTTGAAAGCAATGCAAATAATAGTAATAATAATAATAATAACGATCGAAATAACTTAAGAAAAAGGAATTTTTTTTATTGTGTAGTAAAATATAAATGATAGTGAAACTTAAGGCAGTAAACTATAACAATGACCATTGCAATGAGATAGGCATCAGATTTTATAGGATCTACACTGTAAATGCTGTCTCAGAGTGTAATGTTTCTGGGTAGCGAATGCTGGGTAGCGTTTCTGGGTAGCGAATACTGGTTACAAACCCGTCGGACGGGTTTGTAACCAGTTGCGCCGTGTGCGTGTCTCCATTCAATTACATAGGTTGCGACTCATCACGGACTGGTTTGTGATTTGAGTCAGTTATCAGTGTCTTTTGAGTTGCTCCGTGTGCAGACGGGCTTACAGTATCCAAGGTCAAATGGTGCTGGTGGGGGGGGGATTTTTGAAATTAAAAAAGCCATACCTGTTCCCGCCAAAGGCTTAAAAATCGTAACTCGTGGGGAAAATACTTGAGCAATATAAATTTCGTTTAAATAAAAAATAATAAAATTCAAAGCTTGTAGTGCGTTAAGTGTTTGATAACTATGTTGAAAATATTTTTCCCTTGGGAAGTCAGGAAAGATTTTTTAAAACACTTTATCTTTGAAATTCATGAAAAGTTTTATCTATAAGATTTATCAAAATTTTTTTATCACGCTAAGGGCAAAAAGAAAATCCTTTTTTAGAGCAATTTTTGTATGAGAAAAAATACTGTTAGAATTTATAACTCTATATCCAAATTGCCAAAGATATTTTAATAAAAATAGAAAAAGAAACAAAGCGCTGAACATTGCTTTCAAAAATGGTAAGTAGTGAAAAATTCCATTCCGAGATAAATAAAATTAAAATCAGATGGACAACAAGGTAATCAAAGAGAGTAGAGCATAAAAATGTTGTGTCTGAAAATGTTACATGCTGCTTGTAGAGTTTTATTCTAGAAACCGTGATGTATGTTTCAAACCAAGAAAATAAAAGTATGTTTTTTTACGAGTTTTGTATCCCCGAAACTCGGTAAAGGAATTTCTATTAGATCGAAAAAAGTTCTTGCTCGGGCAAACATCGCCGATATAAGTCGTTTCTTCTGCTAGTCGTGGTTCAATTGTGTGAAGTTAGTAGTTATTTCAACTCGTGAATCTTTTGACGTGTGTTATTTACTAGCGCTCTCGTAAAAGTTTCTGTGCATACATTTCAAAGTAACGGTACTGTACATGTTCACTCATCTACGCTGTTGAAATTTTAAGGAGATATTAAAGTTAGTTTTCAGTTAGTCGCACAAACAAATCAACTGTCATACAACAGGTTTCAAGATGAAGAGAAATGTTTCAAACCAAGTATCACAAACTCTGCATTTTACAAACCAACAAACTAAATATCACGAACAGATTTCACAAACTAAATATTCCTAGCACGATATGTTGTGTAGTAAAATATAAATGATAATAGCGAAAATTACTGCAGTAAACTGTAACTATGATCATCGCGATGAGATGGGTATCAGATTTTACAGGATCTACACTGTAAATGCTGTTTCAGGGTGTAATGTTTCTGGGTAGCGAATTAACCTGTCTTGGGTATCCCATATTTGTATCTTAAACATGCTTCCGTATCTTTCTAGTTATACTTCCATTTTTGTAATATACCTAAAACAGCATGCATGCGCTGATACTAAATCATCGAGACAGTTTACCGACATATATAGTATACAAAAATTGAAAAATGAAAGTATAACTAGAAGGGTACAAAAGCAAGATACAAATATGGAGTACCCAAAACAGGTCAATTCGCTACCCAGAAAATTACACCCTGAAACAGTATTCCATTTTAACAGTGTAGATTAGAAAAAAAAATAAAAGCGAAAGAAACAGAATCGTAATACCGTAAGCTTTTCCCTTCTCAAAAATAACTCTTCACAACAGTGGCTCTTAACCAGGGGAGCAGCCACCCCTGGGGGTGCGAGAGAGCATTTCTAGGGGTGCGAAAGAAAGTTCTAAATTTGTAATGAAAATAAGCAATTGAGTGAATCATTTGATGGATACTTCTCCATGGGAAATATGGGCAAAATTAAAAGATGGATACTCAGTCCTTTTTTGTTTGATCTAATTTCAATTGACAACCACGTTTTATTAAAAGACGATCTTATCGCAATACGAGCTAATGCACGTATTGAAATGAAATTTGAAAAACTGGACTTGAACAGTTCTGGTGTACGCAGTTAAAACTTTATCCAGAATTGGCAAAAGCAGCATTAGAGACACTTTTACCACTTGCCACCACTTACCTTTGTGAAATGAGTTTTTCATCACTTTGGCACATCAAAACAAAAGCCAGAAATCGCTTAAATGCATCTGATGACTTACGTGGGGCTCTTTCAACATATGAGCCTCGTTTGAAAAGAATAATTATGAACATAAAATGACAACGTAGCCATTAAAAATGTAGATATTGTATTATATGTAGTAATATAGTATGTATTGTAAATGTGTTATTTTTTTATGCACTAAATAAATTATCTTGCAATAAATGTCTTTTCCCAAATAAAAAATAGAAACATTTTTCAAGGGGCTGCGAGAGCTTATTTTCAGATTCAAGGGGGTGTTGATTATCAGAAAGGTTAAGAACCACTGCTCTACAAAGTAAAGCTCCACACATTAAAATACATATATATTTACTCCTCAAATTTCTCGCAATAACACTGATTCACCAAACAAATTAAGAGTCAGGTTGGGGACGCGATTTTCTTCATCGCAATGTTCGATTTATCGATCACACACACCACGCGAGGACTGTCCATCGTGAAGCATTCTGCTGCGAATGCATTAATACGTTTTTCTAAAGATAGAAGATTGCTTTTCTTGTATTACCCATTCCGTTTCCATTCTTTGCCCATTTTCATTATAAGCTGAGGAAATTCTATACCGCTAATGGAATGCCTTATCACGAATTCTTATTAGCCGAGCACTGGGTGGTGTCCGGGGATGTTAGATTTATCGTCGGCAACCCGCCACGTCGAATCGGTCAGACAGCCGGACTCGGAGAAATAATACGTGTTCTGGCGAACCCCTCAAAACAATGCAGTGCGAAATGGTACTCAGGATCGTAGACTAGAAAATTACGTGTCTAATTTTTTAGTGCGACAAAGTTTTCAAACTTTTTTGTGGATACATTTCAACAAATGAAACCATGACAACAAATAAATAAATAAATATATATATATATATATATATATAGTGTGTGTGTGTGTGTATGTGTGTATACAAACACAGTGGAACCTCGATCGATCGTTCCTCAAATCATCGTTTTCCCGTATGTGTCGTTTATTTCATCCAGTCCAGATGATAATATTTCTTTGTTATGTTCCATTATCTATAGTTTTCCCGCATTTATCGTTCATGTAAAACCTCCCTTGAAAAACGATAGAGGTTCCACCATATATATATATATATATATATATATACTCAAAATATTATATATATATATATATTAGTGAAATATATATATACTGCCGGCCACTGTAAATGCAACACCCTGAAGGAAACATGCAAATAACATGAAATTTACAACATGCATTAGCGGAGGTGAGATATGCAAATGATTAGAATTTCAGCGCAGACGCACATCACGCGCGCCTGTAGCGCCACTTCAAAGCGCTATTTAAGGCTTGGAGATTTCGACGATTTCAAGTTCGGCAATTGCGTTTTTCTTGTGGTTTTTCAAACAAACGATCAATTATGCCTCGTCGAAAACAACGATCATCTTTTGATCAAGTATCCGAGTTCCACAGAGGAAGGATAGTGGCCTACCGAGATTGTGGATTATCTTTCAGGGAAATCGGTAGTCGTGTTGGACGAAACCAAACAACTGTAATGCGGATATGTGATCGTTGGATGCAGGAAGGTACAACGGACTGGCGTGTTCGATCGCATCCACCTCAGCGCACCACTTCACGTGCTGGCAGGCAAATTGTGCGCATGGCAGTGACGGATCGCTCAGTCACATCACGAACCATAGCACAGCACATGAAGCCTATAACGCATCATCCAGTGTCTGCGCGTACCATTCGACGCCGTTTACAGCAGAGTGGTCTGTCCGCAAGACGTCCATTGCTTTGTCTACCCTTGACGCAGAACCAGAGACGTCTCCGCCGCCAATGGTGCGATGACAGAAGGATGTGGACGGCAGAATGGAATGAAATTGTCTTTACTGACGAGTCACGCTTCTGTCTGCAACACCACGATGGTCGCATTCGAGTCTGGAGACACCGTGAATAGAGGATGCTGAACAGCTGCGTTATGCACCGCCACACTGGTCCTGCACCGGGTATTATGGTATGGGGTGGTATTGGATATCACTCTCCCACACCTCTAGTTCGCATTGCCGGTACTTTAAACAGCCAGCGCTACATCTCCGAGGTGTTGGAGCCAGTTGTCCTTCCTTACCTTCAGGGCTTGCCCATAGCCATATTTCAACAGGATAATGCGCGACCACACGTGGCACGCATTGTCCAACGGTTCTTCGTCAATCGCCAGATTGAATTGCTTCCCTGGCCGTCTCGCTCTCCGGATCTTTCGCGGATAGAAAACATGTGGTCCATGGTTGCTCTACGATTGACCCAGATTCCATCCCCAGCTGCCAGAGCAGATCAACTTTGGCAACGTGTGGAAGCTGCTTGGTCTGCTGTACCCCAAGAACTCATCCAAAGTCTCTTTGAATCAATGCCGAGTCGCGTGGCAGCGGTGATCTCCAACAATGGCGGCTACTCTGGCTACTGATTTTGGCAGGAACCACACTTCAAAGAAGTCTATAAATTTAATCATTTGATACTTGGTCAACATTTTATCTACAAAATAAATTTTGTTGTGATATCTCCTGTCTTTCTTGGTGTTGCAATTTGGGTGGCCAGCAGTGTATATAATATTTTAAGAATATTGGTATATATATATTAGTGAAACTTCTCTAGCCGGCTACCCATCTAAGCGGCCCCTTTTTTCCGGAACAATGACTGTTCGTCATAGAGAAGTTTCATAATATATATAGTACGTAATAATAACGCCGCACCAATATTAATTTTCTATAATAATAAAGCCGCACCAGTCTAATTCTATTCCATTGATTCGCTGCTTTTGATCTTGTCTTTTCCTTGTCTAACTTCCGAATTCCTTCTGTATGACACCTCGGAATATGGCCCCAGGGGGGTCACATGGTAATAAGAAACTAAATTTCATATAAGCTGGTTTGCGCATCGATACTACTCACTTCGAATTTGATTCACGGATTGAACGGTCACTACTATCGGTTATCTCTGTTTGTAAATATGTAAATAGCTTTCTCTCCATTATATTTCGTATATGTTTAACCATTAGATAACCATAATGTTTTTAAAGTAATAAAAGTATTATTCCGTTTAACTGAATTATTTGATATGGAGTTGATGTTGCTCTAGGCCCAACTACCAAGTCGATGCCCGTTCTCCTATTTTCCGATTACCGCCCAAGTGTCGACCAGTACATTCATTATATATATAGACTGTTGGCCATTAAAATTGCAACACCAGGAATGAAAGCAAATAACAAAGGTTTACTTATTGTAGGTATACATCATAATAGGAAGAAAATATGATTCAATTTGTTGGCAATTTGGGGGCATAGAGAGTCCGAAATTAGTACACACAGCTGCCGTCTCTGGCAGCTAAAACGACTCTAACCCGATTACGTATGAAGTCGAACTGGGCTTGGATGACAGATGCGGGAAAGTCATGCCATACTGCTTTAAGTCTATGCCACACTTCATCAATCGTAGTGACTGCAGAGCGGTGGAGACCTAGTCTCCCAGCAATCCATGACCAGATGTTTTCAATGGGTGAGATATCTAGAGAACGTACTGACCAGGGCAACAGTCGAACACCCTCTGTGTCCAGGTAGGTCAGGAAACGACGACCAACATGCGGTCTTGCGTTATCTTGTTGAAAGATGACGTCTCCGAGGCCTCGAAGATAGCGCACAGCCACCGGCCGTAAGGTCTGAGAAATGTAACGCTGGCTGTTCAGATTACCGACGACGCGAACAAGAGGTGTTCGTGTCGTGTACCCAATGGCTACCCATACCATCACACCAGATGTAGGGCCCGTATGACGATATCAAATGAAAGCAGGCCACGTGCATTCTCTTTGGTGCTCCCAGACACGGATGCGTCAAATAATGATTCTGCACGCGGAACCAGGGCACGTCTGAAAAGACGACGTGGTGCCACACCTGTATCCAGTTTCGTCGTTGGGCGCACCACTCACGCGGGCCTCTATGCTGCAGTGTCAAGGAAACTGCAATAATGGTCACCGTGCAGACGATCGGTCCGTGCTCCAGACGTCGTCATACTGTCCGTGCGGATACTTGTGCTGCAAACAAGCCCATTTCCAGACTCAAGGTCCGTGATGTGGCAGTGCGATCCTGCAAGGCCGACCTGACAACATGTCTATCCTCTCGGGCGTTAGTGGCTGGAGGCTGTTGAGATCCTGCATGGCGTTCCGTATGACCCTCCTGAACCCATCGATTCCATATTCGCATGGCAGTCGTTGGATTCCAACCAATGCGAGTAGCAATATCATGGAACGATAAACCACACTCTCGATAGGCCATGATCCTGCCGCTATCGAATTCCGAAACGTGCCGGTAGCCGTTTCTCCTTCTTATACAAAGCATAACACGATCTTTCCACAAACAATCAACATTCTTTCGACGGTTGCTTTACTGTAGGCTTCAGACACTGAGGGCTGAATTCCTCATGAGTGCATCGTCTTACATAGACACTAATTTGGTTACCAGAAATACAAAACCGACTTTCATCACTAAATATTACTTTTTCGGAGTTTTTAACAGTCCATAATGAATGATCCTTTGCCCACGCCAATCTCCTCTTGCGTAGAAAATCGGTCAGTAATGGTTTTGGCGAGCTTTGCAGCCTCGTAATCCAATTTCCAGCATTCTTCTTCTCACAGTTCTAGGGCACACATTCACATTCGATGTCAAAGACCATTGTTTCAAAATTTGCAGGGAATTAAGCTTTCAGTTTGAACGTGAAATCCTGTGCAATACCCTGTCTTCACGTAAAGTTGTTTTTCTCTGTAGTCCAGATCGCTCCCTGTTCGAAATACACTCATGGACAAAAAAATTAGCGCACCAAGAAATAATTGCGGGATCGTAACGAAACTTGCAATGAAGGTACATGTCGGGGAGATATGCAAATGATTAGAAATGCAGCGTGATTGCGCATTACGTATAGCCGGTAGAGGGCGTTGAACATCGTACTCTGTGGAGTATAAAACAGGTAACCAAAGCTTGTTTGAGTGTGCTGAATCATTTACAAAGGAAGAGCTGAGATAGACATGCCATTACGCCGTGTTCTTAGACAATATAAGCAGTTGTCGCAGTTTGAGAGGGGGAGAATCGTCGGGTTGATGGAAGCTGGGTGGTCAGCTAGGCGAGTAGCTCGTCAATTAGGCCGCTCTGATTGTGTTGTGAGGAGGTGTTGGGACCAGTGGACCCGAGAGATGTCATGTACCAGGCTCAGGACGCCCTCGACAGACCAGTCGTCGAGAAGACCGCCACATCGTAAGAAATGCACGCGTACAGCCAACTGCTTCATCGGCCGCCATCCAGGCACAGGTAGCACCTTCACTAGGGGCCTCTGTGTCTTCTCGAACCATACGAAGGCGCCTGGCTGAAGGACAGTTGGTATCGCGGCGCCCATTACGTGTGCTGCCCTTGACGCCCACCCATCGACCCCTCCGTTTGGAGTTTTGCCGCGCACGAGGAAACTGGACTGCAGCGGAATGGAACCAGGTCGTCTTTAGCGACGAATCCAGATTCAATCTCGGCAGTGATGACAATCGTGTTCGTGTGTGGAGAGCCCGTGGTGAACGCTTCAATCTTGCCTTTGCTGTACAACGACACATCGCTCCCACAGCTGGTGTGATGGTATGGGGTGCCATTGCCTACAATACACGGTCACCCCTAGTATTGTTCCGTGGCACCATGACAGCCCAGCGGTATGTTCATGAAATCCTGCAACCACATGTGTTGCCACTCATGCAACGGCTCCCAGGAGCCATTTTTCAACAAGACAATGCTCGGCCTCATACGGCAAGGGTGTCACAAGACTATCTCCGCACTGTTACTACCCTTCCTTGGCCTGCCCGATCCCCAGATTTTTCTCCAATCGAGCATATCTGGGATCATTTGGGACGACGAGTTGGGCATCCCACGAGTTTGAACGAACTAGAGGCAAGGTTACAGCAAATATGGAACGAAATGTCTCAAGACATCATACAGAACTTGTATGACTCAATGCCCGATCGTATCGCATCGTGCATTCGCGCTAGAGGGGTCCAACGGAGTATTAACTCCTCCGTTCTTTTGCCTTTTTCTCTGAAATAAATTATCCTTTTTCTTTGATTTTCTTATCATTTACTTATATCAAAGTAGTCATTACGTATGTAAAATTTCGTTTCATTTCGACGACTCCTTCTTGGTGCGCTAATTTTTTTGTCCATGAGTGTAGAATTTGTTTCGGAATATCTTTTCAACGTTCTCAAGACAGTAAAAAGACCACATGATACTTTAGCGGCAATTTGGCGCATAGAATAACCTTCTTCCTTCAAAAGTATTATTTTATACCTTTTATGATCAAGTAGAAATGAAAATTTACACATAATTCCAATATTTCCCACACATGCACTTCAAACTGCAACACACAACTGTTTTCAATACACTAAAACATGCTTCACATACTGCTTTCAACCCTTCATCAGTACTGTTCTCTGATTGGTTGAAATAACGGAGCATTTCATTGGCTTAAAAAACAGTCACTCATTATAACAGTGACCTTGTGCTTGAATTATCATAGTTTTTTCAAAATACCGATGAAACTATTTACTTTACATGAATTATACAAACAGATTTGAAATCAGCATGAAAAAATACATTAGACACAATAACAATAGTTAAGATAGTACGGTAATTTCATAACGTAAAATGAAGTCAAACACAAAAATTAGGCAAAAGAATGAGTGTGTTCAGGACTTTTTGCCACCACTGTAGAACAAACAAATTTAAAAATGTAGTGACGGGAATAATTCTTTTTACCTTTAGTTCCTGCGAATATTTGTCAATTGCATGTTCGAAAAACCTGGTCGCTGACAACCGTATACGGCCCTATTAAAAGATGTCAAATTAATATCCATTTGATTCAATTAATACTCGTAAAAAATGAAAAGTCACTCTCATCTGAGTTCTAAAATTAAGCTTAATGAACATTAAGCATCCCATAAAACGAGGACATCGATAAGAACAGATGGAATATTGCCAGAGTTACAATAAAGTGCTACATAGCGACAGCCGAGCAATTCGAATTCCAACCTAAACAAGAACAAAACAGAAAGGGGTGTGGACTGACGGTTAAGTTAGATTTCTTTCGCTATGTCTCTCCGTAAAATTTTTTCAGTATATCTGCAGCTCCGACTATTTGCTTTATTTATTTAATTTTCATATTTGTGCCTACGAGAGATTTAAAAATTATTTACCTTGGGAATTTAGAAAATTTTATTTTCAAAATATTTAACAAATTCAAAGAAAAAAATTCTCTTTTTCTTTTAGCGTAACTTTTTTCCTTTACGTAAAATATTTGCAGAATTTTTATTCTAAATCGCAAAGTCTGAAGACAGTTTAATAAAAATAGAACTAAGGAACGGTGTGAACAGTTTCATGGATGCGGGGAATTCCAGATGCATCCTTCTAAAGATGGAAAAATCATGAAAAATTCCTTTACGAGATAAACAGACTTAAAAAAAGTACAGACGTACAGCCAGGTACATATAGACAGTGCAGCATTAAAATGCAGTATCTGGCCCCACAGAAACAAGTGGTTGGCATTATTTGCTTCTAAAAATATGCTTCTAAAAATAAGCCAGGTTTAAAAATTGGTTTGGTTTGGGGCGCTACGGTTAACTTTTTGCTACACAAGAGCTAATTAGACCGGAACCTACAGTTTAAAGCCGATTCCGAATGGCTACAAACATCCATGCCAACAATGGGACTTGAACCCACAGGATCTGAACCGAATGCCAGCGTCCTAGCCATTCGGCCATCTCCTGGATCCAGGTTTTTAAAAAAAATTGACAATTTGCACATCCCCTCAGTAACCTAAATAATTTAAACTTGAAATCATTTTCTAGAATTTTTTTAAATAAAGTACTTAAATATTTAACTACATAAATCAGCTATTAATTTTTGCATCTGTAACAGTTAAGTATCTTTGATTTGAATTATGAGCCTTTAAGCAAAATAATAATTCCTCCTATTGCTAGGATAGTTCAGTTAGTAGAAAAGGGGTCTATAAGTTAGAAGACACGGGTTCGAATCCTGGAACCTGATAAATGGTTGTTACAGTGGCACCCAACCGTTAGAAAGCATACGATAAATATTCATAAAGGAAAAAAAATTCAGATAGTCTCTTCTAACGAAACTACCGCGGGTTATTAACGTAGGATTACTTATCGTTGCTTACCTCTTTTGTATGTATATATGTGTTATGTATTTATGTATCTATATATATATATATATATATATATATATATATATATATATATATGGGTGTGTTTGTATGTGTGTGTTTGTCAGTCAAAATTTTGACGCATTTTGGTACTTTTCTGTTTAACTGTTTACTGCTTGCCCACGCGATACATACTGGGTTTGGCGCGCTGCCAAAATTATAACTTGCGACGCAGGACATTTGAAATTTTGCTTTCCGGAGGACCGTTATGGAGGAACGTAATCCTACGTTAAAACACAGAACACAGCGGAAAAATTGACTAAATAATGTACATAAATAAATGAATAAAATATGCATCTCAACAACATATTGTCGTTGGCTGAGACGACAAAAAAATCTGAGAATATGGGGGAAATGTAATCAAAGAGTGAAAGTATCTAATATTGCGAGATGAGTTCAGTTAGTAGAATACCGAGACCGCATTCAAATCTCAGACTTATCATGCCGTTGTTATAATTTTAATGCATATTTGTCATTGCTTATACTTATACATATTAGTCTGGTCATTACTTAAGCGTAGCAAATTAATGGAGACATTTAGAGCTTCGGTCTGATAAAGAACTTTCAGTATTCAATTACCATTATTGTTTTTTGCGCAAATTATTACTTTTATGATGTTTTCGGATACTTTTTATTACAGTATCTATCATATAGGTGAATGTTCTATAACCATCAGAACTATTTATCAACGAATCCGCTAAGAAAAATATTATATGTAAAGTTAAAATGCAGGGAATCTCCTAGCAGTTGACATGTTGTTGACCGGTTCCGAGTAAACTCGTGTTCACACGCAAATGTTGACGACAATTTAGGATAAAGGAAAGTCATATTGGAGAAATTTTTGACCCACTGAACATTGCTTTACTCGAAAACTACCTTTACTATGACCGGAATGAGTTTCAGGCAAATCCTCACATTTTAGTATTTAAACTGGGAGTCTTAGATCCCCCCATATAACGAAAACAGATTTCAGAAAATAATAATTGCACGATAAAAAGAACTTTTTATATACCTTGTTTTTAAATTTTCTGTTGAATCATATAAACTTGACAATTCTATGTATTAATAAATACCTTTTTAAATTTTTTTTGATGAATTATCCCATCAACTTGACAGAAAATGAAAATAATTGGAAGTTAACTTGCGTTTAACTTTTCGTTCCCGTCCCGGACGATAGATGGCTGCACCAGTCAACAAAACAAAATTAACTGAAAATAACTGAAAATGAATTTAATTCTGCCTAAAGATGGCTAAAAGTGTTAAAATAATGCATTGTCATCGTGTTCTGAGCTATTCTAAAAGTTTCAAATGTCTAGCTAGTTGGGAAGTTAGTTAAAAATCGATTGCAAGATTTGTACGGAACAAACACACAAACACAAACAAAAAAGAAGGCGAGTTAATAAAAACATGGTAAAAATACCGTACTTTATTCCAAAATTTCAGTCTCTGACGGTGACTTGCGTATATATTTGAATAAAATTGCCAGTCAACAGTGTGTCAATTGGAAATTTTCCTTTTCGGAATGGACTTCCATTTCTTGAAGTTTTTTTTTTTAACTGAAAGAACTCTTATCTTTAAAAAAAACTTTTTCCCAAGAAAACTGCTGTGATTCTCACTGGTGAAAAAGAAGTGAAGAATTTATTTATCATTTCTAGAAGACGTTTTTATTGCCAAGGTAAAAGTTTAACCCCGAAGTGAGAAAAAGATAAACAAAACTTATCCCACTTCATACCTAATGATGCTAATCTGCTGCGCACGGGTGGGTTCCTGCTTCTGGTCGCGATATTCTTGCGTAAGTGTGACATACAGTGTGGGTGAAATACGACGCTCGTTTAAATCCAGCGGATTACAACACTCGTATGTGTGTCTACGAATGAGATTTAAATCTGCTTTATCCTGGCAACGCCAAAAATGATTAAGTTTCCTTGCAGTTTTCATAAATTTACGCATTTTTTTTGAGGTTTTGAAATAACCATAGAAATGAGAGATGATGGAACAGATTAACTACCGTGTAAGTAAGCAGTTAACATTTATTTATAGATTGAGCTTTGAAGTCACGGCCCGTAAACAATACACGTGTAAATGTTTGCTTTACCGATTAGGCAGGGTAGACACCAAATTGACATCGCAGGCTTCAATCCCAAAGTTAAGCAATGGGAATTTTGCTCCCAATTTATCCTTTTCTAATTACAAAGTAATAAATGCATGTTTTTGAATTCTGCATGTGATGTCATAAGAACGTAGATGTTCAAATATACTATGTGTAGTTTTCGAATTATTACAGTAGTTTTAGTTGATGATTTTTCAGTATTAGTTCGTAAATTTTTTTGCTGTGCAGTCAATTCATTAATCTTTTAATGGACATTAAATTACTGATGTTATCCCTGAAAATATTAAAATTGTTTTTAGAGTGTTTAATTACAATAACAGATTTTTGAAAAACACATGAATTAGTATGAAATATCTTTGAGATGAGAAAAATCGAAATTTAAAAATATACATTTGCTAATATGTCATTAGTAATATACTGAGAAAAAATTCCCGATAGCTTAACATAGGGATTGCTTGTAGATTTACGAGGTCACCTGCTTTGCCACTGTGATTTTTAAAAAATCCTTCCTTATCTGATGACTGGTCATCTCCATCTAATTCTTTCAAAGTAAGTTTTAATAAGTTTCTTTTTGATGGTCCAATTATTCCTGTTTTCTCATTCTCGTAACTTAAAATGCTAAGAAAGCACTCTTCGAAAATGCATGCAAATCTATATATATAAAACAGTGCCGTAACTGACTGACAGATAACGAGTAGACCAAACCGCTGGTCCTTAAGGGCTGAAATTTCGCAGGCCGATTCTTCTTATAGTGTAGGGGTGCATTAAAAAAAGGTTTTTGAAAAATTATTTTTAGATTTTTTTAAATTAAATTTTTAAGCTGTTTTTGTAGCTTTTTTTAAAGTTTGCATTTAAAATAACAATCTGGGGGTTATAAAATTTATATCACAAGAAAGATCCCAAAAAATTCCTTTAAAATGAAATCTTTTTCAAATCTTTACCTCCCTTTTCAAATTTTTGGTGAATTTTTAAAGATTAATTTTTAGAATTTAATTTTGCAAGCGTGCCAAACCTAGTGTGTATCGCTTGGGCAAGCAGTAAACAGGTAAACAGAAAAGAACCAAAATCCGTCAAAAAAAAGAGAGGTAAACAATGATAAGTAATCCTACGTTAATAACCCGTGGTAGTTTCGTTAGAAGAGATTACCTGAAATTATTTTTTATGAATATAGTTTATTGGATTTTTTTACTTTAATTGCATACATTGACCGTTGTATTTAATTTGAATATTTTCTTCTACATTATTTTGTCTATAAAAATATCCGTTACGATTTTTTTATAAAATGATTTTTTATAAATATATTTTTTGCATGTATTGATACATTTTGCTTACATTTCATACATTAATAGAATGCATTTACCGTTTTATTTACCGTTACTTTGGATAAAAAGCGTTTCCAAAAATATGGTTGAAAAAAATTTAGTTATTAATGGGGAAAATGTCCATCAAACTGTTGTTCTTATTGTAGGAGATGGAGCCTGCTTATTTAAAGCTTTATCTTAAAGCAATTTCATTATTTTTTTATTGTAATTATCCTAAATTGTACTCCGTAGCTAAGCACTGGTATTCAGCTAGTTATAAATGAAATGAAAATGAAAGCTTCTCATTTGCACAACGATTAACAGAGGTGGCAATTAATTTCGTGTCTTCAGATATAACCCTTTGTCGTAGCTAATGCTACGGTGACTTGAACCCGGTTCACACCTCTTGGCCCCAAATTAGGCTCCACTTTAATATTATATTGTGGAATTAAGAAGCAATTTAATAAAGGAAAGATATGTGGCATCATATGTTTCACCTTGGAAACGGAATCTAGAGTGCAGTGGGTTAATTTTTGATAGAAAATTATCTTTTTATTTATTTTAAAAATAGTAATAATAGTTAAAAAATAGTTGATTTAAAAATTTATTATTCTGCACTGTATTTAATTACGATGAGAATTCGTCAGTTTTCTTAGATTTAAGAGTATCACAGAACAATTAGAAACTTATCTTTTTATCCATTTAAGGCGAAAGAAGCTCTCTGATGAAACGATTCGCTTTGGTGAAAGTTGGCTACTAAATTCCCCTAATCGAGTTAAGACAATAATCGATAGTTCGCAGATGACGCAGCAGGTCACATGGTGCTGTCAAAACCATAGATACTTGTATAAGACAACACAAAAAAGAACAACGCTATTTGAAGATAACGTAGCGGGTCAAACGATGTCAATCTACATGGATACTTGCCTTAGACAACCTGGACATATTACACTAAATTAGCCATTGCAGCCATCCAAAGTTTTGTAAGGATTCAAATTCCTGTAGTAAATTTCTGATTAATCAAAATCGTTTAGATACAAGATAAGAACACAAAATACTCAAGCCTAAACTTCACAGATTTAGAGCATGACAAACTTTAACCACAGTAGATGTATCAGGGGAAATTATTTCAACTTATATTATGCTGAATATATTTTATAAAATTTTGAACGCGTGAAGATATAAGCAATTTTATCTAATGGCTCCGCTGTGTTTTATAACATTGAAAGTTTATAACTTTCCCCATCAGAGAAAGTCATTGAAGAATGTTTTGCCCTTAGTCCCGAAAAAAAAGCAAAATGGGATATCGTTTAAATTCTGTTTTATTCCTGCGACTAGCGACAGTAATTTTTAACGTTCAATGTTTATTAAAAAGTTCGTTTGCAGTAACGGGAAAAAAGAGGGAAATTTACTTTTCTGTGTAAAATGCAAATTATTTTTTTACTGCTTGAATAAAATGTACAGTTATCGAGGGAAAAAAAACCACACTTCGAAAACCACGATAAAATATAACTGTTTCCTGTAACAAGCTTTGTACTGAATAAATATACTAACATATTGGAATACAGCTACTGTATCAATATTTATGAGAAAGATTTTGGTAAGAACTTACAACTCCAAATTCGACTTGCGCGACGAGGGATAATATATTCCCTCATCCATATATCTTCTCTCTCTGTCTCCATTATGCTATATACGATTTTAATATTTATTTCCGTATTAAAACATTTCTTCAGCTATCTATTGTCCCTTTTAACGAGTATTGTTTTTGTTAGACGAATTTCCCTACCTTGAGTCTATGGGGTAAACAAGTTAAACGATTTCGATCTATGTGACGTCAAAGTGACGTAGAGTTAACAAATTGCTTTAACAGCGTTCGTATATTTTACGAAGCAATGACGCACTATAGATACCCTGTTAATTTTCATTGATGTTACGTTCTAGAGAGGCAGGAAATTTGCGTCAAATAAAAATATCGGTTGTTTATAATTTAAAATAAACCAATATTTTTTTCTTTATTCCCCCCAAAAATCTCTCGGCACCAATGGCCGATCTCACGGCACACCGGTTGGGAATCATTGATCCAGTGGGTTCAATGATGCCACATCTTTTGAACAAAAAATTAGTTTCATATACAGTAAAACCTCGTTTATCCGGCCCTCGTTCATCCGGATCAGATTAATAGACATTATTTTTATTTAATGTTCCCATTAGATAATAATTTTTAACTATGATAGCAAGAGCGTAACTACAAGTGCGCCAAATATTCACTTTTCAGTTTGATTCAATGTACAGTGCCTGCATAGAATGTACAATAAATTATGGCAATAAAATGCTTTTTGTTGAGTTTAAGAAAGGTTTACTAGACTTACCAATTCTTTGCTAAGAAATGACGTGAAAAGTTATTTTTATATTCTAAATGCCTTGTAAACAATGCTATGTGATTTTGTTGCAAAACATAGTTTTTTTATCGTAATAAACGGTCTGCTTAGTCAAGGATTTTGTTTTGCTTGTAACCCACATTACCCGGATTATCCGGATTACCTATGGTCCCAGTTGGTCCGGATAAACGTGTTTTTACTGTAGTTGTTTCGTAAACTTACTCGTAATGTTTTGTCAATTGATTTCCTGACAACTTTTCACTTACGCCTAGTTCAACCGAGCGGCCCGTGGTCAGAATATCAAAACTCTCCAAGATTTGTCTGCAGGAGTCACCTTTTAGAAAACACATGTTTTCGAACGATTCGACAAACATTTAATTATTTTGTCGCACCAAAAATATCCGCCAAAGATAATCATTTAGCAAAATAAATTAATATTAATTTTTGTAGGAGAATACGTGACGAGACTATTATACCTTTTAAACTGTCCTTGTTTATGTTATTTCTCACACTAAATTAATTTCCGCATTCATGTATCTAAATATGAAGGTTGTATGATTTGTGACCGGACCACGAAAAAAAAGGTGAATATGAGCCAAAAATTACTTGTCAGACTCGTTTATTTTCTTTCATGGCCTTATTTTTTCGGAAATTTCAATTTATTCTGCCTTTTGATTTTTATCTTCACAGTTTTTGTTTAATTACTCTATATGTATTTCATCTCCACTTTTTATCAAGGCTGTCATTTTTTTCAATGTTTATCACGCTTCCGCTTTTGAGAGAAAATAAATATATATATTAAATATATTATGTTAGCTTCATAAAATGATAAAGAAAATGTTTTGAGAGTAGACATAACTGGTTTGTTAGAAGCGGGTAACTATGGAACAACTTAATCGGGAAAAAAATGTTTATGTGCATCACTGTTTTTACATTTAAAAATATCCTTTAAAAGCAGCTTATAACGAGGGAAATTAACTATCTACTATTAACCAATGGCAAAGTAAAAGGTAAGTCCCTAGAGTAGTGAAGTTATATTTAAACTACATGCAGAACGGGGGAACATTAATAAAACTCCAATACATGGAATCCCTTACCATATATAATTGAAAGTGCCGCAGTGGGTTCATAAAAATAAACGTTTTGGCTATCGCTTTTCGGATTAATGTATGTATATATAATTAGAAATAATGCAAAATGTTTTAATTGTTACAAAAAATTAAGAATTGTGTTTTAATATAAATACCTGCGTAATAATTCGAAATTTTTGGCACTTTAATATGTAAGATGAAAAATATAAAAAGTTGAAACGAAAAACCAAATCAAGAAAACCAAGAATTTAATTCTTTAATGATACCATCCTTCTTCGTCCATAGTGCAGATATTATCACGGAACAAAGGACTGTTCCCGATGATTCAGAAACAATCCTTCTTTTACTCAATTCGTTCCAATCAATATGGCGGACAAAAATATTTTAAAATCCCGTGAAAAGTTAGTCTTGACATTTCTGTCACTAAACGCGCAATCGGGGTGACATAACATACCGAGAAATAACTGGCGTAAAATAATTGTGATCAAGGTGTTTCTAATTGATTATCGGGTTGATTAATTTCTCCATTCGGGGACTGACAATAGCAGACGGTGCACGGAACAAAAGAGGCATACTATGTGTTTGCGATCTATTCATTTAAAGTGCTCAGTCAGTGTGAGCACCCATAGTGACACGGGAGACGTCTAGCTGGTAATTAAATTTTTTCCTCATTCTACTCAGCATGCCCCCTTACTTGTACTTCAATGCGGCTCTGAAACGCCGACACCCATACTTAACTGGAATTAAACTAACAGCTGGGGCTCGATTTAGCCTAGTGATAGCGCGTCGGCTTTGGTGCTAAGTTTGCTCAGATCGAATCCCGACAAGCGTCATTCAATACCTTCATGTCTAGGTCGGATGTGGACACGTAAAATCCGTAGACCGGAAAGTCTCTTTATGATGCCAGAGAGGTTGGGAGTGGGTACGATTCTCCCAGATGTCGCCCCTGGGGTTGCTCGGTCAAAATTGAGGTGGCACCTAGCTAAGTCTGACTCTGACCCTCGTGATGCCTTTATAAACTTCAGCCCGCTAGCCTACATGAATCTGGTCTGGAATAAATTTTGGCCAGCGGGCATTAGACACAGAAACAGAAACAACAACAAAAAACTACCAACTAGATGACTGTCATGTCACGAAGGGAACCAACATTGGGCACTCGTTACCTGCCATAAAGGATTGGTTGGAAGTGTTACAGTCATCTGCTATACGTGGTTAATCTCGCTGGACCTACAACTCAAAGCCTACTTCGAACGACTACAAACACCCATGCCTATCGTAGGATTCGAGCTTGCGGAATCTGGTTCCGAAAACTAGCGCCTTAGCCATTAGGACATCGTCCGGCCGTGCTACAAAGGACGAGTATTTTTAAGCACTTGAAATAACTGTGCACAAACTCGTAATATTGTTCCATACGAGGGAAGATACTTTCCTCGCTTCCTCACGAAGCAACATGTTATGATGCGGAGAACCTTTGAAACTTTACATAGCTCAAGGGTTATGCAGCGATACAGAGATTCTTATAATCCATGTCAGTTAAAAAAATTAACTTACTAACCCTGACAATTCTAAGGAATTTAACCTTATTATAATTACATCTCTGGGTAAGCTAAAAATTTAATGAAAAATTGTTGGCGGCTTTGTGCCTTAATAACCACAGAGATTTTCTGAAAAGAAAAAATATTGCCATAGTTACTATGATGTACGTTTATTTTTTACATCCCAATCTCAAATTTAAGACAATTATTTTAATTTAAGTTTTTTTTGTTTTGTTTTTAAGGAAAGTAATGACTTTATTGAATTTGGCATTATAAAAATAAAATTTTTTTATCGTTAAGTGCATTCAGTATTTCTTACAAAAACACATCTTAAGTGTTCCGTACCAAGTAAGATGTAATTAAAATAACATATTATTTGGTGTATGTTACATCCAATTACAGTATTTGGGGAAAATTTCCCTTACTCTATAGACTTAAAAGTATTTAATCTTGTTTCTGTCTATTGTAATATTTCTTATATTTCTATTTCAAAGAATGAATCTACTGTCTTACCTTCCTCCCCAACAATTTGTGCACTCTTGTTCATAAAACTAGACATTTTGATAGTTCACTGTCCGTTATTTTACTCCAACGTAATTTTTGTGTGAAATTTCAGAAAATTGCGGAATTGTGCCTTTTAAAATACAATCAATTTGCAATCCCCAACTTTCCCTGATCCCTGAAAACATAAGATCAGTCGATATTTTCTCTTTATACACAGATCTGGTGTTGTCATAGTAACTGAACTGTCGGTATGCCTTGAAGGCGCGAAAATAGATTTTTGTATTTATTTACGTGAATCCAGATTATCTACGCCTAAAACTAAAAAATACAGAATTTTAACCTCTGTGTATTTAATGCACATGAATGTACACTGCTTGACAATTGATAAGGGAGAGATATTTTTCATCATAACCAATGACAGACGTCGTCTAAAGAAATGAGACTCGGTACATATTTAATAGAAGTCCTGCAGTATCTTTATTATGCAAAATGGTACAAATATTGCCTCATGGCAAAGAAAATTAAGCAAAAGAAAAAAAAGATATTATTTACAGTAATGTTCAACATTTACAAAAAAAAGCTCGTTCTGCTCGATTTTTAAAACATTTTCATCATTCGATGACGTTAAAATCCATAGAAATATATGGGAATTATATTTACTTCAAAACCTTGTTCAGTTTTCTTCTGAACGTTTCAGAAATCTACTTCAGTTTATCAAAGAATGGCTAATGAGCTACTCGAAAGCTTACTCAACTGCACAACTCAATAGCCTACAGAGCGATCCACTCATTTCATTCTCATATCGATTTACGTCTTTTCTGAATAGAAGCGATTCATTGGTCTTCGACACAAAAATTTTGCCGACGTCAAATATCGGTTTCGAACGCATTGTTAATGTCTGTCGCGTTATTTCTGAAACTTTCACTCAAACTGAAAGCTAACACATGGTGGAAAAAGTCCAAATTAAGATTACCTGTGAAATGCAGTTTAATTGTATATTAAAAGAGAAAGAGATAGTATGATTGATTTGAGTTAATTTGGTTTCCTTACATGTGTTTTGAATTTCAAACGTTACGCATTTTTCTTCTTATATTCTATCTATCTATCTATCTATCTATATATATATATATATATATATATATATATATATATATATATATATATATATATATATATATATATATATATATATATATATATATATATATATATATATATATATATGTGTGTGTGTGTGTGGGGGGGGTGGATAGGAAGTTAAGTAGGTAGATTGACAGATAGAGAAATAGAGAGATGTATATATAAATAGAGAAAGAGAGATGGGTGAATGGGTAGGTAGGTAAGTAGGTAGGTAGGCTGGTACAGAGAGAGAGATAAAGATATATAAATAAATATATATATATATATATATAGATAGATAGATAGATAGATAGATAATATAAGAGATAGATAGATTGAGAAATAAAAAGACACATGAGAATATAGATAGATTTATATTTCTTCCTTTCAGTGTTCCCAAACTAGCCTATTAAACATTATTTATATAAACGTTCAGTTGTGAGACATTACGTGGTATTCCCCGTAGAGTGATTACAGAAACGTGATATTTTTAAACACGATGTTATTTTAGTTAAATCTTTTCTTTTGTAATATCTGTTTGTTGAGTTTACTCTAAATCAGTGGTTCCCAACCCGTAGAAGTCTGCGGACCACTAAGCCAGAATTTGAACCATGTGCGGACCACCCAAGCCCCCACCCCCACCGACTTGAGGGGGGGGGGAACTTTAAGGGAGTATGGGGGTATACAATATCCCTCAGGTAAAAGGGATACAGGATTAACGTACTCATATTTCTATGTATCATATTCTAATAATAAAATAATTATTTTAAACTTTTAAGAAAATTTAATTCAATACCTGATAGTCATCGAATATATTCATCTAGTTCAATGAACATTGCTTTCAAAATCCCCATTTATTTGGCAACTTTTTTATATGTGGTGCCCGACCATTCCCGGAGCTCTCTCGGACCACTGGTTGGGAACCACTGCTCTAAATGCATATAATAAGTTAAGCGACATAGACCCTATTATAATGGCAACAACTTTTGGGTGAGATGAAGAGCAAAAAACCTGTGTTCTGTGGATGAATCTCTCTATTCTCATCCTTTAAAAAAATTTAAGAACTGTCAAAACGTTTTATTTCTTTACATTCCGAGTGTTTACTTTCCACTTAAAACGTATCATGAGCTTAAAAAATCAGCGGTTTTCTTGCCCGTCCATTTACACTCGTATTGTTTCAGTTTTCAAAGCTATGATCTGCTACAGGAAGATAGTTTTATAGCGTCGCAACATCAACAATGCCCTTTCCCCTTTCCAGAACAATTTCGTTCCATTCCGATGTCTCCAGAAGCTATTAAAATAACCCTGGCCGCTTCCAGACCATGTAATCAAAGTTTCTCCGAGACATCTGTTGCTATCGGAGCACACAATGGTAGATGTCCACCCCAACTAGGAACTTCATTTTACGAAGATATATTGCTATAGTAACGGAGAATGACGTCAGAGGAGCAGACTTTAATATCGCAGCTATCTTTATCCTGGCGCGATTTTGAGAAGGAATCTCTCGCCTGATATTTAAAGAACTCACACACGATTAAAGGACTTCTGAATGAATAACCGTGAAAGCTCATTCGGTGCCTAATTCTAATTTTTTTTTCCTTTTCCATCCAGACTAATTTTAGAAAAACTTGAGATAAATTTGACGTCACCGATAAATATTTCCGACAACAGTCACGCTGCTTCAAATTAACCGACATTTTTTTCTGCTCCTTTAATTTTCGAAGGTGGAATTTTCTTGATTTTCATGCCGTATCTAAAGAATATAAAATAAAAGATTTTAAAAGAAAGTGCCGTAAGTTCTAAACATATCAACTTTTATAAGCAAATTATCTAACATAAAGAAAAATTAAAACAGTTTTAAGTAATTCTTCTAGTACATATTGCCAAGAGGTGCCATGTCCTGTTTGGGAGAAGTTAGTGCAATTAAATTTAAATCTTCATTCATACATGGAAAGTACACATATTAACACTTGAAGTTGACCATATTTTATTTCATAGAATGGTAAAGGAAAATGGCATTTAAAACTATTTTTATTTTTCCGTATTTTATTTGTTAATAACTGAGTATAAAATGACAGTTACTATTTCGTTTACTGTATTTTTGAATAGAAGCTGTACAATATTTTTATCATTAAAATTGGAAATAAGTAAGCATATTTATGAGCAAGTACGAAAATTTTACTTTGCTCATAAACATATATGTATGTTGTTAGACAATTTGTATTTATGCTACAGTTGTTCATTTTAGGGTATCATATTTTTACTTGGGCTTGGGGTAGCCTAATTGTAACGCGTCGGGTGCTCCGATCGAATACCGACATGCGCCATTAAATACCCCAGTGTCTAGGCCGGATATGGGCACGTTAAATCCGTAGACAGGAAAGTCCCTCTATGAGGTCAGAGAGGGTGGGAGAAGGTACGATTCCCCCCAGAGTCGCTCGGTAAAAATTGAGATGACACCAGTCTAAATCGACCCTTGTGGTGCCATTATAAACTGGAGTTGCACCCCTCAGCCGGCCAGCCTGTATGAACCTGGTCTAGAATGAATTCCGACCAGGGGGCAATAGAAACAACAACATATTTTTACTTGTAGGTAAATTTTCTTCCCTAAATGAGATAGGGTATATTCAAAGTACTTTAATAAAATATGGAACTGAAAGATCGACTTTAAAGCTTTCTACCTAGAATTGTGATGAGCTTATAAGAATGTTGCAAGAGGAGGAATTTCATTTCTTCTAGTTTAATTTAATTTACTGCAGTTTAGATATAACCGAGTCAATCTGAATAACTAAGCAATTTTTTCTTAGTTATAAAATGTTTCAAACTATCCTTGAATATAATTACCTGATGTGAAATACTTACTATTTTAATAATTTTATAGAAACTAAAGAAGTTTTTCCAAAGAAAATTGGTTCCACATTTATTTAACTCATCATAAAAGTTTTCCATGATTTGAAAAGTAAGAGCATAATTCTACACTTGTAACAGACCTTTGCTAGTATAAGTTCACTTTTTCTGAAATAAACTTAAACATTCTACCAAAAGTTTTTTTTAATTTCTCATCAAATAAATTAGTGAGGGCGAGAATTTTTAATACATCTAAAGCTAAAAATGAAATTATGAGGACATGTATGAATAAAAATTTATATGTGTGGGTGTGTATGGGGGGGGGGATAATATATAGCTTACAATAAAATATATATGATTTTGAGGTATGCGAGATTCGTCCATTTTGGGGATCGAATACTCGAACTCAAAATCTGCATTACGCAGAATATCAGTAAGATGAATAAATATATTAATCACAGTAATATCTAGAAAGTTTTCTGTAATTTCAATTTTTTAATGCAACATTCAACAAATCATATGCAGAATGAGAAAAATAAAACCTTCGAAGTTTTCCTGTAATTAAGCAACTGATTCGTATTTCGCTCCGTGGCAAAATTCCCTCGTTTTGATACTTTTATTTTCTATTTAAATCATATACGAATGAGGATTTAATGTTAACTTAAATATCCAGATGATTACATATAACAATAAATTTTCCTAGACTTATTGCAACACATTATTTACAGAAATTTAATGACTTATAAGCTACTATTTCACTTTGGAAATGTTTTTTATCCTATATTTATTATGAATAAAATCTGATGCCATCATGCTTGTATGCATAATCATTATTTCACAATCATTATTCAAGCATGATGGCATCAAATTTTAATGTTAAAGATATAACTCTCTTTCTTTGCGACCTTTACAACAAATTTAAATTATTTTTTTAAAGGATAAGTAATGAGTATATCCTATACATGTGAAACAATATGACTGTTTATTTTTAACTTGCCATAATTTAACTGCATGATATACGAAACTGCAAGGAATACAATTGCTCAATTTGCTACAGCCAAGGTTCTTACAATATTTTTCAAAATATAGTTGATAGATTTTATAATGCACAGTGAAATTAATATGGTCAAATGTCGAGATAGTAACTGTAGCATATTTATTTAATCACGAGAGGATACTGCTTTGTATGCCTCATCTAGCCCTATCTTTGTTTTTCAGAGAGTAAATGAACCACCGGGGAGCCGGACGCTGTTCCTCGGGTCCGCAGTACTGTAATGTTTGTAAATAAATACAGTTAAAGGGTGTTTGTAAGACCCTTCTAAAGTGTTTTAGGGTGTGTGTTATATTATTTATATTATTTGTTAGTGACTGCATAGTCAGGTAACTTACAACCGAATTTATTAAAAGGGATGATAGGTTAAGTACCAGCACAGGAATTAAGGAAACATAACATATTTTACATACGGTTTGTTTGAAACTAAGCTGAAACTTTTTAATCCTACGCCATACCTGGGTCTTTCAGCCTTTAGTCCAGTGGTTCCCAACCCGTAGAAGTCTGCGGACCACTAAGCCAGAAACTGAATCATGTGCAAACCCCCCCGGGGGTTTATTGGGGGTATAGAATATCCATCAGGCAAAAGGGATACAGGATTAAGGTACTCACATTCTAACGTATCATATTCTAATAATAAAATAATTATGTTAAACGTTTAGGACATTTTAATTCAACACCTGATAATCATCGGATATATTCGACCCATCTAGTTCAATGAATATTGCTTTCAAAATCCCCATTTATTTTGCAGCTTTTTTATATGTGTTGCCGGACCACTCTCGAGGCTCTCGCGGACCACGGGTTGGGAACCACTGCTTTAGTCTATGGCAGTATTTCCCAACTGGTGTGCCGCTGCACTGTAGGGTGCCGTGACATCGGCCAGGGGTGCCACGCGATTATTTTTTATAAACAAAAAAAATAGTAGTATGGTCCACTTAAAATAAATATTAAGTTGAATGAATGACTCTCACGCCCGACAGATTGTGACGCAAATCGATGCACTCGAATGAACTAGCTACCCTCACGCCCACAACTGTTAGGTCATTTGTGCTCTAAGCATCCATCGCAAATCTCACATGAACAAAACAGAACTCTTTTCAGCGATTCCCATTGCAGTCCTCTAGTGCGATACTAAAGTGAATCCCGTGGCTATTTTTGAAACTGTATTATTATATCCTATTCCGGCGTTTGTTAGTTTTATCTTTCAATACAATTGAGCAAGTATTTAATTAAACTTATATTTAACATCTTCCTGACAGATATTCCACTTTGATTTAATATTTAAAAAATTCAAAAAACTAAAATTCTAACAAGCATGCCCCAAGTTTCTACTATCATTCCAAAGGGTGCCCAAACGTAAGAAGTTTGGGAATCCCTGTTCTGTGGTCTTGGCCACATTGATTTCGGAGCGTACCATAGCGTAGCGTCAACGATAACTTTAACCAATCCCAGAGCTCAACGCATTGACAACTTGGAAAGTCAAACCAATCACAGGTTATGTAAGCCCACGGAGGAACTTGACGCTACGCTCCAAAAGTAATGTGAACGAGGCCTTAGAATGGCACCTCAGTGGAGATACGTGTCAGCGATTAAATTGTTAATCTCTTCTGCTTAATTAATGGCTAGTACATCAGTATAAGTCTTGGACAGAAAATGAGATAAACTCCAGTCATTACTGGAAGTCTGCATAAAGAGACAATATGGAGGATCTCCCCAGTTCAGAAAGTTGAAAATGCTTCTGGGGATAATCTAGTTGAAACTAAGCACGTTGTTTTGTGCCACGTAGCTTCTGGCCACAATATATGAATGTCAAACCATTCATTCCGTTTTCAGCCCATTTTCAAGCATTTAGCACCACCATATGGTAAACCATTCTATGAATCGCATCTTTGACCCTAAAATAGTATTTCGTAGCCAGCAATAAGTTTTTTTCCTTTCCTCTCCATGGTATTTACAAAAGCTTGATTCAGTTACTGTCGTATCTGAATTTACTCCCATATCTGAAATCTATTTCATTTACGGCGTTTATTTGAGATACAGTTAAAGGCAACGCTAGTTATTTTAGAAGTCACAGAAAATTTGTTTTGCTCCAGCAGCCTCTGATCTCTTTCCGAAATCCTTTACTTTCGGTTTCTAAAAATGATGTGTTGCCCCTGACGACGCTAAGCTGCGAGCAACATGTGAGAAGGCGGAAGGCGGAGTGAAACGGAAAAGAAACAAAACTCCCACGCGCAGTGAGAGCTTTTTTATCTCTTAAACTATCTATAAAAAGCATATTAATTTCAGAAACGGGATTTTTTTCGGTATTCATTAAGAGCTAAAGAAAATGTAGGCGTTTTAAATGCGTGAGCGCTCTTTTAATTAGACCTTCCACTATTTACTTTCTCTTCTTTTTTTTCGACAAGACACATACCATTAGGATGGAATTGTTAGAAGACCTTAAAAGACATTTCATCGACTGAAACTAGTAATAGGTAAGTTTAATCAAGAGAGGTGTACATCTACATTTTAAGCTAGATATCAGCTATGCGTGCGTCCTTCGTTATTTTTAGATAATTACCGTATCACACTGTATCATACGATAAAACATATAAACTGAAAAGTAATTTATATTCCTTTCAAGAAATGTTGACGAATCCAATACGCAATTTTCTAAAACCTAGAATTAAAATTAAAAAGGGCAGCTAATTGATATAGTTCCCCAACAGACCGGGGAACATTTTCGCTATCGACAATACACAGATGCGAAGCTCACGAAACTCTTTTATATAAATAGGGGGAAAGAATGGGCCAGAGGTATCCTATCGGCAGCGCGTCGGCTTTCGGCACTGAGGATGCTCGGATCGAATCCCGACAAGCTTCGTGTGTCCTCGTAGCTTTCGTGCTAAATACCTCCGTATCTAAGCCGGATATAGGCCCTTTAAATCCGTAGTCTTTCTATGAAGTCAGTGGGTGGGGAAGGTACGATCCCCCCAGATGTCGCCCTGGGGATGCTAGGTCAAAACTGTGGTGGCACCTAGCCAAGACGGACTCCGACCCTTGTGGTGCTATTATACACCGTAGCTGCACTACTAAGCCCGAAGCCTATATGGACCTGGTCTGATGAGCCCTTGTGTAGAAAAATATGACCGTAGAGCTCTCAACAAACCATTACATGAGGTTTAAAACTCATAACGTACTGCCGCTATAAGAGAGATATATACGAAGTTTCAGCGTTATGCGATACTGCGCGGGTTAATTCGGAATGCGCCGAAACTTTCGGCATCTTTGATTGCGATGTCATTGACGAGTCAGAGGGCACTACTGATTCAGGTTTTTGTCTTTTGTGCAGGACAAGCTCCTGGTCCGGCTCGAGGAGCACGAACCCGAACAAGCCCTTACGCAAGATGAAGAAGTGAGTAAAAAAGTAATCTATCTTTGCCTTATTCTCATGTGTGCGTCCCTTAGTCCGTAGTCTTCGGTGTTGTTGCTCGTTATAAGAATGGAAGCATGCCTTTGTATAGGTTGTCTTTTGTTCTGTAGAGTTCAGTCGTCTTGCCACGTTACTTTTAGTTCATGGAATGTTTCTTCTGGATTAGTGCTGTGAAAGTAGTGTAAGTTGTGTTTTCTCGTATTTTTTCTGTTGTTATTATAGAAATGTGAGCCCATCCCATTTATGTGATTTTTTTTCAATATACGCGAAATGTTGTGCAGTATAGTGACTTGTTTATAATGCTCCTGAATATTATATAATTACGATGCCTAGGGACTCAAAATTTATTTCCTTATTTACACATGTTTTGCAATGATTTTTTTCCTCGAATTTGTTTTTATATTACGATAATTATGTACCTAAATGATACTTGAAGATATTAAAATTTTAAATTCAAAATTTAAAGCAAGTTTATTCTTTGATATATTTGCTGAATCCATTGCTCTATTTGCAATTTTTTTTCTCTCTTATGCATAGAAAAGTTCGTAAAATAATTTGGCGTACGGGAGGGCTTATAAAAATTATATTAATAAATATTTTAATAGGGCAAAGGACAAAAAGTATTTTCAGAATTTTTCCCTATTTATTATTATTATTTATATATAGCAGGGTATATAAAGACAGTACACGAGGTTTGCTCTATTTGATTTTAAAAGCTCTATAGCTTATTTCAAGACGAGAAAATAAAAAAGAAAATTTTTTTAGATCTATGACCCGGTTGTCTCTTTGAAGATAAATATGTTAGATTACTTTTAAGAACGTTTGGGGCTGACGGTGCTCGGATCGAATTCCGGCGTCGCGCCACTAACATACCTCCGTTTGTGTCGTCCCTTCATAGGAGTCAATGCTAGTCTAATAAAATGGCCAGCAAACTGCGGGGAATTATAGGCAAATGTCTACATGACAAGTGCCTCCGCTAGAAAAAAAAACTTTTAAGAACGTGCAAATAGTATATAACTATTTTAGTAATCCATATCATCTGTATACATTCTTATAAGATCACATATAAAGAAAGCATGAAATTTCAGTGAAGATGCATTATTTAAAAATTTTGCTTTAAAATTACTCATTAAATTCTTAGATATAGGTAGATTTGTTGATCTGGCCCAAATATACAAATCTCTTAACTATCATCAGGAGAGAGCTTTCCAAAATTTTAATATAAACAAAATTTCATTCAAACTGGAAAAAATTTTACAGGCAAGTCTTTAAATAAAAATTTTAAATTTTTCTCAAGGTAACGTCTTTAAAATTTTCCTTTTCTCTATGTTTCCAATATAGGGCTCCCTTAAATTGAAGAAAAATGCATCATAAATGAAATGGATAGCAATTATATACTATTAGCTAATCATTTTCAGTATCTATTTCAAGGGATATTCTAGTGAATTGTTTTTCTTCAAAAGGAATAAAAAGTGTGAGAGGAAGAGGCATTAGATTTTTCTGCCGAAGTATTTAATAGTTTTCCTGTTTAGTTTCACATATTTTTCAATAATTGTTATTCGATGCATTTATTTTTATATCCCATAATAAAATAATTACACATTTTTTTCAAGCATTATCTACTAAAAAACTTCGAATAATTAAAACTCAGATAGTAAAAACTTAATTGGAAGAAAAAAACTGAGACAATTAAACATAATTAGATGTTATCCCTTTAATAATCTCGTGAAAACAAGCGCTAGACATAATAAAAAAAAAACGAAACGCTGAAGCAGTTTCATGTTATTAGACTCTAACGCACACATAAGAAAAACATTGATAGCTATGAATTCAACAATTTTTTTTTTTTACAATAACTGTTCCTAAAAAAAAAGGTCAGATCATTAACAGTTTTTTACACTACCGTCTTTTTTGCTTCTATTATTAGGAACTTAACTACTGAAGATTTAGGAGATTGGAGAAGTATTTATTGGATAATCAAGATATAAAGTTACCTGCGTAATTGTAAAGATGAAAAACAGTTATCGTGATAATATCCGGATATTATCAGTAGATGGATAAGGTGGAAAAGGCCGTTAAAAGCTCTGTAGCATAATTTTATTATCATTTACACATACATCGCCTTAATCATACTTTCCGTCTTTTATGTTAAGAAATAAAAATGCTTTCAGATGTATTTTACTTTTTAATATTTTTTCGTACAAGTAGAAATTAAAGTTTTTAGTTAATTTCATTCATTTTATTAAAGGTATCCATGTCCTTCTTTGAGATCAGTGGGTGGGGAAAGTACGATCCCCCCAGATGTCACCCCTGGGGGTGTTCGGTCAAAATTGAGGTGGCACCTGGCTAAGTTAAAACCGACCCTTGTGGTGCCATTATAAATCGGAGAGGCACCCCTCAGCTCGCAAGCCTATATGGACCTAGTCTGGGATACATTCCGGCCAGGGGTCATAAGCAACAACAACAACAACAACAAAGGTATTCATTCATATATATAATCTGTAATGTAAATAATTCAGGAAAACAATTCCATTACTTTTTTTTAATTAATTAGATTTTACACTATACTTTAGATTCATTATCTATCACAATTACTATATATCTGAATACAAAAATAATACTTTTTCAACCAATTAAATAAATGCGAACTTCAAAACGACTTAAAACTTTGATCCGAACCACCTTATCTGTAACGATTTTTTTAGTTCAACGCTAAAAAGTTTTCTTTTTTTTTCATGCGGCAAAATATGAAAAGAAGAAATGTCATTCCTCATTCCTCAAAATTCATTGCAAGCAGGATTTCTTTTGCGTTCAGTAAAGCTATTAACGGGACAGTACACCTTTGACTTGTAAAAATTTTGGCAAATTGAAAATTGAAAGTTTCATAATTTTTTAACAAATTAACCAATGAAGCAAGTTTAATGAAAAATTCTGGACTATTAGATGAAACATAGCTTGTTGCAACAAAATATAAGAATGATGTAAATTTATTAAATTAATAAGGAAAACTTAATTAACATGTTTTTTCCAATTTTCATAATTACCATTTGTCCGTGCGCGCATGATAACTGATGTTAATTTTAATTTATTAACACGAAAACACACTTTAATTTAAAGAAAACAATTATCTTAACATATTTACCTGAAATCTTTTAATTACCTTCACTTTTAATATTTATAATTAACAATCAGTTTTATTTTTTTATTTAACAAAATTTTCTCATAAAACCTTTTGTAAAATTTTTATTACCTAACATGACTCTAATAGCCCAATCAAAATAGGTTTTATGGCTAAAAAAATATGAAAGTTTTGAAAATTGGTGGAGATGTTTGTTTGGACATACTGTTGAACATACTAAAAGTCCCCACCGATCAGACTTGAGCTTTCACCGCCATCTTGGAAAATGTGTACACTTTTTTGGTTTTTTGCAAGTAATTTGAGAAATATTGATTTTATGTAAAAAATTTTTATACAAAAATTGAAGAAAATTAAATTGTGAACAAAAGCATTATTTACATTTTTTTTATAAGTCTAACACGAACAAAGATAATTGAATTTGAAAGGAGCGGACTATCACACCTGGGACGCGGATGCGCGGGTCATCTCCATCGCGATGGGGGAATGACCCACGCATGTGCGCCAAAAGTCTTGCATACTCACGTTTGTCAAACCTCTGCATATCAAAGCTCGAGAGAAAGTGGCAAAACATCCAATCCATTGTTATCAGGTTGTATTGTGAGGCTTGGTGGATTCTTTTTTTTTTTTTTTTTGTAATACTTAGGCTTTATTGGGTACATGATAGCTGGAGGTGGGTTAAAATAAATACTAACTTTGATGTACGTAACTACGTGAGTAAAAAAAATGTTGCCTGGCCATGCATACTCTAAAAAAAACCCTAGCTCATTTATTTACCCAAACATCTTTAGCAAAAATATTTTTTGACGACATGGACATATCTGATTTCAAAAGCAATAATCTCCATGAGTTGTTTAGAGATTTTAAAGGCTTTTTTGTGTTTTTGCGAATAACTTTGGAAATATTAACTTTATGTAAAAAAAGTTTAATACCAAAATTAAACAAAATTAAATTGTGTACAAAAAAATTAAATACATTTTGTCGTAACCCTAACACGTACCAAAATATTGACTATTAAATGCGCGTTGATTATGGAGGTAGCATTTAAGTCTCTTAGTAGGCGCTTTCCTTTGAATTATCTCCACTCCCTCATTGCAGCATTCTTTAAATACAAGAAAATAGACTTTAATGTGTTTTGTATGTAGATAATTGATCATTATTAATTTTATAAACTAATGTAATAAACTTGGGTGTATTCACTACCGTATTTTCATTGTGTATAATTTTTTCAGTTTGCCTCCTTTATGGTTGACGTGCTTTTTTCGGTACGGGATTGTTCGCGTCGTCAGTCTTGAAAAGATCGTCTATGGGTCAGCTAGCATCACCTCATTCATTAATTCCTTTTATTGGATCGTCATGATCTACAGGGCAATAACTTCAATGGGGTATGTCGTTGTGACATATCCCATTACAGTTATTGCAGGATGTTGTGCAGTTGATGCCTGCTTTCCGACACACGCATTTTTCTCCCCAGTCAGTCTTACAGTTGCAAAACACTGTGCTTAAAACTGAATCGGGAGCCACTGCATCCATAATTGTGATGGGCAGAAGGGTTTTCTCTTGACGTTTCCAGACCCGCACTTCAGGATTCAACTCATTCCCAAACCACTTCTGCACTTGGTGATACAACCGAAAGGAATGTAGCCTGGCTTCCTTTTCAGTTGAGGGAAGAGACAAAATATATGGTTTTATTTTAGGGCCAAATTTTGCGAAGCATTTGTACCTAAACTTATATAGGGACTTTTCACTGGAATGTGCTCCATACCATATCAGAATAAAACATTCTCCTGCTTGAGCAACATCATTGTGCGATGAGTTGCATTTATTAACTACTGTCACGTTGTGTTCCATATCTTTACTTTGGAACATTTTTACACAAAGTTTCTTTCCTTTGTTGAATGCTGCAGAAGTAGTATCGCACCCACTGAACGCATGGAGAAAAAGGATACTTTGGTATGTCTCGATGATTGTATTTTATTTGATGAATATATTTTTTTCTTTGTTTTCCCTTTGCGTGTTTTGACAAGGAAAATGTCTTTTTTCCGTAGGAGTGAGAGCTGTTAATAGAACCAGGTGGCCAACATCTTCGCCAATGATTACAACGATGTTGTTACCAGAACATGCTTCACTAATTGCAGTATTTACAATGAGAATATTGGCGGCGTCATTACTTTGGTAGAATCGAATCCCATTTTTTTCCAGCTGAACTGATAGAATGCTGATCAATTCGCGATTGTTGTTTTCATTTGAAAGGAACTATTCTTGTTGATCAGTAACTCGCATGTTTCCATCAAAGTTTATGTCTATATATTTTTTCCCAATAGACCGTATATTTTGTTCCATTTTTTTATACTGTTAGTGGTTTTGGATTAGCCATTAAAAACGACTATACAGCTGGTACCATAGTGCTTATTATATAGCTTTATTATATAGTATCCACAATGTTGAAGCAGTTCAGGAGGTTAAGGTCTTTGTTTGGAACTTCTAAAATGTCGTACATGGCCAATGTCGTTGTCTCTCGCATACCATCTTCGTTAAACAGAGCCAACGGAAAAAGAGCTAACTCATATTCTAAATAAAATGCTAGGTCTTCGTCGTTTTGTTTAGCAATCGCTATCCTCTGAAAAAGCAACAACGGATTTACTACTATATTGAAAGCGTTTACTTTCACCGTACAATTGACGGTGATCAAGATTTCATAAGGTTTACCATTTCAAGGTACTGAACCCAGAGGGCTGCAGTGGAGCCAGTCTCTTTCAACTGCTTCAAAGTCATCCTCATTTTAATCTCATATACGGTGGCTCATATGAATATGTCCGTTTATGGTTTCTAGCGATAGTAGTTCAGTAGCAAAATCTCTAAACAACTCATGGAGGTTATTGCTTTTGAAATCAGATATATCCATGGCGTCAGAAATTATTTTTGCTAAAGCTGTTTGGGTAAATAAATTATCGAGGATTTTTCTAGCGTATCCAGGCAACATTTTTTCTAGTGACGTTGTTGCAGACATCAAAGTAAGCATTTATTTTTAACCACCTCCAGCCATTATGTATCCAATGCAGCCTAAGTATGACATACAAAGATAGAATCCACCAAATCTCACAATACAACCTGATAACAATGGATTGGAGGTTGTGCCACTTTCTCTCGAGCTTTGATATGCAGAGATTTGACAAACGTAAGTATGCAAGACTTTTGGTGCACATGCGCGGGTCAACCCCCCATCGTGATGGGGATGACCCGCGCATCCGCGTCCCAAGTGTGATAGTTCGCTCTGTCAAAGTCAATTATCTTTCTTCATGTAAGACTTATAAAAAAAAATGTAAATATTTTTTTTGTTCACAATTTAATGTTCTTCAATTTTGTACTCAAATTTTTTACATAAAATCAATATTTCTCATGTTACTTGCAAAAAACCAAAAAAGTGTACACATTTTCCAAGATGGCCGTGAAAGCTCAAGTCTGATTGGTGGAGACTTTTAGTATGTTCATTAGCATGCCTAAACAAACATCTCCACCAATTTTCAAAACTTTCATATTTTTTTTAGCCATTCGTCAAAATCGTGTCTATTTTGACTGGGGTATTAGCTCTTTAATGTAGAATGGGGTATAAGTCATTTTATGTAGAATGTTAATACTAACGTGTGTAGAAAATTTCAAGCATTTATCTCGAATAGTTTTTGAGATATCATGAGCGCTAAGTCAGAAAATCATATTTCAAGATAAATAAATACATTTAAATTTTGCATAAAAATCAATGTTTGGTGGTTCACAATATTTTAATATCTTATGATGCAACTGTCGTATCACAAAAAGAGTGGTTCCAAATTGTTCATAATAAATCCGGGATTCCATTAATATAAGAAAGAAAAAAATCGATTTTTTTTCTTTTTTACCATTTTAAAGTTGTACTGTGCTGTCCCCATAATGCTAGGTGCGGCAGAAAGAATGCTTAGAGGGTATAAATAAATAAAATAAATAATAATAATAATAATAAAATGATAATTAATTATAAATAAATAATTTTTTTATTTTTCTCAGGTATAAAAGATTTCTTTCCTTATCCTGCTTTGTATTTTTGTTATTGACGTTCCAAATCAGAACATTCTTTCTGCCGCACCCTCTATTTCAGTCGAAATATTACTTTTAAAAGGCTCTAGATGCATAAAAATACAAGTATGATACGCTAACTGATGCAGTGTGGTAATTCAAAGTTTAGTATTTAATAAGCTGTTGAAAGAGACTATTTGAAAATGCAATTTGATAGTTTTTATTCCAAAGTTTATGTTAATTGATTGATATCCCTATTATCTCCTCGCCCTATGATGTCAGACGGTAAGCGAGATCATGTGACTGACAGACAAATGTGAAACCGTTAAAATGTAATACTCTCCAGGTGAAATCCGAGTATATCACGAATTTTTAGAATATTTCCGCGTGAATTTCACGTTCTTGATCTCAGTTGAAATCTCAGCTCGTACTTTCCACTGCGTTACGAAAAGTGCCTTACGCAGATAACAAACGTAATCGTGTTTCATGAAGTATTTACATCGAGATAAGAAATTGAATATGTCGTCTTACGCAGTTGATAACAGCTGAACACCTGGTTATTAAAAGAAAAATACAATGTAATCTAGAAATTTCAAGATTTTTACATGTATTCAGCTCTCGGTTAGAAACAAATAGCATTTTTAACATGAATTCAGAGATTGTAAGCTCTCCTTTAATATCTTGGCATTCAAATTTCCAATTTCAACATATTTTGAAAAAAATATTACGAAAGTAACGTAAATTATTTTTATCGTTATAATTGTTAATATTTTGCTTTCAGTAATATTGACATATTACATTCTTTCTTCAATACTATCATGTGTCAAGGAGATAGGTAGTTGAGTTTTTGTCAACTTGCACGGTTTATAACATCTGAACACTTGTATAAAACAGAAATAGAAAGTAATCTCGAAGAGTCAGGATTCATCTTGAATACTGGATTATTTAAGTATCCAAGTTTTAACTAACTGGAAATAAAAACTAGAAGAGAAAATATTTTTTTTAATTAATACTTATATTACAGCTGTGCCAACCCCCTACATAGTATAGTGGTTAGCATTATGAACAGCCACGCAATGGGCATGGGTTCAAATCCCGAATAAGGTTTGGTCGTTTCCGTGTCGTCCCCCTCATAGGTAGCAATTCTTCCTCACATATATATAATGCTCTCATAATTAAGTAGCTAGCAAAACTTCGCGGATCTTCATAGGACAATGTCAGAAAAATACCTACAGTCAGAGACAAGAGCCTGCAGCATTGATAAAAAAATGTTTCAGTTGTTAATGTTTTACTTTTTATGATATTGACTTGTCACAACGAGATAAGTCATCAGTTTTCTCTTCTTATTCGGTTGATAACTGCTGAACTCTTGTTGTATAACAGAAAATAAATCTTAAAATTTCAAGATTCTTATCTCAATCTCAATTCTGATCTCAATAAGAAACAAATAGTATTCTAACGGAAGTTAGATTAGAAGTCTTCTTGAACGCTGGATCGTTCAGATTTTCAGCTATGTATGATGAATAAAAATCGAATAAAAAAGCAATTTCTTTTTACAGTTATACTCATGTTATAGTTGTTCGTGTTTTACTTTTAGTGATATCGACGTGTCATAGTCTTTTCTACTGCAATCAGTGCAATGAGTTTAAACCGTTTGGGACTAGCGACTCGATAGCGGCGATTACCGATCACGGCCCCATGCCACGTATTTATGTAGGCGAGGGGTTATTACGTGTCTCAGTGGACGAGCGCGCTTCTCCGCGGCAAGAGTCGTGCGGCCGTGAAGCAGAATCCCTGCTGGTCTAGTCTAAGTGACGCTGGTCCCGAACGCGTTAAGGGGACACTTAGGCCGTTTGCACACGGAGCAACTCAAACCCCCTTACCTTTACTCCCTTACCTTTACTTAATGTGGTTCGATGAAAAGTTGATCTGAAACTAGTCAGTAAATGTTAATATTGTTTCTGTATTCCGTTTTGGTCGTTTATTGTGTTAAATTTCATGTTTTTCCCGAAAAGGTGCCCTCTGGTGGACATTTTGGAACTAAATTTTTTTTTCGAAATTCCCTTAGCGCATCTTGTGTATAGCCCACATACAAAATTTCGTTGCATTCCGTTCACCCGTTTGCACTGTAGGATGCCGTTTATAGGGGAAGTTTAATTATAACCACCCGGTATATATATATATATATGTGCAATCTTGTAACCCGCTATTAGAAAAAAATATATATATCCTTTGAAACCTAAAATTTTGACTTAAAAGAATTCTCATAAAGCCAAATTCTCATAATCCCAAAATCACGTTATGAATTGAAATAAAACCGTTTAAATTTCTTATAAAAGTGGCCATTCATATAAATGGACCGAAATATGTTTTCTGGGACTATTTATGAAAAATTACGATTCTATAAAAGTTCTTGAGCACAGACATGGCGATGACAAGTTATGTCGTATTAAGCGGATGGTTTAAGATATACAGCTGAGTAACTTTTACTTTCCTTAATGGTGATCATGTTTTACATTGCATAGTTTTATATATATGTTGGGTAATTTTTTTTGTAAGTACATTAGCTATAATTTTACGGTGGAACATTTTAGAATCATTTCAAGATTTATTGTTAAATATAATTTATTACTAATCGAGTGTTAGTATTTGAAAAAAAAAAGTTTCCCACGAAAGCATAGCTTAAAGCATCAAATTCTATAGAGGATGCAGCTAGGCGTACCGGGCAGTAGCAACAGTGAGGTAACCAAAATCTAATTTTAGGAGGATTTGCTTTTTTTAAGGGGAGGAGATTTTTGAAAAGTAACTCTGATATAATCTTTCTTTTGCCAATTTTTATAGCTATGGTTGTCCCAACTTTCAAAAGGGAGATTCTTTAACTTAGCTCAGAGAAGGCATTCTAGGAAGTCCATTATCAGATTAGCCGGATCAACACTTTTTTTTTTAAACGAATGCTGGCCACAGGTGTCAGCGAGGTGCCAGAAACGATACTTGGGTACGGTATTCCTATTGAATACAAACAAGCCAAGTATAAACCCTTGCGAGTACAAATTATCTGAGAAAAATGAGTTCCTATGACATATAAAAGAAATTATTTATGGTTGTGTCCAGGGATAACCTCTAAGTTGCGCCCAGTCCGATTTCAAGATGAATGAACATTTAAGCCAGTATTCGTGAACGTTAAGGAGTATTACACAGGTGTCTCCTCCCTCGGGCCCCATGCCCATCTTCGCAACGCTCTTGTTTGCGATTCTTTGGGGTTATCTCTCTGAGGCAATCCTCGTAGTTTGCGCCATCTGGACTCTAGCTGCACCACCAAAAACTTTCATACATTTTAAAATCTTTCTTGCACCTAAAGCCGTCTGCACACGGAGCAACTCAAAAGAAATTGATAACCGACACCAGTCACAAACCAGTCCGTGATGAGTCGTAACCTATGTAATTGAATGGAGCCACGCACACGGCGCAACTGGTTACAAACCCGTCCGACGGGTTTAAAGTCCTTTTAAAGTCCAAGAGACTCGACAAACATATCCCTATTTTCAATCATTAGTAGTTGCTAAAACAATTTATTCAGGAATATGAAAATTTTACTGTGAGTTAAACACTTTTTCTTCTTTATAAATATGGCTCTCAATTTTTTCTAGCTTGAAGAGAAATATTTTATTTTTTTTAATTTCAACCACTGTTTTTTCATTGTTATGGCAATGCGCGCAGACTTGCGTCCGTATATTAATCAATATACATATTTAGTTTTAAAATTACGTTGTATAATATATGTTCAAAATGAACTACTTTGAAATCAAAATTTTCAGTTCTTCATAGAAAAAAAATTGATTTTTTTAATTTAATTTTTAAAAATTGATAAATTTTACTGTAATTAAATATATTTTACTGTAGATAAATTTTACTGTAATTTTTATGGCAGGAATGACAGAATAATAGGTAATTTTAATGATACTTTGACCGTGTATAAAATTTCATGGTATTCTAGCCAACTGTTTTGGGGATTATCATGTGAGCAATGACATAACAATGAAAAAACAATGGTTAAAATTTTAAACAAATAAAAAATTTCTCTTCAAGCTAGAAAAAACTGAGATCATGTTTTTAAAAAAGAAAGAGTGTTTAAATTACAGTAAAATTTTCATATTTCTGAATAAATTATTTTAGTAACTGCTGATGTTGAAAAATAAGGATATGTTTGTCGAGTCTCTTGGCCTAAAGGTATGGCCTAAGGCTTAGGCCTTTAAGACCTAAGGCTATAAATGTATGTGTTCCCTTAATACAATGTACGAAAAGTAAAACTACTGGTTAATCGCTGTGACGTAACGTGTTATGTCATAGGAGAAATAGCGCTAACACTAATAAAACAAGTCGGGGATTTAGAAAACCCTAATGCATTCACTATAAATTACAGAAAACTTAACTTGATTCTCGAATCTCGAAAACAAATTCAGGTTTGATCCCCAGGATCTAAATAGGGGAATGTCTATTCAGATAGCCATGATAGGTTAAAATGCATTTTGTCTGCCTTATTGGACAAGCGTTCTCTCTTACTCTGCTCCAAAGGAAGAAGTCTAAATTTGGCCTCGAAATTCACGGGCGAAAATTAACAGGGCCCCGCATCACTATCATACAGCATTAATGAGCTAATTGATAAAAAAATATTATATACATATTTATTCCTGTATTTTTGTGATGTTATCCATATAATTCAGTTGCAACTTACATATTTTAAATAAAAGGTTTTACAGCATAAAGCATTTTTTTAAATTATTATTATTATGGGAAGTGACTTATTTATGTAATGTATAAGTTATTGATTATAAAAACTAAGAAAGGAAGTTCACCAAGCTTTGAAAAGTTCTTAAACAATCATTTCAAAACGTTGGATACTATTATAAAACATTTTTCTTAATATGGCGCATAAAGCTATCGTTTTTATAATCAGTTATATTTTTATTTTCAATATTAAAAGCATCTACAATCTCTCCTTATGAATTACTATTTGGTATGGTTAAGTATCGAATTATGTCAATTTAATTATTAGCCAAGGTATAGACATGCAAAACGTGCCTTTAACGGAGTTTTATTTTATTCAGATAGCGGATCCCCAGAGGTTTGCGAACACCGTTTCAAACCAGTGTCCCAAATCATTATGTTTACATCCTTCAAGAACGGAAGTTCAATTCTTTTTCGGGGTGTTCAATATGTGCTCGGCGGTCATTCGAAACAAAATAGAATACATAAGGAATTATTTATTTATGGGTGTGATTGCTTCCGTCGTTTCAAGATATTCGCATTGAGAAAAATGATCAAAAACCGATTGCAAATCCGATTTCCTCCCAAAACATTATTCATCTTGACGAGTAGGCGAGAAAGGCATAAACCAAATTCCTCTCGGCGAAAAAATTTCGTCACACCTGATAACCTGATGAATGCAATTGGTAACTTTTGACCTTTAACAAATATAGTACGGTGTATTCTGTCCCAGACACTAAAACTTTAATCGATGTGTGATAGATAGTCGACATATGGTGTGACGCCACGCTTAGATGACGTCAACCACCAAAAAAAAAAACCATTAAAAAAGGAATTTCAGTGACAGTTAGTTTCGCATTGAATTTGATGGTTAAATTCTTCCAATTAAAATATATATATATATATATATATATATATATATATATATATATATAATGCACTGACATTAAATATATTTTAAATGAATTTATAGATTAAAGTGCTATTTTTTAACCTTATTATTATTGATGATTGGATCAGTATCAAGCTAATTCCAGTGTGGTTGGCGTTTGGATCTTTTTATATAGAGATTTACGAATCAAGCAGTGAATAAAAAAGAGGGCATAAGAGTGTGACTAGTGTAACATTTATCGGCTTCCGTTAGATGAAAGACATTACGCTTGTATTTTATTAAAATGTAACAGAAACAATATGCGGAAGGTGTAAATTTTCACGGGAATTTTGAGTTGGTCATTTTTATGAATTTACATAGCATGTTAAAATAAGATGTGCGGATCGGTCTGTGCTTATTCAAAATGACAAAAAGTCGTGATCCCTAACACTATATCGTTTGAAATACCAAGTGTAATGCATCTAAAGTTAAACTGGTTAGTCATATCTATTAACACTAAAATCAAACGATATTCTGAAAAGTTTTTCTCTGAAAATTGGGGTGAAAAGTTCTATGTTAATACAATTATGGGGTATTTTTTGGCACATAAAGATCAGTTAATTGAATTCCTTCACGTTTGAAAAGATTTAGGCGTTTTATACTCTTTAGCAAATATTCCCCATCTCTGAAATAACATGGAATTATCATGGGATTATCTTATAAATGAGACTCAGCTGCAGTCAAAAGTTATCTTCCTGATTTAAAAAGTTAAGTATCACTGATTTATTTATCGCTCACTCCTTTTAACAACGTCATATCTCAAAAATTGGCGATTTATAGTTATGCCTGTTTTCAGAATGCCCTAAAAGAGTAGTATATCCCTGCAAGATCATCATACTTCACCGCTCAATATTCAGCCGCTAGAGAGCAGAATTAATATTTGTTTTTAATACATTTTATTCTACTTTTAAACTTTAAAATCTCCTGAAAAATCACTTTTTTTATATATGACGTTGTTGTAAAGAGTGAGCGATATATGAAACACCTCAAAGTTTTAATTTTATTGTTGTTGCTGTTGTTTTACAGTAAAATACCCATTTTCACTGTAAAGATTAAAAAAATTTTCATTTTATTTTCCTTATGTTATTTTCTTACCCCATATATATATATATATATATATATATATATATATATATATATATATATATATATATATATATATATATATAATATATATAAACTTGTTACCAGTGAAAGGCTTGTAATCTTTATGAAATTTGAAATAAACTTAAGATAACAGGCGTTCCAAAAGTTTATACGTATATACTTGCTTAATTCAACCCTCTATCAGTATGTCAACGCTTAGACATTTGATCAAACATTATTTAATACAAACTATTCTCGTGAACACAACCATAAAATGTATTACTTTCGGCGACAGTCTATCTAGGAGTTTGTCTGGATGTTCCAAATATATTAAGTTGGGGAATAAAGTGTTGGATATTTTTTAATATTCTAGCATATACATACATAAACTTGAAACTTTATCTAGAAGCTTGAAACTTCGGAGTGATTTCTTACAACACCCTCACTTAGTTTAACGCTCGAAATTAAGGATATGCCTACAGATTAAGGGTTTCTATGCTTCCTTTGAAGTTGAAATGATTGCCGGATTCCCAAAGCAGATAATTTATTATCCCTCAGACTCTAAACGCATTATTTATCGGAATGACACTCATCCTTTTACTGCTACATCCCCGATGTAGGAGCCGGTTCCAGACAATCAATAAGTCCGATTCTCAGAAGCTCTACCCTAATGGCACTGAATACTCTCCCTGTCAAATTCAGCAATAGGACAGTAGCCAACCTCGCAACATAGACAAGCGACTGCCGCCGGATCATCAGAATGGAACGGCTATCACATCTCCTGTAGACTTGGGTTCTCTGTCGTAAGGATTTCCTTTAAGTGCCGCATAATGAAGATGGAAACATTTGGACGACCGTGAAATGTTAGGATCGATAAGAAAGAGAAAAGGTAAAATGGATAGGCTGAAAAGGGTTTCATGAGCTAACAAATACTACCGACTTCAAGATTTCCTGAGGACAGCGAGATAGGGCAAAGATTGATATTAAATTTTTAAAAAAGGAAGTACAATATTAAATACCTTTTTTTAGATATATCGACTCTTAAGTCACCAGTCTTCAATATATTCTTAGCGAAGCATGCTATCGTGACTTTGTTATCGTTCAAATTTCGTAACCTAGAATCGTAAAAGTAGGGTTCTGAGAAAAAATATGTATAAACTGAAAATGTTCACCCAAAAAAACAGTTCTTTTTCTTTCGGTAGAACATTCGGGATCAGCCGCGACTCGAAACGCAGGATCCGGTTCGAGTTTGTCTGTTGGCACGGATGTTTGCAGCCGCTCGGAATCGGTTTTAAATAGTAGATATCCGTCTGTTCAGCTCTTTAGTAGAAAAATATGACCGTAGCGCTTGCAACCAATAAGCCTACTTATAGAGAGAGAAAAACTCCATTATTTCAGATATGAACAAAATAATATCTGTTAAAATTTTAGAAAGAAGAGCTTTCTAAAATAGTAAGGATCGCAAAACGGAGTTTTGCGATCCTTACTATTCGAATGATCGCTTTGTTAGAAGCTTCTCTTTTTTTTAATCTACAGAGTATTGCACTGTGTTTTAGTTTTATTCTGAAACATCTCAACAGATGTGAAAAATTTAATCACTTCCATTCAAGTGACGGAAAAAAATGAGGACACAGCACGTGAATATCTTTGCTGATAATAACCGTAGTATAAAATTTCATTCAGATGCGTTGTCGTGAAGCCAGTGACTCATATCTCAACTAACTGGTTGCGTGAGGAAACTTCCGTAGCCGTGGACAAATTGTAGATTTTTAAATGTCAAGCACGTCGCGTGGCTGATGAGAAATAACTGTTCGCAGCTGAAGATTACTTTTATCTAAGACTTGTGACGCAGTCTCGAAGACAAATAAAAAACAATTTATATATGGTTTGTAACTTCCTGTTTAACGTATAAGTTCATCGACTTGAAAGTTTTCTTATGTTACAGGAATTTCCTTTAGAATTGCTTTAGACAACTATCTCTATTATCTCGCGATTGAAAACTCCTCCTTCGGTAATATTGATTCGATGGGTTTTTTTTCTGAAATGTCATTGCAATATGTATTTTCGAATGTATGTGAATGTGATCAGAGGTATACGTGGCTTATCCTAAATCAGCCTACTGTCAAAAAAAAAAATCGGAAAAAATGTCACGCGATTCAACTATTATTTCACCCAAGTCATTTTTCTTCCTCCTTTTTTTAACACAAAAAAATTTCATAGACAAAGATTTTGTAATACTCACTATTACAAAAAAAATACATTTCAATTTAATTGTTTATTCTGCATCAATTTTGTAATACTGAAGACTTCGTAATACTGTACTCAAACACGATATACTTGCCCTATACGTGATGCATACCTTGATATAGATACGCTTAAATGGATACTATCAACATGGATACAGAGCACTTCCTATCCCAGTACATGACACAATTCTTGATACAGATACGCTTAAATGATACAAATGTGGATGCAACCAAATACAATTACTTTTTCCGTATAAAGTTTACAACCACAATATAAATCCTTTGTGACAAATCAGTCTTAAATTCGTTTCCATGTTCAAACTTTGCGCCACATGAATCAACGTATTGTAGCTTTCAGGGATGCAATTTTTTTTTTCACCTCAGTAATGTCTACCAAAGTTGATAAAGAAAACTTTCCAATTTATTACCGTAATGAACCTTACGATGTAAATGCATTTGTGATAATGATCTGCCTTAGCATGTTTTCAACGTGGGCTTGTGGCGGCCCAGTGGTACAGCGCGCTGGTTTTCGGTGCTGAGGGTGCTCGGATCGAATCCTGGCGTCGCGCCACGAAAAATGCCTCTATTCGTGTCATCCCTTCATAGGGGGTAATGTTGTCCGCCTATATGGTGCCCCCAAATATAAAATGGGCAGTAAAATTGCGGCGTAGTATAGGCGAATGTTTGACGACAAGTGCCTCCGCATTGAAAACAAAAAATGATTTCAACATCTCTAAAAAGCAAATATACTTTCGTTTTGCATTTAAGGGCATGAAACAAACAAAAAACGAGGTCTTAGTGGGTGATAATATAACAACAAGGTGATGAATAGAAATTTAACGAATATTCAACCCTTTCTCTACTTTTTTCTTTCTTGTCAACTGCTTATGGTTGGGAAGAGTTTTCAAAACAGAAAATTTTAAAGGTGTGTCCCCGCTTGTATCATTTAAATGTGTCATGATACAGACTGAGTATACGAAGCCTTTTTGTTAAGAATTCGTGTAACTTTCAGGGCTATAGTTTTTTTCTTTCCTAAGTACTTTCATCCAAAGTAAATGAAGAAAACTTTTTCCAATTTATTATTTTTGTAATGAACCTTGTTAAATAAGCTTACTGCTTTACTTTACGAAAGAAGTTTCTCATCGTCTAATAATTTTATTAAGATTATTCACTGGCAGTTACACTATGCTATATAAAAGAAGTAATAAAGGCAAAATATGAGTTGATGTTGCCTGTAGTGTTCGTCATGCAAAGTAGTTTGTTACTAAAAATTGGCTGGAGTATTGCTACTTTTTATGATACCGCAGTCCAGTGATAACATTAAAGTTCCTTTAGGAAAAACATCTGAAAGGCGTAAGTATTCAGAGTTGTGATATTTAAAACAGTGTAGAAGCAAATGATTCATAACTGGAAGTATTACAATGTTTGATGCATGACGAGAATCGAATCTTGAAATATCCGGCATTCAAGTGTAATTTAGCAGTTGTAGGCTCTAACCACAAGGAAATGAATGAATGATTCACAATGAAAATCGTCTCTTGCAATATTCAGGCCTCTGATTCGGGAAGTTGCTTAATTATATTAATAGAGACTGGGGGTCATAACCTCACGGGCAGCGGTTTAACAACTGAACTCTCTCTCTGTGATGTGGGGAGCTTTCATTTTTTTGTTAATTCTATTCCTTGCAAGGAGTACTTACTGATTTGTAAGCAAACTTACAAATCAGTTGGTCTTCGTTGTTGATAAAGGAAACCATTTCCTATGTCTTATGAAACTATAATTTATAATTTTTTGTTCCTATTCTGAAGAAAATTAAACTATAAAGTTTACAGTTATAGAGGCTATATAATCCTTCACTAGCGTATGTAATATGTTTCTCTATTTTTGTAAGAAAATGGGTTGATAGACATATACAATTCACTCACGTGAAACGATAAAGATCGTCGGATAAAAACATCATCAGATAAAGCCTTTATTGTTTTGCGGGTGAATTAATTTTTCAGCCATAATTTTCAAAATATAATTTTTTTAATAATCAAGGCCTTTCGCAATACCAAGCTATCTTCAACCAAAGTCATCAAATATGACGAATGAAATTAAACGGTGTATTTCTAAATTCCCTTATACAAGTATCTCAAGTGAAACACTAGTGATGTTACTTGGATGAATTTTTTTTCTTTAGTTTGCGGATCAGAGTTTAAATGAAACGCTGAATTCTAGAAATTCTATCTCAAGACCTTTATGAATATTTGCACAGTCAAGATCGGCGAGAGGGCAATCTCAAATTGCTGTTCATTCGACAGCAAAGAAATGTTTGCTTTGCAAAGTTCAAAGTGTAGGCATTTTATAACAAACGAGTCATTCTATTTAAACAAAGTCCATTTCATAGCAAACGAGGTTCATTCTATAACAACCATAACAACCGAAGTGGTGGGGTAACTAAACCTTTTTACTCGCATCACATGGCGATATTTAAAAAAAAAATACTAGTATTTAGTTGAATAATTCTAGAATAAAATAAAGACTTTTATTATTTTATACAACTCAAACAAAATTAATCGAAACTAAGCGAAACGTCTGTTTAAATAAGATTTCTCTCTTAGGTAGAAATCAAACAGAAGTTCAAATTTATCGCTTATAGCAACGCAATTATTACATTAAGTTATTAAAACTGAAAGAAATGATTTCGATTATTCAAAATTAAATCGTAAAACCTATGCCAACCTATTATTATTCACTGAATGTACATTTCTATGTGACTATGTAGCTTAATTTCAGTGTAAGTATGCCTGTTGTCGAGCATTTTTTCCAATGACTGTGTTAATTTCTCTAGCAACTGTTTCTAGTTGCTTTCTATCTCACTACTTCACAGTTATGTGGATTGATAGCGTCGTTTTCTTTAAAAATTGTAATTCTACTGGCATTTTCTATATAATTTAATTTTCTTAACAAAAATGGATGTCTTTACCACGTTAAAAATTTCGGAAGAAAAAGCATTTATCCACATCCGTACAGTGAGCAAATATGTTTTTTCGTCGACGTACATGCATGTCGTTCGAGATGAGAATCGTTCCTTTTACATGAGACAGGCTGGTTAACTGGATTCTCCACAGACAACAATTGGATCACACCAGCAAATCAGTATTAAAATTTTCATTAGTGGATCATTTGTTTGGCTAGACATCCTCTCAGACAGATTTTATTGAATATATATTCACTCTAAAATTTTCAATGCGAATGCGTCTTCTTTCTTAATTTTTACCGCTGAGTATTACGCCTCTTATAGAATTATTAAATTCAATTTTAATTCAGGAGCGTGTTTCTAAATATCGATCGGTTAAATAACTAGAATATTTTATGTATTAATGCATTTTCTTAAGAGTCATTAATTCTTTAATCAATAATCGGGCGAACTTCCTTTTCCGATTTTCTTTCTCACTTTCTTTCTTTCTTTTTTGCGCTCCAAATTTTAAGTCTTCAGATTTCTTAATATTCACTATATTTTAAAGGAAAATAAGTGAGCGAATTAATTTTGCGATATTTTATATAGTGCCCAAAAGGGCTTTATTTATAACATTTATTTAAACTAATTTCTTTTTTAAATAATTTTCGCGGGACAATCGTCCAGTAATCGAAAAAAAAATATTTCACCGAAACTTTATTTAAAATATCATCTCCTTTAAAATCTGAGAGGTTCAAGGAATTTTTCTGTAAACTGCAGTATCAGAAATGATTTTTTTTACAAAACAACAGTCGTGAAATTTCTCTTGAGGAATGAAAAATTATTATAAAGTGATATGCTAAAAATCCCCATTTAAATGACTAAAATGCTTTGAAAGTAACGAAGAATATGTAAAACCAATAACTGCGATATTATTTATGGCTATTTTTAAAATATCAATTTATTCGGTTCACCTCTGCAAATATTAAACTACACTGATCAAAACAATTAGGGGAGCACAAGTTTTTAACGAAATTACGCAAATACTTACACCGATAAGTAACATAAAATAAATCATCCATAATTTAAAGCCTAGCATGAAACAGAAGAAGAAAACTTCATATGCAAATCAAAGTTCATGACGTCAAAAACCAGAAAAAGAACATAAGGGCGGAAATCGGGGTGTTGCAGAAACGTCTGTTTCACTGCCTTAACTGTGAAATTCGATTGCTCAGTTATTCTTTTTGAGAAAAGGTGACTTGAAAATGTCTCAACAACGTGATTTACCAGAATCCATGGCATGGCGTATTATAGGCTGACTTGAATCCGGGCAAACACAACGTAGTGTCGCGGACGCTGTTGGAGTCGCCAGAAGTGTCGTTGCAAGGCTGTGGAATCGATTCCAAGAAACAGGGAATGTTAGACGTCGACCAGAGCAAGGTCGGCTACGCGCCACTACACCAACTGATGACCGGTATATACTGCTAACAGCTCGTCGAAACAGAACAGACAATGCTACTCAGCTGCAAAGACAGTTGCTTTTGGCAACAGGACGAAGGGTGTCCAGCCAAACAGTACGTAATAGGCTTCATCAGGGAGGTCTCTATGCACGTAGGCCAATGGTCTGCATTCCGTTGACCTCACGCCACCGTGCGGCCCGAAGAAGATGGGCTGCTGAACATCGAGATTGGGAGCAAAATGATTGGAGCCAAGTGCTGTTTACAGACGAGTCCCGATTCAGTCTGGAGTGTGACACCAGACGTGTTTCGGTATGGAGAGAAAGGGGCACTCGAAATAACCCCACATTCGTTCGTGAAAGGTCACAATACAGACGAGCTGGTTTTATGGTATGGGGTGGAATCAGCATAGGTGGACGTACGAACCTGCATATCATTCGGAATGGTACTTTGACGGCCCGAAGGTCAGCAGACGAGATACTGAGACCTCATGTCATACCTTAAGCTGCAGCCATTGGAGATTCCTTTGTTTTCCAGCATGATAATGCCAGACCGCATACAGCTCGTCTTGTGTAGAACATGCTTGAAGCTGAAACAATACAGCGTATGGAATGGCCAGCGTGCTCTCCTGAGCTGAATCCAATCGAGCATGTTTGGCACATGCTCGGACGACGCATTGCTGCGAGACCAAGGCCTCCTTTTACTCTCCGAGACTTGGAGATTGCACTGCTTGAGAAGTGGAATTATTCCCCAAAGTCTTATCGATAACATCATCGCATCCATGGAAAACAGGTGTGCGGCAGTCTTAGCTGTTCGAGGAGACCGCACGCCATATTAAAAATCTTGCATCATTTCAAAACAATACTTTTTTTTATCGTTTACATGTAACCAAATTGTTGCCCTAAATCATCTTTTCATCTTTTCTCCATATTTTCAAAGAATTAAAGCTTAATTACAAATTTTTTACGTCTTTTTTTCTGTATTGCGCATTGATACGCGTGTACTATCCATTTTATACCAATACGTGGCTGTCTCGCACGGTTTTCTTAACTTCTTTGCTTGCTCCCCTAATTTTTTTGAGCAGTGTATTTGATTTCTTCTGTTAGTTTTAAAGATTTCAACCTCAAACTGTGGAAAGAGACAAAATCAAAATTACTAACAAACTGTTTAGAAAATGTTTTACTTAATTTTCTCGTCTTACTTGTAACATCGAAAAGTAAATTTTACTCACTCGTCATTACTTAGTTTTCTCTTTATGTTTGTCGATATAATTATTTCTCTCTTAAATTTTGTACAAACGCTTCTTCAAAGTATGTTTTGTCATTAATATATTTAATTCTCTAAAGCTCTTTCATTAATCACTGATGTTTACTAAAGACTTCTTTTTATTTGTTGTTGATACTTATTTCCGATAAACTGAGTGAATCTTGTTTTCCAAGTCGTATCATAAAATGTCTTTTTTTTTCAAAGAGCGAAGTTATGAGTGCGTATTGAATTATAGCGTAAAGTATTAGAGGTTTTCAAAAAATAAATAAAACTTAGCAAATCTTAAGAATAAGTCATGACAAGATATTTTACAACCCTTTGGAGCATCTTAATGTCAATTTGTCATTAGGGAGGAAAATTCCTAATTAGGAAGGGGATGTTTGTATTTAAATGCTAACAAATTTGCAAATTTTGTATTCACCATTGATTCTATGCACTCTTTCAAGCAGATAATTTGTTCTTATTAATAATTGGGAAGATTTATTCATGGAGATCTGATAACTGTTTTTCACATTTCTAAGGCTACTTTGGATTAAAAATTTGGTTCAAAAAAGAAAATTGAAAATATAAAAGCATATTGGAAGAAATGGACTTATTTCTTTTACCTGTAATCCTAAAAATTATATTTGTATAGTAAGAGTGTATAAGCTGAATTTAAAAGTTATACTTTTTTGTTGCTTCCTTATACTCTTCCGTTCTTAAATAAGCGAAAAACTATAGACAATGTTTAATCGCAATTGTCATCCACACACAAGATCCTACTGCAGTAATCTTACAGTACATTCAGTAAGTTTAATATCAGTCAAATTAAAGGTTAAAAAAAATAAAACATTTCTCCTGAGGCCGTAATCGTGCCGAACATTCTAATTCACTCTCATTTCGAAACTATGAAGCAGGAACCATTTTGATCTTAATTTGTATAAAAAGGTATTGTTGATCGCTGAAGTAAAGAATGTATTGAAAAGTCATATTATTCAAATTGTTCAAATTGCTTAATGCGCAGTAGTCTTATAAAAATAAATGTAAATCTCTTGAATATTTTAACTAGAGTATTTCTGTCTTAAGTTAATCAAATGTAAAGGTTTTGTAAGTCTATACATTGCCTCTTATATATTTTAAACTGTTACTATAGGCTCCAAACAAAACCTTTATCGATTTACTGAATATTTTGTACCGAAATAAATCAGTTCAACAAAGTGGAAGAAAATCAAATCCTAAAAGAACTCAGCTATCTTCAGACTTTGGAATTATATCGGACATTGGCAATATGGCAGTTCAGAAAAGTAACAAAAAGGAAACCACAGGCAGAGAAATTTTGCGTGGACGAGCCCTGCAAGAACACACAAGACCATCTTTATCTAATTTTCTATCGTGAAATTGGATTCCATCCCTTAAAATGACCTATTTCATTTGGGCTTAAAGAACAAGTATCGTGTACCACTGACCTGATTTTTTGCTAAGTTGGATTACGTTTCTAAGATCAGCGGTAGCCATAAATATTACAGAAGTAATCCGTTTGAAATTCAAAGCGATTCATGTCGTCATTTCTAAAAGGAACTAGATATAAAAGTAAATCCTACGATATTTTGATAGGTGATTCTTCATACTTGGTAAAATTGCCCTTTAATAGCAATTAAAACATTTTAAATCAGTGATTCACGAGTGGTTTTTTTTGTTTCATATTATTATCACCATAAAATTTAAAAGATAAAACAAAAGTTAAAATATTCTTCTCCACCAAAAAGAAAATTCTTGTTGTTTTCTTTGATGTAGTTCAATACTTTATCTTAAATATAATTTATCAAATGTTTAATTTTTTTTTATTTCCCAAATATAAACTCAGAATAGAGGAAAACTTATTTACAAAAAAAAAGTTTCCTTTTTCAATTCTCACTGTTTCAGTAAGTTAGATTAGATGAATCTCAAGAACATTTCATGACAAGGATTTGATATCCATTTTTCTGTTCAAAACTGCTGTGATTGGGTTAACCAGTAAACTTTGCTTGATAAAACTGACCGTAAAAAAATAAATTTAACTTGTAATACCAATGAAAATTGTTCTAAAAATAATGATACTCCTACAAAAATATATATATATACTCTAGACTCAGAAGTTTATCGAAACAATGACTATTCACTAATCGAATTCCATCTGATAGTAGAATGTATACAAAAATAACTACGAAATTACCTCGAATATTCACAAAAGTAAAAATTTAATAAACACGAAAGAGAGGGGTTTTTTGACACCTTTTCATAAACTGTAAAATCATTTAATGTTTTATAAGGCTTCGAAAAGGTATTATCTTAGCAGTATTGATGTCTCAGCTTACCAGTATTGATGTCTCAGCTTTCCTAGTTAGAAAAATGTCATACTACCGTTGTCCGGTTAATGCTCAATCAATGTATTTTCTAAATTATTTGAGGTAGTATGTTATAACATTCCAGTAAATTACAAGACGCCATCACTCTAGGATTGCCGAATCTCCTAATACATTTTAGATCAAAGATGGGAACTCTGAAACATTCTTGTCTGCTTCCACTCCTAGTCTGTTGAGCACATGTAAAAATCCGTAAATGATATTAAAGCTAACATTCTTTTCTGAAATCTAGAAATTTCATCAGTGTTTAAACCAGTTGAGCAGCGAAGAGAGGGATTTGTGGGGTAAATCCTCCAAACGTCCCTAAACTGTTTGCATATATCTATAGTACTAAAAGTATTAAATGTTTCCTTATTGGTATAAATTAAGATAAACCCCCATAAGCACTGGTTAAGACAGGTATTTCTGTGAGATATGCTATTCGAGCAGATGAAATATCTGACTATATGATTTACAGAGCAGAAACAATATTTCAATTTTGTATGTATGTATTTAAGTGAATATAATACTCATTAATCATTTTCAGCAGTATTCTAATAAGCCTTTTTTCACCTTTGTGGTTAGTAATTATTAAAATACTTGAGCATTATTCGTAATTTTTTAGAGGACGCATACTTTTTGCAATGGGCTCTATGCCATATATATATATATATATATATATATATATATATATATATATATATATATATATATATATATATATATATAGAGAGAGAGAGAGAGAGAGAGAGAGAGAGAGAGGGAGAGAGAGAGAGAGATAGATAGATTAATATACAGTTTCGATTTTTTTTTGGTTATAAAGTATTAAATGATTCTAAGTTCAACAAATTTAAGAATACATTTAGCTGTAAGTACAGAAAATAAGTACAGTCTCTGAAAGACTGCCGCAATTAAGCATTTCTCTCCTGTATTATACTAACTATTCAATTTTCTCTTTCAGTGCGCCATTTGTATCAGTGCCAAAGCAACCATGCAGACTTTCCCATGTGGCCATCGCGTGGTGTGCCGCAAGTGCTTCGTCAAGACCATCCAGATGGCCGTGTCGCAGAGACTTCTGCCTCTGCGCTGCGTTATATGTCGTGCCAAGATCCTCAGACTGAAGCAACTGACCCCAAGCAACAGAAACAGCAGTACCGGCAGTACCCACCAGCACCCACAGCAGGAATTTCCGCCGGCCATCTTCCCGACGCCATACGCCAACAAGCTTCCAGATGCTGGAGACAGCAGTCGACGTGTTCGAAGGCCGTATTTCGGTCACCCCTATGCCAACGCCTCTTCGTTTTCTCGGTCTAACTTCAGGCAGCGGATAGCCGCTGTCAGATCTCCGGCGCTCCTACCTATACCAGAAACAGAAGAACTCGAACTTGTCAATACGGTGCAAGAGCAGGAGCAGGTCCTCTGTCCCGATTTCGGAAATTCCGATGACGAATGGTCGGAGAAAGATGACCTGAAAGCGGAACTCAAAGCCAGAGATCCTCTCGAAAAGATGGATCATTATCAAGTGGTCAAATGGCTTTCGAAATTCAGACGTTTTAAGCCTCCTTCCATACTGAAAGGCATCAGAAATAGGTGGAAAAAATGAAACTTCATCTGCCTGGATTTTCGTTAAATGCATTTTGGCTGATCGTGCAAACATCCCTTTTCGTGCTATTTCTTACTGTTCTTTATTTTCAAGGGCATGAATTGCCAGTTTTGGAAGCTAACTCGTTAACCATACTCTACTAATATGGTAAGCGGGAAATTGGCAAGCGGGAACCGTTTCCTTTTTTCTTTATTTCAACCAAATTTATATAAAAATATTTATTTTTAACCGTCATACTTATATGTTGACGAATAGAAATTATAAATTAAAGGGGAACATAACTCTTGATGCTTCATTTAGTTAGTTGCTAATGAAGAGTTCAGACTTTGTACTAACATGTAAATACCTAAGCAATTATTCCTGTTCTAACCATACGTCTAGTATATCTGAAATGCAATGTCTTGGTTTACTATTTTTGTTGTCATTTAAAATATGTAAACTGTCTCTTGTTTATCAATATTGCACGATTAGCCAATAACTGGTCTTACATGCTCTTAATTCCTCCGTTCTTTCTTACTATCGGATATATTTTTAAACATTTGACAGAACCAAGAGTATTTTTATACTTTAGTAGATAGGACAGAAATGAAAGATCTCACGCATTAAATTAAATATTGCAATAAAATATAAAACATTAAGCATCATTTAATATGAAAACTATATTAAAGTAGTTGAAAATTTAATTCTTTTAGCTTAAATTTATGCAACATGCATTCTTCACGAACGAAAACATATAAAACAGGCAATAATTGTGAAAACTATATGTTAGTGATCGTAACAAACATAAAAAACCCTCCAGTTGTCTAAACAACACTCTATTCTTACTGAACTAACTTAAGGTAGTTGTCAAGTCTTTTCACTCTCTGTACGAGTAGTAAAAGATTTTGCAATTGTTTTGTTAAAGACAACTAAATACCTACGTTAAATTATATTTAGAATTACACCTAGGGTTTAACTGGTGCATTGAAAAGTTAAAAGATAAAAATTTTAAAACTTTTCTAAAGAAAGTACTGCAAAAATCCTTATATCAACAGATAAATATATTGTTAAAAATAAAATTAAAGGCATTAAAATTAGAGAAGAAGGAAATGAAGCAAAAGAAAAAAAAATTGCTTCAAAAGATTTTCTAGTGGAGTGTGAAAAGTGCGTGCTAATCGCCCTATGTCCAAAATGCAATAAGAATCTCTCATTTCCAAAAGCTGCTTGCAATAATTCTGTAGAAGATTTGTATTAATGTATATTCTTGATTATTTTTTAAAGCAAATGGTAGAGAAGTAGAACACATAGTGGAACATACAGTTCGTCTTCAAACAAGTTCTTATTTAACTGCCTATGTTTGAGTTCAAACAAATTACGAAATATTATTAAATAAAAGATATCTACCAACCCTAAATCATAAACTAATGTTTTAATTATCTTGAATTTAAAAAAATCCCATTTAGGTTCAGTTTTCTATCATAAATTAAATTTCAGAATAAGTTACAGGAATTGGTGATCTGGGTGAGCATCGAATACCCCCCCCCCCAAACTCTTTATTAGTGCACATAAAATATTCAAAATTTCGATACTAATTGTTTTATAGTCATGAATATGAGAAATTCAAATCCCCTCTTGACCAAAACAATGACTGTGCAGCTGCAAATATTAAGAGATCAAAACTGTGATCAAAAAGCTTATTTCACCGTCAAAATTCAGTGACGAAAACCTTTTTTGCCACTGAACGTATAGACTTGTTTTTAGCCCTTGTAAAATGAGAAGTTTAGCTCAAAATGCAACTTTTTTTACTGCAGTTATCTAACAAAGGAATTATCAGCTAGAAATCAACAATTTGTCTGAAGAACGGAAGAATGAGAATATTGTTAGAGCATTTAAGATCAACCATCTTACCAGTGGCGAACAAAAAGAAGTAAAATTTCAGACCTTCACACTTGAATTTGTGAAGAACAGGTATTAAAGATTGTTATTTCATATTTAGAATCTCATAGATCTACATTTTATCCTTTCTTCTTATCGTCACCCAAATTTCTTGAAAACAATGATAAGATCTGAAAAAATATAAAAAAATTAAAAAAGCTAAGGTGATACGTATAAATGCAATAGACATGCATAGCTCTGTTATTCAGAGAGTTAATTATGGAAGTGAGGTAGAGTCTAGTTTACTAGTGCAGTGTGATTATATCTGAGCGATGCGGGTCTATTTCATTGTATCGTTTGGATGTATTTTATTCATGGTACCACAGAAAATACACAGACTCCCTTTATCTCCAAACCAACGAAAAAGCAGAGAGAAAAGTTGTTTTTTTAACCTTTCAGTTACAGTTATGTATTAGGTAGCATTAGAGGAGATACGTAACTACCAACTTACTTGACTCCCTCGTAATTTTTCACTACAGTTTAAAATTACATACTGTTATTCATATCCGGAGTTTTTGCGATAAACAAACTACATTAGAATTTCACATAAATTTCGGCTAATTTAGGATTCAAAACCAGGATGAGTATCAAATAACTATTTTTCCTGGGCAGCTCAAGAATATGCTATGTTAGCATTCTGCGTTTCCCCATTTCTAATTTGCAATAAGCAGGTGTTACTTGTATTCGTAGAATACATTTAAATAAGAATGTACTATCAAGTTTTCATCTCTTGTACAGATATGTTTTCCCTCAGTTTCATCTAAGCGTGAGGCAACAGTCAAAGAGCAATAATCATCTACGTAAAGTATCCAAGAAGAGATTAAAATATTTTTTATATACATGTTTAGCATTTTAAAGAATTACTTCATGATATATTTTTGTCTTATCTTTTTTATATTTAATTAAGTTTGGATTTATTTTGGTTTCTTTAAACTGACAAAGTCATTTTATCCTATTTTGATGCACGGATCTCATACTACAGGTTGAACTGTCTGCATGTAAGCAAACCGTACGAGGGGACAAAACGCTTCGAAATTGTGATAGTTTAATGTGATTGTATAATTGAAAGAACTAACAGAGAATAACCCAACTAAGTCGACAGCAAAATCTTAATACATATATAGTTCCATTTATTGTTTCATTTTCCATGCAGATGTTTCGATAAGACTCTACACTCTCTGCAGAAACAGGAAATAGAAGCAAGCACACACACACACACCTGAGTACGATATTTGAAATTAAATGAATAGTTCCACTGTTCCTTACAAATTCAAGTTGTTAGTGCCTTGTACAAGAGGCACACTCAGAAATTTTCCTCTGTTAGACGTTATGGTTGTATCATTTTTGTGTAATTTTAGTCGTCTTCAACATGGCCTTTGTACTACAGTATGTGGCGATTATTCCCACTCGTCAGTCTTCACATCGTGGCAAGTGAATTTTGTTAAATGTAGTGTTTATATGATAATATTAATGAATGTGATACAGCTCTGCTAATGTAATTCTTTTAGCTTCTTAGTTTACTTATTCCCGTTTTACATCATCAGCAATGCTATGTATTTGTTGTAAAAACAGTAAATTTGTCAACTTTTTCTTATGAAAACATTACAAAAAAAAAGACCTGTTTTACATTTCTGAGGTTTTAAATGAAGCTTGTATCCCTAAATACTGACATAGAAATTAGATAAAATTTTCTAAATTTAAAAAATATGTTGTACACTTTACTGCGTTTAAGGTACAGTCTTCCCTTAAACTTGGCATCTAATCTCAGCTGTTTTGCTTAGGGCTTTCCTGTGAAATGTTTAACAAACAGAAATGAATGGAAAGCTCTAATTCACAAAATAAATTTTATAATGCGCATAATAGAAGCCAACTAAACAAGTACATTGCTACTATTTTTACTATGTTATACTTGACAGTAAAAACAGTATTTGTGTAACATTGTGGAAAGGCTTATTAGGAATAGCAAAGAGCTTTAAGAAATTCAAGTCAGAGAAGTGCTAAATTGCAATGAAATTTATTATATTTTTAAATTAAATTAATTAAATTCTTTATATCATTGTGTTTTACAATGTTCTTTCTTGGAAAAAACTGGTTATAATTACAAAATATCCTTGAGCAAAAATCATTAATCAAAGTATAATTCTTCAACACAGAAGGCGTTGGTTGTTAACGTCTGTAGCAAAAAGATTTTTCTGCTTTTGGGAAGTAAGTTTCTCTATTGTAGTAGCTGCCACAAAACTGAAGAAATTTAAAAATTATGTCGGACAATTTTACGTCATCGCATTAATTACCAGTATTGTGTATAACGATAACATGGGTAGAAAAGCTTAAGAATATTTTGAACTGGTTATTTCATGGGTTTTATTCATTGAATAATGTTAAAAAGGCAAAAAAAAGGAAATATTTATTGAAAATATAATGGTACTATTTATTTTCCCTCCACCATTCTAGTTTTGTTAAAATGAAAAATTAGGAAAAAATAATTTTTCCTTTTGAAATATGAAGTGGAAATTAAAAATTTTCACCCACGTGCTACCTCAGTGTGTGAAATCAGATCTTTTGTTTTAACTTTATGTCAAGTAGAACCATTCGGCGCATTGTAAAGTGATGTAGCTTTTTTAATAGTTTCATTTTTCTTAAACGCCAAAAATCTTACTTTTCAGCAATTTGTTACCTGTATTCAACTGATTCATTTCGAAGTATCGTACTCATTTTTATAAATTCAGTATCATGTTATTTTCATTAAGCAAAACAGTTATTAATGATTTGAACTGCTGTTTGGTAATCCTGTGATATATATTATGGAGTAACAAACATGATCTTAATAAGTGCACATCGAATAAATGCTAAAAAATATCCTACTTTGCGGCTAGGTAATTTCAGGAAATAGGTTTATATAAGTAACACTTACGACACACCTATAGAAATTTGTGATGACCCTAGGATCAGTGAGAACTGTACAGCAAATACTTATAACTACATCTACCTTTTCTATAAGAATTTAATTATATCTACTATTAAAGGGATTGTTCTTTTTCATGTAACGTCTGATGTATGACACTACAATAAATTACTTTCAAGTTCCTTAACGTACGAAAGAAATGCCTAGCGTAGAGATAGTGTTTTCTACTCTATCTATGAATTAACATTTTATTAAATTTCTCTAGAAACAAACTAGTCATTTTTTCAAAGACGTTTAGTTCATAAACTATTTTTGTTCTATAAAAATACGTAAAAAGCCGTGAAATTGATTCCAATTTTAATTTTTCAGTATATATCTAATTGGTGAAAAGTAAATTATACCCTGCCTGGAAAAATTCTATCTATAATGATAGTAACGAGAATATAAAACAGATTTATTTTTTTCAAGGTTGGTTTAGAACCTGAAGCTGAATTATGTAAAATAAATTAATATCTATTTAGTAGTTATACAATTTTATCAGTGCTATATATTCAGAACTTCAAGTTCTGAAGAACAACTAGCAGTTCAAAAATGTATAAATAAGTTTTAAAATTCCAGTTGTCTATCGCAAATAAACTGTTGGGAATAAACACCGTAATAACACATAAAGTGGTATGAATTTATAAGCAGTATGTAGGAATAAATTTTATCTATCCTAAAAGGCAGATTTGTATTATATTTTAACGGAATCTGAATAAAAGAACTCTGATTTATTATTCATAAAATTATTTAATTTCTAAAAACATACTGTCAATAGATTTCCTGTTATTTATTAATTATTTCATCCGAGATAGAAAATGATTTAAATTACGTAAATTCATTTATATATTTTGCCTCGTGTTTGTTTTCTTCGTGAATTTCGGAGTTGAATGAGTATATAAAGCAAAAAGATATTGGAATGCATTATCCATGTCTAGATCGCAATGAACTTTACATCTGGGGGAGTCAATAAAAGCAGCATACGAAAGTTACAAAGAAAAAATTAATGAGCATAAAAAAATGGGTAAAATAAACTTTCTCATTTTTCAACGTTTAAAAAGTTCTGTATATTCATCATTACAAATTAAGTGTTTTTTCCAAAACATTTAAGTTGCATGCTTATCGTATGAAATTCCCTAAAATTAGAATCATTATAGGGGTAACTTGTATTTAATTTTTGCATAGTCATTCATACATTTGAATCCATAAATATTATGAATCCATCAATATTGAATTAAATAACATCCATATTTTTCTTCTATTCACCTTATTATAATAATTTATTCTGTGACATTTTAATATTTCATTTAACTTTTCCTTTTTAATACATTTGATACCCTATGCAGCAATTTTTACGGCTTTGTCTTTTTCGTAATATTAAGGACGTAATTAGCATATTAAAGTTTTTTTTAATTTAAAAACATTATCCGTGATCACAAATGCAAGCAAGAATTTTTTTCCTTTTATAGTGTTTTTTTCATTATCTATTTTTACTTTCTTGAAAATTCATACATTCAGTTTTATTTAATATATTACTTATTTAGGAATAAGAAATATTTTGCTTCCAGAAAAATGCTATCGTCAAAAAACGAACTTTGTTTGACGATCATGAATAAGAATATATTTATTATTATTAAATGAAGTTCATTTTCATAAATCTTTTGCAACAAGTGAGCTCAACTGGCAGGGACCTACAGCTCAAAAACAGTTCCAAACTGCCTCACACAGTCATACCTGTCTCGGAATAGGAACACGCACACACTGGCTCCAAAGCCAAGCTCCGTAGCCAATTGGCCATCGTATGGTGAAGGTAGAGGAGGACATGTAGCAAAAAGTTTTTACTGTGTATTCCTTATCCAAATAAGCTTAGGACCAGAGATGTTTTGGCTTTTGGAGCATTTATATGCGCATAATTAAAAATGGCTTGTACGGGATACGACTTCAAACACAAAATCCATTTATGATACATCTATACCGTGTACACGTAGTCTGAAGGTAATTTTGAGAAAGCTCATCATAAATCTGGGCATGAAAATACGTCTGTGCATTGCACCATCAGAAAATAAGGCGTCTCGATATCAGCTGCGCATCAGGTGTTGGGTGTTTGGAAACACCATAATTTCGTCGTTATTTTGTATGCTGTTTATAAACCATCATTTTTTTTTTTTTTTTGGCTGCACACATTTCCGCATAAGTACGTAAAATTGTCATACACCGTCAATACAATAATGGTAAGTTAGATTATAATTGACAGTTTCGTCATGTGATGTCCTGTCAGGAATGCTTAAATTCTGAGCACCTGCAGGTAAGAAATGCTTAAATTCTGAAACGTGAGGTCCCATACGTAAGAACAGGAAAACATATTGATGGGAGAAATTCGGGAAGTTGAAATATTTCTTTCCAATTACACTTAAAATGTGAGTAATTATGACATCAATATTATTGACAACACTCTTTATTTTCCCTCTTAATCATGTTTTACAGTTTGTCATGCCAATGTACGGTGAAGAATAAAGATTTTACAAAATTTTGCAAATGATTTTAACAAATAATTCTCTATATTACTTCTTTTTTTTACTCAGTGGATTTAGAAAAAAATCTAGGGCAATCTTATTTTTGCAATCTTTTGATTGAGAAAAAGTTTATCTACTTCTTTCCTTTTATTTTCTGCGATACAAATTTCATGTAAAGGATATAACCATTTGCTTTAATTGTGCTATTACTTATATATAATTTCCGAAAAGCTGATTTCTGTGACAAGATGGACAGTTCGTTGATTCCAAGTAAGCAGGCTTTTAATAATGATTACTTGAAATAAACGGAATTATAAAGTACACAGCATGTTATTTATATATTAAATACATTTTCAATGGAAAATTTCTGCGAACCATAATGATTACTTGGAATACACGGGAGCACAGAGTAAATAATATTCCCGAAACTAATCGTTAAATACGTTTAAACAGGAAATTTTTTGGTAACCTTAATTATTTAGAATATACGGAGGAATAAATAGTATGTAGCATAATCATTAGTTAATACTCACCATTTTCTACTCATTATCTCAGTATGATTACATTATAATTGATTAGTTTCAACTTAAATATTTTAAAAATCCTGATGTATACTAGATGCTTTCCTGGAAAGAATCCAACGTTATAATGCAGCATGTAGTAGTATGTCTTTAAATAATCCTAATAATTATAAATGTCAGATGGTTTTGTCAAAATTATTACTTTAGCTAAATTTGCGATTGGGAATTTCGCTTATTCTCATTAAATGTTTCTATTACTTTGCCTTCATTATCTATATCCCCTATTCAATAAATTTTAATTATTAATCCAGATATCTGGAACTTCACCGAATATAGAAGCAAACTTCGAAAAATATCGTTTACGATCACTAAAAATCTATAAAATTGATGAATTTTCTATACAGTATGAGAGGATGGAGATCGGTATAAAATTTAAGTAAATTATTTGATTTAATATGCAACTTACGAATATTAAGACGAGTATTACTGGTTGAATTTTTAAAACGTTTAAAACTAATAGCATAACCATTTTTTTAAGTAAATAAATAAATAAAAGGCGTAAAAAGTCATCGAGCAAATATCTCAACAGGCCTTCTGAAAATCTTAAAGCAAGAGACAATTCAAACCCGTTCTCCAACTCTCGAAAATACAATAAACCCTTCATCTTTTACTTTCTGAAAGAGACGTCCTTTGCTAAATATTCTGTGTCAGGCGAAGATGAAAATAGCTTAAATCGATAAAAAAATATCCATATTATGATTTTTCTTTATCGATTTCCCGATCCCGTTTAAGCACATTTAGTACGTTAAACAGGGTGGTAGAAAAAAAAAACTCAAATTTCCAGCACCGGATGAAGCGACGGGCATACAAATACTTAAGTTTCAGATGTCCAGGTAAATTTCAATACAAAATAATAAATTCCATATTATCCTGAATGTTAAAATTTTAAATTATTAATCAAAGATATTTAGAAATAATTGTATCGTTATTAAAGATCTTATGTGGTGTAAGAAACATTTAAATGTACTATTGAAAGTTCAAAATTATTTTTTAAAAATTACCGTTATTGTTTTCCTTATAAATAAGAATCTAGCAAAAGATTAACTGCAATCCTTTGCAGAAGAACTTCTTAAGAAATAAGTTGTAATTAACAAAAATGCGTTTTAATATCGAATGTAATAGGGCTTATATCTACCCTTCATGTTTCTAAATTTGGTCTTTCGGAATAAAGGACAAACGTTATATCGTTAAAACGTTTTTCCTTGTCTTAGTAATGTAGCAACACATGCCTACCGTGGGAAAGGAACCCGCATACCCTGGCTCCGAAAATTAACATCTGCTTTTAACAGGTGGTGAAAATCAACTAAAGCAGTGGCGCATCCAGGATTTTTTCTTGGGGGGGGGGGGGGGGACGAGATCAACGGATAAAAATATTTATAATGCAAAATCAATATTCGTAATGCAATTTCTATTTCTTTGGGGGGGGGGGGGGGCAGGGCCCCTCCCTCTAGGTGCGGTACTGAACTAAAGTTAGGCATATTCGTGTAAACTTAAATTTTTATCTATTTAAAACAAAGATTCTATAAAAAGGAATAGTAATTTTTGAAATTAATTCGTACGTAAACAAATTGGAGAAGGTAAACAGATGGTTGGAGAGAACCAACTCGGTTACCGATAAAAGATGACAACAAAATGAAAGTTTTACCTTATAAACAATCCGTTAGTCAGTCAATATATAATTGCAAAAACTTAGATTCTATTACTCAGCAATGATTGCACAAAATATAAACATACGTGCAATATTTTTTTTTTAATTCCGCTTTTCCACTCTTCTGAGCGTAGTCATTACCATCTTGAATTATGATGACAATCATCTTGGCTTCTAATTGGTTCATCTAATGAAGTATAATTAATTCATGCAACTTTTCAAGTACTAAGTCGAAAAAAAATCTATCTGAAAGTACAACTTTCTCCTATGAAAACTTTTCCCTACTTCAGTGCAAGCAAAAGACCCTATTGATAGAGAAGCAGCATGAAACTCTGCCATGTGATAGCGTATTATCATTCATGCTTTTATATTGTGTTTGAACTTAAAAATTATTACAAACAATATTCTCTGCAATACGTAATGAAATTAATACCCCAAAGTTTTGTTTCTCATAGTTTCCCATTCTTTCCTTGGCCTATCCTATCAGCTTAGATAGAAATCTGCAGAAGTAATAATGTAAAAGAAACTCAGCAAAAGTTTCACGTGAAAAATATTTCGCCACATATTTAAATTTGCTGACAATGGCTCATGTGAAAACACCCAGTGGCCTCAATATCGTTAGATACGTTTAGAAATACGTTATACCATTATCCTTGAATCTTTTATAGCGTAAGGTAGAAGGCGTTTCGTCTCCACAGCTACAGATCACGCGCACCTATCAAAACGCACGTAAAACTACAAAACTGATTCTGCCTCCATCAAATGCGAAGTGTTTTTCAAACGCTACATACATATTATAATTCGTAGTTTCGGTAAGTTATAGAACTTCGAAACGTGAAAAATGCGCAAGAAATTTTTACTTTAAAAATATCTATGGACCCCAACCACTTTCTCCGATAAATTCGTTGATAAAAGAGAATGTCATTAACACAACTGTAAAGGAAATTTTCCTTCCATACAGAAGTTTATCTTAATTGAACAATATTAAATAAAACCATAACTTTTTCATTTGTTCATTACCCTACTCGGATAATATTTTACGTGAATATTTTGACGTGTTTTGCAAATTTACTTATACGGAAAAGTAATAGATAAAAAAGATTGTTCATGGATTAAGTTTAGAGAAATAATTTATTCTGCGTGCTGCTTTTATTGACTGAAAATGCATAATTCATTTGTTAGTTTTTTTCTGTCGATACCAAAAGATCTATGACCTTGAAATAAAATAGCTCTGCGGGCTTTAAAAAAACGATAATTAATCTCTCTTTCGAGTAAGCGAGAATAAATACAAGATGAAAAAAACTTTTCTTGAAAATAATTTATTCAATACTTTAATTATACCAATTTGTCTCTTTATTACATATTAGTTCATATGTTTTTGCCTTCAAGAGCTGTTGTTGTCTTTTTTATTCGTAAAATCCAAGAAGTAACTGAAACGGATGTATTGTCTTTGAAGAATCATATATATAAATGTAAAAATTTTATCAGTGATTAATTGGTTTAATTTATAGAAATTATCCATTGCAGAACAAACTTTGATGACTTACTATAATGAGTCCCTCATGTTATTGTGTAATAGGATATTTATTCTGTTACCTTTGAAAGCAATGAGTTATACTTGGGTAAAATACAGGGTAGAGGGGGATAAATCACTGCCACTGCAGTTATAACAACTGTTCATGGTAGACATTATCATTACTATTGCTGTTTAATTAGTTTTGTTACGTTTTGTTTTGCTTTTCCAAACATTTCTGTTGTGTAAACTCTTGGGTGGTTTCTTTTATTTAAAAGCTTCGATTGCACTGAAAACGACGTTTTTGTAGTTCCTTTAACAACGTTTTCAAAATAGCAGTTAAACTCTGCAGTATTTTGAATGTAACCAACAAAAGAAAACAGATTTAAAGTATATTTGCCTATTACACGTTTTATCTGACTACCTCGCATTAGAATATGTCTAGCTGAAAACTGTACATTCAAGCAAGGCTCTCTCCCTATGGTGTGGAATTTACGTTACTAACTTGGAGAAAAGGCCGGAAAAACTTTTGCAACTGTTAAATATTTCCTTTAGAGATAGTCCAATTAAAAAGAATTTTGGGATATACTTTAAATCCCAAAATAATTATTACTAACCCTTAGACACTACGTATGCGAAAAGTCACCAGTTGTATTCACCAAATAGTAAAATTGCCAAAATATTTTTCTGACCACGTATAAAAGTAAAATGTCTTTTTTAGATAGTTTACAACTTTGAATAATGGTTGGTGTTTTTATACAGTGTTATTCAGTTCTAATGTAGGAAATTACAATAAAAGTTCGATATAGACTCGCTTGTTTTATAGTTAAGAGAGTATGTTATAAAAAATGTTTAATGACGGCTCATAAATCCCATTACGATGATATATATGCACTAGAATTAGATATTGTTCAAATAATATTGAATTCTGTGGAGGATTGAAAGACCAATTAATAATTAATGTGGATTTGATCTCCCATTTAGAGTAACATGACTTTTAAAACCCGTAACAGCAAACCTCTAAGATTTTATCTAACCTGAAGCTGCGTTTTGAAAGCACATATAATACGAGTCATCCTTTCAGGGACCCGAAGCATCCTAGCAGTTAGCGCATCAGGATTCGGTATCGAGAGTGCTCTGATGAGCATTCTTAATACCGGAATACCGGTCTCAGTTCGGTCAAGCACCCTGAACGCTTTCGCGTCTATGCCAGGTATGGGCACGTTAAATCTGTAGGCCGGAAAATCTCTCCGTGGGATTTGTAAGAATGGGGCAAGGGTACTATCCCCCCCCCCCACAGATGTTGCCCCTGGGGATTTTTGGTCTAAATTGTGATGACAGCATATTCAATCGTAGGGATACAGCCCGTACGACTTAAGCTACTATGTCGGGCCCTGTCTGATGCACAGGAAGTCATCCCTTAGAATCACATGATTAGAATCACATTACATATTAGAATCACATAATCATCCATTTCAGCTTCAGCTCAAAGTTAACGTTACTCGCTGACATAAGAAAAAGAGGAATACGACGATCTGTTCGGAGTCTAAACTGTCTAAACTTTAGTGAAAATTTGAGAGGTTCACAATTCTAACTAAAGATTATGTGAAAAAGTATGTTTACACTTATAATAACAGATTATTTTGAATTGACGTTATTGTAATGATTGCTATATTCTTACGTTAGCTTTTGTCTTAGCCAACGCCAAGCAGTTTTTATCCAGAGTTCTATCAGAAAAAAGTGATTTCAATAGCTCAGTTAAAAATCGGAGATTCTTTTTAAAAACTCTTTTAAAAACCAAATGCCTTCATTCTTTTTCAAGATGTGATATCCCTTCAATTATTTCCCTTCCACAAACTAAATAGCATTTTAGTTCTCAAAAGAACCAAAATAGGTTAACTTCGTTCCGTAAATGTTGTTAATGTGTTAGTTGGATAACGCTTTCATGTAACCAATTTTGTGCAGACATACGATTGTTCATAATATAACGATTTGTAAGCATACTGTCTGTAATGTAAAATAAGTACATTGTAATATTTGACTCATTTACAAGGTACTATTTCTTAGCAAAACTGCTTTCTTGCTATGCCTTTCGAAAGTCAGTCGCAATATGTAAATGAATCACGAACACATAAGCCAAATATAAATGTATCCTTGGTGACACATCAGGTAGCCGAGGGGTTAATTACTGTAGACTGTTTGTCGGTATTTTTATAAATTGAGGTACACCACCACAATGTCTTTGCAAATATTATGGTCTTACAGGATCCTAAATTTTATAACCCATACATGAAGTGCTATGGCTACTTCTCTTTTCCTCATCCTGAGGCCTTTAAACCCATCTGTGTCAGAAAAGTTTAGAACTGTTCAGACCTTAGCCATCCGGATGATGGCCAAATGGCTAGATTCCTGGCATTCGGTTCAAGAGTCTGTGAGTTCGAGTCTCACTGTTGACATGGATGTTTGCAGCCGTTCGGAATCGGCTCTAAACTGTACGTCCCGGTTTAATAACCCCTCGTGAAGCAAAAGCTGACTGTATAGTGTTTTCAGCAAACTGTTAAGATTTCATAAATATATTTCATTTAGCTAAGGGCTAAAGAGTCTATGGTCAGAAAGTACAATTGTATTCTACCTATACTCACCTGAAATAGAAGAATCCTTGCACACCTAATAGTCAGAAATTCGCGCGTTGTTTTCTTTGTATATGTTATGCTTCAGAACGTGCTAATTGTTTCTCCTTCGGAAATAGGAATCTGCTTCGTTATCAAAGATCCTTTCAGAGTTCGAGTTGTCACATACCTGCAATAAATGTGGTAAAATTAGACTGGTGCTCAGATATTTATGCATTTACGAAACTAGTATAAAAACTGGATAAAATGTGTATTTAGAAGTTCATATTGTATACAGCAGCAATTTTTATATACAGAAAATAATTTAAATCTATGGATTAAAAAATATTTTAAGTGGGGAAATATTCCTGTAAAATTATTAATATGTGATAGCTTAAGATACTGCTAAGTGATGTTAGATTTTAATTATATTTTAATGTCATTTCGTTACACTATTAAAAGGAAAGGTCGTTTCAAGAGTTGACTGGCGTGTTTTCTTAAAGAACGAATTGTGAATTTTAATACTATTCAATTACATAAGTGACATGGGATTTTTTTTTTCAAAATTCATCGATTGTTATAAAAACATGCAATAAAACATAATAACATTGTCACCGTCTGTGAATTTAAGATAAATAACAGTGTCAAAATTAAACATTTGTTTTCCAGCAAGTCAGTCCAATTTATCATCTAATTCAATCTTGACAATTTTAGTTCAAAATCTTCTAATCTCCTGCACTACAACAGACTTTTCTATGTAATCGAAGTTTTATAAGAATGCAATTAAATTTTGAATTTTAAATAATTGCTTTTATTTTGAATTATTTATTTGTCTAATTTTATTTTTAACTACGTTATTTCAGTTTTTATTTTTTTTTCAAATGCTTAAATACTGCTTGGCATAAACTCTTCAACTCGGTGACTGTATCAAAGAGTGCACTCGAAACCAGACGAATTCTTTCATGATAACTTCATTATGTTACAAAATGGTCTTCAGAAGACGGTCGAAAATAATTTCAATCGTCATCTATTTTTGTTGTTTAAGTTATTGATTTCAAGCAGGTAACGGAAAGCAAGAAATGGGACAGGTAAGCAGATATTGTAAAACGTGAAGCTGCTAGTGGAGAACAACATTTGAGATTTTTGCCTTATTCCTCGTGTTTGAAATTTGAAATGAAATATGACTGTCGTTAGTTTGCATTTGTTTTGTGATTATAGCTTTAATTTTCTTCAGGCCGTTCTTTTTGCGAGATGTATGCTTTGTAACTGAAGATATAGCGAACAAAGTCAGTGTGTGTATGTTGTATAAGAAGCTGTTTTCTTTAGATTTATATTGTGTATATAATGAAATGAATATAGTAGTAGTTTAGTACGATCATTAAAGAAATTGGTGAAAAAATTTATCTCTTTGTCCTTTTTCTTGATTTGTGTGCAATGTATGTTTGGAATAAACCTTTTGTTCTTATGTCGGCCTAACAAACCCAGCCCTTTTCGGAATTAGTTGTTATTGTTTGCGAGAAAAGAGTAATAAATGTGCTATAAAACATTAGGTGTAATTTAATGATGATCCAAATGAAAATATATGTTTCTCTCCATTTTACGAAAAGCAAATATTAGAAGAAACGTTTCCTACTTCATGTCAAATAATTTGGACATGCTCTTTACGTTAGACTGTAGTTAAAAAGTTTATTTTAGATGAGTTTTTTTTTCGATTAACGACTATATATGAGTCAGATTCCCTAAAATGATTCTCTGACAAGTTTATTCAAGTCATACAGCTCTCCACCGTCAGATGCATTTGTTGATGTTATTATGCACAGATTTTTATGTGTTCTATGTTTCATTGCTGCTTTTAAATTCAAAAGTTTCTGTACTCAAATAGTAAAATTTTCCTTTTCAATGATAATAACTTCTTAACTATGTCAAGTTTTGAATCATCAAATTCGCGATTTTTATCTTATTTTTTCTAACGCTTTTAATGAATGCAGATGACATTAAACACATACTTTAGGGGAAAACATTCGAGTCATCCATATTCTCATAACCTGTGATGAAAATACTTCCCTAAAAGCCTTCCTCCACAATCAACGCTGGCGAAATATATCCCCGAGGGGAAGGGAGGAGAACTGAAAATACCCGATAATAGTTCAAACTCGAACGTATTGGCTAAATCAATCAAAGATTCACAGGAAATTCTGATATTAAAAGATAAACATTATTTAAATTTGGCCTCCAACTCCTTCGATTTATTTCTGGGTCTTCTTCAAATGTCTCCGGAACGATATGTACGATTTACACAGGATCTCTTTCCCGGCGTCAGAGGCAACCCTGGTTATAATCTTCCTCTTAGAGATTAAGAAAAAGTCATAGTAGAATATGGAGTTGGGGAAGAATGGCCATATTGTTGCAGCTGGAAAAGAAAACCGTGACTTTTCAACGAAACGTAAGCGAAGCACCCAGTTGCTGGCACACAAACTTTCTCTCTTTGATCTCTTAAAACGTTACTGAAAAGATAAGAATCAACATTCTGTCCCTTTGGAAATGAATTCCTGGTGTATAATTATGTGAATGTCGTAAAGAAATGAGGAAAATTCTCTTGGTAGAAAGAAATCGTATTCCACCGTGACATCCTACCTATTTCGCGGCATGAGGGTCACCCAGAACACGTCGGATGATTCCTTGCTTCCTTACCATAAACTTCTAAAAGCATTTCTACTGAAACTGCAACTAATCACGTCTATGTGGTCACAGTAACTTGAATAACAGGAGTACCCGAATAAACAACGTAATCCTATGTAGCATACAAACTCTTAGAGGTTTATTGATCGTGCAGCCCTGAGAAACCTTAGCTTGCTTGAGTTGCTCGCAAAACCGTTACACTATCGGTATTTTCCGATCGCACCAGATATCTGAAGTTCATTTTATTGTCAAAAATTATTCTCGTACTAAGTAATAAGTCTTCTATAATAAATCATGTTTCTTGCTTAATTCGCCTCCTTAAGTTCATTGTCGAAATTACTCTCGTTCAAGTTTCCTCATTAATCTTCCTTAACTAACTTGCTAATCAGTTGTGGGTTCATTGACAAAATTACCTTCTTACAAGCTTCATAACGTTTATTCATATCTAACTCGTCAACCAGGTGCCGGCGAGTTAATTGGCAAAATTACTCTCGTAAATTTTCCAAAATATCTATATTCATGACAAACTTGCCAACCGGTGGCTGCGTAATCACCACTAAACTCTGCAGGCTTCTTTTGCCCGGTCGAGAGTTTGAGTCCCAAAAGTTGCTGTTGGGAAAGGGTGCGTGTAATGTTTCCCTGGTTTTCCCTATCGTTAAAAATAAATGCGGTGCAATTTAACCCCTGGACAATCCGTTCCAACTCAAGCATCCCTCCGCAACCATCAGGGTAATTGTGCGTGCATTCAAAAGCTCCATCCTTCCTTGTCACACTAAAACTGTTTTAGCTCCGAACGTGGATTAACTTGGTGAATTTCGACTCACAATTATTCACTTTTTAAAGATTTCCAGAGAAGTGTTTGTACTGCTAATTTTATACTCTTAACTGGGCACGACTATCTTCAAGGACATCTACATCGAACTGGTGTAGCCACCTCACCTGATTGTCCCCTTTGTTGTCAGGAGATTTCATGGATTTTTATCCCCTTTTAAATTATTCTGGACTGAAAAACGTTCATTGTGTTACTTACAACTGGAATTCCGGGGCTAACCTGTACTGCGGTGCACGCAGGGAAATTATTTCTGAGTTTTTAATGAGGATATTCTTCCAGCTAAACACCATATCTGTACTTGAATGGAGTAATATTAAGTTAGATATAGCACATTCATTAATTTGTTCAAATGAGATACAATCAAAGTCTTCATGAAATTTTATGGACATGATCAGCTAGTTGCGTGGCACCTGGGAGCTTAAATACTCTGTATTCCATATCTAAGATTTTATGGAGGAAAACCTCATGTTCCTGCATAATTGATCATCAGATACAAAAAAAAATAAAGTTTAAAGAACCGAACATGATTGAATATATACGTATCAATAAAAAGTGATTCCAAAGTAAGAGAAAAGACTTTTAAAATTAAGTAAAAGTGAAAGTAATTGAGAATGATAAATTTTAAAGTCAAGTTAATCAGAATGATAGACAGCAGGGATAAAATTAAAAGAAAAACCATAAAAAGCCTCTATCAGGAGAACTAAATTAAAAACAGTTGTAATTATACAAAGAAAAATAAACTAGAACAATCACAAACCATACGGCAAGGCCGTTTGTTTCTGAACAAAGCTGGTATGTTTTCTTTAAGACAAATTATTTTGATATATTGAAGAACGTCAGTGATTTATTTAAATTAACTGAGAATACCATCATCTAAATAATCATAATTTGGGAGGTGAAAATTGTTTTCTGGCACTTTATCTGTATTGTGATCTGTACTGGTGATATACTGTTGTTTCACGTCTGATTTTTAAAATGACTATAGCTAGGTTTACTGACACGTGATTTGAAGGCATAGGACTAAGATTCAAATTATAATGACATTCAACTATTCCGTTTTAGAGGGGGGGGGGGATTAGCTTCGAAGTTTTTAAATTCTTTTTTGGGGGGGTTCAATAAGATCTGGATTTATTTTTGAACTACAAAAGTTTGCAGGTGTAGTTTACCACAATTGGCGCATGAACACTTTAATGCCGACTGTTTTATATTTTTTGTTAGATTTCTTCTTTATCTGGACAGTCTCACATCTAACGCATAGTGAACATTTAAAGACCAGATTTTGGAAGTATGGTAGACTTTTTGCCTTTTATAGAACTGTTTATACCTTCCAAACGGTTTGCCTCAATTCGAAATCGAAAACTTAAAATTTCATTACTTCTCTTCATAGAAGATAAAGGATATATTTTATAAAATACTCGTGCAATTGGTACGAAGCATTTTCATGTTAAACCAAGATTTATCTTCTTATATATTGACGCAAAGTCAACTAGATGGTCAGAGTTTCTAAGAGTTCAATGGTAACAGAATTTCACAGAAATGAATCCTTCAACTTTAGTTGATTCATGTTTTTTGGCTGTGACCTAAAAAAGAGTCAAGTTCTTAAAAAGAATTGAACTAATTTGCTTCTTACATTTCGCGACCTTTTTTAAAGTATTTTTTTACTTGTTTGCTCTGCAGTATTCCACTTTAGATCAAACAAGTGAATTTGTTTGATCTAAAGTGGAAAAAATCATTGTTTTACTAAATTGCCTTCAGCTTATTCTTTGCGAAATATTTACTCGTGTTTCTTATTTTTAGCATCGTAGAGATATGTGCCCTTGATTATGAAAGTGGTCCAAGTCATTGTACTGGTGATTACAAAAGTGGTGTAAGTCATATATTTTTCGCTTCGAGACATTTAAAGGTTTGAGTTTGAACAAACTGAAAAATATTTTTATACTATATAATAAAATATTTCAGATAATATTTACGTTTCAGTTTTTTAATTTTTGCAAAGACTGCTTCAGATTACGGTAATGTACGAGGGTGAGTCCGAAAACAAGTTTCCCCTGGCGACTGTGGACAGAGGTGTGTATGAAAGACAAAAAATTTTAATGAGACATTAAACATAAGACGTAACTTTATTTTTCTACATAAGTACCAAGTACGTTGAGACATTTGTCATACGCTTTATAAGCTTCAAAAAGCCCTCCAGGAAAAAATCCGGGCTCTGCATACGGAAGAAGCAGTTAACGGCTTGTGTGACTTCAGCATTGCTTCCAAAGCGCCTTCCGCCGAGATTCTTCTTCAAAGCCGGAAACAGATGGAAGTCACTGGGTGCGAGATCAGGACTGTATGGCGATGGTCAAGGCGCTTCCAACCAAGAGTTGGAATATGGTTTTGCGTTGCCGTCGCCGAGTAACTGCTTCTTCCGTATGCAGAGCCCGGATTTTTTCCTGGAGGGCTTTTTGAAGCTTATAAAGCGCTAGGACAAATGTCTCAACGTACTTGGTACTTATGTGGAAAAATGAAGTTACGTCTTATCTTTAATGTCCCATTATATTTTTTGTCTTTCATACACGCCTCTGTCCACAGTCGACAGGGGAAACTTATTTTCGGACCCACCCTCGTAAAATAGTGCAACGTGAAAAGGCTAATAAACTCATTTTTTTTTTTTTTTAGATTCTTGACTTACCACTTTCGTAATCACCGGCACAGGGATTTAGACCACATTCATAATCAAGGGCACATATATAAGATAAAAATATTACATAAAAATCCTTTTAAATTCACTTAACAAGAAGACACACTGTGGACCACAGAATGTGGTAGCGACACCGTCGGCGTAGCTCAAAAAGTCTTACCCTTGCATTAACTAAATTTCCCCGATGGACTGGTGCCACCAGTACCGCTCACACTAATACAGCGGTGAGATCTTGAAAATTCACTGAGCCGCTCAAGAGGCTGAGCTCTAAACTTTACAAATTATCTAAATTATCATTTTGCCAAAATCATCTGAAAATATCTAAACTATAAAACAATTATGTAAGCTTTAATATTTACATTCGTCGCGTCGTCTAAATAGCAGTGCCTGATATATACAGAGGGTGGTCACACATTTTTGTAACGATTTTGGAAAAAGAAATATTTAAACAAAGATAAGAATTTTGTTTTCTAATATGTTCGATCTGATAGCCCTGTTGTTGAACTATCATATTACATCTTGATTTCCATGGTAAAAGAGCTTTTCTTAAAATATCAAGGTTGATTTTGTTCCACTCCTCGACCGCAATCTCCCAG